>ML685783.1:5158979-5386506 GCA_007922175.1 Pelusios castaneus
CTGTTTGTCTTTAAAAGTGCCACAGGACTCTGTTGTTTTTCTGCAATAGACTAACACGGCTACTCCTTTGGAACTTGATTAACCAAGCAAAGTGCACAAAGATCCTGAAAACAAAGATTGTCATAGATCTATTCTCATGATCAGTGAGGAATGGAATCAGTCCAGAGTTGTGCCCCAAGATGAAGACACCCTGCACATGTTATCTTTAGATCATATTATATTTTAAAATGATTATTATGTTCAACCCCCAGTTATCACAATTGCCACAGTGGAACAGGTCAATAACTGGTTCTTCAGGGATGCTGGCTCATATTGGTTTAGGCTTAAAATAGTAATAGTAAAAGACCTTGAATCATACTTGCTAATGAAGTTTACAGAACATGGGGGTTTGCCAGTTCTCCCAGGTGAAGCCCCGTGAGCAGTCATGCTTCTGTGTTCTGCAGTACCTGCAGCCTGCAGGTAGTTTTCAGTGCTGCATATTACTGTAATCTGGCCCTGAGGCCACAAAGACATAGATCACCATGACAAGATCTGAGCCTGGAAGTAAAGGTCACAAATATTGAATACTTCGGAATTTTTTTAAAAAGCCACTTTTGATGAGTGCTTTAATAAAGAAAGAAAGAAAAGCTTACCCTTTTAGGATTGCTGTCAAAAATGACACTCAGGATGCAATCCTCAGTGTGCTTGGGTTAAATCCAGCCGGTAGGTATGTCAGCCATCAAGCAATGAGCTCTTCCAGATGTCTTGTCCCAAAATGAATATTTCCACATTGTCTGGATTGAGTTTTACCTGCTTGTCTGGATCCATTCTGCCATAGACATGAAGCAGCAGATTAGTGTTGATAGTCAGTGACTATCTACAGCAGCAGGGAGAGAGATACTAGCAGGAGGCATATGCTATCCAAGATGATGTTGCCTACTAGCCCTATGAGTGAACTCCAAATATGTGAAGTAAATATCTTACATTTGTAAAAAATTTGCAAATTATAAGGCTTTTAAGCATTTATCAAGCAAGGAAGCAGCAGTACCCAAGAATTGTTTGGTTCCTAGTACAGCCTGTTCATGCCAAAGGTTCTAATTCTGTTGACTTCTGCTACAAAAACACCATGCTCTCTCTCTCTCTCTCTCTCTCTGGGAAGAAAAACTACCACATTCCAAGTCCTTATGTCTGTTAAGAGGAGAAAAATCCACTTCAGTCCTCCAAGACTGGAATTGTCTGTGCAACAAGGCTACTAAACGTTAAGGGCCTGATGTATACAAAAGTCGAGGGAAAGGGAGCAAAGACCACCTCCATTTAAGTGGTCTCCCCCACTGCCAGAACCTGTGTAGGGAAGAAGGCACTATCAGAGGATCACTATTCCTCCACACTGACAAGAATGTGGATGGAAGAATTAGGGAATTTCCCACTGCATTATGTTAGTTTTGAGCTAGTAAAACTCTATTGACTTCAATTAAGGTAGACTGGTGTAAAATTAGAATAAGGTAGTTCTCGACAGTTTTGGAGCTTTGTTTTAAAAATGTAGATGTAGGATAAAAATCATGTCTGGCATTGCTCTTTCAGAATACTGCAGAAGTTCCAACATATTCTCGTATTGTTCACAACCGTTAGCTCAAGAATATATCTGGAAGATGTAATTAGGCAAATCTGCTATAGAAGAAGGACCTATAAGTGGTTAATATGTTAGAGCACTTGTTTGACTATATTTGATCCATAAGCAGGCTTAGTTTTAATTTGGGTACTCAATTTAAAAAATACTATGAAAAATGTTTTCTTTAAAACATCTTTCTCTTTTCCTCCTCCGGTGTACTTGTGTGTTAGTTTCCTCACAGCTACTGTGAAGGTACCAAAAGTGTGTTTGCAGTGTTATAGAAATCTGGGATGGAGAATAATAAATTAGATGGGAGAGTACAGTTCCACTATTTTATTGTCTAAATTATATGGAAATTGGCCCTATGCAAGGAGTAAGTCCTCATAGAACAGGCCCTTAGGCCTTTGCTTTGATTATCATAAGGTTCCGATTAATTAAACTTATTAAATGAGTTGGTGTAAGAATAGCACCATCATTTGCAGACATTTTCTGTGACGAGAAAATGTTTACACATTGGAAAAGAAAAGAAACTTTGCTCTAGAGTAGCTTTCAATTTAAGCATGTATGGGCCAAGAATTATCCCTTCTTTTTTTTTCTCTTCAAAGCCTTACTGTGGTGGTGTTCCTCCTGGCTTATTAGCTTGGAGGGGAGGGCTGCAGGTGACTTAAAGCATATGAAATCCACTCCCTCACCATTTAGCCTGAGTGAGAGTAGCCTCTTGGCAGCTGCTCTTTCAGTTTATGGCCTGGAATAGCAATTGCAGTCCTTCCCTATCACTGGCATGGGATGTGAGGGTCATCAGCTGATCCATACAAAAGCATATCCTTCTCATTCTCACAACCTGTTTCTGGCCTTCCCCTATAGTGGCAACCACATAGCCCATCCAGGGGTGGTACTGAGACCCTCTCTAGGGTACGTGGTTGCTCCACAGACCCAGTATGGGGCATAAGTGTTGTAGAGGGTCATGTTCTGAACATCTCCCACAGCATTTGTGCAGGCTCAAACCTTTATTTTTTGACTCAGTGCAAAAGGCTCCATACCACTTGCATTAGCTTTGTTATCATTTAGGAAATAGCATATGAAACATTTATTGAATAAATACCTTTACTTTCTTATTGTATGATATTTACACATCCTAGGTGTCACACATGCAAGGAAAGTTTCCTGGTACCATTCACCTAGATATAATATAAAGCAGCAATACATAGTGCATCTTGTTATACTGCTATTAATTGCTTTCATTTTAGAAAGAATAATTAGGCAAAATAGTGCAAATGAGATGCTGTAAGGACAGGTGGGAAGCTGATTAAGTGGTGCAAGTGGTTTTTCCTGCTCAGAACTAATAAATATATTTAAGAACAAATAGGTAGAAGGAGAAAGTACACATGACTAATGTTGATAGAAAGTCTTAGCTGCCTAATGAATTTGAGAAATTGCTTGAGAATGGTTAATCTGTGTGATAAGGTGATCCTTAAGGTTAGTTAGATCTGTAGTGAAGTTTTATCCTCCTAGTTACTTAGAAAGTTTCCTGAGATTCAAACCAAATTCTTATAAGGCAAAAATATTCACCGTTTGAAGAGTGTATGCAATTTTGTTTTTTGTTTTTTTGTAAATGTTGAAATTATATTAAAAAATAGAAATGTGGAAAAGCAAGCACCAAATCTATGTGTTGTTAATTATACTTTGATGATAATCTTTTAGGATTTTGCATAAATTACTCTGCAAGTTCTGCTTTATTATAGAATCATATAAAACTTTAGGTTAAAAGGGGTGTTTCTTGACAATAATATTTGATTTTAGATGTAACTGCATGCTGAATGAAACCCTGTCGTGTGCTGAAAAGCAAACACAGCACCTGAGTATTTTCCTTGTTAAGTCAAGTATTCCTTAAGACTCTTTACAAAAATTTCATGGGAAAAATCACAAAGTACCCACATAACTGTTTTTATCGAGTAGAGTTGTTTAGTAATTGCAGCCGGATCAGCAAAGTATGATAATTGTGAGGTAGCTAAAAATAGATACAGAAATCTTAACTCCTCCCCCTCCAAAAAAATGTTACTGTAGACAGAGTGATGTGTTAACATATGGGAGACGTCAGATCCAGTGTGACCATGAAATTTCTCCTTCCTGAGCCCAGTGGACATTAGTTTGCTTGCAGAGGGAATATATGTGTGGGAAAATTAGGGATGCTATGCCATGCTCTTAACGCACTCCATGCTAGGTGCACTTTGGAATGAGGTGAGAAGTAAAAGGAAAAATTCCATTGCAAAATATAATTTTTTAATATCCATCAGAGCAAAATTAGAGAACCAGTTTCTAAATGAGATAGTACAACCAACTAGTTCTACTTGAGCTTTCGTGGGAGAAAATCCCACTTCATCAGACGCTTTGAAGATGGGAAAGATTTTCTCCCACGAAAGCTCATGCGATAAATAAATCTGTTAGTCTTTAAAAGTGCCACAGGACTCTGTTGTCTTTCTACAATAGACTAACACGGCTACCCCTTTGGAATTTGAATAGTTCTACTTGTAACATTTATATAAAACATGTAAAGAAAAAGCAAAACAAAAGATATTTTAAACAAAATACTCAAAGAGTGCTACAACAATATTATTTATAGCAGGCATTTTGTAGTTTAAAAATAGAGTTGAGGTGGGTAGATCAGGGTCTTTAATATTGGTCAGTAGAATAATAAGTAAAGAAGGTCTTTCTTTGAAAAACTTTAGAAACTTACTGGCATGCTAGTTAACTGCAAAATTGTATTAGTCCATTTTACTTTTGTGGCAGAGATGCATTTAAGAAAGCTATGTGGCATGATATAAATATAACTCTGAGCACTAGGCAACACGTGGTAATGCTCTTACTTACTATTATGAACACTGGAATATTTATTTTTAGTGATTGTATTAAAATATTGATAATGTGATAGAAATAAATTTGATCAGCCATGACAGAAATGCAAGAAAGATTGCAGAATAAGATCTGGGTGTATGGGAGCGAAATCAAAAAAGACATCACAGAATTTAACAACATGTTCTGGGATACTTAAAAGAGACACAGAAGCATAAAAAAGATAAGAAGAAAGCTGATATTGGGGGTGACAGAAGATGCTCCAGTGCAGGACAATGATGGAACAGTAATTATAGACAAAGATGACATGTGATGGAGAGTTTTATCCTCATACTCTACAGGAATGGATCTAGGCAAACATGTATCAACATACTCTCTGATAGCGGGAATGGGAAATGAAATTAAAGGTGAAATATATCTTTCAACTGAGCAATAACATCACATCCTTGTGGTATCATAAACAATATGGGAATCTAAGAACAACAGGTAAGCTAACAAATGTGTCCCCAGTGGAAAGACAAAAAGAGCATCTCTAAGACAAAAAAACCCCATCTCAACAATGCATTCTCATTGTTCTTTAAAAAAAAAAAGCTGCCAAAGGACGCATAAGCCTTTAGCATGTAATTTAAGGTTGAGCCAGAAGGGGCTTCTTTCAAAATGATTTACTGAAAGCCTTCTAGAATATCAAGAGATCAGAGGACCGGATGGTCCCTCCAGTGAATCTTAGAAGTGGTATTTATTTCAATTTATACTATATATATTTAAGAGTGGCCATCTCATGCTCTATGTGCCATAAAACAAAATACTGTCACATAAAAAATTTAACCTACAGATGTTCCTCCCCACAAAGCCAGAAATAACGAACAATTGTTGAAATCAAAACCCTTTACCACAGCCACCAGTCCTTATTGTCACAAAGATTGGATAAAGGTCAGCAATGTGATCATCTCTGACCATGTTTACAAAGTTGAAGGCCTCTCATGTAGAATGCCCAGTTGGCAGCTTCATCTCTTTTAAATTGAGGGGTCTTGAGCATCTCCAGTGATCACTGCTTTGGTCTTGTGGAACTGGGGGGAAAGTGGTCAAGCATGAGAGCTTCAAATGTGAGTTGTGATCTGAGCATGTTTTTATTCTGAATAGTACACTAAAGGGTGGCTAGAAGTGAGATCAGGGAAATCAAAAGCCAATTAGAAACCATATTGCTATAGTGCCCGAATACTGGCACTTGCCACAGGGACAGTCTGTTTAGAATCAAACCTTGTTTGCTTTGCTTTACTATCACAATGAAAAGAATAGTTTTCATTTTGTTCAAAACAGAAGCAAAGCAAGGACACTGCACTCCACTTTCAGTAAGGTATTGGAGAGGTTGCCAATTAAGACAGTAGCTTTAATGTCAGCATCTAAGCTTCCAAGGATTGCTCTTGCAGTAATATGTTCACCCAAGGATGGAGCAATTAAGTTATTAAATAATAGTCCATTTCAAACATCACAGGAAAAGTCATAATTTTAATTAGGATATTCAACAAACACATCCATGACCTAGCTTAGCTATAAGATGTTCACTTACCATTAAAATATTTCTAGCTCATTAGGAAATTACTTTTTATTTTAAAATCTTGTGCCTACAGTGTCCTATAGAGAATAAGAAATCACATGCAATCTCCACGCACAAACATGCAAGGCCCTTTACTATTTCTATTACAGTATCATCTATGGGACCAGCTCATGGCCCCATTGTGCTATGCTATACACAAACATGTAGTACTTTCTTTATAGTTGAGCAAAGCTAGCCAACAAGATCATAGCAGTGTGTAAATGCCCCCCATACCTGTCAATCACTGTGTCATTTTGAATCCTGTAGTACACTCATCCCTTTTATATACTACTATATGAAGAAAATAACACAGCATCCCATCATCAGATCCCTATAGTTTAGCTACAAGACACTGTCGAAGAGTTAGTTGAGCAGGAACTACTATAGAAAAACTGGGCCTACTCACATGCTTACTAAAAGATCGAAAGCATATAAACAAGGCAAATGAGTGAAAAATTACTATGATCGTGCCCAAGCACGCAAAAAACAAAAACAAAAAACAAAACAAAATTAGTATGGTATACAGAATTTCAGCCAGATGTTCAAATAGAAACAAGAGGAAATAAGAAAGGAGGGAAACCATGCAAAGTTGGCTTGTGACCATTCAAGAATATGAGAAAAATTGTGAAGAACAATTTCCCATGTAGCCTGAAGCAGAAGTAGGGCCTGATTCTGATCCCATTGAAGACATTAGTCCAATCAGCTTCACTGAGAGCTCCATCTGGCACAGTTTACAGCTCAGAAACCCATTTTTCTGTACTAATAAATAAATTATATAAAAACGGAAATTTGCCATCAGAGGGACCCATGTCCCAATCCTGCTCCGATTGAAGTTAACTACAAAATTTCCCTTGACTTCAGTTGCACCAGATCATGCTCATAATGTTTAATATGTTGGCTAACTCTGCACTTTTCTCCCTGCTCTCCCGTGATTTTTTCATGCTTTAAAAGAAACATATTTGTGATTTTAACATATTGGGATTTATGCAGATTATGGCCTGATCATAAACAGATGAACAAATGTCTGTGATGATCTTGTGGGCTGCAGTGCTTTGCATGGGAAAACTGACGTAAAGAAAGTGTCTGGGGACAAACCTGTTGTGACACAAGGGACCCCCATCAATGCATTCTCACTCATCCTTTTATTTTCTCAAAAGGTCATGAAGTTCATTGGCCTCCCCCCATTGGAATCAATGGACATTAGGAGTCTAAGTACATTTGAGGATCTTGGCCTCCCCACATGAGTAGAGCAAGCAGAATTTGACAGCCTGGGTTTGAAGTGAGCATTAAAATGTAAGGAACATTCATCCAACAGTGGACTGATAGAAATTGCTATGGATGGTGACACTGATGCAGACGAGCATTACTGCATACCATGATTAGTTTGTACATACCTCAAAATACAAAGGAATAATTAACAGAGAAACCAGTGTTTGTCATATATTTATTGTGGTACAGAATTAACTACTGGAATCACAATAGAAAAAAAACCCTTAAAAGTGTAAGCTAACAGATTTTCTGTTTCATTTCAGCATGTGTGATCCTGAGAGTTACCCTCAAAAAAGTATCAGCCTCCACTGCATCCGTAATTGACTTGTGAGTCGCAACAGAGAGGACGAGGAACAAATAGGGATGAACATCTTACCTCGCTAGGGTGCGTGCCTTGCAAGAAAAGGTTCCCACACATTCTCACCCCTTTGGAATTCTCACAGTAGTGGGAGAAAATCTGTGCAATCACTGCCTATGCTGTAACTATCAGGAATAGGACGTTAACCTTCCAGGTTTTCAATCTGATGCTTTACATCCACTAACACCTGTGACAACTGTTCAGAGCAGTAGGTGTTGTCCAGGGTTCTCCACTCAGTGACTGCGTCTACACTTGTAAATTAAGTCAACTTAAACTTGCTTAAGTCGACTTAATCTACCCTGCGCCTACACTACAGTTTCCTTAAGTCGACTTAAGCAGCTTGCTTAAGTCGACTTAAGTCGACTTTATAAAACCTACTTTTAATTCAACTTAAGGCTTAAGTCAACTCCCTAGAGTCGATTTAAGCCAGTGTAGACGTGGGGTAGCCCTAAGTCGACTTAGTGCTACCCCAGGACTACACCAATGCCCTCCCTGCCAGGGCGAGGCACAGGGGAAGCCTGGCATGCCCCCCCACAGGGCAGGGCAGAACCATGCCCACCCTGCCCCTGTGCCCTGCCAGGGTCCCTGTCTCCCTTTGCCCCATTGTACCTATGTACAATGGGGCAAAGGCTGAGCCCCCTGGCACTGGGCAAGGGGTGCCCCCCTGTCCCCGTGGACCTACCCTAGGTCCCCCTAGCCCCTAGAAGTTGACCTAGGCACCCAGTGTGGACGCTCTAGGTCGACTTTGTAAGTTCCCCCCAAAGTCAACTTTAATTTTAAGTGTAGACTCACTAAGTCAACTTAACTAAGTCGACTTAACTAAGTCGACTTAAAGTTGACTTAGTTAAGTCGACTTAAAATTACAAGTGTAGACATAGCCAGTGTTCCACTCTGGAACACTATAATACACAAACACATCCTTTCTTTCTAGTCAATCCTTGTTCCCATGTGCCTTTTGGCCCTTCCCCAGTGCTGAAGGGGAAATCTTAGTTCTTTTTATAGACAGAGCCTCCCCCTTCAGTACACTGTCCATAGCTCTATGCTCAATGTATCCTTCTGGTTTCCCCTTTATTAGCTCTATGATCTCTCTCCTGTCCCTGCACATTTCATTTTGTTCTCTGTACTTAAAGAATGTCTTTCACTAAAGAGTTACCTCAGGATCTTACTTGGGTGTTGCCCCTAACCCCCATCCCATTCACACCAAAACCTCTGATCCAAATTGAGTGTTGCATTCAACCCAAGCCTGCTGGCTTGTTTGGGGCCATAGGGTGATGACTGAGTGAGTCTTTCACTCAAACTGGTGTCCCACCCACTGTGTAATGAGGACATAGCCACGGGGGTCATGGGTGCTGATAGATCTTCATTACCTTCCCACTGATGCTTGAAACTGGGTGTTGATCACCCAAGTGAATTCTGCAGTTAAGACACATTCTTAATTGCTACCTGCTTCTTTGTAGTCCCTACCCACTTATTAGGGGAAGTCATGGCTGTTTTTGAGGTGAGGACCTTTTGGAGGTCCTACTCTTATGCAGAAGTTTAACAGCCTGACCCTTAATTACCACTCATTCAAATAACCATTTAAAATATTTAAATAAATTGGATACAAATCATAAAAATAATTGTTCAATATATTTTCCCTCTCCACTGGATTGCAAAATCATCTGGAATAACATTGTCATCCACTTAAAATGAATCCATTTAAAATTCAGACATACTTAACTTTCTTCACAGTGGAAAGAAATGGAAAGCCATGGGCTGTTTCAGAGCACTGCAGCGTGCAAAGTGAGGTTCCAGTGATCCACCATGTAAAATGAAATTGTTCTTTAAACTATTTTCTCAATGAGGAGCCTGCTTCATTTTGAGGAAATATAATTTTTTATGTAACAATATTAAAAGTCTGGGAATCTTTCTTACTTTCTGTACTTTAAAAAAATTCTGAAACTTTCTTTACACCATTTTGAAAAAAAAGAACAGGAATTTTCTGATGTTATTATCATAACATACACTTCATTATAGTTTACAGCTCCATGCACAGCCAGACCTAGACAACATTATTACTGAGAAGCACTATTTACATTACTTAAAAATAATTTCTTTTCAAAAAGTTTAGTGTAAGCAAACAGTTTTGAACTGAATGTGCCTCTTGGAATCTACCTTTATTCTTATGTCAATAAATTATTTGCAGTAACCTTGTCATTAGTCAGTTATGTTTGTGATATTAAATACATATGATGGCAATTAGAGGCAGAACCTCAGCAGATCCTGGTAGGATATTCAGGCATACTACAGCTATTTTAAGCAGAGTTATACTTACTGCATCAAAGAATGTCACAGAGAGAAGAAAGTATGGTAACTGTTGCTTTAAATTATAGGTATCATTACTTCAAAAGGATATTCAATCAGAAACCACTGGAGATTAAAACTATTTACTTCATCTGACACTGAAAGGAAAGTCAGCAGTTTCAGCTTGTCATCTCTTAATATTTTTGTATGAAAAAAAAACCTTTGGTCTTTGAAAACTCAAGTGGGAATTACCATGAGTCCAGAAGGAATATGCTGAAATAGCTCTCCTGCTTTGTTTTGACCTTTCCATGCCTGTCAGCCTCCTTAAGTGTCCCAAGTTTTTTGCAGGTTATTTTGCAGAAGCAACTGGAATGAAAAAAAAAAGTAGTATTACTGTTTTGCCATAATATATGCACAGCAATTTAACAACAGGTGAAGTTCTTCTTACTCACACAGACATGTTTTCTTCCTAAGATGGGCAGGTAGAATAAATAAAGCCACAGTCTTCTGAAGATTAAACTCTAAATAAAATCATAGGCTCATGTACAAATTAGCTGGAGAGAGATCAGAGACCTTTTTCTTGTAACAGAAAAATACCATCTACTGGTAGAAAAGTTAAAGTAAGGGAGTTTCTACTCTAGTATTCTATTCAACTCTATGTTTGTTTAGGTGGGTGTTGGCTGTAGGAAGGTCTGTAGAATTCTCAGAAGCTAATCTTAAATAAACTAATAGCAATTTTACTTATATATTCCCTCCCCTTGACAACACACTTAGCATGTGCAAATGGTTAAGTAACAAGAATATTAAAGCATCGTAAAAGCAAGAAAAGAAAAAAACTTTAAAAAGCTAATTGAAAAAAGCAATGTCATTTAAAAAAGGGTGGGGATGGGTGTCCCACATAGGAGCAAACAGTGACTACTTTAAAAGTTCTAGAGAAAAACAGCAGCAGGAATTAGGAAGGGAGTATGGGAGAAACCATGCCCAGTGGAGATTTTGAGAGGTTAGGTGGTATAGTATGAATATGCATATGGTGTGGAGGTGATCAATAAAGCACATAACAAGAAGGAAACTTGGTAAGCTCATAACGTGCTGAGTTAATAAATGTTTAAATAAATACTAATGTATAGTTTAATCTAGCAATGTGCTCACAGCAAAGGAATGGAAGCAGCAGATGGGTTGAGATTGACCAGGGTATTTTGCAATTTCCAAAGGTGGAATGCTTCTTCTGAACATTTTTGCTTGGCTCCAAGAGGCTCTGAAGCCATAGTCATCTCAAGGATGCATTATTTTTTTAAAATGAGCACCAAAAGTCATGTCAGCCTTGCAAACACTGACCTGTTCAAGCCTCTCCAAAGCCAGACATTTGTTATTAATTCTTAGTTCTAATAAAGCTGTTTTAAGGCCTGACACTGAGGCGGGGGCAAAGTCTCCTCTAGGGCTGGAGGGGGAAGAAACCTGTTCACCTATGTCATCCTAACTGCCTCACTCCAAATTGCACACTGGGATGCAGAAAATGCACACCCTACACTGGTTCTCAGAGTCCTGTCCTCCAGTAGGTGCCATGGAATCAGGCCGAGTCTCCTGCAAGAGGATCCTCTTCACCCATGGTGGTGTAAGGAGAAGGAGAAACTGGAGACTACAGTGTACCATAAACTCTAGCGTTCCCACCCATTTAAAAGGGTCCTGGTTAAACAATGAATAGGGCATTCGTTTCATTGCTGGAATTTCTGCTATATTCTAAATAAGCTATTTACTGTTTTCCACTACTTTTTTTTTAAGAAGCAAAGTGTTGTGCTATTTTGCTCCCCCTTCCGATTTGGCAATATCAACTATTAGACAACCTTCTTCTTTTTACTGTTATCAGTGGTTCCAGTAGTGTTATTGATGGCAGTTTTGCCTAAGGAAGGACTCCATGGATTGGATCCATATACTTTTCCAAGGGCTGTGTACATTTCAGTCAGTAACATCAAGTGTCCTACAATGCCCGAACAATACAAAGCCAGGGTTTTTCTCTTTTGCTGCCTAAGGAAGAGAGTGTGAACAATAAGAGTGTGCATGTGTCCCAAAAGTGGGGGCAAAAAATATTGTTGAGCCCCGCAAAAGATATTACAAAAATAATGAGATAATAAAAAAATTACATTTAAAACAGGAGTTAATTCAAAATTAAAACTGAGAAAACACCTCATCAGGATGTGGTGAAAAGAAGATGAAAACATGCCCGAATGTTTTACCCCAGAGGGGAACACTGTATTTTCTTTATATCATAAACCACTCATTTACAATAGAATCAAGCTCATTGGTGGCAAAATGCACTTCACACTAGACAGTCTATATGATAAGTCATGCAGAATGTAAAAGGTTGCTGACATTTTCCGTTATGTGTCTTTTCATTAAAGGTAACTACCACTTTAAGCAAATTGTTTCAGGGACTGGAATGTAGCAATAAGTGATCTAATTAGTACAGGCTGTAATTTAGGAGCGTTCATTATGTCACAGACATTATGACTCCTGAGTATTACTAAAGGACTCATTTGTAGTACTTGAAATGAATTTCTCATGAACACATATAATGTCACCCATATAACTAGTATGTAGCTTTAAGATGATTTGACATATTTAAAATCTCCGACTTTGTTGGGGATTAAGTTTCCAGACAGTAATAAACAAATCAGCAATCAGCACAGATTTACTTCTTGCTAGGAAAGAAAAGGGGGTAGAGAGTTAATAGCCATTTCAGATTCAAACATCAAGTGAATTCTGTGACAAAATTACAAAGGAAGCTAATAAATCCTCGAAGGAGAAATAGTTTCAGTAATTAAACTAAAACTCACACATACCGCAATAGTACAAATACATTTGTAATTTGGGGTACAATATCTACTGGCTTTCCCCAACATAGCAGAAATTTAATTGTTCCTTAAGAGAAGCTGGTTTTATTTATTTCTTTCCCTAAAAACCCCCACAAGCCCTACTTTAATAAGAAGGCAAGTTACAGACCTACAGGTAAAATTACAACTGTATAAAATACATGAGACAAATATATAAAGATGACTTTTACTGCAACTTGCTCCAGTGCATTGTAGTTGAAATAGAAGCTGCTTTGTAATTAGGTTTAAATTGCTAAACGGAAAAGATATTAAATATAGATTCTCTAGTCTTATTTGTATATTATTTGCTTTGCCTTGAGGAGGGAAGGGGTTTCCTTATCAGTTCAGACATCCACTGCTTTTAGGACATAAGAAAACATATTTTCTCACTAACGTTAATGCTTTAACCATTAGTCACTTGAACCTTGATTCAGAAAAGCTTCATGTTAACCAGGATCTTAGCACCTGATCCTGCATCCTTTGAAGTCAATGGCAAAGATCTTATTGATGTCAGTTGTGTAGGATCAAGCCCTTAAGGGCCAATCCTGCACTCTTAAAGTCAATGGAAGTTTTGCCATTGACTTCAGTGGTTTCTAAGGGTATGTCTACACAGCCAGCCCCCTGTCCAAGCTTCATTGCTAGAGTTCCAGTCTGAGCCACAACTTCAAACAGTGTCTACACTGCTATCTTTACGATCACAAAGGCAAGCAGTAGCCCAAGTCTGTCAACGAAGGCTGGGAGGCTTGTTCCAAAATACTGACAGACATACCATGAGGGACCTTATTCTGAGCCTCATTGAAATCCATGGAAATCTTTCCATTTACTTCAATGCAATTTGGATCAGGCCTTTATGGCAGAGATTCTATGTGTTTTCTTGCTGCTTTCCAAGAAAAATAGTTTTAGCAAATGAATAAAATAGCCCAAGTAAGTAAGCAAAACTTTGAAATTAATGCCAGTATTCAAGATAAATTATTGTTCAATCCTAAGTATGTCTTTCCAGTTGTGCAGTTTCAGGCTCTCATGAAAACAATGCAGAAGCTGAACTGCTTTACTGAAACGTTTCTCTTGTCATTATTATTGAACTAATTTAAAATGATTTTGTCACACATAACTGATAGCATTTTATAACACTACCGGAACTTTTCGGACATTAAATTTCTAACAGGAAATTGGTGGCTTAGAAAATCTCAGACACTGATTTCATTTCAGTATAGTGTTAGATTTCAGTTCCCTTGTAAGTCTTTGAAAACTTTTATATCGTCAAGTTGTTACCTTGGTTGAAATAAATTAGCTCTTGAATGCACCTTTTAGACTGCTTATTACTGCGGGTGCCCTTGTCTCTCACAGTTATGTATATTTTGAAACATCTATAAACAAGCAATTAGAAAAAATATTAAGATTGTATTTTTTAATTGAATTTTGACAGGTGTTCTTTATATAACATTAAGCCTATCTATGAAAAAGTGTCATTAAACCATGCTTTCATGCCAGCAATATTCAGCGTTCCTGTAGCAAAGAATGCTTCTAGTTTCTTATATCTTTCACACTGAGGTTCTTGTAACATGTGAGCAAGCTTATTCTGTATGCATGAAACATGAACCAAGCAATCGTCCTGGGGTGCAGAGGATTTCTAAAAGTCCATTAATCTGATTAATAATTGGTTTGCTGACAAGTTAAGTGTCTCAGTGCTGTTAAAACTAAGTATATTTTTAACATATCTGACTTCTTCCTATTATCTGTCATCTCACATGAAAAGATGGGTAAAAGGTTGATAATTGTAAGTGTGTAGAAGCATCTATATCATTAACTTGCTCCTTTTACATGAGCACTTGGTTTCTTATTCTCAGACATTTATTCCAATAATGTATGCAATTCACTGACTCTTCATTTTGGTGGCTTTCTCATGGCGTTAATGTTGCACTGTTCTATACTGAGGTATAAATTCCAACGTTAGCAATGATCACCAGCTTGCAGATAGATGGGTGAAAAATTGTGCTGCTGATTTTCATTTTCACTCCAGTGTCGGCAGTGGACTGGAACTAAGGAGACCTGCTTTAGAACGCCGAATCTGCCACTGACCAGCTGTGTGACCTTGGACAAGTCACTTCAGCCATCTGTACCTCTGTTTCTCCTCCCACTCTTTGTCTCTCTTATCCATGTAGGGTATAGCTCTTCAGAGGAGGGATTATCTATTGCTATGTATTTGCACAGTGCAGAGCACAGTCTCAGATGGCAGCTCTAGGTGCCACTGTAATACAAAGAATAATCACGAAGGAGATGGACTGACTACTGACATCTGAAGTAATCTATTCGTCCACAGCAAGGCAGGAGTTGTGCAGAGTCCTCCGCAATGGCTCTCTGTGGGCCTTAGCCATGACCTGGAGGGACTATTTGAATAGGTGAGGAGATAGGTCAGTGTTTACACTTGTTCAATCCTTGATCTTTCTGCTGAGTCTGCCAACAAGTTCCCAGCTCATGCCAAGTGTGATGGTGTGTTCTGTGATAGGAAAACTTCCTCACAGGAAACTGGACTAAGACCACCACTAACTCAGCTCACCAAAGAGCCATCAGATATAACTGCCCTGGGTTGGATTCATATTAATTGGTGTGATCTAGTGGAGAGGTTACAGTAGATTGAAATTCAGAGGACAGGGGGCAACAACAATGGACAAGTCATATACCCCCTCTGGGCATCAGTTACCACCTTCGTAACGTGCTTTGAGAGCAGTCACTGAAAAACACTAAACGAGTGCTATTATTTTATCCTACAGTTGAAAGGCTCTGTTGTCCGTATTGGCATCCCCATAGTCATTCAGTCTCCCTCTACTTTTTTATTTTCATAAATGAATGGGCCCATAGTTATCCTACCAGGGAGACCAGTCCATTCATTGCTCTACAAGTGGCAATATCTAAGGAATGATGTAAAAAGCTGATCTTTCCCACTAACACCTCTGTTCCCAAAATGATCAGACTCCATTCTCCCTGAACCTTGGTATTATTTGTGCAACCAACAGCCACTGCCTTAAAGAGTCTAGAAAGATAATTATCTACAGAGAAGGAGCAAGGTAGATTCACTATAATAATCGTGTCAACTTTTGAGTTACAAACCACGTAAAAGCAGAAGGAAGAAACTGGCAGTTTTGGTAAACAGGTTTCATCAGTTCCAAAGGAGTAGCCGGGTTAGTCTATTGCAGAAAAACAACAGAGTCCTGTGGCACTTTTAAAGACTAACAGATTTATTTATTGCATATGCTTACGTGGGAGAAAAATCTCACTTCATCAGATGCTTTGAAGGTGGGAAACTTAGGTTCCCACCTTCAAAACATCTGATGAAGTGGGATTTTCTCCCACGAAAGCTCATGCGATAAATAAATCTGTTAGTCTTTAAAAGTGCCACAGGACTCTGTTAGGTTTCGTCAGAGGGACTATGAAGGTGCAGAAAAACTACTCTTAAAGAATAATGGCTAAAGCCAGACTAGATAAGCATTAAGGAATTATCAATTCCTTTTCTTTCTTTTCTTTTTAAAAGTCATCTTGACCTAACATGACTTGAAAAGTTACCTGCTGTGTTCCTGTCAAAACCATGGCAGTAACTAGAGAATGAGGAATGTTTCTCAGACCCTGGAGGGAGCTCAGAATGAAAGTTTTCACATACAAATATTAACAACAGGATTACTTGAGAGAAAAAGGCTGCAAAGCTCTATTTTTACTCTAAATTATTGTGAGTGAGACTGTTACCAACTTAGTCTGGGAACATAGTAATTTAGTGGATAGTGGGAGAACTGGCAGTTCTGAAAATATTAGAGTAAAAGAATGAGATAAGATAAATGACTAATGTCTTGTGTTATGTGTCTAAGGTCTAGAAAAAAATAGCAAACCTTTGGTCATTCCTTTAAAAGAAAACACAGCAACACGGCAGTCATGCTCTGTAATTGTCTCAGGTAGCCTAAGATAAGACTGCAGCCTTTAGCATTGGTGAAGCCTGCAGCTAAAGAGCCTTGATTTGGGGAAACTATAAATTTAAAGCAAAATCTCAGCTTTCACTTTAAAAATAAAAAGTACATTTCTTAGCCTATTCCTTGTAAAGAATCCCTTGAAACCATAAATGACCATTAAGGATCTGCACCAGGAAGCTGGAGTGCAGGAAAGAGCCTTTTCCATACTTCATATACTTTGTATGGAAGGGTTGGTCTACATACACAATTTACATCAAAATAACTAAATCTTTTCCAGTTCACCCTTTTTGTTATTTTTGTGTGCACATTCTTTTTGTGAAATTAAAAAAGTGTCCTATTTTGCTTTTCCTTACATCTTCATTTTTACTGTCCAAGAGTAAACCTCATCTGTAATAAAAAAAAAAAATATGTGAATTGAAGCCTGTTCCTTATTTTGGTGCCAGTCTGTGCATAGACCAGCCTTAAAATGAGTTGGTTAAAAATGGTGTGTAATCAAAAGAATCATCTCATTACCTCTCCTCAAAAATACGTGACCAGCCCTGTGCATAGTAGTATGATTTTTTGGGAGACAGCAATCAGTTACTTCTGCGGAGGTAATTTGGTAGTTCTAAACTGCTAAAATTCAAGTCTGGACTGGAAGGAATAGGAGGAAATTAACAAAAATGTATCTTTCTCTCTCAAATAACAAAACAAAAACCTTTAATGTAGGTTTTATCCCATAAAGGAATAAGTGCTAGAGACTCCATGAAGTCCACTAGGGACTTAACTGTTGCTATTGGTTTTATATGGAAGGCATCCAGGTATTACACCTGGATGGGCAGCAGTAGAAAACCCTAAGATAGGTGAATATGTAAATAGAACATCTGAGGAACCATATTGATAATGGAATTGAACGGATTGCCACCTGCCCCAGAAAAATAATTTTCAGCTTGATTTAAGCACTTTTCCCTGAAAAGTTACAAACCACAAACAACCAGCAAGGCATGAGGGCTCGAATTTTCCTTAGGGCTCAGCATCCACAACTGGAATCAGATTTTCCAAGAGTTTAGCATTCTGGGTGCTGATCTCTTAAAAATCTCTACATAGGACTATAAAGGTATGTCTCATTGCAGAGATAAATTGAGTCTTACTTAGGTGTTGACCCAGCTACCTTCCATTTATATACAAAACCCTCTCACCTGAGTTTGGTGGTACTTCACATCCAAGCTAGCTAGTCTCACTGTTTTAGCTCAGACTGGTAATCTGCCCACTCTGTAATGAGGACACAGACTAAACCACTTATAGTCCTCCAATGCTTTCCCACAGTTCTCTCTGTGTGCCCAGACAGACTGGCAAGTTCTCCGACAATTCTCTGGGAAAGAATTCTAGAGCAGCTCATCTTACTACAACACAAAGAACTATGGGATATGCTCCCAGAAGGTTTAGCACCACTCACAAGTGGTATAGCACTGTGATGGGGTATATTGGCCCCGCACCAGCAAGGCAAGGGTTAAAGAAACTTCCAGGCTGAAGAGACACCCCTCTCCCACCTGCATCTGTTGGGCATGCTCAAGATATAAAAGCCAGCCACCCAGCTCAGTCAGGGGTGGACGGCTGACCTAAGAAGAAGCACACTGCCGGTGCTCTTCAGGCCGGCACTCGCCCACCCAGCAAGGCCCCAGCCGTGAGGCCTAACTACCCCTGAGCAGGGGAACTTCCACAAAGACTTCGGCTAATAGGCCTTACTACCCCTAAGCAGGGGAACTTCTACAAGGAAGGCCTCATTACCCCAAGCAGGGGAACCTTTACAAAGGCTCCAGCCACTAGGCATTACTACTCTGGGAGTGAAGGTGTGCTGCACCACGGGCCCTAACCACTAGGGCTATGTCTACACTAGGAAAAGTTAGGTCGACTTTGTTAGGTCGACTTAACAAAGTGCTTTCCCTTAACTGGGACTTAGTAATTCAACCTAATTTCCCTTATGTCAACCTAAGAAAGTGGATTTATGCATCCACACTGGGCTTAGGTCGACCTATGGAAGGGTTAAGTCGACCTAAGGAGGTTTAGTTCAACCTAATGAGTGGTCCTTACTAACTCGACCTAAGCTTTCATTAGGTTGACTTAAGGATTTTCTTAAGTTGACTTAATGAAAGCCTAGTGTGGACAGGGCTTACGTTAGGTTGACTTAAGCCTCAGTAAGTCGACCTAACTTGCCACTGTAGACATAGCCTCAGATACACTGCTCAACACTGATGGAGTGAGTCCCTGGGGCCAAGCAGCCTCGCCTATATCCCAATCCCTCCGAGAAGGTATAATCGCTGGAACCTACTTTGAAAGCTGAACACACAGATAAAGATACTTGTGGATCATGGAGCAAATATGGATACAAATTCTTTATCTGCACAAGGCTCTAAAGATACATTTTTTGCTTGACCAACTAACATGTTAAAACCACATTTGCCTTCTCTATGCTAAGATTTTTAACACATTAAAACCTTTTCTCCTAGTATAGGCATAGCCTGCATGAGATACACAAGTCTAACTCCAGCAAGGAGAGCAGAAAGAAGCACAGAAAGAAGAGGATCAAAAAACATGAGCATGCTTTGCCTTCCCTGTCTTCTGCCCAGACTTTGCTTTCTATCTCTTTCACTTAACAAATGGATCATTGTATGCTGAACCAACTGTAAATTCTAGATGACCCTCTTGGTCTGGCCTAGATAAAGAACAGTATAATAGTCCAGATGAAGCAGGGATGTGTCCACAGTAATCTATGGCTATGTCTACACTTACAAAAGCTAGTTTGAATTAGTTAATTTGAACTAACTAATTCGAACTAATTTTAGTTAGTTCGAATTAACTTACTTCGAACTAGTATGGCCCCAATAGAATGCTAGTTCGAACTAGCCATGGCCATGCAGGGCACTTGCTTAGTTCGAATTAGTCAGTTGCTTGAAGGTCAATCTGCCAATTAGTTCTAACCAAGTAGTTAGTTCGAACTAATATGGCCACATTGACTTAATTCGAACTATTTCAAATTAAGGGTTAGTTCGAACTAAGCAATCCAATTTATTAGTTCGAAGTAAGGAAGCCCTTAATTCAAACTAATTAAAGCCTTGTGTGGCCAAGGCTTAAGTTAGTTCGAATTAAGCTTCCTTAATTCGAACTAACTTGCAAGTGTAGACATAGCTTGTGTGTGTTATAGAACAGATACTTGGCCAACTAAAGGGAGAAAAACATTTCTGAATACTACTGTTGTCATCCACTCATGATCTGCCATAGTCTCACAAGAATTAGAAGGAGCAGCAAACAACAAGATATTGGGTCTAAAATATTCAAAGGAGAAAATTGTGCACATGCCATGCAACCCCATATAGGTTGCTGTGGTTGCATGGTGTGTAAACTAAGGAAGAATTTGTTGCAAACCCCATATGAGCAAAATTCAGTTCCAGTGTAACTCAACTAAATTCTCACTAGACTTGAATGTGGACCTATACAACTGGTGCTAATAATTCATTCTGAGCCAATTTGAATGTACATCTCTCCAGAGGCAGTAGAAGTCTCTAAACTGAAACATTATGGGAAATCAAATGTCATTTCACTTGAGAGTGTAAAGTGAATGAGGAAAGAAGTGCATGAAAGGAACAGAATTCAGGAGGCACTCTTTTAAGCTGTCATTTATCACATATGACACAAGAATGTTGACATCATCCTTGGATAAATGACATTGGCATCTTCATCAGAAAAATATTATTTGGCAAAATGGCCAGCTCTGAGATACAGCAGCAGGGCACTACTCATAGGCTCTGGGAGCTTGTAAGAAAGGAAAGACTGATGATCATTTCTTCCAAAGAGAACATAAGGTTTTTCAAGATTCATTTTCTTTTTCCTTCCCCTGCTCCCTCGGGGGGTTGGGAAACTATTTTCTAGAACCAAGGAATGGTTGAAACTCAAGTTGTGTGTTATTTAAGAGCTAGATTGTGGCATGTAAGCTACAACCCTGCTTAGAGGCAGTTTCAAGCCACAGTGCCAAAGAAGGAAAACCATAGATATAGTGCCTCAGACAGGCAGAATCTTGCTTGGTGCTGCGCTGTGCGCACAGGACGCAGCAATGTGCAATATGTTCTATTCATTGCTCCTTCTGCTCCACCTCTTCCTTGCCCCACCATCCAGTTATTGGAGACTTGTTCCCTGTTGAGGGAAGTAGGAGCATGCTGTTCCTGCGATCCCCAGGGCATAGGGAGCACAGAGATGGCTACTATAGGAAGCTTTATGTTGCCATATTAAGGGGCTGAAGCAGGAGAAGCTTCTTGCCTTGGCAGAGCCAAGCAGGGGCTAATCACAATCTACTGTTGACTGCTCAAGAAAAGGGACCTAGAGAAATCATTTACAGCAGGGTTAGCAACCTTTCCAGACTTCTGTGCCAGCCCCTCCTCCTCGACCCTCAGATGGTGCCGACGGCCCACATGTGGAAAGAAGCCACCTGGAGTGGCTCCTCTCGGCAGTGTGCCTGGGGATCCCTATCCCCAGGCATGCCATGGAAAGAAGTTGCCTGGAGTGACTCGTTTTGGTGGTGGCACACCACAGAGAAGAGCTGCTCTGGGCGGCTTCTTTACACGGTATGCCTGGGACATGGACATGGCAGGGACCTCCGCACTGCAGCTGCCCCGGAAAGAAGCCACTTGGAGTGTCTTTTGGTGGCAGGAGTGGCAATTTCTGTGGCGCCATAGAGGATGCCGAGTGCCGCTCCAAATGGGCTCGTGTGCCACTGCTGGCACACGTGCCGGGGGTTGCCTACTCCTGATTTACAGCTTTGTCTTCAGGTAGAGACATAATAGTTTTTATGCTTTGAAAAGTTGAAGACCAGTTGATTAACTGTGTTTGTGGGGGTAAGTTCTAAGATATTAAAGAAAACGTTAGATTTGTTTTCATTTCAGATTTTCCAGTTGATGGGTTCATGGAATTTCAATGGAGATACATTTATACACAAAGTTTACTTAAACATCCACATGAGTTATTCTTCCCAGAATGAAACTAAGAAGAGAAAAAATACCTATTGGATTTGGAACAGAGGACTGAAGAGACTAGTACCTTAGAGAAGGAAAAAAATAGATAAATCTATTACACAGATATTTAAATCCATTCTCAAGAAATTTACACTCAGTGCCAATGAACTCACTACCCACCATCTGATCTTGAGTTGCTCTAATCAGAGCTGGCCCTAGATTATATGGTGCCCCAGGTGAGGGGTGTCTTTGGCAACCCCCCACATTTGTTAAATTTTTGAATACTGTATTTTTATTGCATTTTTACTTTGATGATTTTGACGCATGATTTAATATGATAAATTTGCATGCTAGGATCTACAAATCAGTATGTATTCATGCCAGATATAAGCAAATAAAATTTATTTCTGCTAAGCTTACAGAACCCTTTTAATTTTAAGAATAACTGAAATGTATTAACATCAAGAAATTGAACTGCTCACCAACATTGGACCAGTATTAAATAGTATTAAAGCAGGGACAGCCTTAAAATATTAACCCTAGTCCGTTAGTTCAAAAGGTCCCTTTTGCCACTTTCGTCCTCGCAAACTAAAGCACAGCATCACTGAGATCCAAAGACTGGCCAATGGCATTTTCAAGCAATAAAATAGCAAGCAAAATCAGTCTCATCAGTCATCAGTGAGCAAAAATATGGTTTAAGGAGCCTGAGCTTTTAAAAGCTGCATTCACCACTCATAACTATGACCAGCAATGTGATCAGAAACCTCAAAGCTATCCACACATTAGGAAAAGTGTCTGTCAGCTCTGCATCATGAATGAATTGGAGAATTTGGAGTGAAGAGTATTTCTCATGTGGCAAAATGTGACGGATGTTGTCCAATTTGACATAGAGGTCTTTATCATTGATGTCCGAATATTCCCCATGTGTCAGCATCCAGAATATGTATTTTAGAAAGTCTGGAAAGCTCCATGAGATTCCACAAAGGTTCAGAACATTCTAGGAGGTTAGTGAAAAATGAATCCATATATGGAATACCTAAAACATTTTACTTCAAACATTCTATTTTCCCTTTGTTGCTAACAAAAACAGCATCACAAGCCCGGAACCCCCCAAATTCTGACTCTTGCTTTATTTCTCAAACTACTGTCCAGTTTATTTAGGGTGACCAGATATCAAATGTGAAAAATCAGGACAATAGGCAATATAAGAAAAAGCCCCCAGTTTCAGGACTGTCCCTATAAAGTCTGGACATCTGGTCATCCTAAGTTTATTTATCATGCATAAATCAGTGGGGAATATCACACAGTGACCTCCACTAATATTCCAGCATTATGCCATGATATATTTCCTAGAGGATGCATATATATTTTTTTATCCAGCACAGCCAGTACTGTCTTCTAGAACTTTCAGGGCATGAAGGAGATCAGAACCAAATGAAGTGAGCTCAGGCAAGTCAATAGCAACACTAGCCGGAAGAAGGAAACCGATGAGTCATTCTCTGGATTGTCTAGCTCATCCTCTGGGACTCAGTACGCTATACAGCTTTGGGATCTTACCAGATCCATCTATGGTGTTGGGCAGTCAAAAAAGAACCAGTCATGATCTATCAAGGGCTTTCTATCAGAAAAGTCACTCAGTAGCCATGCATTTCAAAGTTCTAGGCTGTACTGCTGTAACCTAGGCCTAGATAAGAAGTCAATGAGGAAAATACAGCTGATCTTACCTATTACACCAGTGTGCCTCAGCCTACACTGGAATGCACTCTGCCTCCCCTTTAACATAAGATCCCGTGTCATGATTTGAGAGAACCCAGCTTCCTTCTCTTGTCTCACTGGTCCAAGATTTGCTGACTGAAATGGGGAAGAAGGAATGGGAAGAGCTACATGTGGGACTGTAAATGTTCTGAATAGGCAACTTACCTAAAGGCTATTTGAGTTTGTCACATTGTATGGATGGCAAGGATGAGTGTGTGGCCCAGGTCCAGCAAAGCATATGCTTGACTTTAAGCATGTGATATGACCTGTTGAAGTCAACGGCCCTACTCATGCTCGAAGTTGACTGTGTCTAGAGCAGTGTTTTCCAAACTATGTTCCGTGGAACACTGGTCTTCCACACAATGTGAATAGGAGTTCTGTGAAAAAATTTCGATGCTAAAATATTAAATAGTACATTATTTTAAATCAACTTTTGTGCAATACATGCAGCAATTTTTCAGTATGACCCCCTCCCCCAGAGACAAAGCATGTGTGTGTTCCATCAATATATTCCAAGCCCAAAAGTGTTCCGCAGCCAAATTAGTTTAGGAAACGCGGATCTAGAGATTTCTGCCAACATAGCTATGTCAATCAGGACTGTGAAGGGATCTGATCCCTGGCCAGCACAGCAGTGCTGCTATATTCTCTTAGTAGATGCAGTTATACCAGCAAAACTCCGCTTTTATCAACCGAGTTTGTTTCACTTGGGGAGTGCTTTTAGAACACCAGTACAAATCGCAGCTCTGCTGGGATAGTCAAATCTATGCATAAGCTGTCAGAAGCCCCTTGTGCAGACAAAGCCTAAAAGTGTTTTGCTTTTATAGCATGCCAGTATTCTTAAATAGATAAAGTGTTCCAAGTATACAGGGAAGCTACGTGCTTTGCTGGATCAGGGCCTGTGTGAGTGACTGTCAACAATCTATCATTTACAAGGGAGAAGTAATTTCTATTTGGTTTTTCTGAATGGCAAAATATTACTACAGGGTTTTAATTGTTATTTTAATTGTTCTTTTATAAAAGCATACCTTTTCCTCCAGTTCACACTGAAGGCAGCTTTTTTTCTTTTTTAAATAGCAAATAAACAAACAAAGAACGCCACATCCTTGGTTCCCCTAATGGTTTACTTGTCACAACCTATTATTTGTTCAGTTTATACTGTCTGGTGCAAATAACAATGAAATAATTTAGTAGTAATGAAGATAAATACTCTCCCAGGACACTGGGAGATACTACATCATAGTTTATATGTAATGCTTCCAAATACCCTAAAGAAAATTCTTCTGGGCTGATTTCAAAAAAGAATTTATGTGGCTGATTCTCATTAAAATATGAGTTATTGAAATGTTATATTCAGTCCAAATCTTGCATCAACTGCTTGATCTGATAGATTGAAACAAAAATAAGAAAAAAAAATCCTCCGAGGACTTTTTGTACTTTCTGTGTTTTAGCCAGATAATGATCTAATAGCTGCACTGACTTCTGGGATGTTTGTTTATCTCTTTTGAGCCCAGTTAAAATGATTTAATGCTATCGTGGAGTTTCATTGGTGGTAGGCGAGACCAAACCGAAGCATATCAATAACTTCGTCCCAATGCATTCACAGCAGCAGGTCAGTGATACTGATGGCAACATTTGCAAAAACTTTGCCTGAAAAATTGGTTGTACTCATTTCTGAGTATTTGTGAACACAAAGCAGGTGTCTAAATTTGCAAATGCAGAGCTATATCTGTGTGAATGCAGCTTTACATATAAAACATCAGGACCCAGTCTAGAAAATATCACCCCTGAAGGGGGCCTGTTATGCGGCATGTACCCCACACAGACTCTGGATGGGCTAACGTGGCCCTGGAAGGCCAATCATGTTACCTAGCTGCACCTGGAAGGAGATCCAGGCCTAACTGATCATAACGCCCAGCTAGGCAGAAGCAGGCTGGTTAGTTCAGAGAAAGGAAGTTTGTACTAGGAAGGAGTTTGAGGCTGCTGAGACAAAAAAGCAAACAAACAAAGACAAAGGTTATGTTTTCACTAGAAATGATGCAACAGTGAGGCTCTAGTGTTGTGACATAGCCACTCACTGTGGCGGGAGAGGAGAGGGTCTCCTGTCACTGTGGTTATGGTACCTAGGTAGATGCAGAATTCATCCTTTCACCTGGCACTATCTACACCGGGGGTGAGGCTGGCTTAACTATGTTACTCCAGGGTGTGGATTTTTCACCGAACTGGTTTTTTAGTGTACAACTGGCCAAAGACAAAGACAGGGGCTGCAGGGAGTGAGTTTACAGCTTCTCATGGGGAACAGAGAAGAGGTCAGGAGATAGTCTGGGGAAAACAAGTCCTGGGAGCTTAATGCTAAAAGATGGGTCAAACTAGAGAAGCTGCAGGGAAGGAGGCCTGAGAAAGGTTGAGTAGGAAGAAGCCTAGGGAAACAGCAGCAAGGAATGGAGCCGCACAGACCTTGGCTGCTAGTCATAGGGCCCCTAGGTTGGGGAGCTCACTTTAGACTCAGACTTTATGGCCATGTCTGCACTGGCAAGTTAGTTCAAATTAAGGAAGCTTAATTCGAATTAACTTAAGCCTCGGCCACACTAGGCTTTCATTAGTTCGAATAAAGGGCTTCCTTAATTCAAACTAATAAATTCAAATATGCTATTCGAACTAAGGGTTAATTCGAACTAGTTAGTTCGAATTAACCAATGTGGCCATGTTAGTTCAAACTAATTGCTTAGTTCGAACTAACTGGCCCATTGAACTCAAAGCAATTTGCTAATTCGAACTAAGCAAGTGCCATGAATGGCACTTGCTTAGTTCAAACTAAATTTTGCTAGTTCGAATTAAGTTAATTCAAACTAAGTAAAATTAGTTCAAATTAATTAGTTCGAATTAACTAATTCGAACTAACTTTAGTAAGTGTAGACATAGCCTAAGGTCACAAGGGACCAATATGATCATCTAGTCTGACCTCCCGCACAATGCAGGCCACAAAACCTCACCCACCCACTCCTGCAATAAATCTAACCTATGACTGAGCTATTGAAGTCCTCAAATCATGATTCAAAGACTAAGATACAGAGAATCCTCGAGCAAGTGAGTCATGCCCCATGCTACAGTGGAAGGCAAACTGAGGAAAAACTTTCTACCACAAAGCACAAATCACTTCTAAAATGCAGGGTACACATTTTGCCTTTTATATATTTTTAGTGAGGGTTCCTCCTACAGCCACTGGCAAAGTGCTATGAACCAGGAGCAGGGGCCAAAGACTCTCTTGTGAGGCCATTGGACTCTCTTTTGTTGGGCTCCTTGTTATTGCAGAAGGGGTGGACTAAATTGTGACCTGGCTGGACGACTGAGTTAGGGGAAGAGAGACTACTGCAGTGATGAAGTAACCATCAGCAGGAGGTGCCAGAACAAATGATAGTTGCTACATCATGCCTGTCCACGAGGAGGTGCTCCAGCAGTGAGCAGACCCCTTCGCAGGCTCTGATCTTGAACTGACACGTAACTCAGCCAGCAGGAGTTCTCTGAGAGCTGGGTTTGCATTAGGAATTCAGGATCACATCCTTAGGGTTTTGAAAATCTTGCCTCTATTCATTGGGCCACTTTTATAAAATCCCCAGTTAAAGGGAAAACACAGCAAATTTGGGGGTAGCAGGAGGAAATCTGAAGCAATAAAAAATTCCATAAATATGAACTCAGTTGTATAAGGAGGCTAAGTATAAAAGACAGCTTTCTTGTAATGTCCAGCTGTTTCTCCTAACTATTTCCAGTCAACCCACATATGAACAGTTTCAGAAATGCACCAAGAGGGAATATTAGTACTTAGCTTTAAAAAATTACGAAGGATTGTTTAACATTTCTTGCAGCTCCTTGCAGTGAAATCTGTCAGGATTGGACAGGTGTTATTTCAACGTAGTGTTAAATAGCTCTTCGACGGCCTTACTGTGGATTGATCCATTTTCAGCCTTCTTGCCTTTCTGCAGTCAAACACAGATGTAAAACAGATTAAGGCTCTGTAGAAAATAATAATAATAAAAACAACACTTGAGACTTTTCTGAGTTCCTTTACAATAAAATGTAGAGAGGTGAATAAAAAAACCCACAAGAGACTGTAAGAAAATGACTAGGGTCTTGATTGATAGCTTCAAAAGATGACAGCTCAGCAAGTTTTTAGACATCTGTGGCATGAAGACTGTTCTTGTCTATCCACAAGTTAAAACATATGTACAGTCAAGGAGACTGCCTGCCTATCTGTTGAAGCTTGTTTTTCCCCTATTATTCCTGTAGAACAGAGCCTTTCTTTAAACTGTGTGGTGTTAAAGGGCTAAATCCACAAAGGGGTTTAGGCGCCTAAGTTCAAAATGTAGATGCTCAAAAGTTCAGTTTTCACTTATCCCCTGCACCTCTATGCTCCCACTGGTAAAGTCGCATAGGCTATGTCTACACTTGCCGGTTAGTTCAAATTAAGGAAGCTTAATTCGAACTAACTTAAGCCTTGGCCACACTAGGCTTTCATTAGTTTGAATTAAGGGCTTCCTTAATTCGAACTAATAAATTCGATTGCTCAGTTCAAACCATTAACCATTAATTCGAAATAGTTAGTTCGAATTAAGTCAATGTGGCCATATTAGTTCAAACTAACTGCTTACCTCGAACTAATCGGCAGATTGACCTTCCTGAAACTGACGATTCGAACTAAGCAAGTGCCCTGCATGGCCATGGCTAGTTCAAACTAGCATTCTAGTGGGGCCATGCTAATTCGAATTAAGTTAATTCGAACTAACTAAAATTAGTTCGAATTAGTTAGTTTGAATTAACTAATTCGAACTAGCTTTTGTAAGTGTAGACATAGCCATAGGCACCTTCATTTCTTGCAGTGAGCATGTGCATAACCCCTAGGCACATAGCATATGCCTAAGCCCCAGTAGGTTTGGCAAAGACAGGCCAGGCAACACCTAGCTTATCTGTGGGGCCTGAACTATCAGGGGTGCCTCAAATCTCCTTACAACTGGTAGCCCAGTTGTTAGAACACTCATGCAGGATGTAGGATACCCGGTTTCAATCCCCCGCTCCCTTACCTGATGTATAGCATGGATTTGAATCTGGGTTTTAAACATCTCATTCCCTTTGGGAGGCAGCGCATAGCCCACGTCTGGCCTAAGTGTTTCCTGTTATCTGTCGTAGGTGGTTCCGTCTTCGGATTGCTGACTTTTGTCAATTCCATTCTGGGAGGCCTAACTTTCTCCATGCATTGAATCAGGGCCTTGGGCGCCTAACTGAAGGCTGTAGAATCCATTAGGCTTCATGACACCCAAACATGGGCTATTACAGTGCTGAATCTGAGTCCCTTTTGTTGTTCTAGCCCAAAGCCCTTCACTTTACAACACTATTCTATCTCCATTTTTAATATTCTTAAGGAGAACAGTTCAGAATGCCTGAGAACAGTCCTATGTATAATAAATAATAAACCATTATTGATATATTCACATTTACATAGCATCGAACTTGTGAAATGCAAATAAAGACACATTTTATTTTCTATAGTGCTTTTCATGTATCGCTTCTTACCAGTCAGTTTCATTATACACACAGAGGGGGTAAAGTGCTTTGGTCAATATCACACTGAAGATCAGTGGTGGAGCTGGGAATAGGACCTAGAGAATGATTCTCTGTTGCCCGTCATCTTGCATAATTATTTATGCCAGGGCAAAATGAATGTAAAACACTGCCTTTCTGACCTAGTAGCATTTTACTTTATTGTGGTGCAATTGTCTACAAAGGCTGCAGAGCAATAAAGAATCAAGTACCTCGGCTCTATTCTCACCTCTGCTACCATCTTTAAGCCTCAGGTCTCTTGTCTCCCCAGTGTCCTTTTCACTGAACCTCACTGCAGACTCAATGCATGGCATTTTAAATACTCCAGCACAGGGACAATCTAATTTTAGACATGATTGCAGAGAGTGTTAAAAATAAGAGGAGAAAAATAGGAGAAGGAAATACATTTCATCCAAGGATGTGAATAAAAGATCCCCTTTGGGTCTATATCTCTACTGCATGTATGTCTGAGCATGAGAAAAGTAAAACCCCCTCTGCAGCCAAAAGGCAAAAATAAGTAGTAAGCATTTTAAAAATTGTACTCTTTCTCACAGTTAACATAATAAAAAGCCACAACAGCTAGAAATCCTGGAGCAGGTTTTATACTTTCCAAAGTATTTAGGAAAAGAGGTCCCTTACAATGTACATTTTAGAATGCTAAATGGTAAATCACACAGATAAATAGAGAAAAATGCTATTTTTAATCTGTGATCACAAAGCTTTCATCTGGTTACTCTTCTTTACAATGAAGGCAAGATGCACTGTCCCCATTTTACAGGAGGGTAAACTGAGTCATGGAGTGATTAAGTGACTGGTCCAGAGTCACGCAGCAAGTGAGGAACACTTAGGAGGCATATTTATTCTGAGAGTTAAAATATTGGATTGTAGTCACTGGAAGAGTCTAGATGGTTTAGAAATTAAGAAAACTGCTTCCATTGTTCAACCCACTCCCCCCCCCCCGTGGGCCTGATCCTGCCACAAGAAAAGCACCACAAACTCCCACTAATGCTCATTGGAATTTGGGGTGTGCACCCTCTTGTGAAGCTGGAAGGTATTGAGATTTTTGTTTTGTTTGCTCAACAGTTGTAACACCGTGGCCAACTCCAGGATTTGAATTGGAAACTGGGGGAGCTAGAAGTATGAGCCAGGCCCCCAAAAGTAGACCCATGTCTTCTGTGCATCAGGCACAGAGGGTTACTCATGACCAGTGAGTTACAAATGTGTGAGGTTTGTTTATTGATTTAATTATATTAAATAAATATTTGTTTTAAAAGTTTGATTTAACCCCAATAGAATTTGTTATATTTTGATGTCAGCCAAAGGAAATATGTTGGCAACTCCACAAGTCAAAATCTATTTTCCATGAGCAGTATATTCTGCCAGAATAAAATTCATCAGCCAGTCATACGAGGGACATAGGGCCAAGAGGCTTGAATGACATGTGGCCACACCAAAAACCTCAAAACACATGTCTGAGCTGCCACAAGACTTGTATAACATTTCTCATGTGCACCAGACAGACAACAACTCCAGGAGCTGCATCTTCAGGATGTTTTGCACTCTTCCGTAAACCATTTAGCCAGAGAAATAGGGTTGGTAGCAGATATTAAAAGTGGCTTTGCCAAGGCAACATCAGGGACCCTCTAATTAAAAAGGAAAAAAGACAGCAACATTGAGTGGAAAGAATGCAAGTCACGTTCTTATTTCAGTAGTAAGCACTTGAGCACTATAACTTGGTAATATACAAAAGACACATAGTCATAGTCCGGATTGTTATCAAACGCAGATTTCACTCTGGAATAGAAATCATATAATTACACAGTTGAGATTGTATATGGACTTTGAAATGGTGCCGAATCCCATATAAATATGTCAGGGGAAATGGTACTATATACTGGTGATTAAAGTGGTTCTTCAGGTTTCAGTTGGATTTCCTAATCACACTGAACTTGAATCACATGGCTGGATTCACGAGCAAGATGATCATTACAAACTTTTATTTTGTTAATTTCCCTTATTTTTCTCAGATACATCAACCACTTTTCAGCATTCAGAAAATGATTCCTGTATAGCTTGTGAGTCAACGGAAATTATTAATTAGTTCACATGCACTAAAATTGATACTTTATTTATCTGATCATTTGTGGAGCTGCATTCATTTGTGGAACAAGTAGAAAATTTTGCAGGTACTAACATCCTACTGCCTGTCTATAGGAAAAACTAGAGACAAACAAAAACTGAGCCTGAACATACCAGACTTTGGGGAAATTAAGCTCTGGATCTGAACTTTGTGTTTTAAACCAATCTCTAATTAAATCATTCTAAGGAATCTTTTTGATGATCTTATGAATAATCCAAAGCCAAAAGAGTCCTTTCTAATTTCACATTCCTATTGACAGTGGCCAAAACCCATTCTCTGCTCCATCTCAGTACAGAGGAAATGGATGGGCCATAAAAACCAGAGTGAGTCATTTTCATTTTAATAAAGAATGGTTTAAATGTGTGGAAGAATGGCAATGGTATTAAAAAGAAGCAAACAAATGTGTAACTACTTTGTTGAACTAAATTAGGCAAATCAAAATTAAATGAACGGGTGAAAAAATATCAGTCTCTTCAAATTAATACAGCATTGGTGATTCCTACAAAAGAAATCTGACTGCTTCATCATCTGATGTAAAGTAATATATATGTCTGATTTATAGAAACATTTCCCTTTTATGAAATCAGCAGCTCCTTTCCCCCAATAGGTTATTATCTCAATATACTTTTGTGCAAGAGGACTATGCATCTGCTGGCTATCACTGAATGAACTTGATGCCAAGACTCTTTGCTCGCATGAGTATAGATTTCTCACACATATGTAGTCTTGTGGAAATCAGTGAGTCTGGTCACAGGAGTAAGGACTACTCAGATGAATAAGAGCTTGCAGGATCCAGCCCTTATTACTGGCCTTTGATTTATCTTCTTACCTGGAAAATTATTCAATTTCATGCAGGTTATGTCCATTCCATTCATTTTTTTGCTAGCATATAGGGACCATTTCCCATTTACATTCTTCCAGGCAGTCAGTCAGAGTAAATCAAGAATAACTCCATTGATTTAATAGAGTTACTCCAGGCTTACAACTGTGTAACCAAGGGCAAAGTGTGACTTTTTATGCCCCTATCAGCAGCAGTACCTGGCCAGTCCCAGGGGTTCATTCTTATTCACTCAGTAACTGTCTTCTACTGACACACAATGCTTCTTTTTGAAAGACTACACTATAGAGAGATATAGAGATTTTCATGGCAACATTTCAGAGTTAAATCCTCCTTTGATACTGTCAGAAAATCCTTGCCAAGCTGACACTGTATGTTAAAGGGAAAAGGTTCACAACAGTAGACAGCAAAAATTAAACAGGATATTAATACCTTGTAGTTAAAGAAATATTTCCTTTTAATTTCATTCCTTCTTAGTGAATTAGCCAAAAATGTATCACAGTGTAACTGAAGCATCTCATATGGTTCTCTAGAGTGAGAGCGCAACAGATCGCCTCCTCCCAGATACACCATCACAGCTGGTTAAAAGTAGCCCTCTGCTGAAATGCCTCAGCTAACAAGTATTCCCTTCAGAAACCTCACAAGTTTAAAATAAGGAGGTTTGCTTCATTTCCCCCCCCCCCCCAATCTTTTATCCATCTGATTTGTTTCCAAAGAGACAAATATGAGCTGACTTGTGATGAACCATCATATTCAGGCAGCCCACAGATGCTAACTGTACCTTAGAAACTTGAAACATGTTTTTACTTTTCTGATTTGCTCCTTCTACCATTTGGTGAGAACTGAGAGGGCTTTTCTGTTGTTTTGTTTCTCTCTTTCTGCAGAGAGAGGATTTAAGTGCCCATTAACGTTAATGGGAATTACCTGTATAAACTCCTAACAGATTTAATGGGAAAATAGACACTATTGATTTTTCTCTGTTTTGAAGGGAATTATATTAATATGCCTAAGTTTATTAATAACAACTTAAACCTAGAGGTAAATTGTTTCTAAAAACCTTATGAATTTCTTCTATTATGTGCCATATGTTTTGGAGATCTGAGTCCAAACTCCAAAGAAACTCATTATGACCCATTGTGACTTATTAGTGCTACACACAATAGATTCTGAAGTGTCTGTTACGCATGACTTAAGCTGGATGTTATATATTAAGGATAGTGTGGGATAAAATGTGTGGCTGCCTTGTAAAAGGAATTTATCAGGCTTTACAAATCTGGATACAGGAAGTTATTTTTACTTCTCAAACTCAAATGGTAAAAAGCCTATACCTTTGGAGTTGGCGGTTTAAGGTTCCCACCTTGCTTGCAATCTTTGGAAGGGATTATTATATTATGGAGTAGTCAACTAGATCCAGTTCCTCAGTGGAAGTTAGCTGCTCAAATACCTTTAAGGATCTGGGCCTTGTTAGTTAAGATTGCAGCCTAAACTTTGTTTAAAACTGAATGTTGAATTCTTTCCAAAATGTACTTATATAGTCAGATCAGCTTTCAAATTAGCATGTATATTTTATGTGTATGTAATATATTTAAAGTCTGATTTTAAACACACTATTTAGGCAATTACTTGTACAAAATTTACACACAATTTAACTCCTGATTTTCATGTGCAGATACCATACATGTGTGTGCAAATTGGATAACTGTGCATGCAGTTGACTGACATAGGGCATAAGCATGTATGTAATAGCATAGGTAAATTGGGCATACAATGTCAAACACATTTTGTGCATGTCACTGTGTTTGCGGATCAGGCACTTTAATATTATATTAGTAGTCCTGTACAATTTAGAAACGTGAGTCAGAAAATTTGGCTTCCTGGCACTAAATAGTGGCCGAAAATATCATTTAATCCAAAAGAGGAAAAAGATTGAAACAAGCACTATAAAATGGAAAAGTGACATGGCATAGGTTTGTGGTTCCCACCATAGTGGAGCTAAAATCTAGCATCAGATGGTTTGTATTTTATGTTATTGTCAGACAAAAATAAATCATCAAAATACATAGCAAAATCAAGCACAACTGGCAGTACATATGTAAAAAACCAGCCAGTGGTTGAAGTGAAAATTAAGAAGTGCTGTTCACCTCTCCCTAAAATGCCAGTGCCGTTAACAAGAAGAGCCAGCTTATAATAGTAAGCTCTGCATTCTTTCCTCCATTTTTGGTAAACAGTAGGCTGATATGCCATAGTGGGGGTCTGCTCCAGTGAGACACTGTTTTTTTGAGATTCAAAGATTAATATATTAAGTACATGATGTACTGTATGTACATAACTGTTGCACTATGTCAGTTAAAATTTTATCAGCATTTCTATTGTAAACCCCAGTTCCATAGTTTAGCATGATGATTAAAAATTATTTCCAGCTGAACATCTTAACAGGGGTTCTGTGCTCAGGGGTGTTTCACTTTTTACAAAGAAACAATCAGCAATGAAAAGCACAACAATTTAATCAGTTCTGGAGGTTAATCCACCCATTTCTTCCAGTAACCACTGACCTTTAAAATGTGAGATTTGGCAGGCAATTGTTCTTAAAATGACTCATCAGGTTTTATTGCCAAGCATTCAAAATTCCTGAATCAGGCCCCCAAAATCCTGAGATTGACTTTAAAAATCACCAGAAATTTGGGGCTCTTTTTATTGGCCTTCTAATTTTTGAGCCTTTTAGGATTTATATTTTCAAACTCTTCTCCAAGATAGTGAGGACCAAGAACTTACTTTCTTTTAATTAAAGCTGAGCTTCTCCCATGATTCCAGGAGTTAGGGTTAAAGAAAAAACACCAAATATTGTCAGACTTATGGTGCAATCAAATAGCTGGTAACACTTATTTTTTAATATTTTGGTTTTTGCTCTAGATTTTTCTAATACATTCTAGGAAGAATGAAAATAGCCTTTCTCCATTTCACAAACATTAATATTCCCTGTTGTTTCAAATGAACTCTGCAAATATGTCCTCAGTACATTAGCATCAATGTATGCATGAGCAGAGTTGGAGGAAGCTTGTGCTCCTCTATTGCCTGGCTGGCTATTTGGCTTCATCCGAGTCCAATCAACATTCAGTCCTGAACAGTGAAGTATCATGAAGTGTGGGTGTTTGTTTTTCAACCACTGAGTGGTAAATAGATTGTCTGAAATTGGTACCATGGGGCAAATCATTCTGCAAGGGTACAACTTAAGTAGCTGTGCTTTGTGTTCACCTCCCACTGTAGCTTGGTGTAGCACCACATCTAGTCATTCCTATAAAGGAGGGTCAGCCCGTTACCATCCTCTCTATTCCATCAGACCTCTCCCCGGTCCACAAGTCATGCTGTCCAGTGGAACTTTCATGGTTCCACTTGTTGCATTTAAGGTCTAGAGTGGTGGCAGCAGTAATTAACCCTTAGAGCTATTGTTTGTCTGTCTGCACACTTAATACATCATCAGGGTGGATTGGATTGGATTACACTATCAGCAAGTTTTCATAAAACACTAAGCTGAGGGGAGAGTGGAGTAGTAGATACACGGAAGGACAGAATAGAATACAGAGTGATCTAGAAAAATTGGAGGATTGGCCCAAAAGAAATTTGGTGAAGTTCAACAAGGACAAGTGCAGAGTCCTGCACTTTAGACAGAAGAATCCCATGCACTGCTGTGGACCGGGGACCAACTGGCGAGGTGGCAGTTTTGCAGAAAAGGACACTAAAGTTATAGTGGACAAGAAGCTAGATATGAATCAGCACTGTGCCCTTATTAACAAGAAGGTTAATGGCATAGCAGGCTGCATTAGTAGGAGCATTGCCAGCAGATTGAGGGAAGAGATTAGTCCTCTATTTGGCATGATGAGGCCTCATTTAGAGTATTGTGTCCAGTTTTGGGCCCCCCCACTATAGGAAGGATGTGGACAAATTGGAGAAAGTCTAGCAACAAAAATGGATTAGGGAGCTGGAGCACATGATTTATGAGGAGAGACTGAGGGAATTGGGCTTGTCTAGCCTACAGAAGAGAAGAATGAAGGGAGATTTGATAGCAGCCTTCAGCTACCTGAAGAGAGGGTTCCAGGGAGGATGGAATTAGGCTCTTCTCAGTGGTCGCAGATGACAGAACTAGGACCAGTGGTCTCAAGTTGCTGTGGGGGAGGCTGAGGTTGGATGTTAGAAATAACTTGTTCACTAGGAGGGTGGTGCAGCACTGGAATGGCTTTCCTAGGGAAGTGGTGGAATCTCTATCCTTAAGGGTTTTTAAGGCCCAGCTTGACAAACCCCTGGCTGAGATGATTTAGTTGGAGTTGATCCTGCTTTGAGTAGGGAGTTGGACTAGATGACCTACTGAGGTCCCTTCCAACCCTCATCTTCTATGATTCTATGACCAGCAAACATTTAGAATAATGGATACAATTTTCAAAAAGTGCCTAAAGGCCAGATTCTTAAAGGTATTTAGGTGCCTAAAGATACACACAAACCTTGCAAGATTCTCAAAAGCACCTAAACATCTACTATTGATTTAAATGGAAGTTAGGTGCCTAAACACTTCTGAAAATCCTACTAGGTGTCAATCTGCATCTTCAGGCACCTAAGTACTTTTGAAAATTTGCCACCTAGGAACAAAGGCCCAGAATCTCAAAAGCTATGGCTACACTAGGAAAAGTTAGGTCAACTTTGTTAAGTTGACTTAATAAGGTCGACTTTAAGTCGACATAAAATAGACCTTATTAAGTCGACTTAGTCCACTTTGTTAAGTCGACCTAACCACCCTTAAGTCGATTTAACAAAGTGGACTTAACCGTCCACACTGGGCTTAGGTCAACCTAAAGAAGGGTTAGGTCGATCTAAGCAGGCTTAAGTCAACCTAATAGGCGGTTCTTATTAAGTCAATTTAAGTGTTCATTAAGTCGACTTAAGGAATTTCTTAAGTCAACTTAATGAAAGCCTAGTGTGGACGCAGCTTAATTTAAGTCGACTTAAACCTCCTTAAGTTGACTTAAATTGCCAGTGTAGACATAGCCAAAGGTATTTAAAAGTGCCAAACTCCCATTGAATCCCACTGACTTTCACTGAGATTTAGGCTTTTAAGTATCCTGAGAGTCATGTTTGAAAATTAGAGTAAGTCATTCAGGTGTATTGAAAAATTCACCTAATATCTTCTAATCAGAAAGAATAGAACTGTAACTTAAAAAAAAAAACAACCCAAAACCCCCCCACTGAAATCCTGCAGAAGAAAGCTGCAGAGAAGTATTGGAGTGTGTAGCACTGCCAGTGAACTGAATATAGGTCTCGTATCTGTATGAATTACCATCCTGACAAAAATTCTTTTTAAAAAATGAAGTCTTTATTTTCAAAATTATTTATTGGTTTTGTAGGATTATAAATAATACCCAAAAGCTGTAAACTTAATGTCAAAACAGATTTTATTTTAAAGAAAAGGTTCATTGGCTTATGTTACATACCAAGTTTCAGTCGTGAAGAAATGCTTATGCATGAGTTATAAAGCCCTGAAAATAGAGGGTTATAGTAGAAGTGGAAATACACACAGACTATTAAGTTTAATGGCAGGAGTCGGGCTATGTTCACACACACACACGCACGCACGCACACACACACCTTTATTAACGAGTTACAGCATTTACCAGTTTCTAAAGTCCTAAAGTTGGAAAGTTTGTAACATATGTTACAATGGCCAAGCACAATATTTCACCACTGAGGTACCTTTTGAAACCCATGAATTTACCTGACAGTAGATCATCTTAAAGTAGATCATGTGGCAAGTCTACATCTATGAGCAGTTCTTTTAGTTCCCAAGGTTACTATAAATTATACACATTGCATTAAACAGAATGAGACAAAAATCTTTAAAGAACTGAAACAGCTCACCTTACTAACATAAACACCTGTCTTATTTTGATTCACATAAAACTGAGCCAACTAATTTAGTGCAAGTTTGGCTGCCTTCCATTTAACAAAACATTCATGAAACTTCAGCTAGTTTATCCTTCAACATATTATAGAAATGCCAATATGAAGAATTCTATTTTTTGGCATTTCTAGTTCCCAAACCTATAAGATAAATAATGATAGCCGACAGTAGTCAGGAATGCTGCCATGAATTCCCTTAGAAATGGAGCCTTCAAATATGGCCATTATCCACCAGTTGGCGTATTCACTAATTAGCAGACTTCAATTCCCCCCCTGTATGGAGAACACTTCTGAAGAATTCTTATCTGAACCATCAGGACCTCCTACTAACCACTTACCCATACTAACCGTTTCTGATTTAATGGTTAACAAAAGGAATAAAACAACTATCCTGGAGAGCAAAGTCAAAATGTTAAAACTGTAAATCTTCAATTATTTTTTTCCAGCTGAACAGCACAACCAGCATTTGCAGAGTTAATATTTGAATGCCTTTTCTAATAAAACCAGCTTCCAGGTTTTCAGTCTTTTATGCAAGTTTAATAAAATAAATTTTGAATATCAATAAAGTACATTCTATTTTTCTTGGCATGTCTTTGCCTTGCTATATCCTTCTATTGCAGAAGTCATGCCATAGGGAGATCACTTTTCCACAGTCCATTGAAGTTGTGCCATAAAGGCTGGAGATGATTTGCTAAAATGCTCCAAAGGTATTCAAATTTCTTTAAAGAAGAAATTCAATTTATGTGCATTTATATTACAATGTCTGTCAGGAAGAAAGGTTATAATCACCAGCATATTTTAGACTTACATTTTCTTCTGTACATGAGGTAATGGTATTAGAGGTAAACTATGAGGTTTAAAGTCGAATTGGATGTATGGTACTATTTTCATTGCTGCTAAAAGCATGTTTTTGAAGTTCTAGAGGAAAGCATATGTTAGCATATGTTACTGAAATATCAAGAACAGGATGCTGGGTGGCTTAGAGGATAAACCATTTGTCTTTCTTCTCAGCATCCATATGTAGAATAGAACTGGATTTGCCTGATGAAATGAGTTTAGGGTTCTCAGCTGACATTAGCTCTTATCAGAAAATCCCAATATTTAGTTCACTATAAATGTCAGTCAGGCTTATCTCTGAATTAACATGAAAGCTAGAGAAGCCTTCACTTAAGACACCATTGATTAAGGAGAAAGAGGCCTTTGGATTTTTGTGATACCAGTTATATAATCCTCTAAAGAACAAATATTCATAAAAAAAATTAAAACAAACCCCATTGCAACTATGTTGCTTTGGGAAATTCTTTGCCTCGTTTTCCTCTGAAAAATTTACTGCATTTACATTTACTGTGACTGTATTAAATATTTACAGGTTGATATTTTCTGTGAATGGAGAATGTTATCACAGTTCTTGTCAAGTTATATTACTTTTAAGTATATTTTAAAGATATCTGATAACTAAATGGCCACTCTTATCTCATTCAGGTCACCACTGAGCAATAGACAAAACACTTTGATGTGTAACTTCAACTGATTCTGAAACTGTAGCTGAATGTCTCATTATATAAATACTCATAGACAATTTGTAAATTTATTTTAGAATTTGACTCAATCTCTCCCAGTAAGGAAGCATCACAACGATTACTGTAATGGAATGCTAAACTGTTCATCCACTAAGTGGCACTGTGAGTAAAATACCTTATTTAAAGCTAACCTTAACCATACCTGGCAGAGCATTAAAGGATTTTATGATGAACAATCCATATCTGGTACAGAGGAATATGCCATGGTGTCATCTGGGATTAAGAACAGAAACAGAAGGAAAACAGCCACAAAGCTTCCAAAGAGAACAACACATTAAAAGTGGCAGGATCTTCAACACGTCACTCTTCAATGCACTCTTCATGCAGGATATCGGTGGGAGAGCTTCTCCCACTCACATAGCTACTATCTCTCCTGGAGATGTTTTGATTTTGCTGACAGTAGAGCCTATCATGCCAATGTAACTACCACCTCTCGCAGAAGTGGGTTTTATTATGCAGATGGGAAAGTTCTCTGCTGTTGGTATAGAGTATTTTCACCAGACACACTATAGCGGCACGGCACAGCTTCAGGTGAGAGGACAACTCAGAACTACTGTTCCAACTTTACTAAAGGATCAGTCTTCAAAGACATGAAGAGAGTAGTCAAAACAGATAAAATGACTGAAAGAATTTATGAATACTTTTACAATAGACTCCCCTCAGAGAACTGATTGATCTAAAACCCAGTGACTGTGTTCATGCCAAATTAGATGGACACAAGAGATGGAGAAAGATAATTCAACACCCAGATTACATGTGATTGAGACTGACAGTGGTGAGTTCCACAGAAGCCTCGATAGCTATAGTTTGCTCCTCAGAAATTTTAATCCACAGAGCAAAAGTCCACAGATGGCAGATGTAGAACAAGAGAAGACTGAGGAACTTCAAACTTGGTACAGTCAGTGGTTGCAACTCATGGACAGCAAGATGATCAAGTTGTTATGCTTTTGGGTCATGTTGTTTTGGGTCAAATTGTTATACTTTTGGGTTATGATTCAGAGATTCTTAAACTATCTGCGCAGAACTCTAAGACAGTATGGCAGTGTAAATATTGTAAATGGCAGGAATGCAGAAGCTAAAGAGGGTGATATAATGGAATGCTAAACCTTATTATACTGTTCAGCCACTAAGCGTCACCCTAAGTAAAATACCTTATTTAAAGCTAACCTTAGCCATATCTGGCAGAGCATTAAAGGAGTTTATGTTGAACAATCTGGTGTACATAAGCAAGCTCTGTAGCCAGTTCATATCTGGTACAGAAGCACATGGCAATTACAAAGGTTACTGCATTGCAAGCTAATGATATTTTGAGCCTGCTTCCAAATGAATTAGCTATAGTTTCAACTTTGTAACCAGTCATTTAAACGGCATCTTCTGGAAAAATACACATAGACATGTTATTCATGATATATGCTTTTCAGAGCCACAGATAATGTTCTTGATATATAGTTTTTCATTTTTAAAAAAAATACAACTAGATTTACTGGTCAGATAGTTAAACAAGCTAGGGTCCCAGTCATGCAATCAGATTCATGTGATTGGACCCCTGAATGCATGTGGAGCCTCACTGACTACAATGTAATCAAAGGATATCAATGCAGAGATTGAAGACAAGGAAGTCAAGGAAGACAAGTCTTTCTAGCTCTGATCATTTTAGCCTTTTTGTTTTTGTTTTGTTCTGGCCAGTATAGCTGCTTTTCATTTACTAGCCCACTTCACGACTCCCTTCCCTGAGAAGCTCTCCATCATTCTAAAATTAGTGTAAAATATTTCTGTAGACTGGGACAGCCTATAGTGTCCTGTCCTTGATCTCCCTGTGTAGGTATTTATATGGTAACTGACACCATAGTGGTTTGCTAAACCCTTGTTTGAGATATGCAAGTTATATTTTCCTCATTTTATAGATGGGAAATAGAGGTACAGAGGGGCTAAATGACTCGCCCATGGTCACTGTGGCAGAGCCAGGAACGAAGCCCTGGTCTCTTGAATTCTAATCTAGTACCTTAAACACAAGTTTATCTTCTCACAACCACCTTCCCACCAATTGCAGGCAGCGTCAACTTAAAAATTATTTCTCAAATAAAAACTAGATACAATACAAATAACACCTAAGATGACTATCACTGAAGGAGAGCAGAGATAAAAAGATATGTATCCAGTGTGATTAACTTGTGCACTGAACTTTGCTTGAAGGGGCTGCTACAAAACAGAGAACTGGAGCAACTGAAATAAGTTGAAATCAGTTGGACTGCTTGCAGATTATGGTACCAAATGTTAGTAAGGGTGGCAGAATCCATCTTCTTGTTTGTAAGTTCTGCGTATTGGATATTTTTCACTGTCCTGGGTTTTCCTTTTTCCTTTTTTTTTTTTTTTTTTTTTTAAAAACGGTTTTGCCTCTGTTCCTTAAGTTATGTAATTTTTTGGCTCTGTATTCATTATGCTTTCTAATAGTTTGAGTATTCTTGCTGTCTATAGTCTATTCTCACCTTCCTGTTCTTTTATACTGGTCACCGTCTGTCCCTTTATGCTTGCATCTGCAGTGCAAAACACTGCCCTGCCATGCAAATTGCCACTGTGGAAAAAGGCTGACAAAACAGTCCCCACCAGCACAAAGGCTATGTCTACACTAGAAAAAGTTAAGTTGACTTAATAAGGTCAACTTTAAGCTGACTTAAAGCCAACCTTATTAAGTCGACTTAACAAAGTGGACTAAGTCGACTTAACTTTAAGTTGACTTAGTCCACTTTGTTAAGTCAACCTAACCACCCTTCAGTTGACTTAAGGGTTACTCCCCATCCACACTGTCCTTAAGTCGACTCAAGGAGTCGACTTAAGGCTAAAGTCAACCTAATGGGTGGTTCTTATTAAGTCGACTTAAGCTTTCATTAAGTCAACTTAAGGAATTTCTTAAGTCGACTTAATGAAAGTCTGGTGTAGACAGGGAGTAATTTAGGTTGACTAAAGGGTCCTTAAGTCGACCTAAATTGCTAGTGCAGACATAACCAAAGATTTTTTTTAAAGTAATTTTAAAAAGGTTATGCTTCAAACCAGCTTTAAATAGTTAATGAATGCTATTTACATTTCTATCCATTCATCTTTGATAAAGTGGGTAACATTTTCCATGGGAGCTATAAGATTAGAAAATGAACATCCTACCATTAAGATTTACCTACCCTAAACTTTTATGGGGAATCTTCCAATTTTGCATTTCTCTACCCAGTGCTCATTGGCTGTTTGCTCCCGCTCCTCCTCCTCCCTCAGTCACTTTGCCTTAGTATCATTCCACACCTTCCATTCTTCTCGGTCCTGCCACACACAACCCCACTCACTTCCATTCAACGTCCCTATCTTTTTCTTTCCATTTAGATTAGGTCCTCCAAACTAAATCCACCCACCCCAAAATCGTGACCCTAACATAATGTTTACTGCTGTCATATTGTTCACTCTGCTGATGTGTTCTACCCCTTCCCCTGCCCTGTGTTGGTCTTGTTGATATAGACTGTAAACTCTTGTGTGCAGGAACCATCTGCTACTTTGTGTTTATATAGTGTCCAGAACAATGTGGATCCCATTCCTGGTTGGATCCACATGCACTACTATAATAAGTATGATTAATAACATTGTCACTAATACAATTTCACTAGTGCTAACAATGGTAGGATGTTACAGCAGACAAGATAACATTTTAAACATGGTTATCACAACACCACGGCCCAGTTTTGTGTTCCCATCACATCTAGCACCAGTTGGCAGCTCCCTGCAAAAGTCTAGTGTAATGATAGCCAAAGAGAAGCCATCTATTTGTTTGGTCTAAATTCTCCACACATGTCCCAATCTGTAGCTTCTCTAAGCAACAGCACTAAAGATAAAAGTGCTTCTCACTGCATGATCATCCAATTAACCTTAGAAATGCTTTAATCTCTATCACTCTGTGAACAAACAAGTTTTCTGAGTATATTCTAGAGTGAATTCCAATAGTGGTATGTTCTTATTTTTAAACGGGCCTCCTCAAAAGGGTCAGTGTCAGACAGGTGATAATTGTAGGTTCCTTTAGAGTTGGTGTTAATTGACCTTCATGTTTCTGGAGTTTATGTGAGTGATTGGTGAGGAAAGTGCAAATTCCTTAATGCATTCCAGTGCAAATGGAAGAGAGAAGGAAAAGGAGTTTTAAGTAACACAAATAAGAGAGAAAAACAAAAATCAAGGTGCTAAAAAACAAGACAGATAAAAATAGATTGATTTGTTTGCTAATCACAAAATCTTTTCTGATTGTAGAATTACATTTAGAGGAGAATAAAACGAGAATAATCTGATTTCAGAGTTCATTGAGGCTGGGACCTTCTCTTAAATATTATATTAAAAGGACCATGGTATCTGCAGTACAGTGAAATAATAAATAAGGTAATGAAAAAAAATTACCACCCTACAGTTGAATGAGTTACTTTACCTAGTGCTACTACCAATCATTACTAAATAAGAAATGAATAACAGCTATAATAATAATGACACGGTGAGGAAAACACCCAAACTTTTTCTATGCTAACTCTTAAAACAAGTGGATGAAATGTAGCTGCAATGTTGGTTAAAAATGGGTGCTGATTTTCCCAGTGTAGAGAAGGCTGGGTATGCTGATCAAATAAAGGAATGTAAGTAGGAGCAGGACAGAGGCCATTAGGAAGGAAAACCAATGGACGCAAGATAAGTGGTTGGGAAATGAGACTGATGAAGTTAATAAACTGGTAAAACAAACTAGTGTGCATGCAATTATACTAGTATAAAGAGGTTTTATATAGACATCCCCACCACTCCAGTTGAAATATATTTTTAAAATGTACTGTTTTAACTATATCAGTATAGTCACTGTGGTACAACTTCTGTGTGTAGGCAAGGCTGTGGGTTTTCAGATAGCGACCTGATCAATATGGTGTATATGCACTGCCACATTGCTGTAATAAAGATTAGCAAAAATGTATTTTATTTCCGGGAAAATTCTGTTGAAAAATCTTTTTTAGATTTTCAGTTCTTTATCAAAACCCAAACATTTTTACAGGGACATTTCTGTTCTGTCAAAAAGCCATTTTGCATCCGAAAACAATATTTGAGCAGCTGTGCTGATTAGGGAGAAAGACTACTTCAGAGAATGGGTAAATATTCCCTTTAGCACATACACTGCAGCAACATGTTTATGTCATGTTTTCATATGTTTGTCTGTGCTCTTGGAAAACAAGATTAAGTGTAAAGTGCTTAGTACATCCATTTCCTTGCCTTTTTTTCCCATCTGATGTGAAATTTCACTCAAGCCATTAGCAAGATCCAGAGAAGTACATTGTGTTTACTCATCTCTGCACTATTTATAAGACAGAATAATCTCACACTTTTCATTAATGGAATTCACCCTACATTCTAGACTATTTATTGCATATGTGGCAGTACGCTATAGCAACTTGAACTAGCTTTTTTAATGGAAAATGCAAAATCTGCAAAAGTGTACATCTACTTCTGGCAGCATAAATGAATTCTCTCTTTAAAATATACCTCTGCTCTGATATGTACAAGAAATTAGCCAATTAAGGCCTGGTCTACACTTAAAAGTTAGGTGGACCCAATGGTGTCACCCAGGGGTGTGAAATATCCACTCCTCTGAGCAGTGCAGTAAAACCAAGCTAATTCCCATTATAGACAGCCCTATATTGACAGAAGAATTCCTCTGCCAACCACCTGGGGAGAGATTACCTATGTTGGTGAGAGAACCCCTCCCATTGGCATAAGCAGTTTCTATGCTGGAGTCCCGCAGCCCTTAGACATTTATTTCTTTTATTTTAAAATTTAAAAAAAAATTCCTTGCTGAATCATGCTGTATACTAGGGCCTCTGCACTAGAAAAGTTAGCCAATATAGCTATAAACTGGCAAACCCTCCCAGTTTGGCCACAGCTCATATCAGCTTTTGCCAATGTAGCCCATCCCAGTTCCATTAATGAAATAAACAATACTCCCAAAGGCATTTTTTGATAGTAAAACTTTGCCTACACTATGGCTTTGTCAGTATAAAAATATCATGAAAATGTACACCCCCTAGCCAACATTACTATGTCAGGAAAAGTTCTCGGTGTAGACCTGGCTTAAGTAACAACATCTCCTTTTGATATTAAAGCTGTACTTATTCCTTTGCCCCGCTTTCAACCACCTGCCCTTCTTGTGCTATGTCTGAAAGTAGGCCCTGATCTTACTATCATTCTACAGCACCCAAGAGCTAGGTACCTCACAGCACACAGGAGATATGATCCCTGCCTGAGCAGATTACAAACTACGGCCTTGATCCTGTAATTGGATCTGTGTGAGTGGGCCATTGCCCATATGGAGTCATTTACAAAATCAGGGCCAAAGTCTGTAAGTTCCCTGGTCAGAGATCATGTACCGTGAGATAATTAAAGCGCCTTTGGTGGAGGACTGTACAATAATGGCAATAAATTAAAATCTTCAAGTGCTATCCTAGGCTCAAAGAACTACATTCAATCACCGACAATGCCACTGGAAATGCAGACATAGAAAAATAAAATAAATGTTAGGAGTCTAATGATTTTGCAAGGGATGAATCAATTAAAATAATTGGAAATACAAAACACTCCTACAAATTCAGATTCTTGTTCTGAATATATTCATGGAAAAAGGCACACAGTGCTGGATGTAAAAATCACACTGACAGTAGTCAAATGAATGTGTAGCACAGACACTTGTCTCTACTACATTTCATTGCAGCCCTGCACGTAGTACTTCAAAAAGCATGGTAAGCTGCGAAACTAATTTTGTGAAAGCTTCCATACATCTCCCATGAAGGACAACTTGGCTAGTATCTATTACTAGCTGTGAGCATGCTTTTAGATATTAGATGGATTAGTTCAGTCTGGCGGAGAGGAAAAAATGAAGAGAACAAATACTTTTAAAATAATACTTGGCACTTCTCTAGCAACTTTCATTAGAGGATTTCAAAGCGATTTACAAACATTAATTAATTAAGCCTCACAGAGCCACAGTGAGATAGGTAAGTATCATTAGTCTCATTAATAGCAAACCCAGCTAAGTCTCCATCCACCCCCTTGGGATCACAAGCCAGCCTGTCAGAAATTGTTCATCACAGAAAGTCAAAGCATTACTCCTACTCCATAGTTTGGGTGAGGATTCTTGATCCCTCTGCTCCTGAGGAATTTCCCAATGTCCAGTGTTGTTCCAGGTTGGTCATTGAGGTCAGGACAGGAGCACAGACTATAAAAATAGATAAGAGTTAAATTAGGAAATGTGTCTACCTGTTACTGCTTTCCTGATCTGGCCCTGTGACACACTGAACAGGCCACAATGTGGAATCATTCAGTCAGATAGTAATACATGACCAAAAATATCACTTGCTATTTCGTGTGGTTCAAACTACTAAGTCAGCCAGCAGTCAAGTCACAGACAGCTCTTTGCGGTGCAGGCGCTGAACATTCAGGAGGTCAACATTGGAGGTAGGCGTTTCAGAAGTCAAAACAGTTGCATTGGTGAACACTCTACATCACATGGAACCGTAAAGCAACACATTTCTGTTTTAAACCAACAATTTTTACTTTTAATGCCCAAGATTATTGTTGAATACATTAGCAGAGCTCAATTTACAGGGTTTTAGGGCATCTCTTTAAAAAAATGGAAATAATGTTTTTGAAATGGTATTTTAAATACATAATATGCACTCATCATGATTGTCCTCGGGCACATGAACAATATTCAAAAAAAACCTGACACCAATACATTGATCAATATCAGTAGAACCCGATTCCTACCACATCAACAGCACTGTGCATGCACATAGGTAACTCACCATCAGCCCCCACAGGCAAACAGATGGGAAGCTAGATAGGCCTCACACCATCTCTTTACAGGTAAACAAACCTGGTCTGTGCTAGATCAACAGGGGAAGTAAATTCCAAAGCCTCTGAACTATCTCCATTCATAAAAAAAGGTGTCTTAGTTGGTAATAAAGACAGTCAGTTGACCAATGAGAATTGGCAGCTGGACATTGAAAAAGCCAGCAGCCACCATCAGGCATTAACATGGCCAGGAAACAATTAGTTGTCTACTGACTCTAAAAATGATCAAAAGACAATTGTCCAGGTTGTCCATTGGCCATCTGCAAAGGCAGCAAGTCTCACAGTGAAGAAAGGAAACATGTCCTTTGCCAGGCATGCTCTCACATGGAGAGGCTCAGTCTTATGGCAGGAAACTAGACTACCTGAATTTTATATGAGGGGCCCATCATTGAATCTAAGTGCCTCAACTAGAAAGGGAATAACTGGAAGAAAGAAAGAAAGAAAGAAAGAAAGAAAGAAAGAAAGAAAGAAAGAAAGAAAGAATCACTGTAGGTGTGGCTGTGAGGGCATAAAGCATCCCAACTATCCTGTGAGGCTGCATTAGCTTTGCCTGGATTGTGTCTTCAGTATAGCAGCGGAAAGGAAATGGGCTGTGTGTTCTGACCTCCCCCCCACAGCCAGTAACACTTAACTCAGCAGGAAAGAGGGGAGAATAGGCAGGGAGTGGTTGAACTTCATGGCACTGTTCCTTCCCATGTACCAGCAAGCCGAGCTGGCCAGGCACAAGTGGTGAGTGTGCTACAGCTGGAAAAGGAGTGAAATAACTTACTTCCCTCAGAGGAAGGGAGACCCCAGGCAGGGAATAAGGTACAATACCTCCCTGTACTAGTCCTGGGCTGGATCACCTAGACCATTTATTTTGGGCTTTTTATTTGGTGCCTAAATACTATGGTGAGGGATGAGTTAGAAATATATAGACAGGAAGGAAGAGGTAAATGTTTCCCTTGCTTTCTATCTCCCATTCCTGTCCCCCTTTTCTTTTTCTTACAGTCAATAGCATTTTAGTAGCTGGAAACATGATTTCCTAGATTGTCCTACATGGAAAAAGCAGGGGCATAAGAAGCAACAGAAATGTAGTCAGGCGAGTACAAGAGATGGTTATTTACTTAAATGTGTCTGTTTGTGTGAAAAAGAAGTCCACATATTAGTAAGGTTGGTGCTCTTCTGAGGCAATTGGTTAACACACACACATGCAGAATAAGGATATATGTGGTACAACTGGCTGCTGCATTACTAATAGGGAAATGGTTCCCGTTTGCTGTTTACAATGATCTCTGAATTAGAAAACAAGCCTCCTTGATAGAAATATTCCAAATTCAATTATTTATCCAAGATTTCATATTAAATCCTATAACATTATTCCAGAACAGAAAATGGATTTATTGCATACAGATGTGCCACAAGCAAACCATCTTCACATCCAAAATAGTCAATAGAATGTTATTTTATTCACTTCATTCAGATAAACCAAATAGCTAATTACTTTCTGATGAATTCAGTTTGGAAAGTCAATACATAAAAAGTTTCTGGAATATAAAGAAATCAAGTAAATACAGATCCCTGATATCAATTCCGTTTGTACATAGTTCAGTTATACTGGGTGTATTTGCATCCTGTTCTTACTTTGTAGAATCATTCAGTCTGACTCCAACAATTTGTCATAACAGGAATCTGACAACACAAACCATATTTACTATTAATTTGCAATGTAATAGCTAAGAACACTAGATTTTTGGCTAACTTATGATTTGAGCAAGATTCTCTTTTTGCTGTTCCTGAAATTTAATATTCCAGGTCAGTAAATCTCTCCTAACTTACAGATATTTTGGGGTGCCAAAGACTTGCTGTCATAATTATGATACTTTTATAAAATCATATGGTGAGCGAAGTCTAATTTTTGACCAATTCGTCAATACCTCCATTTAGTTGGTGAAAAATATTGAACTGGATCAAATAATAATCTTCTCCCTGGACTGATTTGCCCTTCAGTGTACTGCTTAAAAATGTAACCCAATAACCTAAGCAAACAAGAAGTCTGTTTGTTTATTACTTTTGATAGAAAGGTTCATAACATCTTGTAATGTATGAGCATTTTTTATTCTGTCTAGCTACTAGACGCTGAAGTCATTGGGGACATTTATTAAAATGCATTCAGCTACTCTTTAGTATGATATTAATGTTGAATTTATGCTTCCATAGAGCACCATGTATAAGACTGTAATGACAGTTGTTTAGTACTTTATCCACGTACAAAACTGTTGGCTGTAAAAATTCAAGAAATATAAAGAGAGGTTGAGTAGTTTAAAAAAATCATAAAAAGGTGAAAGATTTATGGAAGTTTGGGGAATAGCTTTATTGCTTGTTTTTAAATATACATTGCTAAAGAGATGGGATGTAGATGGAGTAGAGAAAAATGATCATCTGTAGTTTAAAATCAACTTTACTTTAAAAACTAAACATCTACCAATGGCTTTTTGCTGTTGTAGTTTAAGTCACAAAAATGTGCTACATTTTATCCTAAGATATTGTCTTTAATATTTAATGGTGGCACATACCCAACTCTACAGCTTATATGAAGCATCTCATCTTTGTAGATCACAAAGTCCCCTTCTCATTTCTATTTTATAAGCCCTCTGTCAAAAAATAAGAATGGTACAGATTCTGAGCACAGTGGCTATGTCTACACTTGCTAAAATTAGTTCGAATTAGTTAGTTTGAACTAACTAATTAGAACTAATTTTAGTTAGTTCGAATTAGCTTCATTCGAACTAGCATGGCCACACTGGAATATTAGTTCGAACTAAGCAAGCACTTGCTTAGTTCGAATTAGCGATCCCCATTCATTTCAATGGCCGGTTAATTCCAACTAAGAAATTAGTTCGAATTAACATGTCCACATTGGTTAATTCAAACTAGTTAGTTCGAATTAGCCCCTTAGTTCGAATACCCTATTCGAATACCCTATATCATCTGGTCTGCCCTGAGGCCGGGGAGTGCCAACCCAGAGACTGGCTTTGCGCTTCTGCCCCCTCACTGCCTTTAGTGAATCGCAACAGTGGGGGGGAAGGAGGGGTGGCAGCAGTGCTGACCCAACACTTCTCCACTGGGAGCAGGGCCCATGTAACCTCAAAGCTTGGGGCAATTGCCCTGCTCACCCTCCTCCCCCATCTAAGGACGGCTCTGAAGTGGAAATGGTTACAAAGCAGCATTTTTATTATTGCTTTCTTTGTACAGCACCATCAGGGTGCTTGGTGCTTTGTAGATAAGGAAGAAGAAAAGGGAAGATTTGGTTGGGGCTGGTCCTGCTTTAAGCAGGGGGTTGGATTAGATGGCCTCCCAGGATCCCTTCAAACCTTTATCTTCCATGATTCTAAGACAGTTCCCTTGACTAAAAGAGTTTACAGTCTAAACAGACAGTTTTCAAACTAGAGATGGGAGGTAAGGAAAAACAAAGTTTTCCACTGGTTCTCTTTTATACTTGGTCTGGTTCAAGCTTTTGTGAGATGCTTTAAGACCCTTTATACTTATCCACGCTTGTATCTTTGCATCCACTTTTGCACATGCACTGATGCACAAGTCATCTACCTAGTTGTGTTCTTCTACATCCTTTGGAATGCCTTCTACTCTGCCCCTTATGCATGCATGCTCTCACCTTCCATTCATCCATAAAGGAATTGCCCTCTCCTTCAATGTCTTCTCAATATTCCACTTTTTTCATGCTACCTACAGGTTACCATCAGCTACAGATAGCTAACCAAAGATCCAGTGTACATTGCAGATGTTTATTTGTATTAATTTAAAAAATTAATTATTTGGATTTCCAGGTAATGCACAGATCAAGTCTACATAAACACCTGCTTATTACCATTACCAGCCTCCTCCTCTCCTTTATATATTCCTTTGTTTTGTCTTACATTAGAATATAAGCTCCTTGCAAGAGAGAGTGTGTCATATGTTTGTGCAGTCCCCAGAACAATAGGGCCCTCATTCTGATTGGGGTATTTGGGTATCAGTAGAGTACAAATACAGTAATTAATTCATTTAGTAATAAGTTCATATTAACTGCATGATCCCATCTGATTTATTAGGATTACTATTGAAGGGGATCATGGATCTGTTTTCCTATTCACGTACAAAGAAAAAAAATCAATTCAAGAGTAGTGGGATCCCAGAAAATTCTCTCTCAAACACAGCAGAGTTCTTTCATTTTTAAGCTGAATAATAGAATCATGTCACTGTAAACCTCTGTCCACATGGCTTTGAAGGGAGTGAGCTCATGTTACACTTTCTGGAAGAAGTTAAATGCCCCATTCTGTTGTACTGAAGATGACACCTGCGCTTGTGCAGAGAGATAACTAACAAAGCCTTATGTTAAGGCTTAAGTGGGACATATGTGATATACAAGACTTTGTTTGGCTATTATGCGCTGGGGTGAATTTCCCCCCTGCAAGAAGGCATCTCCTCTGCTGGATTGCTCTAACAGCCTGAGGAATCTTCTCCACAAAGCATGTCAGCTAGAAATCTGAAAATGGAGAAGTACTCTTGGGTATCGTATAGATCCCCTTCACCGAGCAAATAGACAAATAAAACTCAGTCACTAATAAACCAAGAAGGTTAGTGTCCATTTTTACTTGCTGAGGAAGAGATTAGTAAGGGCCTCACGCTCAGAATCTCTCACAGGAGCAGCCATATGGCCTGTTCACTATATTATGTGGTTTGCATATTGTTCTGTGATAGCTATAATTGTCCTGTACTTTTAAATGTTTGTAAACTCCCACAGTTCATCTCAGAGGGTGAGTGTAGAGTGCTTCTGTAGGGTGACCGGCTTCAGAGAACTATCATGAGTGATTGTTTACAAAAAGGGAATCAGGCCTGTTAAACTATTAAAACCAGCTTCTGTTTATATCGAAAGTGAATTACTGAAATCAACAATCATTAATATTATTAATTAATAATGACAATAAAGAATAAACCTTTCAGTGGAAGAATTTTGCATGCCTAAGCTTTGCATTTAAGAGGGCTCCATGGTGTTTTAATCTAATCGCTTCATGTATTTCCAACTAAATCCTTCTTCCATCTCCCCCATGCATATTTAGGTAAATGAACTAACTCTAAAGAGAAATAGGAGACAGAGATAAAAAGGAAATGCTAGGCTACAAATTACTCAATTCTCTCTCTCTCCTAGGACCATAAATGCCCGCCAGTTAAAAGCTTGAATGTTCATGCTTGAGTATTGCCTTCCCTTTCTATTCATTACAAATCCACCGAATCCAGTTCTGCATAGTGCAAGACAGAGGATGCTTTTCAGAGGAGGTGGGTTGTGCTATACCAGCTTTAACAAAAAAGGAGTTTCCATCACTAAAGGAAGGCTTGGCCTTCCTGGAGTTTGGAGTTGGGGATTATCATCTTTAAAAAGCATCTTCTCTGGCTCTGCTGGTTGAATTGTACAACTGATCTTTCTAGCTGGGGCTAAGAAACCTGAATACCAGTGCAGTCGTAACTCACAGGGAGAACTTAGCTCTTAATAGGCTTGGGCCCATGAATTTTGTGCATGAAATAAAGAAGAGAAATGCCCTAAATACATAAGCCAGAGCTATCTGGGCCTTGACATCAATTGAAAGACTCCCATTGTCTTTAGTAGGCTTTGGAACAGGTCCTAAAAAAACCTTGTGAACAAGTGTTGATTTGCTATGAAGAAATACATAGAGGTTGCCTAGAAATCACACATTTTGCTTGTTTAAAGACAACAGAGTCTTGCGGCACTTTTAAAGACTAACAGATTTATTAATCGCATGAGCTTTCGTGGGAGAAAATCCCACTTCGTCAGACGCTTTGAAGATAGGAAAGTTATGTAGGGCCTGATCATGAAAGGTATTGGACATCTATCCAGAGGAATTATGATGCTCAGCACCTTTTAGAATACAGTCCTTAATCAAAAGATGAAATTCTTTTTTCTAAAGACAGGAGATTCCAGCCGTCTAAATTTGGGACCTCATGCTGGTTGCTCCAGTCTGCCTTTATATAAATTGACTCTTTTGGGGTCAGAACCTACCTCTGTTATTTCTCTTACACAAAATGGGAATTTAAATATATAAAAACATTCTATCAAGTGCTCCAAATATATCTATATTCTTAAAAAAATTACAAATCAAAGTTAAACACTTTCCAAGACAAAACCAATGCCCACTAAAAACCAACACCACTCTGAGACTCTCCCAAATCCCCCCACATTTCGACATGCCACTCACACATCCATCAATTACTTCTCACCAAGGCACAGCCTTGGAAACAGATAGGCCTGAAGAGCAACATATTTATATTTTGGCAAAATGGTGGAAGTCTGGGCACCTGTTTTAAATGTCTAATAAATCTAAAATACATGACTACAAAATCAATATCACCTTCACATTTTCCAGACCCCTTCCCTGCCGCTTAATAATACCACCTCAATTTTCTCTGGAATGACTTGCAGGCACCTTAGCCTCACCCAAACCCTCATCCCAGTGAGACTCTAGACGAGTGACTACCAACTTTATGAGATGAAATAAAAAGTTAGAGCTGAGCTTCATCTGCATTTTGAAGACAGTACAGCCAAATGCTACTTCACTACCACATAACACCATATAGAATGTCACCTGAGAGGGCGCATGGGGTAGATGAACAATCATCCAACACTGTGCCCTGGTTTTCTCACCATGAAAATAGTGGAGCCAACAAAAGACAGCTCCACCCCTTCCTTCCAGAGACCACTGCTGTGACCATACCTCCTGGCCAACAATATCAAAGGTAGTGGATAGATACAAAGAATCAGTATGAACTGCTAACTTTCATCCACTGGCATCAAGGGATAGACCAGTGGAAATGGTGGGGCTGTAGTGCTGCTCCTCAGACAGAATAAAAATGGGGCTTAACAGCAAAATATGCACCCTGTCTTTTGGAGTCATATTGAGCCACTCTTTACTACCTCCCTTTAATGGGCTACAATAAAAGAGGAGCAATTAGGACTTCTGCAAATGCAGGTCCCCTCTTTGATACTATTTTGTGCACCCCCGGAAGGCCAGACACACAACAAGAAAACTTGAAAAATGAGGTCTAGCAACCACTGCTTTGTTGGACAGTGCAACTGAAACAACAAAATGATGACAAAGGAGACAATAGCACCTCTTGCCAGGAAAATTTGTTATGAGATTTCTGCAAATTAATCTGAGGAATAATCTCCTTTTACTACAACACACTCACATTTCTCCCTAAAATTAATATATTGGTTTTGGAATGTACCATGTTTCAATAAGAATGGATTTCACATAGCCCTGTGATAACATAATGTAATGCCACTTGCTGAGCTAGTTATTAAGATAACTGGACACCCAGGACTCTGACAACCGGGAGCTACCATAAACAAACAAACAGAAGAATTTTGTGAGCCTCCTCTTCAAAATCACCTCTTCTGGGAAGTCAAAGTTTCTAGTCCTAACAGCCACCCTACCCATTATTGCAATAACAAACAAAGAAAAGAAAAGAAACCTAGATATTTCTAAGACTTTGGGCTCTAAGGAATCTTATTTTGCTGATATGTACATCATTTTAAACTCAAACTTTCAGGGTTTCAGTCAATACTCTGCTTGGACATCATTAGAAAACGACGGGTTTCTCAGTATACAGGAAATTTCTGTAAAGATTGTTTTGCTGGAGAGATTTTTCAAAATTAGTCTGTTTGTTCTTCATATGTATATAATTCAGTGATGATTGGGAACAGGATTCAAAAGGCTTTAGTCACATGCTGTAACTGTATTATGTAGCAGATGAATGTCTGTGTGTACACACATATAGACATCATAAAAACCAACTTGAAAAAGTCAATCTGATTAACACAGCTATATAAAGACATACACACAACAAAATATATGTACTCAAAAGCCAACCGGGCAAATAGAATCTATGGTATATGTAAGCCCTCATTTAGCCCAAATGATCTGCTAAAAGTCAGTTCTTGTTTACTTTAAGAGCTGCAAACCAATAGATTTTATTTTTTATTTTTTTTGGTAAGTATTAGAGAACTCTTTGTCTAATGATCATTCATATTTATCAATAGTTCCTTAGGCTGCCTGGCCTAATTTGGCTAAGTCTTGCAAGGAAAATTTTAGCAACAATAACTTTATTTAAAGTTATCTGTTGATCATTCTTTTTTAAAAAACTCCATTTTTCTTTCTTTGTCTCCCAGTATCTTCTCTCGAATACTTAAAAACAAAGAAACTAACCCCAGCTATTGCACTTCTATCATTTATAAAAAATGGATGAAGGTAAAAATGAAATTAAAAAAGTTAAAAAAAAAAAAATCCAAGATCTTGAGCACAATGAATGCAGTCATGATTGGCAGCCTGGAACAGGACAATCAAAAATCAATGGCAGGAAGGTGACCTGACACCCTGGTCTTCTGCAAAAGCAATCAATATAATTCTTGCTACAGACAGGAGACTCTATATATGTGATGTTTCATCACAATGGGTTTTATTCTTGTATAAATGCTTTAAATAAATAGCACAAGAAGAATACCCAGAGCTACTTAAAATTACATCCATATCATGCAAAGGTGAAAGTAGTTCCACTTGGTAGAATTTGTCCTTCTGTGCAAAACAAGATACTTAAAGAAAAAAATAAACTTCATAAATTGTTATTTACACAGTGCAAATTTGCAGTACATTGTATTCACATTATCATAAACCATTTCCAGATTGATAGAACTGCCTATAGTAAATATGCAAGCTCTGATAAATTCTTTTATATCCAGCTCCAAAACTTCATGGAGCAGTGATTTTATTTGTTTGCAGTTTTAATAATATAAGGAATATCCAATCCCAAAGCAAGTACAATTTCTTGAAAAACATTAATTGTCATAAAACACTATGTAATTCCCTTATAAAATTCAATGTGATAAACATAAAAAAAACCGAAAAAGCTTTCTTTTGTCCCCACCCATCTCTTTTCTGATAGATGAATAGATTGGAAAATTATTGCTTAGCTGTTTTGATATGGCAAATAATACAAAGAAATTGACATAGAGTGGTTTTGCATGTTGTTGACTAGCAACATCAATTATGTCTCAATCAATTTAATCAGGAATGCTATAGGCAGGTCCTTTACACAGCAGTTCAATTTTTTTCCTCCTCGCCCTATTTGTTTTAGAACTGGAGACACTGTTTTAGCAATGTCCATCCCATCTATAGACCAAGTCCAGCTCTGGGAGTCTTTCCATACATAAGCAAGGGTGGAAGGGTTACAAAACTAGTTAAATTCTGGTATCCTTTGAATTAACTCTATTCATTTATAGTAGGTTAAAAAAAACTTGTTATTCTGAAAAGAAAAAGCTCCAATGATGTATTGACCAACTTGCATTCTGAGAATGATACCTAAAATCCTCCAGGTGAATGCAGATCAAAAGCAACAAATGTGAAAGGTATCAGATAGAGCTTATGTGTAAGGACCTCTACCACACAGTCTTTAATTTAGTGTACAAAATCATGTATTTGTATCACATAATTTCCTTTACATAATTACTGCTTGAAAACATACTTATTATCTGAACAAATGCTTCTTAGTAGGTCCTTACTGCAAACAGACTGTGAGACTGTGAGATACCAAATAAGGGAAGTTAATTAAAATTATGACTAGGTGGTCACCCTGTCCACATACAGATGTCTGCGAGGCTGAGAACTACTGCATGAGAATATCTGGGAGGAACTGTGTATAGATTATGTGTGGAATTACAAACATGTGGCATGAGTTGCAGAATTATTTTCAATTTGTTCTGTGGTCAATGTTTTTATGGTAAACATTAAAAATATTATATTAAATATTAAACACTTAAAACATACTAAAAGCCCCTGGGGATGTTTGAATTCAATTACTGTATTCTTTTGGTCCCCAGTTCAGCAAACCACTTAAATAGATGATTCAGTCCTTTCATGGGGATGGATGGACTTAAGCATGTGCCTAAGTGCTTTCCTGAATCAGGGCTTTGAAGAAGAAAAGCAAAATAAACAGAACCGAATACTGATGTCTTTAGCAGGTGGTTGTCTAAACTAGAAAGGCCAGATACTAAGCTTTTGGGAAAGGTGTACAAATTAAAATGATGCCTCAATCCTGCACATCGTCTATTGCACAAAAAAAGAGTTTCAGACAAAATAAGGTTGTTAAAGCCTGATAGAAAGAGAGGTATTAAAATTATTTCTTTTAGATCTACAGTACTTAACAAACCTTAATTTGTGGACTTGAGTAAAATAAGATGGTCTAAAATGATTGTGTTACTAAAACCATAACATGGGATATTAATTGAGAAAAATCCCTGATTCTTTTTTCAGTGAAAGGATTTTTAAACAGGGAGGAAGTTGATTCAATTGTTGTCTTGTTGTTACAGGCTGTTAGAAAAAAATAATTACTAAGCAATCCATTTTAAAAATATTTGCTAAAACATCTGCAAAAATCAGGTGTACTTTTAAAAATGGACAGGTGCAAATTTTCAAAAGTATCCTCTAATTTTGGATGCATCAATTTTAAGATACCTAATTTCAGATATTGTAGGAAACACTCACTGGAGCACCCTAAATTAATCTGTACTTTTCAAAACATTGGCCCTTGTCTTTTATTATCTAATAAGTGAAAAATTCTCTTTTCCCATGGGCATCTTGAGTCCACCAAGGCCCTAATTCAGTAAGAGATTTAAGCACGTAAGCAGTTTCATTGACTTTGATGGAACTCAGACACATGTTTAAACAATATGTTGGTTCAGGGCACAAAAGCATGTTAGTATAGATAAATTACTTCACATCCCATTAGATAGAAATCAAGGCATGAAGTATTTTAATGGACATCATCGAACTTTGAATAGTTCAGACATGTTCTAATTTAACGATTCCACAACAGAAAATTTAAAAAACCTGAATTATAAGTGCTTTGATGGCAGATTATTTGCTACCACTGCCAATTCAATATACAGTTACATTTTAAAATGCATGGCAGTGCAGAGACAAATGTGTTTTGAAGAAAAAGTGTTTAACATTATCTCTTAACTATGTCTAGTTAGCTGAACCCCGGTTTTGGTTTTTACTCTGTAGCTTTTAAAAAGCTGATCTAATTTCACAATAAATGACATATTTAATGACATATTTTGAAATATTTGCATTTGTTACCTCTTGTGCAATCAATCACCACCCATCCTTCTCCATTCTCTCCTTTTAATCTCTCCCATGATTGTGTCCCCTTGCAGAAGTTGCTAATGCCTAATTTTTAATATCTTACTACACTCCCTGCCCAGATGAAGCTCTTTCTTGCCTCAAACTGACTGTTCCCTTAGTTTTAGAAAGGCTCTAAGAAATAGCTCAACAATGCTTTAAAAAAAAATTTTTTTTAAGTGCCAGCGATTAGTCTCCCACTACCCACCACAACCTTTCAGACCCCCAATTTCATGGGCTGAGTATTGAGCTTCCATTGAGCACATCCTGAGTGGTTTAAAAAAGAAAATTACAATATCAGATTAAGGTCAGGTCCCTTGTACACCATGTTTGTACTGCCGCCACACCCCAACCCGTAATCATGATTTTTTGTGGGTGAAATTCACCTCATAGAGGGTGTGTCTACACTGGCAACTTAGGTCAACTTAAGGAGGCTTAAGTCAACCTAAGCAAAGCCACGTCCACACTGGGCTTTTATTCAGTCAACTTAAGCATTTTCTTAAGTCGACTTAAAGTAAGCTTAAGTCAATTTAATAACACTTTGTTTTAGGTCGACTTAAGACTTAAATCGACTCCTTAAATTGACTTAAAGCCAGTGTGGATGGGGATTAGCACCTAAATCAACCTTATTAACTCGACTTAAAGTGTTAAGTCGACTTAATAAGGTCGACAAGGGGCTATGTCAACTTAATTTTTCTGGCGTAGACATAGCCAAAGAGAGCCAGAACAACTAAGTGCCACTTCAAGCCTACTTAAGCCCTCAAAATAAGGCTTAATTGGTAAAAAAAGGTTTGAGCTGGTCCTCCGTATAACAGTGAATTTTACCCTGTGCCCTTTACTCTGTAATAGTTCACAAACCACTGACAATCTCAGGATTTGTACTATTGCATTAAATGTCTATGAGAAATTTATGTTGTGAGATGTATGGCTGGAATTGTCTAGATAGAAATTGTCATAAACTGATTAATCATCACAGCAATTGAGTGTTGACCCATTAACAGGATTAATAGACGAAAGGAATTATAAGGTACAGTAGACATTGTCTCAAAAATTTCTTTGAACTCTCATGGCTTATAAAGACCTCAGTTCCCAGCCTGATAAAATAAGCCTTCTAGCACCTATAAATTTATGGAGACATGTCTGCATACAGTTTAGACAAACATTTCTTCGAAGCTGGTCAATTGTTTTTTCTTCCATTTTCATTTTTCATTTGCTTACTCAATCTCTGCAACTCCTTTGTTGCTTAGTAATAAGTGAGATAGGCAAATACTGGCTATGGTCAGGAGAACTAAAGGGCCTTTCATGTTGTCGGCACTACAGAATAAGCAACTGATGTAAGCAGTCTTTGCAGTTTACATACTGTAGTGGCCTGCTATAGAAACTATGTAATTTGGTTTGCTTTGTTACTTGATAAAAGCAAGAAAAGCTTTGTAGCATGTTGACTGACCCTACTTGTAAGGTCATAGGCCATTGACTAGAGTAAGAAGATACAGCGTGTTGCTTGATCCCAGAATGCCTTGAGATTGCCTGGGAGAGGTCAGAATTTTTTAAGAAGTTACATAGACCTTAAAAACTAACAGAAGTAGATTTTAGTTCATTGGATGAAATAGTCTTACAAATACAAGACAAAAGTGTTATATAAATATTCTTATTTGTGCACTCTTAGCTGAACAGTCTAACACAATGTAGAAACACATGAGAAATTAATGATCAAATAATCATTTGGTTATTAAATGCAGATTGTGATCCACCTGGGAGATAATATTCCTTTTGGAGCCCAGTCCTGAAGGCCCATTGTTACATGAGCTATCCTATTAAAATCATGGGATTGGTCCCAGGGGGAAGGGTTTTCCAGAATTGGGTCCTTCATTTTTGTTCAAGATAGCAGAATGACACCTGAATGAAGTTATTTCCTGTAGTATTCTGGAAAGAGAAATGAGGAAACCATGCGGAGGGAGATGTAAAGATTGGGAGACTGAGCATTTGGCTCTGATTTGGCAGAACAGGTAGTAGTTCAACATGGAAGTTAAAATGCAGACCATGACCACATACCAGCTACATGACTGTGAAGGGGGCAGCTCTGTCGTGATTAGGAGGCTGGTGGGAGGAGAAGGAAGAGCTGACTTCTTCATCTATCCCTCTTCTCGAGAGCTCTGATTAGTAAGAGAGTTGGGAATAAGTCCTACCCCCTTCTCCTTTTAGTGGACAAGCTCAGCTCCACCCATGTAGAATTAATTGACATTAGGCCACCTGTTCAGTTCTAATTTAAAGAGGCCAGTGGGGCAGACCTGGGAGCAGACAACTTATTGTGAGTTCCTGGCAATGGATATGTGATTCTGCCCCCTGAAGCTCCAAACACACCCTTGTCCCAGGACTTGGATCTAAACTAGAGGCTGGTGTACGTTATAGCTTCCCCAGAGAGCATTAATTTACAATGCGGCCATTTCTGTGCCTGTAGCAGCATAGACTCAGCAGCATGTAAAGGTAACATAAGGCTTTCTTCACCCTACTCCCATCCTGTTCAGCATACCACAAAAGGTACAGCCCCCTCAGGAAGCACAATGTGAACTCTAACCCCTGTGGCAGAAGTTTTATTGTTAATTAGCAATGTATGTGACGCTTAACTGTTCCTCTTTGATATCATGATGTTTCTATTTATAGCACTAGGTGGTTGACAAATGTGTTGAAATGTATCTGCATATTGTAATTATGCCCGGGAAATCTCTTACTTCCCTAAAGTGTTGTAGTGGTGTCCTCCACTGCATGGGAAGGGGGTGCCATTTGAGACAATTTAGGAAAGAGAGCAGTTATCACCAGAACAGTATAAATTCCACTCTAGAAGAAAAATCTTGAGTGCTTGGCTGTAAGTGGGAATTGTACAGAAGCTGTTTTCACTCATGTTAAATTGAGGTAGAGTAACTGCATTATACTTCATTTTTACCATCTGCATTTTTATTATTTAATTGTGGGGCTTTTTGGAGCCTGTAAACAGAGAAACAAGGGAAATATAATTTGTGAGCTCTGGGATTAATCTCATGGCTTTTTTTATTTTTTGTTTTCTTAACTAGTGTTGATTTGCTTGTATATTTTCTACAATTATCATCTTTAATTTTTGGTGGGAACACTTCATGTTGTGTAAAGTACCAGAGCCACTAAAGGATTAATTGTACAAACTACCTGTTCCGTTTGCAGTTACTGCACAGTTCTCTCTATTTTTGGATGTGGACATTCTGGTTTTTAATATGATTATCTGGTTTACTGTACATTGTTTGGTTCAATAGGTAGCATGCCAATCTATGCTTGTCACCATTAAGACATAATGAAAAACAAAATCTAGGTCTTGATTCTCTAGGAATTCCATGCAGATGATTGAGTTAAGGTTTGTCTTAGCTATTGTAAGGGAAAAGTTAGATGTCTGCATTGAGTTATACGGGACCACCAAATTCAAATGCAAAAAAATGATTTAGTTGTCATTTTATTAAATGGTGACTTATGATAGGTGATATGTGACTGATGTGTTAGTCCTCATGCATGGTAGAAGCCTCAGACTCAGAGAATGCATTCAAAATTAAAATCCCTGAACAGGAGATCCCTGAACTTGATCCAATGACATGTCCTCGTTGAAGCTGAATATGGTGAGGTTTGTAAGGTTCAACTCCAATGAGGATGCTCAGTCAGTAAAGGGAGTTTGTCATATAAATGTTCCCATGCACCAATGAAGTAAACATTGTAATGTGGTCAGGCTGCACTCTAAGACTGAACATGCACTTACAATGTTTACTACATATTTAGTGGATGCAAAAGGTAGGTTTGTTGAGAATCACCTGCTGAATCATTTCTCTACCTTCATAGAATCATAGAAGATTAGGGTTGTAAGGGCCCTCAGGAGTTCATCTTGCCCATGATCCTGCTCAAAGCAGGACCAACCCCAAATAAGTCATCCCAGCCACAGCTTTGTCAAGCTGGGCCTTAAAGACCTGTAAGGATGAAGATTCCACCTCCTACCTAGGTGACCCATTCCAGTGCTTCACCATCCTGCTAGTGAAACATTTTTTGCTAATCTCCAACCTCCGCACCCTCACCCCACTGCAACTTGAGGCCATTGCTTCTTGTTCTGTTACCTGCCACCACTGAGAACAGTCTATTTCCATCCTCCCTGGACTACCCTGGCATGTAGTTGAAGGTTGCAATCAAATCCCCCTTCGCTCTTCTCTTCTGCAGACTAAAATGGCTAGTTCCCTCCTCCTTCAGATTTTCCTTCAGATTTGGATGGGCTATTTGTGCTATGCTGTTTTCATGGTCAGAGCTAGAAAATACAGAATCTTAATAGAAGTTTCTTAAAGACAGTAATTTTAAAAAGGCACAAAACAAAGGCTGAGAAAAGCCTAGGGAAACGCTGGAAGCAAGCTATTACAAGAGGGACAACAAAGTTTGAGAGGCATTAATTAAAGCCAAGGGGTGGGAGTGGAAGCAATTAAATGCTCTTTAGGGACACACACAATATAAATAACACAAAATACAAAGTATTCAGTGTTTGTAGGAATAAGAGGTGGATTGTGACTATATTGCTGTATTGCTCTTCCTCTGTCCCCAGTGCTTTTCTGGGAGTGAGAGCAGAGTTTATTTGAAAGAACTTTGGGAGCAGGTATATTGTTTTTGACTTCATGCTTCTTCTGGTCTGGCTGTGTCTGTCATTGGCTCATTCTGCTTCAGGCTTGAATCTCACCTCAGGTTGAGAACAAAGTAGATAGATTTGGAAGGTGAATGGGCAAATAATATTATCCTCACACTGAATCAGTTAACCTTTATTACAGCAGCACTGTGTCTGAAGCACCTTGATTTTCTTCCTGTTGTCCTCTGGCTTTGAAAGTCAGCCTTTTCAGGGCTGGGGTGGGCAATTGGCATAGAATCACAGGCACAAGCATGGTCTCATAGGAGTCATTGGCTGTGTCTACACTGGTAAATTAAGTCGACTTAAGCTTGTTTAAGTCGACTTAATTTACCCTGCGTCTACACTACAGTTTCCTTAAGTCGACTTAAGCAGCTTGCTTAAGTCGACTTAAGGAAAATAAAGTCGACAATGGAAATTAAGTCGACTTTATAAAACCTGCTTTCTAGTAGACCTAAGGCTTAAGTCGACTCTGCCAGTGTAGCCATGGGGTAGCCCTAAGTCGACTTAGGGCTACCCCAGGGCTACACCAATGCCCTCCCTGCCAGGGGGGGCACAGGGGGAGCCTGGCATGCCCCCCCACCTGGCAGGGCAGAGCCCTGCCCACCCTTCCCCTATGCCCTGCCAGGGTCCCTGTCCCCCTTTGCCCCACTGTACCCATGTACACCCAGTGGCAGGTATGGTAATTGATTAAAATTTGGAATTTGATTAGCTCTTTCAAGAAGAAAAATCCAGTGTTGTCAACTCTCACAATTTTATCATGAGTCTCATAATATTTAGTGTCTTTTCTCCAGCTCCCGGATCTTATCAGAAACTCAGATTTAATTTGTTCAAATAGTAGAAAATTTCCAGTCCTCATGACTGTGGAGGAAAACCAGAAAAAGTAACCCAAGTGTAACCTACAGACTCAAACCAGACAGCAAAGAAAGAGAAACCCACATTTAAAAAAAAAAAAACACAAAACCTCATGATTTTTAAGCCAGTGACTATTTTAGGACCCCATGACTCATTATTTCTGAATGCTTGAGGCTGGCAGTTCTGAGAGCCTTATTCAAGTGCTAGGTGTTATTACTGTGGAATGCTAAATTGTCCAAATTGTGTATTTTGGAGATCAAGCCTTCAGGAGCTTGTACAACTTAGGAGGCTGGTTTCTGCAGGAAAAAAACCCGAATCAGCCACGTTCCCTGCTGGCATTAAACTGTGAGACTTCATTGAAGTCAATCAGCTACACCCATTTGCACCACCAGAGCTCTTTTGCTCAATATAAAACAACTTGCAAGGAAATGGAGAGTGACTGTCCCTGTGTACATGAAGAGTAGAGGAAGGAAACTCAATAACCAGGACACAGCCATGATATCCTCTGTCTTCTGCATCAGCTACATGAGCAGGGTTTGAGAACAGAGGATCACATGCTGTCCCCTTTCAGAGGATATTGCAATTCTAGCTCTGATCTGAGCCAGAATGGCTATGTCTACACTTGTGAATTTAAGTCGACTTTAACTAAGTTGACTTAACTAAGTCGACTTTAAGCCGACTTAGTTAAGTCAACTTAGTGTTTCCACACTTAAAAATAAAGTCGACTTAAAGGGGAACTTACAAAGTCGACCTAGAGTGTCCACACTGGATGCCTAGGTCGACTTCTAGGGGCTAGGGGGACCTAGGGCAGGTCCATGGGGGCAGGAGGACACCCCTTGCCCAGTGCCAGAGGGTTTTTTCCCTCACTGCTCCCCTTGAAAGTAATTTCAAATGGAAAAATTGAAGTACTTCTAATTGTCAAAACAAAACTTTTTTTTGTTGATTGTTTTTTAGGATTTTTTTAACCAAAACAATTAAATGAAATCAGCACAAATGCACTAATTTTTTTTCTGTTGCCAAATCTTTATTTTTACTATGCCTCCCCTCCTAAAAAAGTTTCCTGTGAAGACTGCCTCCCAACTCTACTTGAAACCTGCTTATCCTGACTGCAAGTCTCATGTCCTTGACTCTGCACTTGGTTTTACATGTGACATGACCTCTAGATAGGATAAATAGTTGGCTCACCTACACCAACTATTTCAAATTTCAGATTGGAAATAATTGGAACCTACTATGATATTCTGGAGTGTAAACCAGACCAGTGAGAGATTGTGTCTCCACTTGCCTTGCCACCTTGGATGCATCACAGTGCTTTGCTACTCTAGCTACCAACTTGGTATATCACAATCAGCCTGTCAGCATGCAAGTCACACCCTGGGTGTCTGTATATAGCCACAGCCCTGGGTCAACAACTCTGACCATAGCAGTTTCTCAGCTGCTGTCCAATCACAATCTGGCTCCCAGCAGCCTTTGTCACTGCCTGCAAGGTGATGCCAACACACTCCCAGTCCTGAATTTTTCCCTGAAACATGTTCTACACCGTCTAGTCCTCTCCTGGGCAGTTCTGATATTAGAGGGCCATTGCTCCTGAAAGGGGTCAATATATAACAGTTTGTAACATTAAATAGAGTAACCAAATACTTCATTTTAGACACAGCACTGGATTAGTTCTGTTAAATAAAGCTGTTTTATTCTTCAGTTACTGAGGCTATGTCTACACTTGTAAATTTAGGTCAACTTTAGCTAAGTCAACTTAGCATGTCTACACGTAAATTTAAGGTCGACTTTGGGGGGAACTTACAAAGTCGACCTAGACCGTCCACACTGGATGCCTAGGTCGACTTCTAGGACCTAGGGGGACCTAGGGCAGGTCCACGGGGGCAGGAGGACACCCCTTGCCCAGTGCCAGGGTGCTCAGCCTTTGCCCCATTGTACATGGATACAATGGGACAAAGGGGGACAGGGACCCTGGCAGGGCAGAGGGGCAGGGTGGGCAGGGCTCTGCCCTGCCCTGTGGGGGGGCATGCCAGGCTCCTCCTGTGCCCCCCCTGGCAAGGAGGGCAGTGGTGGAGTCCTGGAGTAGCCCTAAGTCGACTTAGGGCTACTCCAGGTCTACACTGGCCTAAGTTGACTTTAAAAAGTCGACTTTAGGCCTAAGTCGAAGTAAAATCAGGTTTTATAAAGTCGACTTAATTCTCATTAAGTCAGCTTTATTGTCGTTAAGTCAACTTAAGCAACTTGCTTAAGTCAACTTAAGGAAACTATAGTGTAGACGCAGGGTAAATTAAGTTGACTTAAGCAAGCTTAAGTCGACTTAATTTACAAGTGTAGATGCACCCTGAGAGATAGATTTTGAGAGTATAAGTATACAGTATTAAAGTAAAAAAAAAAAAAAAAGATAGAGAGAAATAAAGATAAAACATTTTCTAGTAAATAAAATTTAACAAAGGCGACTTAATTCAAGGTAAAATCCTTACCACATGTTCCCAGCAGCATTGCTGACCAAAGTCTCAGGTCAGGATATCTCTCCAAAGTCAGAGGGCTGGTTCCTTTGTCCTCTTAGGTGAGAGAGAGAGAGATTACCTGGGTGATTGCGTCCTTCACTTTTGTAGTCCAATGGCTGAAATGCATTTTCTTCTGAGCGTTACTTCTAGAAAATATTCTTTCCCACCCTGAGAATGGAAACATGGAATCTCATAAAAGAAATGTCATGTTATTGTTCGTAAAATGCCGATCAATCTAGTCCTGCACCCCTTCTTTGCCAAAGGATTGCCACTTGACTGGTGATAGCCAATCAACTTTTATGATACCTGGGCTAAAGAAGTCAGCTTGTCCTTTGCATTTGAGAAACAGGTTTACTCCCTCCACAGACTAGTTTGGTAAACCCACTTCAGTCAAACATGATGCTAAAGCAAATAAATTGAAAGAGAAGAGAAGAATCATAAAAAGCATAATTTCACATTACCAGAAAGGAAGGTTCCTGGACTAATGTCTTCTCAAATGGCAAACCCTCCAATGAGGAATTTTACCTTAGACTTTTTTTCTCTACACACTAGTTATTGCAAACAAAGTAAGTTCTGACCCTTCATTTTAGCTGGAGTGACCATTGCACACTTTTTCTTTCACACTGTAAATTTTTATACTCCCTTATTATTCTGATATCTGAGCTTCTGGGAATATCATAAGATCCAAACGTTACTCATCCACAATAATTTAACCTTTGGCTTTCAGTTTGATGAATCCCCACATTAGTTATTCTGGCCAATAGTCTCTCCGATTTCTAGAACAAGAAATTCATAACAAAAGCCTCTTAAAAATGCATCATCACAATATGACTCTTCAAACAAACTGTTGTGAATAAATTACAAGAAATATGGGAAATTTCTGCTCCAGCAGATTTATCCCTCATTTGAAAACTAATAAACAATCTTGATTTTTTCAGGAAAATACCCATACTGTTCTATCCTAACACACACAATTTGAATGTACCAAAACCATCAGTTACTTCTGTACCAACTATTCAGCCTCTCTTTGCTTTAAATCTGTAACATAAAAATTGCCTGTATCAAATATGCCTCATAGGTCTTTATCAGCTGGTACATAACAGCTCTGTTCTTTCAATCTGTATAACTACCTGTGAATGGAGCTCACTTCTGTTCATACTTGCATATTATCTAATTGTAGAGCTGGTTAAACACTTATCTGTTAAAAAAACCCCTTTAAAATACAAATAAACAGTTAGTCTTTGTAGAGTAAAGTTGTATATAACATGGCCATGATACTACTTGTGTTAATTCATGTGTATAAATAATATACCACAATTTGACAAATATTACCCAATGTTCAGAAGAGAACCAACCAAGAACTATTCCTCTTTCCAGGTGACAATACTGCAACCTAAATAAATAAATACAATTAAAAAAAAATCTTTACACAGCATATTGATCTGTATCTATCACTACTTGATCAAAGTTTCCTGCCTTCTGTTAAGGTACTAATGATTTCCTAAGTCAAATCAAACAAGGCTATTTCAACCGTCTGAACAAGTTAGATGAAGTCACTTTAATTGCTGCCTTCGATGCCTCCTTTCCTGCATACCAATTTCATCTCGGTAACATGGTGAGCAAGCATTAATAGAAGCATTACATTATGAAAAGGAATAGTAACAGACCCAGCTACATATAGTCTTGCAAAACCTGATTTTCTTATTCTTTCTTTCAATAACAAAAGCCTAAGCTGAAGGTAGGGGCTGGCTGGAAAACAAGAATTCTGTGTCATGAAAAGTTTTGACATTTATTACAATTACAATTTAGAAAGAAATTAACATCATTCAAAATTTTTGAGAAAAAATGAGACTATAAGCCCATGATGCGAGACCAATTTTTAAATCATTAGCCTGAATTAGAGGGGAAGGATCGTCCATTGTTAGGTCACTGATATAGTGTGGGACATCTGAGTTCAATGAGAGCTTTGCCATGGTCTTTTTCTGTGACCTTGGGAAGTCACTTACTCTCTTTATGCCCCAGGTCCCTAATGTAAAATGGGGATAATAATGCTTCCTTATCCCAGGGATTTTGTAAGGAAAAGTGTATTAAAGATTGTGAAGCACTTTGAGATCTACTGATGAAAAGTGCTGTATAAGAAATAGGCATGATTATTTATTTGTTGTTAATGAGGCAAAGCAAGGACTTGGATCCTGGTCATCTAACCACTGGGCTGCGGGTTGTGCTGGAGGAGCATGCTATGTAACATCCCTTTATTTGGTATAGCACATCATCCTGCTTGTCAAGATATCTCTGCTGGCCAGCATTTAGGGAGTGGGTAGAACAATAGGCCAGACTTAAAGCAGGCTGTGTCTTGTTTTGTGGGGAGACAACCTAGCTCTTAAACTACACATCCTGTCTGAGTAGCTGTTCTATTTATTGTCCCCTATAACCACCTATCACAGACTGCACAAAGTGTTAATGCACTCATTGAAACAGAATGGGGCCTTAATGATTCAGAAAGAAAACACAACCAGTACCAATGAGGTCTGCACACAAGGGAAACGGGTAACCCTCTTTAACAAGAAGGACCACAACTGTCTGTCCCTTTTGCAGAGACAGCTGTGGACAAGTGAAGGCCATCCTCATCATTCCCTTCAACACAACAGTTTAGGGGAAGTGGGGGAATGATGGATGTGTGTGAATGGTGAGTACAAGCAAACCCTCGGACTGAAACCAGGAAGCAACTTAGAGGTTTGAATGGTCTGTCTACAGAGTTGGGTTTACTGATGCCAAACAGTCCTGGGAGAACCCAGGGACCAAACTGAGTTGAAACAAGTCATTCAGTCCTTTGAACATGCTCCGAGAATGACACCAGCATCAGTTTGGACACATAAGCAGTGTCTACTTCTTTTTTCTTGGAAACTGGATGAGGTTAGTCACATTGTGGCCCTGCGTGTATGATGACACTGGAATAAAAGGCTCACAGCACGGCTGCAGCTGGCCTGGGTCAGCTGACTCGGGCTCACTGGGCTTGGGCTGTGGAACTAAACATTGATGAACTCAGCCCCACAGCTTGATTGAGCTTGTTGACACAGGCCAGCCAAGGGTGCTGAATTGCCATGTAGACATACCTTCAGAGGGCCTGGCTATATTTAGACCAGGGGTAAAAAATTTCAAAAGTACCTCAGTCACTTTCAAAAATGGGACTTCCCTAAATCATGTATGTGCTTTTAAAACGTTCCCTCTTGTCTATTGTGATTAACCATCAAGAAGCTGTCCCTGGAAGGACTGTGGATCACTGATTCCAATGTACGTACACCATCCATATGACAGTCAAATCACATCCTGGGAAACGCAACATACAGCTCTCCTCACTTGTTCTAATAGTTGTGTTACTGTCAAAAGAAATACTTATTTGAGTGAAATTTAGTCCCCGGTATAATCTCCTTATTGTGCTAATATGTCACTTATATTTTGGACAGACATGTATTTAGACATATCTTATTTAGATCCACATGTTAGTATTGGTACTAGTAAGACTGATTTTTATACTATTACCAAGTCATAAGTCTAGCGATGTTGTGTTATAACCACGCTGGTTTAGCTGCTACCAGCATGAGACTACCTGATAGTATCTGACAACTCATTTGACAAAAGATTTTGATAGGAGAGGAAGAAACACTATACTTGAAAGTAAGTTTAGAGCCAGTTGGACAGAGGGAATGTTTTACTTGTAGTGAGTACTGTTTGCATTGATTTCAATGGCACTGAATCTATTCCATTGCCCCTAAGCTTCTATTGGTACCCATATTAAATAAAAATAGTCTATACAATAATGAAACCAACCAAGCATCAATTCTAATTTGACAGGTCTATAACTAAACTGTGGTATTACCTGTGATCAATAAGCACTACCACTATAGAATCTACCGCATGCACCTTCATCTGCAGTGCTGTTATCCTGCTGTCACTGGCACCAGAAGGCATCAAACAACTGGGAGGTAAAACACAGAGATCCACGCTGAGTTTTCACAGCTATCACAAGTCGCTGGCTTCAACATAGTCAACTTGCTCACGGATCTGAAGGAGAATTCTGAGAAAGCATATCAAAAAATGAAAGATCTGGCTACAAGAGATGAATTTGGAATATATGGGCCTAATACATTAGCTCTGAATGGCTCTAGAACACAATCTGTTTAAGATTTTTGTAGTGTCTGGAATTCTCATCAGAAACTTTTCTGACACTGCTTCATCCTTGGCTCTTTAAAATTCCATATAGGCAGGGTCATGTTTTCTATGTGCTGCAATCATATCACTATGGTTTAAGTTGTGTCGAGGGCTCATAACTTGGCCATAATAAAAGTTGTGCTTGGAGGAAATCTGGAATATAAGTGTTTGGCCCTGAAGGGACTCTTTTAGAATATCAAATTAAGAAATGTCAATTGGGCTCTTAAAGACACAAAGGCAAAGTAAATAAAACAGATCCTCAATGTCAAGTGCTTTTTTTTGCACTCAAATAACTTGGGTTAAAAACTGAAAATTAGCAAGCGATTAGTTTTCACAATGGATTCATTGCTTCCTCACTGTCCTTTTTTTTTTGGGGGGGGGACATCTTATAAGAGAGATTATATTCATAATGCATCTGAAGAGAAAATTACTTTATAAGGGCATTTTATGGATTATTCTTCTATCCCTAAACAGTGGTTTGTTTGCTTATAGACTGAACTGTAAGAACTCTGGGAACAATATTTTCCAGTCTCCATAAATTGCACATCTGGGGATGTCTGCTAACTTTTTGGGTGCCTAGCATTATGTATATAGACTAGGCCTGATTCTATGGAAGGAGTCATATTGCTAAATACCTTCCATTCTCATGAAAGTCATTAGGAGTTCAAGGTTCTTTGTACAGTGGAGTTGCATGTGCAAATTGAGTAGTTGTATGCCTAACTAATCATTTTATTCTCACAAATACAGTTTGTGCTCCTACATCCAAGTTATTGCACACATGAAAAGACTGCATTTTAAAAAACAACCTGAATTTTTCAGACATGTTGAGCAACTGCAACTCCAATGGAAGTGGATGGGAATTGTGGCTGCTTAACACTTCTGCCAATCAAGCTCATAAACCTTTAGAACAATTTTGGGCAAGCTTGGTGGCCAGATTACAGCTTCAAATTGTTCATCAGACAAAAGGGGAGTCATTACAATGGTGCTTTGAGGACCGATGGGTCAATGAAAACTGGCAAAGTTTGAAAAACATTTTGTTCTTAATTCATAGCACTAAGTTTTGTCACTCCACTGTACAAGGTTTTCAACAGGAAACATCAAGGATATTTCTCTTGCGCTTTTATAGTTATTTCTAGTGTTAGATTGTCTATAACACAGCACTTGTTGCTTTCTGCAGTCTGAAATATTCAGAGCGCCGTTCCAGTATGGGTAACATGCTGCCTACCTGTAAAACCTACCTGGATGTAGTCTTCTTCACTTTCTTACCTTAAACTATCATGTGACATAGTTGGTATTGCGTAATAGCTACAGTGTTCCATCCTGGCAAGGGCCACACTTCATCTCTGAGTGAAATTAAGTGAGGTCTCATTACCATACAAGGCTAAATTCTGGCGAGCATGCATGAAGTGGTTTGACCAACCTCAGAAAATGCATGTAAATACACTTCACAAGCAAGGTGCATACATTTATGTATTCCTTCCATGCACAGCCATTTCTCTTGCTCTCAGAGTATTCCGCCTCCAGATTATTTCTGCACTGGGGATTGCCATTGCCAAGGCAGGTGGATTTATGCAAGTAAATATCACATCCCTAGGCGCCACCTCAGCTTTCGTTCCAGATACGAAAGGCCTAAGGAACAGCCTTTTTGTGGAATATTTAAGGAAAGGTAGAATGGCGAATGACAACTTCTGTCCTGCTATCTGTGGTGAGTCTTCGGAGAACTGACTATATCTAGTATCTGCCAGAATTTGGCTTCAGGTTTGTAATTCACTAAACTGAGACTTGCAAATGATTTCCAAAATCAATACCTCTGAAATGGGTTCTGATGAGCCGCAGTCCTGCATTCTGATCACCACAGACAACTCCTTGTGTCCTTACAAGTTGAATCGAGGGTCTACGTGGGTCTTCTAAAGATATTCCCATGTGGATTGAATTGCAGGATTGGGCAAAAATGTAACATTTCCTAGGCTTCTGTCTCTGTAAAAGTCTGTGTTTTCTGTAGCCATATTCTATATCCACGCTGAAACTTCACCGTGGCTGAATCCTTTCCATTCGTACCTCTCCAGCTGTTTTTTGTTATGACTTGCATGTAAAATTCCTAATATAAACCTCTCTCTATTGTGTCCATTAGCAATCAAAAGGAAATATCCCTTCCTCAAGTGAACTGAAAGGCACAGGTCTTCTTTGCAAGGGAACAGAACAAAACACCTTTCATATGCGGATCAAATTATCTCACTAAATGATGGATTCATAAGTCTGTCCAAGGGCAACAAATAGCAACAATTTTTTTTAGATAAAAATGATTTGCAAATATGTCTGTTACATCAAATAGCCTGATGGTTTGGAACCTTCATAATCATTTTGGAAATGTCTGCATCCTTCCGCTCCCTTTTTGTGTATACCATAGCCAGTGTTACTACAATACAAAAGATAAACTGCTTTTTATTTGTTTCCCTTCATGCCATAACACTGTTCATTTAGCTTTAACACCAGCAGTATCTACAATCTCAGGTTTTGGATGAATGCATCAATTGGTCTTTGAATTCTGGAGACCTATAACTCTTGAGGTTCAGAAATATTTCTCCTGTAAATACGAGATCAAGGACTGTATGTTTATCTTTTGCTTTTCTCCATAGTGATTTTTGCATGCAACTTATGACACAAAGTGTTCCCCGTCCCCATAGCAAGTAGATATAGTACAGCAACAACAAAGCATTTCATAAGAACATTTCATTGGAAAGAAACTCCAATTTAATTTTCCTGTTGTTTGTGTCTATAATGTAGCTGTGCAACTAAACAAAAGATTCAATACTCTGTTTATGATGAGCCATTTCAGCATATAAAGTATGCTACTCACAATGTAAGTGATGCCCCAACATTGAATTACATTGAAACAGACTGATCATGAAACATTTTGCTGATAAAGTTCTCTAACTGAGGCTGAAAACTAGCATTCAGTTTCAAAGCTGTGAACTCATGTGTATCTGGAAATGTTTATTTGGGAATGGAACTAGCAACTCCTAGTGAAACTTTGAAAAAAGATCTAGTAAATTTTGCCTGTTTCATATTTTTGTAGTAATAAAAGAGCTTGATTAGTGGTTAGGTTAGTTGTCTTAATTATATGGTGTTCCATTTAGTCACGTGTGTGGCTAGCTTCTAAAACCACATATGCATGTACATTGTATTCTCTCTTTTAAACATGCTGTATGGATTAAAACCTGGTGTATGGACACAGGACAAATAAATGGTATAGTTGTTCTCAAAGTCTATTTTCCATTCAGGGAAATACTTAACTGGTCAGGTTTAGTAGTAAAATGGGCAACTGAGTAAAATCAGTAACAGGGAAAGAAAGACTTGAATGTTCAATTTTTTTTTTTAAATGAACTCTTCATGACAGATTATCACTGGAGTGTTTTTTCTTGCACCCACAGCACTGGCACAAGCAACAACCAATACCTGATGAGACTACACAGTGGACTTTAGTCTCATTCCACTTACACAAGTGTATATCAGAGATCGCTCTTGAAATCAAGGGCGTCACACTAGTTCAAAACCAATTAAGTTAAAGAGAATCAAGTCCGGCATGAACAACTATTGTGCACGTCACTATGCAGATGTGCATGCAATTGCCAAGTCTATGCGCACTAATTGATATATCCACAATATTGTTTTGTGTGGTTGAAAGCCACTGAAACTGCCCTAAATTCTCAATCTAAGAGTTTAGTGGATTAATTTATTACACTTGATGTTGGGATGTATCCGTTAAATAAGTGATTGTTGGCTAAAAACCACAGTGCTTTTGAAGACTCAACAGTTCATTCTGCTCGAGTGTAAAACTATTACATTATGCAGGTATTACAAATAAAAAAGACCAGCTTTCCCTTTAGATTCAGCTCTAGGTCTTTCTGTGTCGCAGTAGGACTTTTACTATTAAAGAGTCTCTCTAGGTATAACACTCTGTCATAGGTCTTAACTCAACATCATTTATTTAACATCTGTTCCACCACCATTTCTTAAAGATTTACTTCCTTTAAGCACAACTGGGACACTTGATCCTCCCTTGTTTTCAATCTGCAATATCCTTAAAAATAACAGTAAAAGATGTTATGAATACTAAACCAAAGCTGACACCAATAAATTTCAGTGACTCATTTCTTTTGCATTATTCCTGCTTGGCTGGTTTCTAGGAGGAGATGAACTATAGAGACACTCAGAGGCAATTTAGTGGTATTACAGAAAGTCCCATTTGGTGTGAATTGAAGAGATTCACTCAACATTTCTTTTTGTATTAGGGAATGAGAATCTTTTAAAAGACTCCTTCCTAAATGAGAAACCCAAAATCACTTTCTCTGCAGTTAATGTTGGATTCTGTTCATTAACAACAAAGCAAATACGCAGTTATGACCTTACTGTATGGTCATTTATTTAAACTACTCTAATTAGAGCAGTTGCTTTTCTCTCTCTCTTGCAGTAGTCAAATTCCAAAGGGGTAGCCGTGTTAGTCTACTGTAGAAAGACAACAGAGTCCTGTGGCACTTTTAAAGACTAACAGATTTATTTATTTATTATAAATAAATCTGTTAGTCTTTAAAAGTGCCACAGGACTCTGTTGTCTTGCAGTAGGTCAGTGGTCTTTATGAAATTTATCACGCTATTTGCCTTCAGACAATGAAGAAGTAATTATAAGCAACAGTGAAAGTTAGTTGGGTTGTTATTTTCAAATGAATTCAGGATTCAGACGCACACGTGCACTGCACTACTCAACTAAGTTTTGATGCTACAGAAGATTAACCCAGTGTTTTCAACTCTTGTGATTTTATCGCATGTCTCCAAATATTTGTTTATCCTATAGCCCCAGTTTCTGGAGTCAAGTGACTGTGTGAGAATCCCAGCCTTCATTTAAAAAACATTTTTATGCCAGATGTCAGGAAAGCTATGAAAAATTACACTAACTAAGGATCAGCCCCCCTCCTCCCCCCTCCGGCCACACAGCTGTGGAGAAAAGCTTGCAAATATGACCTCTGTGCACCCCAAAGACTCAAAAAGCAGCAGGCAAATAAAAAGAACACCATGTATTAGTTTTTAAAAAGAAACTCACTCTTTTTAGCCCATCTCATGATTTGGGGGAGAGGGGGTGTCTCATGCCTGATTTTTTGAATGTTTGGGATTGGCAGCACATTAACCTGAAGACGTTATTCTGCATTTGCTAGCTTCTAATTAGATTTAATTCCAACATCTTGGAGAGTTCATGTCATATTACTAAATTTGGCAAATTATACATATTAAAATATATTTTGTGGGGGAAAGGGTTTGATGAAAGGTGAGGAATTAAAATGGGGCTTATGTGGGGTGAAGTATGGCTAATAATCTATATGAATAAGGTCTTACTAGAGAAAGTCTTCACTGAATGATGTGATCACATGTGCTTGTGTGGGACAGATCTGCCATGGTGTTTGTTTGAGGTCTGCTCCCAAGGGTTGAAGGGTATGCTTCAATTGCCTGCCTGTTAATACTGGTGGCAGGCTAATTTCATTGTTTCTAGTGAGGGTGTGACTGAGGATGGATTAGCATAGTAAGAGGTCACAGATCTCAATAATCTGTGTTAAGCATCAACAGCAGAGGGGGGGAAAGCAATGCGAAATCTCTAGAAACCAAAGTCATAACCAAGGTTTTAAAATAAATAACATTCTCCCAATTACCCTAGAAGAGGAAATGATTCTTTTAGCTGCACCCAAATATTTCTTTGTGTGGCCCTTTATTTAGTGGCAATACTCATGAAAAGCCCTGTTTTATTTAAAAAAAAAAAAACAGAAGAAAAAGAAAGAGCTAGGAAGCTGAGAATTTTGCAGAATCTTATTTATAATTTGGTACTTCTGAAAGTTTGTATATCTTTAAAAATATGTATACAAATATTGTGCAAGTGTTCCTTAAAATAATGCAAGGCCCAGCATCAGAAACATACACAGAGTATGTGCCTGATTCTGCTTTTAGACCAACACAAATCAGGAATAACCCACTGAAGTCAATGGAGACAAACTGGTGTAAACCCAGTGGGAGTGAATGGCGAATCAGGCCCTAAATAGATTTTATTCCAAGGAAGACACCACTGGAGTAAGATATAGTGCCGTATGCTCCTCTGCATCACTCCAGAGATCCATTGGTAAGACTCCAGTGAAGTTAATGAAATTAAAATGAAGAATTAGACTCCTTGTATCTAGAAGACACTCACTGGAGTTGTAGACACTGAAGTATTATTCCACTAATGAGGATTAGAGTAGAGCTCTGCCACTGAGTCTATTTTACATGGAAATACTTAGCATAGCAATGTAGTTTATAATAGAGCAGCTTTACTACCTCATACCAAAAGGTTGCTTTATTAACACAAACTGCAACGACGGACCCATAAAACACAACACTAGACAACTATACGCATGAACTTGTCACTTGCATGCTCTTCATCTGTCCAAACTGCCACCACAACTTTCTAAAGACATCCTTTAAAATGACCCAGGACCAAGATTTGTTGTTTTGAACAAGATGGGCAGTTTCAATACTCCTATATCTTCCATTCTGTACACTATAAATCTCGGAAACTACTCTGTGAGCATTCTGGTGCACACAGAAACTTTTAGAAAAACACTCTGGCCTGGATCCACAAAGAGACTTAGGCATCGTGATGCTGAGAGTTGCAAAACCTAACTTTTAGGCATGTAGAAATTAACTGAAATCCACAAAGCCTGAACTAGGCACCTGCTACAATGTATGTGGAGGGATAGGCACCTCAGAATGGAATCCACAAAAGCCAGCCCTGCGAGGCAGGGAGCCATGTAAAGTAACCAAAGAAAGCGGCCAGAGAGAGAAATGATTCCTAAATCCTACTCTTCTCAAGGAGTTAGGCACCATTGTCTGGGTTGCAGGGAGACTTCTATATCTGTTTGTGATCCACAGCCTGGAACCCCTTTCCTGGAGTCAGAGGGCTTAGGGGCCTAAGCTGTTTCTTCACCTAAAAGCAAACAAAACAGCTGCTAGGTGTTATGGGAGAGAGGGTTTGAGGATAGTTTTGTGTCTTAAGCATGAGTAAGGCCTCTTGAGGCAGCAATGCACAAGTCCAGAGGCAGAAACTTGGACACAGAGGGAACTTTTACAGTGAAAATTTAAGCACCAAAACCATTTAGGCACCTATAGACTTAGTAAGCAGCTCCGTGGGGGCGTGGTTTATGGATCACAGTAATGGCTAACTCTGGGATTTTGGCATGTTGTGGATCTGGGCCTCAGAGAGCAACAAACTAGCAATGGTAACGTTTGTTCTCAGCGATAGTGCAATTGAAATGCGTAAGGATTATTGGGGTGAATAGAGGTCACAGCATTGGATCCCATAATTGTACTTGGAATGAACTGTTAATAACATGGAGACACTTTAACAACAATTATTTTAAAAAAACAAGTTACTGCAAGTTTAAAAAGCCAGTATTTTTCTGTATCACCAGCACCTTTGAGACTATATTCCTCATCAACACCTGGAGACAGACTTGGTGTCCATGCTGAGCCTGACTGAGGGACCAGAGGTGTACACACAATGCATACTTCCAATCCCAGGATTCGCAGGGATGCTTGGGCCCCCAGAACAAGTAATGGCTGTCAAGAGACTGCCCTAAACTATTCTCCAGCAGCTGGAGCATAGGAATGTTCCTTTCTGCCCTGGAAATCTCATCCTATGACGGGAGTGGAGAAAGAGTGGAGAGATGCTTAAGCTGGGAGGAATTTTCACTGGGATAAACCACAAGGCAATGAAGGATTTTGCCCATGTGGTTGTTTTTAAGTATTAGTGCAGCTTGCCCTTCTGTCCTTATCAGTTGTAGATGCTGTATTCCTTCGACTAGTACCTGAGGCAGAAGGCTCCCTTCAATGTACCTCAACAACAGCATAATGGTGTGCATGCATGCAAAATTCCTTCCTGACCAATTCAGTGACTAACTTGTCCTCGAAAGCATGAAATTTGATTCTCATCGACCTAATCTAGCAAAGCCAACACACTATTCTTCAGATCCTTTTCTGTGAGGCCTATTAAAAAAAACTCATTGGTTAGGCTGCTGGCGTGCTGAGTCCACACAGCCTATCATGCTGACCAATGCTGTCTCATGGCTTTCCCATCTCTTTGTATATTGTTCCTTGTCTTAAACTTAGATTTTAAACTCTTTGGCTATGTCCACACTGGCAAGTTAGTTCGAATTAAGGAAGCTTAATTCGAACTAACTAAAGCCTTGGCTACACTAGGCTTTAATTAGTTCGAATTAAGGGCCTCCTTAATTCGAACTAATAACTTCAAATAGGGTATTAGAAGTAAGGGTTAATTCGAACTAAATAGTTCGAATTAACCAATGTGGCCATGTTAGTTCGAAATAATTCCTTAGTTCGAACTAACCGTTCCATTGAAATCAATGGAGATAACTAATTCGAACTAATTTTTTCTAGTTCAAATTAAGCTAATTCAAACTAACTAAAATTAGTTCGAATTAGTTAGTTCGAACTAACTAATTCGAACTAATTTTAGTAAGTGTAGACATAGCCTTTGTGACTTAAATCATCTTTTTGTTTTGTTTCTCATCCAGACCCAGCTTCTGGCAGCCAGAGATTTAGGGACATCCAAGACATGGGATTGTGTCCCCTGGACTCCTATATACTAAAATACAACAAACAAATAATATTAATTTGCAATGCATTTTGCCATAGTTACTACATAAGTAGATGCAATTTTTTTATAGCAAACCTAACCAATATCATTTGAAAGTATTCCTTATACATACCATAGCAAATCCAGTTTTAGACCATTATTCTTCAAAACAGTGGCTATCGCTACATATGTAAACACACCTTCTATTTCCACTGCAGTTCTGACCTAGTCCAGTTAGGTTCTTTTACTGCTAATTGACCATATTTTAAATCTTAGTATATGTGGGCAGAGACTTCCCTGTTGTATCAAATTGGGATTGCTAACTATTTATATTTACATTGACCACTCTCAGCAAGCAAGTGCCTCTAACTTGTAGTCCCCTAACATGGTTTTCTCATACATACAGATACCAGGGATATAATGCCAAGGGTTTTCAATTTAGAGATACTAGTAATCATTTACATTTCTGTAGCCTCACTCAGGAACTCTCATATTGCAGGGATGAAAACCATCCTAATATCTGCAGAGAGAGAGAGAGAGAGCGAGCAGAGGAATGCAAAATATTTTACAAACACTAACAGATTAACCCTCACAATGCCATTTTACAGATGGGGAAACAAAGGCACAGAGTGAGAAAGAAAAAGAGCTAGAGACACAAAACTAAAAAAGGAACCTAGAATGGCCAGACTCAGTTTACTGTACTTGGGCTCAGGCTCATATTGCAACTAAAACTGCCCAGGAAATGTGGAGAATTTTTTTCAAAACTGACATTTCCATGCAAGTTTTTTGTTTTTGTTTTTTTTTTTTAATGAAAAAGCTATTTTCAGTCAAAACTTTCACTGGGATTTCTTTTATGTGCTCTAGTTACACTGCAAAGTAAATTATGCTTTGGTGAATATTTTCTTTTTAAAATAATAGTTTACATAAATTTTAAAAACTAGCAAGAAAGCTTGGCCTTACTAGTCAGGAAAGAACTCAGTCTGCAGACACTGAAATAGAAAGTAAGCTGACAGAAGAGAGGACAAGTCTGATTCTAAGACAATCCAATTTAGCCATTCTAAATCATCTAAAAGGATTGTTTTGGTGGGTTATGTTTGTTTGCTTGCTTGTTTTTTGATTTTTTCTTATAGGGAGAGTTGGCTGGATTTTCAGAAGAGCTAGCTAGTTTAGACTGGTTCACAACTTAAGCAGGTCAAAATGTAGGTATGTTTAATGTGAAAACTCAGTAGACATACATCCACACATAAGCTTGTATTGTGGGAACATACACAAAACCAAAGATTAGTGTTATCTATGAGTGTTTTTTTTTTTCCAATAAGGCAATTTAATATGAAAAAGGGCTTTATTCATCTTAGTTATTGAAAAAAAATTCATTGTTGGATCTGCTCCAGATTTCCAACTTATCCACTTTGCTTTTGTGTCAGGTAGCTATAGGTGCTTCATTCTTTGATGAGAAAGGCAGAAAATTAAAATCAATAACTTCATTACATTTACAGTGTTCTTCTTTTCACCTGAGTTTTCCAGTCTTAATATTTTACTATAACTTAAATGTGAATCAGTGTTTGGTTTTATTAAAATGTTCCAACTTGATTCCTTTCATACAAGTATTAAGAATATGGACTCTGTAGCTGTATTGTTTTCAAAGACATATACAAAAGAGGCAAAACCAAATATCATTGACAGTATCTCCAAGTGGAACAGAACAATTAAATCAGTCTTTTTAAAAAAACATTTATCAGGTCTCTCTTAAATGCATAGTTTCATTTTTTCTGGCATGATTTCCTCATAAACACTGTTTTTGTAGCTTTTTTTCTGTAGTTCAAATTAATAAATAATTGACACATTTTGTACTATATGAACTTCATGTATTATTAATTTGATGAAACTGAACAAATGATGCTGCATCTTCTTTATCTTTGTGGCTGTTTTTATGGATATGTCACTACCAGTGATATTGCATCGCATGATGTGTCCTAGAGACAGCGACACTTCAGCAAAATAGCTGTTGAAATAGAAACCCACCCACAATATCATCTCACACCTAGCCTTTCATTAAAATCATCTATTGCAACTCTGGAATTAACTCAAAGCCAAAACCAAAAAAGTTACCAACAAACGAACCCAACTCTGAAAGTCAGCAAAGTGTTAATAAATCAGTACAGTCTTTTCGGATCATTTTTCTTAAAGTTCTAACAAAGTAATTGGAATAGGGCAGAAAAAAAAATCCAGAGATTAAGTTTTCATGGTGGTGCAACATTTTCTCTGCAAGAATTTTTGGGATTGCCATTAAATCAAAATGCTATCTGCTTCTTCTGTCTCATCTGAAATTCTGGCATCTCATAATGATATATTCCTCCAGTGATATATATATACACATGTAACCTCCATTTAAATAAATGGGTTTATTGGTGTTTTGTAGCTAGGAATAATACCCTTTTTTAGAGTGCTTGCTCAATATTCAGCTGGCAACTGAGATGTCGTCAGATTTTCCCTAAGTATAGGAATTAAGTCTCTACTGAACAGCAGGTCACACTTGCCTGAAAGGAAAAAACATGCCTACTAAGCAAAAGTCACCCCAATTAAAGTTGCCCAGAATAATACTGACCCATTAGTGTAAACTAAAGACAAGCGAGAATAATGGAAGTCCTGTACCTCTGAAATAACCTGAAGTCAAACACACAGATTACTTTGCTTTTGGCATTTTTTTCAATGTGTACATTTTCAGCCAGTTTCTGTCTCTTATGGTAGCTCTCCGAAGCCAAATCTAAACACAGAAATGCATGTCAATTTTAAATCACTGCCAAAATAAAAAATAAAAACCAGCAAGAAAATAATTGTCAATCAGATGCGCTGGCATGAACATTCCACAATAATGAGGTATGATAAATATTCATCAACTCATAATCCATACAGGCACATAGGAGCACATTTTATGCCTGGGTGTAACATATTATACTAGACAGTTACAGTTAATCATTGAATAATAGCAGAGGCTCACAAAGCTTTACAGTATATTACAATTCGTTCACCACCTAGATATAAGCTGGAAAATCTGCCCAGGTAAAAACTGTGTGTTTGCATTTTTTTTTTTAATTAGTCTTTTCTTTTGAAAGGTGTTCTTTAAATCTTTTAGAAGTATTCCACCCAGAAACAATATTTTTATGAATCATCTTGCCTAAAAAATAATGTTACCTAAAATATAAAATCATATATAGCTCTGTTACTTGGATTGAATATTTCTATAGCTTTTTATTCACTTAACAATGTATCGGTAAAAGAATGCATTTATAAAAGAGATGATCAAAACATATGCTTGTTAAAATTCATATTTGTTAAAAACCAGAACCTTGAATGTGACAAATAATAAACTAAAATAGCAAATTACACAAAAAGGAACAGATTTAGTAAATAAACGATTTCAGAGCACTGCAACAAACCAGAGCTTATTTCATTGCAAGGGAATCCCCTTAAATGAACACCCCGTAAAGGAACAGATCTATGGAGAGGCTGTTTGTGGGGCATGACAATATACAGTGCACTTAATTTTTTTTTCTCCCATTTGAGTCTGTCCTGTATAGTTCTTAGAGCTTGTTCCACTGGATTGTAGAATGTAGCTGTGGGTTTGCCACAATGTGTGTAGCGACAGACATCCCCACACACAAATTCTGCTGTAAACAGCATCAGACTTTCACCCATGAAACTGATAGCATAGTTTAGCCTATTTCTCCAAAATTAATACATGGGGCCAAAATCTGCTCATGTAGAGACAGATGATGGTCTATCGCGACATTGGAACAAGTGAATCCTGAGACCACAAGGGAAAGTTCTGATCATCTAATCTGACCTCCTGTGCAAGGCAGGCCATGGAATTTCCCCCCAAAAATAAACCCTAGGCGTATAAAGCACCCCTTACTCTCTTAAGTCATACCACTTCTTCCTGTGAGGTGGGCTAGGTGGGAAGAATGAGAATGCGTGTAACATAGTAGACTTTATGTCCCCCGATCTTGGATTTGTGCATGAAATGGCGGAGCCTTGCCTCCAAAATGCACAGCAGTTTAGCCGTGCCCAATTGTGCCAGGTACTGACCTATCACACCACACCTCTCAGTCGGAGACCAGGAAGGAAATGGTGACTCAAGGAATCAGTCTCCCTCCTGAGCTGCTTCCAGGGCAACAGAACAACTTGCTGCTCCTCAGTATGGCTATGTCTACTCTTGTTAATTTAGGTCGACTTAGCATGTCCACACTTAAATTTTAAGTCGACTTAAGGAGGACCCTACAAAATCAATCTAGAGCGTCTACACTGGCTTAAGTCAACTTTCTAAAGTCGACTTAAGCAGAAAGTCGACTTAAAAGGAGGTTTTATAAAGTCGACTTAATTTTTCCTTAAGTCGACTTAAGCAGCTGCTTAAGTCGACTTAAGGAAAGTGTAGTGTAGACGCAGAGAAAATTAAGTCGACTTAAGCAAGCTTAAGTCGACTTAATTTACAAGTGTAGACGCACCCTATGAGCTGGGTTCTAATGTTACAGTCTTGCCCTTGATTAGTTTCACTGGCATTAGTTGAGCAAGGTGAGCAGGAATTGCCATATCATTTAGCCTTGGTATATGCCTATTAAAGTTATTAGAGAAACAAGGTGGGTTAGGTACATATCTTTTATTGGACAAACTTCTGTGGTGAGAGAGACAAGCTTTTGAGTTATACATAGAGCTGTTCTTCAGATTATAGCGATCCATTCCAATGTATGTAAATTGTGTAGAGAAATTGTGTATCTCTGTGTTGTCAAATGAAATACTCCATTATTGAGAACAGTCCTGTAGTAGTAATTCTCTCCTCCAATAAGTACCACTGGATTTGGTAATTTGGCTGGCACTTTTACATTTCAACCAATTTTCTTTGTCAAAAGAGTGTGTGTGTTCTTCATTTCTTCTATGGGAATTTGGCCCAAATAAGAAGTATAGATCAAGGCCCAGAGTGCATATAAACTATTTAATTCAATCTCTATGCACATTTTGCTTGTAAAGCGCTCTTCTGCTATGATTTAATTTTTTTTTTATGTGTAAATTCCAATAAAAATCTGAATAGCTTTAGGCACTTGGATATCAACTAACCAACCTATCATACAGATACCAAACATATTTCAATACAAAAGGCCCATCCAATCAATTCTGATAAAGTACTTGGTTTACTATTAAGCATTACTCAAATACAAAAGCCAAAACTTATATGTTCTTCTTGTAAAAAATTAGTAAAATAAAATACTCAGTTTTTAAAATCAAATTAAAAGGAATACAATCAATATACTCAAAACTAGTTGGTTCTTTAGGAAGGAGTGAAGAACTGCAATATTTAATTTGATCAGGGCAGACTCTCCCCTTAATGCAGGACCCTAGATGTCAAATGTTTTTCTCCCAGTGAAATAATATGGATGATTTTTGTAGCTACAAAATAGCTGCAAGTATGTACTTTAATCAACAAGCTGTAATATTTCAGGTGGGTCACTGCTTTATTAAGGGCTTGGGCCTTTCTCATTCAAATCAGTGGGAAAACTCCCATTGGATTCACTGGTACAGGAACAAGCCTTGTTTATGAGAAAAATAAAAGTAGCTCTGTGGATGAACAATTCCAGAGTTAAGATCCTCATAACTTGAGAGCTCTCTCCTTATGCAAATCTCCCATGGTCATAATGAACAGTGGTGCCCAGGATTCCCTTAAAATCAAGGAGGCGGGGCATCAATGGGTGGGACACTGAATTTGAATAAATTCCTTTGTTCCTTGTGGACTATGGATGACTAAACGGGACTGCTGGAATTTTATGTGGAGTCTATGGAACAAATGACTTATCTGTTTCTCTAGCGAGGGATGGGGCTCAGAAAAGATGGGTTAGTCCTCTTAAAATGGACCGTGAGCCTTAGTTTTCCATGCTCTCAATACTCTATATACAAAGATATAGAAGCATGGATGGGAGCTGTTAAAATATATTTCAACTAATTAATAAATGAAATACTCATCTGATAGCTATCAAAATAGGAATTATAAAAATCCAATACAACTAATGATGATGTGTTGTGCAAGCTAAGATTGAAGGGCATTCATTTGGTCAAACTCTGCCTGACATGCATCCATTCCACCTCCAGCAGGTTCAGTGGAGAGGCACAGTTAAAAATCAGGGCGGAAACTGGGCAGTTGTCCGGAGTTTTAGTGGCGATATCGGACATGTCATTCACTGCAAATGCCTCTACGAATGACCCAAGTGATATTTGTATCTCTGAGACTCTGCTCCCCACAAAACCTCATTAGTCTCTGCAGGGTTTCAGCAGACCCAGCCTGGCCTGCTTCTGTAGGCTCCTCAGTGTGATCATCCCTATGTGTCATCAAGGCAGCCTTAGGCCATAGTCCAATAATTGCCAGGGCTTTCCAAATGCCAGGAAAAAAACAAACTCCCATCAAATCTGAGTGGCGCTGCCAAGTTCAAAAGGTGAAATAAATGAATCTTTACACATTATAAGAACAAAATCAACATTCTTCTGTGGCATAAAGTGCCTGAAAAACTAGCAAGTAAAAGCAGGTGTGATGTGCTCCCTGTCAGCTAACGACACTGATAAGCTTGCTATGCCTGGTTCTGCTTCATTTCAAACAGACTGCTGGAAAAAAGGGGGGAAAAGCCAGAGCAGAAATAATTGCTGGAGCTTCGAGTTAGCTGAGAGAGCCTGCAGGCTAAGATCAACGCAACTGATTTCATCCTCTTCCTTTTATTTCTATAACCTTAAACGTTCTGCTATTATAAAAGTCATCATGTCAGCTTTCCCTCAAGCCTTAGCAGCCGCCTATTTTAAAATTGTATCAATTGGTAAAGCGCTTGGCTGGAGTATTTTCATCTTGATTTATGGTTTTTGAGCTTTAAAGATGAAGCAAAACTCCACTGACCTGATTCAAGCATGTATGCACATTGTCCCAGGTATATGTTTATAATCAGATCCTACAGTAACAATGCATGTTTAGGAAAATATTTTAAAAATTATACAGAATGAAGCAAATTGCAAGTGAACATTGTTTATCATAAATTTATCTTCAGCCAACAAAATTGTCCCCCGATGATTAAGAGTATCTTCCTTCGCCAGAGATTTAAGACTTCCTGAGGCCACTGATAAGCTAAGTTTATGAGCTGCTTAATTCTAAAAAATGAGAAGATCAAAATGTGGCCGTATAATATTGTGGCCTTGTCCTTGCTTTTAGATCAATGTAACTGATATACGAAATCTGCTAGAATGAGGAATAATCAGTGGCATAGGGTTTTGTTTGTTTTTTAAACAGAAAATGATGAAAAGCAAAAGCATAATTTAGACCATTTCAGCAAAGAACCAGCCACCCAACGCTAAAGCATATTGCTTCCTTTTAAATCCTTGCAGCACAGACCCTAGAGACCACATTATTAAAATGTCCAAGAGGATCATATTAGGACTTCAGAATAAATACTAACTTCTCACAATAATCTTCACACATTTGTCCACAGGGAACTATGGGATAATGATCCTTTGAATTGGAATACAAAGGAAAGGCTTTTTCCTCCCCCTTCCTTCACCAGAAGTGGGGTGGCACTACACACTAACGAGACGGCACAGTTAGTGGAAAGGTTAAACTATTAGAGGAGAGAGGTGGGGGAAAGAAACTTACTCTAATGATTGAAATCAAAGCTGGAACATAGAGACAATAAAATCTATCGGCATAATGGGCCTGATGCATATGATGTATAAGAGATGCTCATAATGATACAAGATTACAAAGAAGACAACTAACCTGTGCATTGTTCCAATCTGTAAAGTGAATTGTCTGAACGTACCTTCCTTTGTCTTGGAAACGGTCACATTTGTGAAGCTATTAAACTTTGCTTTTTGCCAACCCATATTCTTCATAATACACACAAATAATCGGTAAGTACATTCCACCTCTCAGCAAAGGCTTGAGAGCAGAGGCTACCGTGAGATCTCACATCTAGAGGATATTGTTCTTTTAACACAACCAGGGCAGTATGAAATATGATCTGAAATAACTACAGCAAAACCGGCATGGACAAAGGCTCTGATCCAGCTCCGCCAAAGTCAGTGGGAGTTTTGCAGAAATGAGCCACAACAAACGTAAAACAAATGGGAAGACTCCCTTTGGTTTCAATATAAGTTGGATTGAGCCCTAAATGAACAACATCTATAACGAGGTGGGCTCTTCCTTATATATCTATGTACCCACTAATTTACAGAATTCATTCATGTTCCCTTTGAGGCTAGAAGAAAGCCCCAGGAGTCCTGATTTTAGACAATTCGTTTCCCTTTTCTCTCTGGTCTCCTTCCTCTTTTCAAAGCTAGCTTGATAAAGCCACCTTATATACAGAGTTACCTCATACATAATAAATAAATAAATAAATAAATGGGGGGGGGGAACCCTCATCTATCCCCCTCCAGATACTGGATTGCTCCCTGCAGTATATTTTCTAGCAATCTTCAAATATATTCAAACATGCAAATAATAGAAAAGTCTGTTGAATGAGGCCGTAGCTTTGGAAGCATTAAAAGACACAATTTATTGTAACTAGGACTCTTAAAAAAAAAAATCCCTGAGCTGGGACGAATGGGGACTTGTGCATGCCGTCAAAGCCATAAACGCAGGCCTTACTCTGAAAGAAGGTAATTGTGCTGAGAATGTTGACAGCCTTGACAGAAAGTGTCTTCATTGAGAAATTGCATTTTGAAGTTCCTCTCGTTCCTTCAGAAATAAACGGACTAAAGCAACAGGGCTGGCTCTGACAGGAAGCAGGGATTTGGGACTTCAAATACAAACATTATGAAAAACAAGCAACATCTGCAAACAGTAAGTACTTATTTATATTTTATGGAGTGTGCTTGGGATTTTGACAGGTTTTTAAACAGAGCCTATATTAGGCCCCTACAAAGGCGAGAATGTCCCTTTTAAAAATGCATTATGCTGCTGAAAAGAAGTCTAAATCTGCAGTCCAAGCCTCAGGTGAGCTCTGACCCCTCCGAACCTGGGCTAACAAAACACACATGCAGTGTTTGCAATAGAACAGTTTACTGCTACTTTCTCAAGGTCAGGACAAGACAGATGCTTGAGGGTTAGCATTCAGCAAGCTTTTCCCTTGGCTGCCGGAGTGGCTTTGAGCTTTTCCTCTTTGAACAAACAGAAAACGAAACTGTGAGGAAACAAGTGCTTGGAATCATAGAAAGGAACACATACATACCAAAAAGAAAGGGGGACAATAAACCCTAAACCAACCCATTCCAACCACATAAAAAAGCGGCCTCACATCTAATTTAAGGGTTTAAAATTATTCAATGTGTGTTTTGTAATTTTTAAAAACAACCCTTTTCATGAGCTGGCCCTTTACTTTTTTTATAACAAATAATAACCAGTTGGCAGGTATGGCGCACTGTGCACTATAAAATATTTAGTAAGGCAATAACGACTCCCTGGGCAGCATAAGAAAACCACGATTATATTGAGAGAGAAAGCCATGAACAAACAGGGCAGGGGGTGGGGTGGGAAATACAAAGGAAGATAAAGGAAGGACTTTCATCAGGTCTTCCTGTCCAATAATACACTGAGGCTTGATCCATATGTTTTGAGAAAAATCAAAGTGTCACGACTATCAAAAATGTCAATAGCTCCAGTAAGGAATATTGTCTAACATTTTCTATTACACTGCTGAAGTATTTGCCTCCCAGCGCAATTTGGAAGAAAAGTCTTTTATTTCTAAAACACTAAAAAAAATGAACAAGGCACGCTTCTGTGCAATGTGTAATACAATAATGCTATGGGCTCCCAAACTATCCTGGAAACTGATACTTTGATGAAAGTGAGTCCTTCTCCACACCTCTCATATTTTCTGTCCTTTCCACAGATAGAGTGCTGCAAGGCACATCCTGGTCAGTTTGATCTCATCGAGCAATCGCCATTCAGCTTGAAACAGAAGAAGGCAAACTTTCATCAGCCCTGATGCTTTTCTAATCCTGGCATAATGATCCCCAGGAATGATTTGCAAAAATCAGACTGAAACAACGAATTTTACTTAGCTCCGTGTGTTCGTGTGTCTGTTCATTGTTTGCATCTGTGTGCATAGCCTGCACCCCCACAGCTTTCTGTCATCTGTAAACAAGCAATTTATTGCTGTCTTGGCAAAATGTAAACAAAACTTAGCACCTCGCCCTGGGGAAAGCTGGAGCTAACATTGGTTTGCCTGTACCTTGATGCGCAATTTCTATTGTATTTGTCTTCACCAGCACCCTTCAAGTTCCAGAGGGGAAAATACATCAGTGAGGCTGTGTCTTTATCCTGTGGAATCTAAACTAGAATTGAACATGTAGCAGACAATCAATATTACCCTGCAAATTAGCCTTTATGACTGAAGCACTGATTGCTCAGAGGAAATTTAAAAAAAACCCAAAAACAACCGTGGAATGAGAACAGAGCAATTTACAATGGGCCTCCCCTAATTTTGCAGCCCTTTTCAACAGGGAGCAGTATGAGTGTGTGTCTCATGAGGGGTACAGACTTGGGCCCCCTGTTTTTCAGGCTTATACACTTGGGGTAGCTGGGCCCAGTACAGAGGGGCAGTGGGGACTGTCTGGGCGAGAGGAATCCTTTCTCACAGGCTGCAAGGAAGCAATGGAGCCTGGAGACTGCCACACTGGAGAGGGCTCAATGTCTGGTGGATCCATGAAAAAGCAGATCCTCACTTATCCTTACTCTTCCTCTGTCCCACCCACGCCCCCTCAACTGCCCAGGACAGGGAATTTCCAGAGAGCTTGGCTATCTGATAAGCAGGATTTCTGCTGCGCTGGTGGTAGTGGAGGAGGAGGGTGTGATCCAGTGGACATTAAAATAAATGAGACTCTTTCCATTCATTCCAAAGGGGTCTGGGATTGGGCCATTAATCCTTAAAGCAAGATTGTGACTCCCTTACAGCGAGTATTTACCCTCAGGAGCAATCTCTGATTTTGTGCAATAAAGTACTATTCTGCATATGAAACCAGGGCCTCTGAATCTGGCCTCGGAGAATATTTTAAATGTATCCATCTTATAAATCCATATTACGGTATTTAAAGACCCTATAGAAAACAGACAGGCCAACACACTATTGGTCTGCATTAAATCACACAAACTTACTCCTCGGCACACACTCCAGTATAGGTTGTTTTCCCCTTGCACACTATTAAATGGAATGGCTAACCCCCAAATGGATGTTAGTAAACCAGAGCACAGACACTCAATGCATTAGAAAAGAAACAGCAGGAAGATAAGCCACATAGAACTTGATTGCCTAAATAAAGCCCATGATAGGGAAAGAAATGTTATAGGAATCTATTTTGTAGAGGACAAACCTTGTGAAATCACCACAGCTGACTGAGCTATTTCAAGTGAACAATTTATTCAACTAGGGCGGCCCCTTTTCCTATTTGCAAATTAGCCGCAAACATTGATCTTATGAATCTATTTGCTGTTTAGAATTGCTCAGCAAACAGCTTATGTCAGCATCTCACAGCCTATGATTTCCTGGTAAATTATTTGCCATAACTATTACTTTGAGTATCCACTCTGTGGATTATTAGCTATTTGTGCTATACAATTGGTCACTTAAGTCACATGGTATTCTTGCTCTCTCTCTTTAATCTCTGACTGGCTGATTCCCCAAACCAACAAAGAACTATTACAATGACCATATACTTTTTAAACAAACACATACGGAAAATATACAGTCACCAGAGTACTTACAACAACTTTTCTTGTGCACAAAAAGTTACTCATACTAAGGTTTGCATAAAGTGAATCAAGACATTGTAAATACTATCAGAGTAATCTTGTGACCTTTCCTTTAAACTAATATTCATGGATAATTTTTTTCATCTCCAAAAATAACCTATCACTTTCTGCTACAATAGCATGCTATATTCTAAATAATAAAGTTTAAAAGGATCATAACATCCATGAAAGCTTCCTTCCTTTATGCAATGGATTTAAGGGGGTTTTTTTTAGCTATCATACAACCCAGACGTTGCTTCTGAGACTAGCATACACAGAAAAATAGCCAGAAAGGATAAGATTGGATTGACTGCCACAGCTCTATATTTATTTTGCCCCTAAATATACAACAGAATGATATTTTGTTCATCCTAAGGCTAGCTGCATAACTCAGGACACGCTAAGGCATGAGACTAATGTGTCAACAGTATTTTTATTTGCCGCTACCCAGTACATACATTTACTTTCTCACACTTCTATTATCAGTGTTTGCAATATACATCATTCCAGCCTGAATTTATAGAGAGCGCAATACAGCAAGCGTTTCAAACTTCTCCCTTTGTAAGTTGCTTTTAGGACAGACGTCCAGGTGGAGATTGTGTGGCTAAGATCTCAAGCACAGTATTTAGCAGAGAAGTGACACAATTTTCTATTAGAGAAAAGAATGGTCCCCAGATGACTGAAATTTCCTTCTAGTCACAAGCAGTAAACAGCAACAGAAATCAAAAGTCACAAGGGTACAATTGTCATTAGTATGTAAATTTTAAAAGCTCAGTCAAAAATATCAATACTTTCCACTTAATTTATTACTATATAAAGATGGATGATAGTAAAGTAAAACATTGATTTTCAATGCCCTTTAAAACATGGTGATGAAGAAAATACTCAAGGACAACTACCTCAAAATGCACAGTCTCAAAATTAATTAGTGGGGGTTTTTTGGTTTGTTTTTTTCCTTACAACTGCTTGTTCAGTTCAATCTTATTTGATTGCTTTTTTTTTTTAATGAAGAAAAGGAATAGACCATTTATGTAAAGAGCCTTGCAAAATTGATTAGATGTAAAGACAGGTTAGCATTTTTACAGTATTGACAGAAAACCATTAACCAAGCAGCCTATAGACACGGTCACTGAAAGTTAATCGAAGTGAATAGTAATTCAGTAGTGCTTTGCGTGACAATCATACAAGCCTACTGCTTCTATTCACAGATTTTGGTTGTAACTGATCTCTGAGATGCATTGAACTGTCTCTTTTGACTGTATTCTGTAATTACTTTTTGATTATAATCATTGAGTTTTAACATTTTTAGATAGTGTGTTACTATTGTCACAGTCTTGTTTCTAAAATTAACTACAGCATTTGAACATTGCATAAAGATCTGAATTTAATAGCACTGTAAATAGTCTTGGTTAATGATTTCTTTTTGACTATTTACCTTTCAGATTATTTCAGTCTACACTGTAAGATAAGGCTACAACTAAGACATTATTTTAAAGGAAACAATTGTTGTGGGCATTTTAGGTTGATGATTTTCGTACTTCTTGAGAAATACCACCTGCTGGAAGCAAACATGGTCTTAATCGTGATAAGCTATAACTAGCCACAGATTTTTTTAAGAGGTTCCAGCCTATGTCAGTAACAATGAATCACAAAATGCTGAAGAAGTTACTCAATAGTAGTGTCTGAAGGGACACCCGGTTTAAGCATATTTATTCCTTCCACATTTATAAATACACCAGGAATTATTACATTTTAAAAATCCATTTTCCCCCCGCTATTTGCTTTTATGCAATTAAACCAGTTTCCCTTTTGTTGATAGTACATTTCACTAGCAGGTTCTCAGTGCTGTAATGACTGGGGTGCAAACACTTAGAGGAATTTTTATTACCATTAAATTAAAAAATATGAATGGAAACATTCCTGTCAGTTTGAGATCCCGTAAAATCTAAATATTGGGCCACTTTTGAGATGGCAATGTCACTTTACGGTCTTTTGCTTCTGAGAGCAATGATTTGCTGAAGATGCCAGTATTTGTAGAATTTGTTAATTACATTTTTAAGTTTTGTAAGAAAATTAAACTAAAAATATTACGCTTTATTCAGCTTCCCCAGATTTGACTTTTTCCTGGAAAGATTTGTTTTGGATAATCTAACTTCAGATAAAGATTTTTTACCACCATCTAGAGTATCATCTTATTTAAATAGACATGGTGGTTGGTTTATGTTGTGTACAGCGAAGGAGTCCTCCAGCTTGCATCTTCTGAAAGGCTATATCAGTCAGCTGGGGTAGCAAGTCAGGGAGCAATTTGCTTGTTTCACTGGTATATGTCAACATGATAAATAAAAGGATGAAACAATTTATAGCCAACTACTTATGACGATTCAAGGGCCTGTCACTTCATCCACAGGCACAGAAGGCTTTAAACCCATTGGGACTCTGGTAGTTCTACTGTGTTTGAGGTGAGAAAGGGAGCAAAGGCAGAGGAGCCACACAGGAGGCTCCAAGCGGCAAAGCTCTGCTCCAAGATTTCTCTGAAACCTGGCAAAGGGGGAGAGTCTCTGACCCCAGGAATGGCTGCGCTGTTATGTGTAGCCCCATGAGCCTGAGCCAGCTGATCCAGCCTCTGAGACTCACTGCCACCTCAGGGGTTTTTTGCTTGCTTGTTTGTTGTTGGGTTGGGTTTTTTTTTTATTTTGTTTTGTTGGCAGGGGAGGGGAGTTATTTAAGTTTCTTTGCAGAAGAGACGTGTGGGCAGTTTTAGAAAGTGGCAGAGGTAAAACCCGGTGTGTCCTCCCCTACATTGATCTACTAATGTAATACACACTTGCCCCCCAGATAGAGGGGATTATATAGCAATAGTAGCTCATGGGCAGCTCTCTGGAGCTACAGCACAAAAGCTTTTAGGCCCAGGACAGAGTCCCATAGACAAAGGTCACTTACTCATGTGTTTTGGTGGGGACCAAGGTCTGTCACATACTTGGCAGGAGAATGACAATATGTATTAAAAAAAAAAAATCAGAGTAACAAATACAGAAGTGCCATTAACAGCAAATATATAACAATATCTAATCAGAGAGAACCACCCAGTCTGAACAAAACCAAATCAAGGAGCATTTGGGGCAGATACCTGCAGCCATACAAGAGGGCCATTAACAAGGAGTATCTCTCGTGAAACACGATTAGTTCCATCATGCAAATATTTTGAAAAGCAACTGATATCTGGGTTGATATACAGAACTCCACTTGCCAAGATGGACTGAAATCTGCCATTGTTTATTATAAGAGAAAATGCTCTGACTTTTCGAAGCAATTTCAGTCAAGAGTGCATTTAAATCAAATAAAGAAACTGAGAACCCTAAAGAACATCTCTCTTGTCAAAGTGAGAAACAGTTATATTTGGAGTTTGAATATGTGGTGCCTGCTAAAAGCCTGGTGTGAAAAGAGTTCAATTGTTTTCTTGTTTCTCGCCATAGGAAAACAGGAACAAAATGCAAAGATGCTAAAAGCTGTAGACTTGCAAACTCAGGAACACTCACCAAAGGTTATCCCGATCTGGAGCTGTTGCACAATATATTTAAGGCCTTCCTGCAAACAAATATCCTCCTTGACTGCCTCTTTTATTGGCAAATTCTACGACCCTGACCCAGCTCCAAAAATTTAATATTTTCCCCCAAATACATTAAAATATGTATTCTAGGGCCCCAGTGGAGTCAGGAAGTCTGGCTAGATGTAATTTGACATCTGAATTATTTCAAGGCCAATATGAAAAGCTATTCAAGGGCTTATTTGGAGATATGTCAATCAGGAGATCACTTTTACTGCAGAGATGATGTCAGGAACCTAGATAACTCTCAGGAAGCTGTTAGATAGTAAAAGAGAACTCTAGTGAATGTCATATCTCAATGGAAGATGACTACGATTAAGAAAATTATCTTGGTATCATGCCTATTTCCACACCTGTAAAGGCATTTTAAAGTTTATTAAAAATGATAACCGTAAACAATGAACATGGTGTAAAAGTTCGTCTCTGCTAATTTGGTTGCACTGATTAAGATTTTAAGTGATGCTTCCAAATTAGAATGTCAGGCCAGACTCTATGATGAGGCATCTAAGTTCTGTGCTCACACTGGCTTGGTTAAACAAGTGGCCTTTCAGGATTCTGTTTCACTGAGGACCAGGAAATATTAAACATTCTTTCATTCATTTTATAGAAGATTTAGATGAATTAATTATCCTAGATTGTCCATGTAAAGGGGCTTAAAATAAAACAGCCAAGCTTTTGCTTTTCCTTCTCTTAAGGTATTTCCCTGCAGATAAAGAACAATGTTAATTATCCTTTGTTCTAATCTGAAAAGACATCAGCATTGTAATTATGCAAATCTGGGGCCATTTTGTTAGGACATGCACAAATGTTCCTAAAAAATTAATCAGCGGTGGAAAAAGAAAACTAAATTAATGCTCATATCTGCAAATTGTTAATGGTAACGTAGTTAACAGCTACTTGCCAGGGAAAAAGGAGAACTCTATTAATTTTACACTTTGCTGTTCAAGTTTTTTTTTTTTTTTTTTTTTAAGTGGCACCGGCCAGCTTTTCATAGTTTTCTGTATTTATATTGATCCATCTACCTGACTCACTGGACAAAATGAGGGACGAGGCTGCAGACTTGGCTCCATTTCATTGGTAATGGGAGTGACTGCTAGCTAGGTTCAAAGTTGCTACTGTAGTGTCTTTTGTAGGGCAAGAGAGGCAATTAACAATATTCAGATAGCCAAACCCAGAGTGGTAAGCCACTGGGTAGCTGTGGAAGTGGTAGTTCTTCCATCAAGTGATCATAATGGGTACTGATTTACAATGTGGTCCACAGTTTTATGAGTGGTGCCTACATTCATATTGTGCATTATCTCTCATCTTCCAGAGATGTAAGAGATGACATCATCTGCTATGCACAAAGCTCATTTATTTAAATACCAGACTGATGGATACTATAGGCATGCCTAAAAAAACAGAGTTAATCCAGCCATCTGTGCATCCCTGTGGCCCTTAACATAATATGTGAATGTTCAATAAGATAGAATTTGGTTTTAAGGTCTCAATTGTGCAGTCTATCCTACAATCGATGAGTAGTGCTTGAATAATGGGCCTAGGAATTGACCGTAAGTCTGTCTGTAGTTAAAACATTTAATTACTTTAAACTAAATGTTTCACTTTATCTGTTTTTCGGAATACATACACCCCACTAATGCTCTTTAAGGATAATTACTATTTTGGCTCTAGATAGCATTCCTCAGATGCTTTGTGCCTTTTCCCTTTGCAAATAGCTTTACTATTTTTAGCAGAATTTCCTATTTTCCTGGCCCATTGTGCTGCATTCCATAAACAGAGCTGTAAATAATAGCTGAAATGTCAATTCAAATAAATACAAAGTTACAGTTTACGAGCTAGATTCACCCAAGATGGCACAAGGACCACGATAAATGACCTCTTCCTGCACAAATCTAAACCTCTGCATCTTAGTGGGAATCTATTCCAAGCAAGATGGCAACAAAGCGCCTCCTCTCCCACCCCCGAGTTTCCACAGGGAAAGGGCAGCTGGATGCGCCATAGAAATCCCATTGGGGAAGCCATTGAGTAGGATTTGATGAATCAATACAACCCTGACCACGCTCCATCCTCAGCTAGTGCTGCTCCATTTTGAACTCCCACCTTCCTTTGGTGCACCCTTCTCTCCAACCACATTGGATTTTCCCAATCTGCTTCTCTGGGACCAAGAGAAACAGAGAGGACAAAACTTGATTCTGCTAAGGTGGTAAACAAGCAGGAAAAAAAATCTTTTAACCCACCCCCATACCTGTCATGCCTTCTTTGTATAGCTTAACACGGCAAAGTAAAAGGGAACAGCCTCCATTTTCCCTCTTCAAGTCATCTTGAAAAGCTGAACTGTCCAGCTTAGCTGCTCAGTATTGCTGGTTGAGAAGAATGGACTTCTATTAACATAGAGGAATCTCCACTACCTGGCTCAGCCCCATTTCCATGCTTCAGGAAGATCTTATCCACAAGCGAATCTCTTGAGAAAGGCTTGTTAATGCACTGTTGGCTGGAGAGATAGCTAATGTCTTGTTGCCAAGTGATTTCCATTTTAATTGCATTTTAAGTCTTCTCTAATTGGTCCTCTAAAAATTCCCATAATGTAAATTGAATAAAGTTATATTGTGTGGCTGTCTTACTAGCTACCACACTCTTGTAAAGCATGCTTTGCAGAGGATTTTGTCTTTGTGTTCTGGTCCTTTGTGTTATTTTGAAGAATAAGATTAGCTAGCAATTTGGACATTACTGTTTAAATGCTGGCTCTGGAATTACAAACATCTTCCTTCTCTTAAAATTTTTTAAATTCAAAGTATGAAATATAGTGGATTAGACCTACCTAATTCTTGCTAATCGTTTTTGACCTTTAACTACAGAAAAGTAGTTTCTTGGGCTTTCAAGAATGAACTCCAGCATCGTGCCTATTTGCAAGCTTTGTTTCATCTCCTGTCTGTGCTTCTACGCGTCAATGCTCCATACACTCTCTTTGGTATTCACAAATCCCTCATATATTAAGGGCATGGCTCCATTGACTTCATTTTTAATATTAAAGAGGCAGTACATGATGCCCTCAATATTGACTCTAGTAAGTCCATTAATGACCCTTTTGTGGCATCGCTTTAATTTACGTTTTGAAGGAAAGCTGCTGTGTTATGAGTCAGGGGCCAGGGAGAATATTGCTTATATTAAAGATCTGTATAAAAGGAACATCAGCTCTGACCTACTAAGGCAAAGTTGATCATTCAAAATGATATTTCGTGCTATAAGGCGCATAAGAAATTTTAATATGAAATGCCTGGGCTTTCTTCTCCTGAGGAAGATTTAAGGATTCTATTGCTCATGCCAGTAAGAAAAATAGGTTGCTAATATTTGTTACAAGCCAAAACGCAAAATATGAGCGGAGTTGTCAAAATCAGAATACATACACTATTCGAAATCTATAAAGCTTGCCTTCAGTTTGCCCCATTGTGCTATACTACGGCAACCCTAAAAGCATTAAAACCACCACTGAGAGAGACCTTTGCAAAATCGAACGTTACAAGGCACACTATGTGTGGCGCTTCAGCACTCCTTGACTCTTGTTACATCAGACCCTTAATAGCAATATAGCTTTTTGCATGTGAATATCAAATACTGCACCAAAGCTAAGCACTGGTATTACAGTGAAGCATAATGTGGGCTAATGGCTTTTGCTGCTGTGCGATGTGTGAGATTTAAATTGGTTAAAGTGAAGTGTAAGAGCAACATTTGCTAGAATGCGGTCATCTGAGGCATGCTCTCTTGGATAGCCCTAGGGAAGAAACACTGCTGAAAGGACATTCTGGAAACTGTCAAGGAGATTGTGTGAGAACTGCAGTCTATTCTAAAAGAAGAGCTTCTGTGGGTTCAGTGTAAGGAACAAAATAGTTGTGTGCCAGAATTCTGGTAGTGCTAGATTGTTGTACTCCTAATTTACAGGAAAAAAGTGCTGAAAGGAGATGTTTGGAGAATTCTACAACAGACCTCTCTATTAGCAATGGGGTAGCATATTGAGCAACCGAATAAAAAGTAAAATAAATACATTATACAGCTGCATAGAGAAGTGTTGAAGAAATCTGAAGCAATGTGACGAACAGTGCGTCTACACTTACAAGTTAGGTCGATTTAAGGAGGCTTAAATCGACCTAACTTACTCCCTGTCCACACTGGGCTTTTATTAAATCAACATAAGCTGTTCCTTAAGTCGACTTAAGGAAAACTTAAGTTGACTTAATAATACCTAGTTTTAGGTCAACTTAAGGCTTAAGACGATTCCTTAAGTCAACTTAAACCAGTGTGGATGGGGATTAGTGCCTAAATCAACCTTATTAAGTCAACTTAATAAGGTCGACAAGGGGTATGTCTACACTAGAAAAAGTTAAGTCGACTGTTAAGTTAAGTCGACTTACCTTTTCTACTGTAGACATAGCCAATGTGTTTGCAACCTATAAATCTGGATTAACAACATTCATAGCTGTGATATCTGTAAACACACACGCACCCCATTGTACACATGAACACAAGTGCATACATGGATCGATATAGTATAAATATAGGTCATAAGAGTATTGCAAAAAGTTAAAGATCACTATAGAAAGAGTTTGAAGAGTTAAAAAAAAAAAAAAAAGCACTTGACATCTTTAATATTCCAGCTATAAACATAATAAATTCTAAAAGCCAGCTGAAACCGAACTAGTGTGGAAAGATGGTTGGAGACACACCATCACCTAGCTTTCTTTGTGGGTCTGAAGAAGATCCTGTACCAGCCTTACACTCACCCCACACACTTTAGTTGCACCTGCTGTTCTGTTTCCTTTCTTTCTGGCCCTGTCAGAGAAATGTTATAGTATTTTGATGAAAATGTGATGTGCCTCTTCATTTTAGAGTTGTATGTCCACTTTACAAAATCTCAACACTACCAAAAAAATCAACATTTTAATGTCAATTAATTGAGCTTTACCTGCCAGAAAACTGAAATAAAGTATTTTTTTTAAAGATCGGAAAAATCTGGAGGCTCTCAATTAATCAATGAGAATCAAGAAGTTTGTTAAACTTATGCCAACCCATCTTCCAGCCATCAGCTTTCGTAACCAAAATAAAGCCTGGTAAGAAGCAGCTGGGCAAATGTTCACAAAAAGCACAATTTTTTTTCCAGGTTTGTGAATATCTTGTAAAATTGTTAGTTGAAAACTGATGCTGAAGAAATGTTTCAGAAGGAGAAACAAGCATACATATAATTATAAAGTGACCCAAGTTGTTAAGGTGTTCTCCTTGACTCATACCTTAGCTATACTGATTTTACTTGGTTCAAAGGAGACATAGGTTGAGATCAGTTGAATTATAGAACAATTTACTTTCACTTTGGTTTCATACTTACTACTGTAAACTGCTGCCAATGAATTACAATAGTGAAACACTATCTTCTATAAATACTCTAACAGAGGGGTAATCCTGCAAATACTTTACAGAATAAATTATTAACCAAAATCCTGATTAGTTATCTGTATGCCATAGACACCTTACAAAGAATCAGCACTAAAACACTGAGAAGGACTAAAGCAGCTGTAAGCAGAAACCATACTTAGGGCTTTAAATCTTCATAGTGCTTTGGCCATCCTTATTCACACTGAGCACTTCCACAAGTAATCCCATTGATTTTTCTATTTCCTCTGCAGAAGGGGAAGAGACAGCTTTCTTTGTAACACTGCTCCTTCCTATGGATCCTGCAGTGGATTCTCACCTCTGTGTAGAAACTGAACATCACTCACCATTGCAGAAATTCTCAGGCGAAGGTAATATAGTCTGGAACTGGATTCCTTTTGCTGCAGTCCCATGAGGGTTTTGAGGGTGATTCTTTCTCAATATCTCTTGCTGAAGTTGTTCCACTTTTTATAAAATACCTAAATATTCATTTGGCCAAAGAGAAGGTGAGTCTAGGTCTCCAGTGCAAAGTTCAGAACAAGGCACAAATGTCAAAAAGGAAAACATCTTCCTTCTAGCTATGCTCTTTTGAATATTACCCTTGGATCACTGCTGAGAGCGGAGGGACCAGCTTCTTACACAATCCTTTGCCACATCTGTTACCTCCAAAGGAAAAATCTTATGATGGTTTTTAGTTGTGAAACCCTGCACACTGGCATGTTTGGGGGACATTTTCTATTTTTGAAAAGCTAATGGAAAGGGCTTATAAGCACCTTAAATTACTTGAGTTCTCAGGCCAGGGAACATTTGTAACCGGAAATCATGAAGAGAATTTTTTATTTAAGAACACTCTACTGAAGCAGTGGACCAAATTCTGTGGCCATTGAGTAAGCAAAGCAAAGTAAGTCTTCAGTGAGAGTTTTGCTCAGCAAAGAACTGCAGATTTTAGTCCATTATTTTACAGATTTGTTCTCTTCATATAAGACAGTAATTAGCTTAACTCCTTCATAATTAAGGATGCTTAAAAACCCTTTGCTGCAGAAATGTCTTAGATTTTAGGGCAAAACTAATTTAAACTTCACTAGCAGTATGTTCCCTCAGGATACCCTAGGCAATATTGACTTTTTTCTTTGCAAACCCTCTCCTGTTAACTGTTGCCAAGTTTGGGGGTTATTTAATAATGTATTAACAAATATTTATGGAAAATAAAGCTAAAATCTGCACAGATTAAAATTTAAGATATTTAGTACAGTATAAACCCGCAAACCATATTCTATATAATGATACAGTAGTTTATGGATATAAAAGGCTTGCTGGAGCTCCCTTCTACAAAACTAGTTTCCAGAGAAGCAGGTTAATGTGTTGTAGAGAGTCCCTCAAACCCTGACAAAGGTAAATCACAAAGGAAAAGTGAATCGGTAATCTCTATCGAATCACCAGTGGCCACGTATCTGTATCCCAGAACTATTACACAATTAGTTATGATACGCAAAGTCTCTGGGTTGCATGTCTGGGATGTTAAGTCAATTTTAAGCATATTGGCAGTTATGTGGGAATTAAAAGTCAGCAGTTCTGGTGTACAACTGACCAGCATGTGTATACCTGGTAGGGTTCTCATTTAGCTTGTGGAATATAATCCTGTACCTGGGCTGTCTCATGGAAATGTAGACTTTCTCCTCCCATCCCATGAAAGATTTGAGAAGAGAAATGCTTCAGATACCACAATGCCACAAACTTGGTTGGAGAATATAAATAAATGCAGCTTGAGAAGCTGATCAACTTCTGGATGGTACTTACCCAGAACTCAAATAGTCAAAACAAATAGGGGTTCACTTAATAAAGAACAAAATGTGATTAATGTGAGCATGGCAGGTAGATCCCAATACTGAATATTTTAAGTGAGAATATTTGTTCTATTAGCTCCCCCATTTCCAACCCTCCAGAAATGCATTGACATGTATGGCCTTCAGCACTTGCATGTCATTAATGATCTATATTCCAAAGGGGTAGCCGTGTTAGTCTATTGTAGAAAAACAACAGAGTCCTGTGGCACTTTTAAAGACTAACAGATTTATTTATCACATAAGCTTTCATGGGAGAAAATCCCACTTCATCAAAGCATCTGACGAAGTGGGATTTTCTCCCATGAAAGCTCATGCGATAAATAAATCTGTTAGTCTTTAAAAGTGCCACAGGACTCTGTTATTAATGATCTATAGATTCTAATTCTGTACCTTATTCTAGTTTGTCTGGAAAAAATTATGAAGAGAATGAAGATTATATTGAACAGGGGCAAAATCAGTGTTGCAGCAGCTAATGTTGGGACCCACCCAGCCTCAGATAAATAGCTGTTAAATGAAATATGCAGCATTTAATTGAGGGCAGAACTGGACCCTAAGTATACCTGTTAAGAGGATGTTATGGGGTAATGGTAATCCCAGTGAGAGAAGTCTTGATTCTATGACTCTTCTATTATCCATTTGCCCAGTTAATAGCAGTTGGCTCTGAGTCAGCCTCTGGCTAGTCCTGTAACAACACCACTTCCCTACCACTAACTGTTTCTCTACTAATCTTATATATATTCCAGAAATCCCTTGGCAGGAAACAACCTGCTGAGTCAGAGACTAATGCCACTTTCACTCACGGACATACTAGTTCTTTGATTATTTAAATTGAATTGAACTGGTACGTCGACTCTAAATCTGTGGCTGAAATGTTCTAACCAGGATGCCTAAATTTAATCCCCTACATGTATTTGCAAAAAATCTGCAGCACCTCTGAAAATCAAGTCTCTCTTACTTAAGTGCCTGAATATAGATTTAGGGTGCATACCTTTAGACACCCATGTTTGGTAGGGAAAACTGGCCTTTGACCGTTGTTCTTACCTATCTTGGGTTAGGTCATCTGTCATCAAAGTCCGTATGCTATCACCTCTGCCAGTCTGATTCGTCTAGCATTCTTAATGCTCTGAAATAGGTATTTACCCCACTGTGTGTGCATGGTCTTTTTGTTCTATCAATATCCGAACCTATTGGATATTACACCTCATCCCAACAATGTACAGGGTTGTATGGCTTCCTGTTTTCTGGATCTTCTGTTTTTTCACCACTGTATCAAGATCTGACCATTACTGGAATTATACTATGGCCCACCATGACTAAGCTCTGGGTACTTCTCATAATCGGAGGTCAAACTAAATGAAAGTAGGAGCCCAACTCGTTCTCAGAGCTGAATTCTGGCACTGGATATGACATGGCCACGGGGAAAATATTGGATTTATTTTTATGAGTTAATCATAACCCTAATGCCCTTAAGAGGTACTGTGAGAAGTGAATTCATTCATGAGGCCAGTAAGGTCACTTTTAACTTGTAAAAATAAAACCAATATTTTTCACAATGTTTTATTAGATTTGTACAATGCAGACAACCATCAGTGGCTTGCTTTTAAAATATCCCTTTCCACAGCTGCCTGTATCACTTCCTAGCATCACCCTCATCTGCTTTATTGTGTCTCAGTTCCTCATGAGGCTCTATCTGATCTTCTCTTAACTATCTTTGTTAATGCTTTGAGATCCTTTGCAGAAAGGCATTGTATTTACAGTTTTATGTTCATCCCTCACTCCAAGTCATCTCTCCTGTTATCCTCTGTCTTTTTTAAATCTCTCTTAGCATATGGTCTTCAGTTGTTCCTCAGGTTTCCTAGGGGGCCCAGATGGCAAGTGTGAAAAATTGACACAAGGGGTGGGGTGTAATAGATAAGACAAAGCCCTGAATATCAGGACATCTGGTCACCCTAGGTCTTCCACAGAGTTACCTTCTGAGAGCTCATCTGACAGTCAAACCATAATTAAAGGCCAAATTCCAAGCTTAGCATGTAACCTGAATAACTGGTCTGCACATTGCTAAGCTGTTCAGGAATCCTGTTCCTGAAGCCTGCGCTAGCTTTTCATATAAAGAAGAGAGGAAAACTGACCAGCAGAATGGAATACTTGCAGAACTAGTGGCCCTACTCCTGCTAGTCAATTGGCCCCATCTATGTGGAATCTGCTCCTCTCAAGCAGTGGACATCCATAGGGGTTCTGAGGGCGGTATCTGCCCCAGAGATAACTAAGGACCATTAAAAGGCCGTTTTTAATGCTAAGTTTACCATAATTTACAAATAAACTGGGCTAATGCTATAGGAGACATCAGGGGAACAAAAAGACATTATTTCTGCAGTAGGTTAAAACATGTCCATTGCAAGTTCTAAGACCAAGGAGGGCAGTTTTAATATGGTTTATGATATAAATGGGGTGATAGCAGCCCGAGAGTGATGTGGCACACGTTGTTAATACAAGAAGGCAGGCAGAAGCATTCTGTACACATTAGAGTTTGACTCACTGAGACTGGGGATGGTCATAAAAGTGTACAGTGACATTGTGAGGATAAATCTTGCAATAGGCAAAGCAAGAGGAGATGAAACAATAGGGAACATTTCAGAGGGAGTGAAGGGCAGATTTAGAGACACACTTCTATGAGCGGTAAAGAGAGAAAGTATGACACCAACATATGGAAAGTAAAAGCTGTGACTCAGAGGGAGATAGACTAAAGTATTTAGATGTAATAGGACAACTTTCTTGCAGTTTCATTTAAAGCAAACCCTGCTCTCAAATGCACCAGGGTTTCACATTTCCTTTAAGAGGCCATGCACTTTTGAAAGCCAGAATTTGACTCTTAACACAAATTTTAAAAAGCTAGATTCATTTATTCTGATTACTAGCCCTTTTCATACACTGGTGATATATGCAGAATAAATTTCCAACACAGCAATAGGATACCTACCAAATCAACTGCGAAAGAGGGATTTATACCAATTACATTCTACTACTTCCCCCCACGACAAAAAAATAAATCTGTAAAGAAATGTCGGTAAACTTGCTAATGATTTCCTCTAGTATATATTAGCTTCTTCAGGCAAGTTGTGTTTCAAAGTTTCTGAAAGCCATGAAAGAAACTTGTTTTTCCCCATACATTACCACTCCACAAAAAGCAGTGGGAGAAAATTAAGCTCTCTTGTACTTAAGGGAACTAAAAAGAGAATTTTCAATATGTGGCCTGATTGTCTTCTCATTTATCTTAGCTAAACACTCATGTAGCACCATTATCTTCAGTGTAACAAACCCTGATTTATACCAGTGAAGATGAGAGCAGAATATGACCCTTGGTGTTCCATGATTCAAACCCCTATTGTTTATTCTCCCTATGCCAGGGGTCGGCAACCCCCAGCATGTGTGCCAAACTTGGCACGTGTGCCTATCCTGAGTGACACACAGCACTGCTCAGGCTCCTGGTCCTGCCCCCCCACACTGGGGAGTGCAGCCAGCAGGCAAAAGGAGCCATGATGCACTGGGCCCCCGTCCCCTGCTGGCCCTGCCCCCCAAATAAGGAGTGTGGCCAGCAGGGGACAGGAGCCCCACATGCGAGGGTGGGGCCAGCAGGGAGCAGCTTGCCGACTCCTGCCCTATGCCCAAAATCTTACAGTGTATTTCTTTCTGGTAATGACTTTCACTCACTCTGCGCTAATGTAATTGACTACACAAGGTACAGGACAATGGAGAATCTGTGCCCATGTCTTTGAAAATAGGACGGTCAATTTCAAGCCTTCATTGATGAGCATTGAAAATGGCACAACCAGAGCCTTACACTTCCCAAGCTTCAGCTCACCATTTGAGTAGCAGCTTCTGACCATACAATGCAATTTAAAATCTTGGCATTTGGCTTTCAATAATTCCCTGTTAGATTACTGTCTGTGGAAGGGTATATTACACAACTGCTACAAATGCTGGGAGCAAAATCTTCACTAACGACTTAGCGCTTATGATAACTTTCCCGAGTTCCTACATCTACACCACCTATTGCTTTACTCAGGTCTGTAGCAGCTTGTTTCTTTATTGAACATCTGCCTTGGGATCCACTGTCACAAAAAGTAATAAACACATCAATCCAAAAGAAAGAGTCTTGAACGGTCCAAAACTACTTACCAATCACACTGGCAGCTGGCAGCGTGAAACTAAAGAGATAAAACTCAGAGGTGCATTTTATATGGAGTATTTCTAATGATATTACACACCTGCTGCCATTTTGCACACCTAACTGCCTGAGCACGCCTAATAAGTTAATTATACTTTCTAGCATCAATTACAGATTTTAACCTTTGTTGAAATATCAAGCAATGGGATTAATTTGTAAATCCGCTATCTTGCAGATATTTGACAGCTATTGCTTTGATTCTCCTAGCTACAAAAATATGGATGGACTGTCTTGGGAGAAAGCATTCTTTAACTAAATAAAGAAAACACAATAAAAATGCCTTGTAGCTTATTACCCATAGACCCCACAACATGTAACTGTGACTATAATTATGGTTGTTGTAGTTTCCTCTGCAGGTTTCAGCAAACAAAGAAACAAAAGATGCTTGAAAGGAAAACCAAAAGCAATTTATGCTTACCAGTTATCATAATACAAATATCCATAGATTACTTGCATAGAGAGTAGATCAAATCTAATCTTTCGACAGTGTTCTCGTATATTATAAATTACATTTATTTCAGACATGTGTAGTTTGTCAATTCATATCCAGCTGTAAATTAGAGCAGGTTTGCCTTTTGGGAGGAAAAACTGGCTTTTGAAATGTGTCGTATTGACTTTGTATAAATTAGCAGCAGCGGATCCATGAAACAGATTTGAAGGTAGAGCTGCCTATCGGCACCTTTACATATATATCGCTATGGACACGGATTGTAGATTGACATCCATTGATAGTCAGCTGATTTGTAAAATAAAATAAGGCAGCAACTTAATTACTAAATCATTGTACAAATACCAGGAATATTAATTTGCCTAATGCTATGATTTGACAAGCCATTTGTTCTTCTTAGTACAAGTTAGATTATCACACCTAAAATAGCTTTCTCTAACAATCACACTGTATGTCTTTAGAAAGGAAAACTATTATTTAGAACAATATCTTCCTTTAGAGCTGTATCCTGTCAAAACTCTTTCTTTGGTCTGGTTTGTCTTTTACTAAACCTAGCATCCATTCAAAAGATTAGCCTAGGAAGGGCTCAGTCCTCGAAGGGACAGAACACGCTGGCCCCAGTTCAGCACTTCAATATCTGCATTGGAATCAATCGGACGACTCAGTCACTCAAATTATATGCCCAAGCGCTTTGCTGCATCAGCAACTGGCACAATCCAAAATGTTGGCCTGACCAATATAAGCAAAATTGCTTTAACACTGTGTGGCTATCGAGGGTAAGTCTTAGCCACTGTAATTCACGTAGATAATTCCTCATCCATACAGCTCAACACACTTTACAAAGAAAGCCATTATCATTGCCTCCTGTGTGCAGCGGGGGAAAAAGGAACCCAAGGGAAGCACAGTGTCTTTCCCAAGGTCACTCAGCAAGCCAATAGCAGAGCTTGGATTCAGAACCCATGTCTCCTGGCTCCCAGTGCAGTACTCTAGCCACTAGGCAATACTGTCTCCTTTCTTCCTGTAGCTGGTGTTTTTCCCCCCAAAAGGAAAGGGTTTCATTCATGAATCTCCAGGAGCACAGCTTGCAGTAAATGAGTGAGTGCTAAAAAAATGCCGCTTCAGCTATAATAGCTTGAGGACAGCTATGGCAGTGTGCTTAACCTCCCCAGCTATGACAGAGAAGACTCATGAAAGAACAAGAATAATCCACCAGCTTGCCTGCAGCTTCTGTCATGCTTCAAAATTTCCAGTCAAGCCTGCATTTGATTCTCTCATGAATCACTTATTGAGACAGACAGCTAAGTGTTGATTATTTGTACTGCACCAAGTTTACATCTGCAACCCACCTAACAGTTAGATGGACATGACCTTGCCTCAGAAAGCTTACAGTTTGGACTTGACACAACAAAGAAAGCAAACAAGGAAAGGATCTGTTTGTGGTAGGTATGATACACTCAGATACCTTCAGCACACCAGATCCCTGATCTTAATTGGAGCCTGTGCATTCCACTTCAATATAAATATTTAAATAGTTGTCGTAATGGGCAGGGAGAGAAAATGGCCAACATAAATCAGGTGACAGAATGATCTTAAGCACACTGAGGCCGTGTCTATACTAGAAAACGGGCTCGATTGAGCAGCCAGTGTAGACCCGCTCAATTGATCTCAGAAGTGCTCTCTGGTCAACTTAGTTACTCCACCCCTCCAAGTGGAGTAACGCTGAGTCGACAGAAGAGCCCTTCAAGTTGGCGCAGCTGAGTGAAGACAGCATGGTAAGTAAGAGTAACTAAGTTGATGGGAGATGCGCATTCTGTCTCATGCACATTGTGTATCTCCCATCGACTTAGCCCCGCAGCGTAGACTAGGGCTTACTGTTGGATAACAATAGTTCTTTTTACAAAGCTGATTATTTCACTTCTTGTAGGCTCCATGGTAGAAGTGGGTTTGTGTAGTATGGAGATGAATATGGGGTGCAGGGGAGTGGGCAGCAGCGGTGAGAAATTGGTTTTCGAAAGGCAGTGCAAGCACAAAGGGACACGGCCTAAATATGTTTGCAAGGCACTGCTCAGCAAGGAAAAATGCAACACCTTAGATACAGCATAGTTTAACCATACTTTAACTGGTTCTTCAGTATAGGTGTCTAAGAAGCAGTGTCATCAAACCTTCAGAAAACTTTTACCCCAACATTTATTACAAAGCTAACACTTGCCAGAGCCCTAGATTAATAAATAACATATAAGGACAAGAATTTACCAGGTCCATATATACTGGAATTAATGGTGAAAATAATTAGGCCCGCACCACTTATAATTACCCATAAACTCTTCTGTTATGTATGAGTGGCAGTAAATATTGGCTTATGCTGTTCTCTAATCCAATGTTTGAGGGATTCTGCTCCTCTCTTGCTAATCACTTTCTTTCTAAAACTGTATGCATGGCTGAGCCACTAGTGTGAGCAAAGTGGGACTGCAGTGCAACACTTCATTTCAGAGAACATTACTCACTAGTAGGCAGGCAAAATGACTTCACTGGGTGGTTATCTGCCCTCCTAATGCAGAAAAGGTCTAAAAATCTTTCCCCGTATGACTTTCCCATGCTTAAGTACATGAGTTTCCTGAGCTATTGAGTTGGGTTGCTTTTTAGCACTGTGCACAGCACAAAGATTTATGTTGCTCCATGTGACCATACCAGTCATCCATCACTATTAGTTACAATAAAATCTCTCTCCTTTAAAAAGCCCTTTGAGTTAGATTCCATTATGAAGTTAACACATCACAGATGGTCATGTGCTTATTTGATACAAGAACCATTTTGCAATCTTGGAACTGGAGTCCAGAGAGGGCAACATTTTCAAAAGTGCCTTCAAGCTCCTAAATCTCATTGAAAGTAATCAGTGAAATTCAATGGGATTTAAGTTCCTAAGTCACTGAGGTACTTAAAATTTTTTCCAAGATTGGACACTTGATCCACTAGAGGCTGCTAAGATGGACAAATATGCCTGGTGAAGGAAAATAGAGGCAGAAATAGGCAGAAGAGGGACCCAGATTAGTGAGTGAAAAAATGTTTCTGTGCACAGCTGTTAAAAAATCAAATGTATCAAATTCAGCCATTGTAGTTAATGGAGCTGCACTAGGGCTGAACATGATAGAAATCATTAGGTCTTTCATGATGTAACCGGTGTGGACTTTCTCTCTTCTTCTTTGATCCCTAAACTTTACTTTCTAGTAGCTAGATCCATGTAGAGAGACATTATTTAACTTCTATTCACAGAGACACAGAACTACATTTGAACCATGCAAAATCCTCAGCTGAAGGATTTAATTGCATTCCTCAACCTAGGCTCCGTCCCAGGAACTATATACCTTTTCTGTAAAACTGAACTGTAAAGCCACAGGCATATACAGGTTCACAAATAAGCCAAGTCCACAAAATCATGAGATTTAAAAAAAAAGTCTGATCTTTTTATTTCCTGCTAGCAGTTGAAGACTTTGGTCGCACTTCATTGGTATTTTCTAGCTTCTTGTTGCAACTGTAAGGCCTAAAAACTTTTTTGCCCTGAAAGCTGAAAGAATATTCTCACATAATCAGTTGTCTCCAGGAACTGTGGCTTTAAGTGAGACTTGGAGCTAAGAGTAGACAACAGATATGATGTGACAAGAAACTCGTTGTTACTGTAGATTAAAACTGTGCCTTTGGCCCAAAGAGAGGATAAGATAAAACATGTTTACAGAGTCCCCAGATCAGAGCGTTGAATCACATCTTCCCCTTCAGGGATCAAAAATTTGGGAAAAGAGAATAAGACCAGGAAAACTAGTGCATCCCATGGAAGCTGGCCCCAGTTTATACAGCACCTACCACAATGGGGCCTTCACCCATGATTAGCATTCCTAGGCAGAACTGCACTACAAATAACAACAGCAGATCTCTACACTTCACCCCAACAGCATAGTGGCATCCCTTTCGAATTGCTCTGCTTGTTTGCAGTTGAGTGAGGTGAAGTAGGGCACGTGTACTGAGGCAGAACAGAGGAATGGAGCTAGGCATGGACTGTTCATGTGTGTAGCAGGGAGGGAAGTGACTTCATGCAAGAGGTGTCCAGCAGAGTCCCTGCCTGTTTGGAATGATGGGGAAATCTGTGCATGGAAGACTGACAGTGGTAGCGAGCGGGAGGATGGCAATGGAACAGGGTTCGTACATTCACGGGGGCCAAAGAAATGGAAGCTGGCATCATACTGTTAAGGAGAGACATAAAACATATAATCCCTGAGGAGCAACATATGAAGAAATTCAGGGACATCTCAGGGAAAAGATGAACCTAGCCAAAGCAACAGAGTTTAAAGACATTTCTTCTTTAAAAGATTAAAAAAAAACAAAAAAACCACTCCAGGAAGATTGTTACTGATGGTGTTTGTGGTAGAGTGCATGATAGCTGATGTCTTTCAGAACACCACATTCAGGGATATGGTTGCACGATAATGTCCTTTTAGGATCAGACTATTAATCTAGTTATCGTTAATTATATTACATTCATCTATTTAACCTAATATCCTCCTTCTCCTGAAGAAGTCTCTCCCCTCTACCACCACCAAAACTGAACCTTTGTGATGTGGGAAAACCCCTTCCTGACTTCCACAGCTGCATGCCCTGAAGCATAAGATTTGATTACCCATATACCATTAATTTTCATAGCTATACAGGTTGATTATGGTAAGGAAATAAGCCTCACCCTTTTTTAAAAAAAAATCCAGATTTTTTTGTCTTACTGTATTGTTATCTACTCTTTGAGATTCCTCTATCATGTGTAACAAATGGGTGTTTCAGCAGAGCTGCATTTGATCTGGGTATTTAGAATCCTCTGGCTCATTTGAATCACTGTTAGCTTCTAAGGAAATCAAACCCCTCAACTTTTTCTTGCTCAGCACTCTAAAAATCACATATTTTAGTACAGTACAGGTCAATTCCTGGGATTGCTATAACGTTCCTCAGAGGAGTATTTGGCCCTGTGTTTAAAGGCTTACACTTATTTTAGTGAATGCTGCATTTTATATGATAAAGTGATAAATGGACTGACTTAAATGACCAAAAGATATCTACTTTCCTTTTCCTCCATTTAAAAGGTTCCTGTGAACATTTTACAAGCCTTATTGCATGACTGTGTCTGTCTAATAGCAAAAGGAAACAATAGCCTCTGATGTCCACAAAGGCAGGGCACACCACACAGGTGCCATGTTTTACAACACCACTATATCTTGTCATTCAGAACTGCTCCCTGAACAAATTGCCTGTCATATTTAAAGATAGAATCTGACAATGCCACACTGACAAGCAGTCCTCAACCCTGACATACTACATGGAGCTGAATTTTGCTAGATTCACTGTGGATGGATTTGTCTTTAGAGATTCACAGAAAAGCCAACTGCTGGCAGAGCAGCAAAAATTATCTCAAAACATTGCTACTAAGTGTCAGACTTTATTAACTGGGAGCTACAAAATAAAAATGTTAAGGATTTTGGTTGTCTGTTTATCCCACAGAAATTGTTTTTTACATATTGCACGTCTCTATAAAATAATGACGTGCAGTAAATAATAATTTAAAAAACCCACTTCATTTTCAGAAGATATATTTTCGTTACTTTTTAATACTGAACTGTATTTATTTTATTGGCTGCTGGTTTTTTTGTTTTGTTTTTTGTTTAATCTCTTGAGGTCCTGAAAGGTATATACAATAAACAAGAACTAAACAGTAATTACATAGCAGTTTTGGTAATTAGAGATTTATGGCTCCAGGGGTTGCCTTTAAAAGCTTCTGGATTTTGCTTTAGATAAACAGATAAGGTTACCTCAGGATCTGTGGTATCCCTTATGGGAATACATTGGGAATACCAAAGTAATGTTATTTAACTTTTGAACGTAACTGGAAGGTTCTTAATGGGAAGGAGGCCATCGCATAGTGATGTGAAAAACATATTGCATGATTGACTTTTAAATAAACCAACTCCTTTTTTTGCAGAAGGGCCACATTTAGCCAATCTCTAACAATACATGTGGAACTTTTGCTACTGCATCTCTTTGTACCTGCTTGCTTCTTCAGGCATAGATTAGTTCACTGTACATGTAACTATCCCCTTATTCATGGACATACAAAATTTTATAGGTACAATGGAGACCAGCCAGCCCAGAAGCCGGGCGGGCAGGCAAACAGTGAGGCTGGCTGGGGCTGGATTGTTGGGGTACTGTGGGGCCCCCCTTTAGGTCGGGACCTAGGGCAGCAGCTCCTAAAGCCCCTGCCTTAATCCGGTCCTGTTTACACATCACCCAGGAACTTAATATTAGTTTGTAATATACAAGATAGGACTAGAGCTGCTGTTAGATATACGTAGCTAAAACCAGCTCTATCCCTATCTTTGTTCATGCATATTTGAGTCCATCCTTTGAGTGTACTGGAAGCTCACAGGTAATCTTTAAGAGTGGAGATGTCACAACTTTATTCAGAGATACAAGGTGGGTGAAGTAATATCTTTTATTGGACTATCTTCACCCATCTTGTCTCTGATATCCTGGGACTGACACGACTACAGCTGCTCTTCAGATAACTTTACTTAGTTAGTTAATTGTGGTCCTGATTCCAAGAATAGTGCTGTTGCACAACAGACTTTCACACCATTGATTTTTCCCCCGACCAGCTGGGAGCTCTGCTGAAAGAACAATAGATTTAATAATACCAGCAAAGCAAAGAAACCAAGAAAGAATGAGTTCTTGAAAATAAGTAGGTCAAGCCACAATCAATTTCCAGATTCAAAATTATGTTTTTAAAATGTATGTTTAATACCAGATCCTGTTCTACGTCTAGCAAGTCAAAGCATGTGAGGTTTAAAGTTCCTGAATGACTGCTTTATCAGGTAGCCCAGAGTTAAGCCCCAGAGGTTAAGCAATAAAAGAGAAACAAAAATAATTTAACAGTTTTTGCAGCTAGTTGAACCCGGCAACAGCTCCTTAAACAGCTTTTACCTTCCTAGGGGTTGAAATGCTCATAAAGCTACAAGATGCATTTAAAAGCTATGAATTTGCTAAGTAGGATTTCATTTCCCCTTCTTATTAGAGGCCACTAAATTTATTAGACATTACTAAAATCCTTGTAAACAGAAAATGGGAAGGTTTATAAAATGTGCTCTATATTTTCAGCCTAATAATTAAGATGCAGCTACTAACAGAGCCCTAATTTATGAGGTGCCATTAGTTTCAAAATCTCAGGCGTACCTACGGTGGATGTGTTATACCATGAATTGAACACAATGCCTGCTGAAACACAATGACTAACCACAGCACTATACAGAAATATAAACACATTAAAGAAAGGGTATGATATAGTTCAGACTGACGCACTGCACAGACATTATCACTAACAGGATATATTTTCTATTAGATACAAACTCTTAAATGAAATTCACCACTCACTGAAAAGACAATTATCCAAACTGGCACAGTAGGTCCAAATTTTCATCTACCCTTTCCATTTCTTTGTATCTGTATGAAAAGTCCACGTATTTCTCTGGTTTTGCATTGCTGTTTCTTTAATCCAAATGATATTTAAAGAAAAACAGCAATCTAATAAAATATTTAATAAAAATAATGTTCTGTCATGAACCTACGACAGCAAAATACAGACATCGTAGCTGATGGGCATAATACACACATGCAGCCTCAGGAAAATAGACTTTAGACCATCTCTCCAGGAACACAAGCCTGACCATATTAGGTAAAGGAGAACTTCTGTGAGCTGTAATGGAGCTTGTATCGTTTGTGAGCTCAAGGGTAACATCTGCACAGTTGAGCTACACATATGGTGATAAGGGCCTTATTGTGAGAGGAGGACCATTAGTTTCTCCTCTTTGGATGATTTGGTTATCACAGGGGAACTTTCTGTACTGAGGGTAGAGGTAAATTGAAATTCTAAATGCCAAATAAGATACTTAATCAGTCGCTAGTAACACATATGGTGCACAGTGGCATTCAGAGCAGGAGTCTGCAGTCTTAATAAAGAATGAGTGACATGTCTTCTCTGGCTTTCCCATTTCACTATATGAACAGAAGCCATGTGCTGAGTGGCAGAAGATTCTGGAATTAACATTGCACGTCTAAGACCTACAGAAGTGACTTCTTGGGTCTAAATAGGTGGTTCCAAATTGTGCCATTCAGAAGTGCATTGGAGGCTGTATGGAGCTACTACAGGTCAGGAGAGAGCATGCCTTAAAGAAGGCCCAATTCTTCCCTGGATAGATCAGAACAGGTTTTACCCATCCATTGCAATGCTGTGGCCTGTTTTACCCAGTATACCTGGCTTCCTCTGGAGACTGAGGCAGAAGGGTCCTAGACTTTTCCCTGCCTCGTTTAGGTCGAGGTATTCCTCTGAGGTACACAGAGGAAGCAGTCCCTGTATTTTCTTGCATGTATGGAGTGTTACTGTCTTTGGCACTTCAATGGCTCCCCATCCCTTTCCCTTATTCACCGCTCCCATTAGATTCTTTATTAAGAAGTCAGTAACATGACGTGTTTCATCATTGGTTAGGTCAGCCCACAGGGCAGGAAAGCTTAGAGGTTTCTTGTTTTTGTGACAGTCAGAAAAGTTGGCACAGGACTGAGGATATCCAGATGGAAAATAAACTTGTCTTCATCTTCCTAGGGGGATAGTAGGATAAAACACGTTACAGTTAAAGGGAAGAAATACATTTCAGGACAATCTTTATTTCCTAATGGGCCTTCATCAAGTTGCTTGAACACTCAATTATTTTTTTTAAATTTTAAACGAAGTCAGTTAATTCTCGTCTAAAACCTGGAATTAGAAATGTTACATGCCAAGAAGTCAGATTTGTTTGGGGTTTTCCAGAACAGCTACCTAATTCTTCTGTTTCCTAGTTTTCGATTTAATTATTTATATTCTACACAAACCGTTTTAGGCTAACTGTCAGCAATCACCATGCTCTTCTGAAAAAAAGAGGCAGCGATGACCCAAAAGCCATTCAAGGCTGCATATAGCAAGAAAAACAGTAGTGTACATACAACCCTTGAAAGACTTCACTCTGGTCCCTAAGCCAGCATCTGGGAAATCTGTGGACAGCTCTTGACCCAATATATGGAGGGTCCTGAAAAATTGTATATGGAACAACCATTTTGGAAAGTCTAAAGAAAGTGACATTATGGAAAGTGTGTCCTTGTTCCAAAGCTTATGGTCTCGGCAAGAACTTTGAAATTGTGTGTCCAAGAAAGATAATTCTCTCTTTCAAACCTTGAAATCAGAGGTAAGACCATAGGCTTGCACTGAAGGAAGCATAGGTAGAGAGGGAAAGCTAGTGAGGACCATAAATGTTAAGACTGCTATACTACTAGAGCGACTTAAGAATTTGCTTTGCTGTGTTACTTGCAATGGAATTAAAATTCAGCCTAATTTGCTGCAGCAACTGCAGCAAAACAATCTTTTAAAATATCTTTAGTGTTACATTACCTGTTTTAACTCCTTCCCACCACCATTTGTCAGCACGAACGAACTCACTATGCCATCCATGTCCATGATAATAGTTAGCATTCTGGAATACAGGCACACAGGTTTTCTTTCCACGTGGTGCTTTATAAACATTCCATTAAAAGAACACTAAAATCTAAAAAGCAAAAGCCCCATTGAACTGGACAGAAAATAAACATCATACGATTAGACTAAAAATCCCCAAACAATATCTAAATATTGGACCAAAACAAAAAATGAAGGTAGTTCCAGAATGGAGTTGTTCCACTGCTGCAGGTTTAAAATATAAGGTTTTTTCATTTATGCCTGAGGGCTCACATGGCAAATACAGCCGTTACCATTAAAATGGGTCATTTTATCTTAGTGATGTCTGAGATACTACAATGAAGTCCTGTCCTAAGTATAGGAAAATATTGCAATATCTAATAACCCACTATGTAGTTTATAATGGCAAACACTGGCTTTTCAGGGGCAACCACGTTATGATCTTTTCATTAAGACAATGCTTTGCAATACAAAATTTTAGGTTTTTCATGTTTTATAAAATTGGCTTACATAATGTTGCTAGATTTAATGATGAAACAAATGTGAAGGAAGGGATATAGGAGGGGAGGAGGGAGATACTGGCAATGAAAGCTGTGTTGAATGCTTTGTTTAGGTAATGAATTAATAAGAGGTAAAAATGTCATTCACTCAATAGAGTACTGCAGTAGAGACTATAAAACAGGAGACAGACCAAAAGTGCTAACAAGTTCATAGAAAGCATTCCAACATGGTTCAGATCAGTACATATATATCTTGATAAAGAGCACCCATCCTGACCATCCCTGATTCTTTTCTACAAGTTACTTGCAGTTGTATCCATATTGTATTGTTGTATAGTGAAATGGAGCAACGTCAACACAGCTGAGGGAGAGCTGGATTAAATTCCTTCATGTATGTTGTCTGTGGAACAGTTTCCTGGTTCCAATGAGTCATACAGGTACAACCCACTAAGGGCATTTGGACAGAATGTATGTCCAAGAGGGTTTTACTTGAAGACAAAGGTTTAACCAATGGTTAAAGTGACCTGAAGACTCTTCCTCACAGGTGGTGATGTATGAGAAGGAAAGAACCCAGCTTCACTTTCAGACCCCAGTGTGATTATTGTAGGGGTGGCAGTCCAAACACATCATCTTTTAAATTTATTTGAGCTCATGTAATATGGAAATAGTTGAAACAACCACCATGGAACTACACGTGCTATTTTTCAGAGTCACATTTCAGAACAAAACTGCAGTTTTAACTTGTGTACTTGAGTTTGTTCATGTTAGGCATTCTGAGTTCTGAAGATGAAAAACTGCTTAAAGTGCTAATATTATTAGTCATTCATGAAATAATTAATCATGTAATCAGCCATTCATGATAAAGAAATCCAGCATCAGCTTACATGTGCAAGTGGAGGTTTTGGTCATCTGAGAAAAAGAGTGTTTGAAGATTGCAACATCAGAACTGAAAACAAACTCATGGGCTATAAAACTGTTGTGATCCCCCCGCTGGATAACATGTAGTAGACATCTTAAGGCACTGGAGAAGTATTATCAATGCTGTATGCATACATTTCTCTGATGATGATGTTGATGATGATAGACACACTAACATCAGCATCCTCTCACAAGCCAATATTACAAGCATTAAAGGCAATGATTATTTAGCATCAACTTCACTGTGCAGGCCAGGTTGTCCGTATTGCAGGCCAGGCTGTTTCCAGACTGCCGAAACAAGTCTTCTATTCTCAGCTCAGCCAATACAAATATCCTCAAAGATAACATGAGGAAATGCAACACTGACTTCAACCCATGGGAATGTATAACCAAGGACCAACAACAATGGAGGTGCTACATGAGGCAGGGAACTCAGCACTTTGAGAATCAAATGAGACTTACGTGTAACAGAAAATGGAAATGACAGAAAGAGCATGCTATGACCCAAACCAATACCCAAGGTTCACCTGCCCTGTTTGGAAACACCTCTGCAATGTGGCAGAGTCTGTGGCTCCAGAATAGGCCTTAGCAATCATCATGTACAATCCGTGAAAGACAATCATTCTCATCCTTGAGGGATTCCCAATGACAAGAGGTCTCTGACAAAACTATTCCTTCCCATTCCACATACACTTAAGGAGTACAATTAAACAGGATAAATTTTAGGAAAATCCTTTGGAAATGTACAAGGGTCTGCATGTCATTAAAAACTGTTACATGGACATTTATTCTCAACGTGAAACCAAGCTTCTTAGGGCACACTGGAGATAGCAAATGGAGCCTTAGTCATACACACTTAGTTTCAAAGTTATGTTACTACTCACAGAGAGAAATCAATGTATAGTATATTAAAAACAATCATTGCAGCCCTTTAAATGATCAGATAGGTTAGCTTTGAATCCATTCAAGCTAATTAATGGAGGCTTTAATGGATTCTGACAGATTACTCCATTGATTAAGTGAACTATGAAAAGCATTGCCTACCAAACTCTGGTTTGATTTTAAGAAAACTGAATTTAATGATAAACAAAAATAAATTGTTCACATTTTCAGTGAAATAACTATCTGACGGTTCACAGAACCAGTGCAACAAAGAATAATGGAAATAGTACACACTTAACTTTATTCTTTTAGACTGTAATCAAGAGGACTAATCAGACCAAGATTGTTGGCATGAAGACAAATATTTGACAATATGAGAAAAAGAGCTAATTGGAGGGCAAAATTCTGACTTGTGCCATATACAATCATAATGAAATCAATGGAGTCTCACAAGCTGTGTAAGTCAGGACAAAATCTGCTATTTTATGTCATATGAACTATGAGTGGTGTCTCCATGACAATAGGAGAGAAATCTTAGATGATCCCATCTATATTTGGTGGAATTTCAGGTCACATATGAACTGCTTTTCTCGAAAGCAAACTGCTGGCACTTCTATTCAACAGGTTAATCAGGTATTTCTGTAGCCTTACCAATCTCAGCTCCTCCACAAATGTATGCATTATTTTCTCTTATTTAATGAACAGCCTGAAATGTACTGGCTTTTTCTCAGAAGAAGAATGTAAATTAACTTTTCATCTCAGTTTCACTGGCACAATTTTCATTGCATTGCACCAGGTCAATGGCATTACACCAGCATAACTAAGAGGAGAATTATGCCCGTTGTTAGTATAGTAAGTAGCCTCATCCATTTACATTGTTTGTGATAGTTTTTTTTTAATTCTTTTCTTGCCTTTTTCTGTTATTGTTATGGCTCTTGAATTCCCATATCTGTCCCAGCATTACAGAGCTCTTGCATGATACGAAAGGACATCTTGCTAAGTAAATCCAGTTCATTACCAATGAAAATATCCACTATTTCATTATAATGAAGGGAACTGATCTGGATAATTATAGTGCTGAATATACACATCCTAGAGATGTTCCAGTTGGTAATTATTCATAGCATTCTTCTTTGCATTTTAGACATTCCAACTCCCTTGTAAAGATCAGAGCATAAGAACAGCGACTTTAAAATCTACGTTGGTGTTAATGTTTTGCATTTACTTACACCGTTAACAGTGAAGGAAAGAACTTACAGGAAGAAATAGTTTAATATGCAGTGCTGTGAATAAAGTATTATGAAATAATTTCTGATCTATGTAGTACAAAAGTTGCAGTTTTCTCCTGAACACCTTAAAATTGCCCATTACATTTTACCCCAAAACTAGTGACAATACTGATTAAAATTCACGGCCAATGCCTTTGGACTACACTTGTGGTTCCTTAGGAAAAATGTTTGAGTCACCAAATAACCAAGCTCAGTCAATTTATTGACAATAGACAAAATATTATGGCACAGAAAAGAACGAGTCAATACATTGCCAATCCTTCTAAGAAGCAGGTTCTCACAGCATGTTCAGATCACCTGACACTGAAGATGTGCTCCCTAAAATATGCCTCCCAAATCACTTGTATTTATAGGACAGTTGCTTACGAGTTAGAAAGAACTATATATCACCTAAGATCCAACCCACCAGTTCCTTACCTTATTGTTTTGTATCTACCCTTATCTCTGTTATTGAAATTACATTCCAGGCCGGCCCAAGGGTTTTTGGTGCCCCATCCCCCACACGTTACAAAGAGATAACATATTAATATTTTTTTAAATAGCAAAAATTTTCCTTCCATCTTATTTAGTGCCCCTTAAAGCCTGGCACCCTAGGCAACCACCTAGTTCACCTATATGGTTGGACTGGCCCTGATTACGTTCCAAACTAGTTGCTAGTGAAAGTATCTGTACTAAGACATAAAATGTATTTTGACTTTGACAGGCTTCCTATTTTCTGATCCCAAAGCAGATTTCAGCTTTGGAAAATGTTGGTGGGCACTTGACATAGGACAAAATTATGGGAAGAACATAATATATTCAGTCAATATAACTTCCCAACACTTTTATATCATGTGCATAATACCTACTAATGTGACATTTAGTACTCTGAACATATATGTATCGGCTACCTCCTGACAAAATTTTCCTTCAATCAATGTAAAACCAACTCTTTTTTTTTAAATTCTCTGCCTTGAGCATTTCATTTGTATTGGTTCCATGTTCAGTCAGTAGCTTTTGTAAAACTGATGAATATTGTCTACAGGCAAGTGCAGACAGGCAAACAGATCTGTATCTTCTGTAATCCATTTAGCCTGACACACACATGCAACGGAACTATTTTACCTCAGTTCTTTCAGGGCTGATGAAAAGTAAATGTAAGCAAAGTCATGAACTTCATCATTTGAAAAGAATCACTAAATCCAATGTTAGAAGCTAATTTATGCTTTTCCCCTGAAACAGACTGACCTCGGTCCTCATGTATCTAGAGTATCTAGAGTCAATAAACAATTGTTATACACAGAACATCCATTAGAGGCCTGTGTGAAGAATGTTTTGTAGTGCATCCAAAATGGTAATGAGTTGCCTAATGCTGAAATATTAATGGATGTGCCAGATGATCATTTCAAGAGGACCTCAATTATAATCATTTCAATTAAATAATTTTCTAAACCATTTTTCTGATCAATGTCTATTTCTAGAAGTATCTTGACCAACCCAAAATTATACTGAATGCTCATTTTTCTTTAGAAATGAAAAATACCTGTAACAGTATCACCATGTGCTCTGGACAGTTCCAATTGGTTTTATTAACCATCATTGTCGTCCATTGTGAGCAGTGGGAAAATGCATGACTGGATTCTGATCTTACATTGTTGCAACTCCCAAAAAGTCAATGGAATTACTCTAATTTACAGTAGCATACATGAAGTTGGAAGCCAAAATGGAACATTTAAATCCTTTTTGAGCCACCATTAGGGGTCTGACTATCGATATCTTGCTAGAAATGTTAGGAGAATATCAAAACTAAAACAATGGATTTTAGGAAGGCAGACCTTAGCATACTCAGGGAATTGATGAGAAGGATACCATGGGAAGAACGACTAAGAGGAAAAATGACTAAAGACAGTTGGCAGTTTTTCAAAGAGCCGTTATGAAGAGCACAAGAGCTAACCATTCCACTGTGTAGAAAGGATAAGAAGAATGGCAAGAGGCCACCTTGGCTTAACCAGGAGACCGTCAATAATTTAAAAATAAAGAGAGAGTCCTACAAAAAGTGGAAGCTTGCTCAAAATACAAAGGAGGACTATAAACAAATAACACAATTATGTAGAGGAGAAATCTGAAAGACCAAGGCACAGAGACCAAACTAGCTGAAGGCACAAAGGGTAACAAAAAGACATTCTTCAAATACATCAGAAATAAGAGGAAAACCAAGGATAGTGTAGGACCCTTACTCAACAAAGAGGGTAAAACAATAAAGAAAATGTGGAAATGGCGGAGGAACTAAATAATCTCTTTGTTTCGATCTTCACTGAGAAGGTTGGTGGAGATTGGATGTCTGATGTGGAGGAGGGCAATAGAAATGTGATAGGGTCAGAAGCTAAAATAAGGAAAGAGCAAGTTAAAAGTTACTTGGAGAAGTTAGATGTCTTCAAGTCACTGGGGCCTGATGATATGCACCCTAGGGTACTAAAGGAGCTGACGCAGGAGATATCTGAGCCATTAGCTATTATCTTTGAAAAATCTTGGAAGACGGGTTAGGTCCTAGAGGACTGGAAAAGGGAAAATATAGTACCCATCTACAAAAAGGGAAATAAGAGCAATCCAGGGAATTTTAGACCAGTCAGTTTAACCTCTGTTCCAGGAAAAACAATGGAACAGATAATTAAGGAGTTGATTTGCAAACATCTGGAAGAGAATAAGGTGCTTAGGGCTAGTCAGCATGGATTTGTCAAAAACAAATCACGTCAAAACAACTTGATAGCTTTCTATGATGTGGTAACAAGCCTTGTGGATAGAGGGGAAGCGGTAGATGTGGTATATCTAGACTTTAGTAAGGCATTTGATACAGGCTAACATCACAGTCTCATTAATAAACTGGGAAGGTACAAACTAGATGGAGCTACTATAAGATGGGTGAAAAACTGGTTGGATAACCACTCCCAAAGAGTAGTTATCAACGGTTCACATTCCGGCTGGAAGGACATAACGAGCGGGGTGCCGCAGGGATCTGTCCTGGGTCTGGTTTTGTTCAACATTTTTATCAATGACTTAGATGATGGCATAGAAAGCAAACTTATAAAGTTTGCAGATGATACCACGCTGGGAGGGGTTGTGAGTACTTTGAAGGATAGGATCACAATTCAAAATGATTTGGACAAACTGGTGAAATGGTCTGAGATAAATAAAATGAAATTCAATAAAGGTAAGTGCCAAGTACTCCACTTAGGGTTTACCAATCCATTGCACATGTACAAAATGGGCAATGACTGCCTAGGAAGGAGTACTGCAGAAAGGGATCTGGGTGTAATCGTGGACCACAAGCTGAATACGAGTCAGCAGTGTAACACTGTTGCAAAAAAAGCAAACACCATTCTGCGGTGTATCAACAGGAGTATTGTGAGTAAGACAGGAGAAGTGATTCTTCCACTCTACTCTGCACTGATTAGGCCTCAACTTGAGTACTGTGTCCAGTTTTGGGCGCCTCATTTAAAATAGGATGTGGAGAAACTGGAGAAAGTCCAGAGAAGGGCAACAAAAATGATTAGAGGTCTGGAACATTTGACCTATGAGGAAGATTGAAAGAGCTGGGCTTGTTTAGTTTAGAAAAAAGGAGACTGAGAGGGGATACGATAACAATTTTCAAATACCTAAGAGGTTGTTATGAGGAAGAAGGAGAAAAATTATTCTCCTTAATCACAGATGATGGGACAAGAAGCAATGGGCTTAAATTACAGCAAGGGAGGTTCAGCCTAGACATTAGGAAAAAAATCCTAACTGTAAGGGTGATTAAACAGTGGAATAAGTTGCCTCGGCAGGTTGTGGAATCTCCTACATTGGAGGTTTTTAAGAGCAGGTTGGACAAACACCTGCCAGGGATGGTTTAATGGGGGTACTTGGTCCTGCCACGAGTGAAGGGAACTGGACTCTATGACATGTCAAGGTCCCTTCCAGTTTCTTTGAATCTATAATTCTATGATTCTAGTAAACCTTAGGCTTTGTCTGTACTGGGGATATCCACCAATTACAGGCAGCAGTACAAAATCCTAGAGTTTCACTGATTTGAACCTGCACCACTGCATACAGTAGTTGTATCTGCTCGCACTAGCAGCTTGTACTGGTGAAGCTAATACACTGACTTAAATCCCCAGCACACCCATGGCCTTAGACTCACCTATTTTTTAAAATTCTATTATTGCTCCCACCAGCCTCTTAAAAAAAAGAAAAGAAATTAGTGGCTTTTGAATATGGCAGTAAGTTATTGTTTGCCAATATTTTTAATAGCAATGCTTTCACTTAAGCAGCAGTCTACAATATTGAAGTGTCTTATCTAACCCTTTTATGCTGTCAACTCCTCAAATTCCCATCATTTCTACCACTGCTTAATTAAACAAGAATTAATCATAAAGCAACAACCACAAAAACAAACTCCCTACCCCCTAAAATAAAACCTGTGTTCTGTGTTCAATGCATAATCTTGTTCATTCTTTTCCAAAGGAACATCTGTCTGCATGAGAAACCACCTTTTCTGAGGCAGAATCCCCAAAATTCAATTAGTTCATCTCTAAGTGATCTCCAAAGTAAACAGTAATTAGTGGGGCACTAATCCAAATGTATGTAGTTTGCCAATGGTACAGCGAGCCTCAACTAGGGCAGAAAAAAAAAAGCTGTGCTCATGAAATAGCCTTCTTTTCAAATCCTAAGAAAACTGGCACAAGGGATATTAGTTAAGTGGTGTGTATGGGATCAAGATCTTAATCCAGTCAAACCTAATTTAAGTACATTAGCTACTTTTTTTTTTTTTTTTTTTAAAGGATGGCTGATATGTAAAAGTGTAGTGAATGTACAGTACTACATACTCAGGCTAGGTTTACACTACAAACTTTTGCCAGCCTAGCTAGGTTGACCAGATATGGAAAGAGGTATGATCCCTGACTGACATACCTGGGCCAGACAAAATTCCTAAGGCAGATGCAGTCATATTGGCAAAACTCTGCTTTTGTTGGTGTAATTTATTTGACTTAGAATAAGGTATACTGGCATTTCTACAGTAGGACAGTATTGTATACTGGCGTAGCTATAGTGGCAAAGTGTGCTTAGTGTAGACTTGGCCTCAGTGATGATTTTAAATAGAATTTTCCACTTCTTAGTAGCAATATCAAGCAATGAATGTTGCTGCTGAATACTGAATGACATTCTTTTATATAGTTTCTTTCTAGTTTTGGTTCTATAACTTTGGAAATAAACCACTTTCACTTAGAATACAATTTAAATGAAAGAAAATTAGCACTCTTATATTCAGGATAGTTCTGTATGGGCCAACATGGAACGGGTTGCTTTTCTGGAATATTATTGCAAAACGGATCACAAAAAACTTTATTTTTAAGCTCTTATATTTTTGTGCTTAGTCCTGTTTTTGGTGGCACTCACTAAAACAGTAGCAAAGAACCATAATCCAATTATAAAGGGCAGGCTGGTAAAAGCATATACTTGCACTCAGAAAAAACATAAAATAACTCATACGATTTAAAAGGATAAGAGAATATAAGTGATTTACTCCATTTTGATCATATTACTTCCAAAATGATTAACAGTGGAGCACTGGTCATTTTAAAATGGGAGCACATCTTCTAGTGCTCCATCTACCCAAGCAGAGTTTGTAGGTTAACAATTACTTCTTCAAGATCATATGGCAGAGGCATACTGGAATCATCCTCCTTCCAGAAAGGATGGCACTCTGGCTTTTGCTCTTCTGGCAAACTCATTGCCAATTGGCTCTGGCATCTGAAAAAAAAGATTAACAAATAATTACTTTTAGAAAAGATCTGTCAAGAAACCAAACTCTTAGGAACAGTATTTGACAAACACAGAGAGAGCAAGCGAGCGAGCGAGAGAGAATAAATCTGCGGACAAAATGTATTGTTCACTTACAGAGAAGCAGCCGTGTTTTCTGTTGTAAGCTTTATGTTATCTAGTGGGATTTCTTAGAATGCCAATCACAAAGAAAATTCAGTTAGCATACCTTTTTATGGTGAATTATTTTTTTCATTATCTCAGCTGTTACTTAAGGTATGTGATTAAACTATTATCAGATTTAAATGTTTGTGGGTTTTCCATGTATTACTAGACTATTGAGAAAGATTAAACTGAATTTACTGCATTAAGGTTGGGGGGGATGGATTAAACAATATTACGGAAGCAGGACTGGCTTTGTAGATTCTAGAGATTTACAAGTGTATAAGCCTCCTTTGCTTTGAAAAAAGCAATGTAAAAAGGGGAAATTGTATAAAGATATATGCAAATGGAGACTAATGACAATTTACGCTGATGAACAGGTAGGCAAAACTTCAATAAAATTAAATTAAAAGGTTAGTGTACATTAGTCCCCAGAGAAAAGGCTTAAATTACATTGTTTTTATTAAATGGATTATTCATCAATACTAGGGAAGTCTCATTATAATATGCAACTAAATTGCAGCCCAGCACAGGAAAGTTTTATGGGTAGCAACAGTTACATCTCTTAAGATTAGTTTGCAGTACAGGCTGCCACTTATTTGCACTGCATTAGAAAATTTGTAACAATTCAGTGATTTTTTTTTTATTTACCATTTGCCGATTAATTACCTAATGTCTATAAAGCACTATGTTGATGGAAAGTGCTAAGTATGATTACAATTCCTTCATATGTACAGTAGATTAATTCATTTCTTCACAAGAACAATCAGATCACATAGATAAAAATTAACTGTTTTATCCCTGGTAAGAAATATGCAAAATTATATTTTGTATACCAAATATAAATAGAATTATTTATATAATTAAAGTAGAGAATGAAATTCAATTTTAAAGTGGTTTTATACTACTTTCAGATCTGTAAAATGAAAAAGATCAACATACATCACTTCCTGGCCCCTTCTTGAGACCTTCTGAAAGAGAATATTCCCAAATGAAAGATGTCTTCTTCTCTTGGGAATTATTAATGGCAGTGTAATACCCATGAGAAAGCATACTTCAACTTTACACCTATGTTGGTGTATGGTTAATTGCTGCACCAGAATCCTGTGCACTCAATCCATCGTACATTATACTACAAGGACAGTATTAACACATAACATTCCAATATATCTTCAGCTCTCCACATCAGCCCCCGATAATAGCATCTGTTAACATGCACTAAGTACTATTATGTAGCACATCACTTCATAAATAATAAGATTAGCCGACCTCAGGGCCTGGGAAGAGTAATGTGTTTAAATGTTCTCATAATTTATTTAAAACAAGAATTAAAGGAACAGAAGCTACTTGTGACAATCCTCTTAGCATAAATATTAAACTGTTTGCATTGATAAGCTGCACTGTACAGAATAACAGAGGATCTATTTTGCAGGCACCTTTATAATCGTTGTTAGAGCAAATGCAGTGTATGAGTTCAGAGAGGCACTTAACTGATTGCGCCATCATGTTCTGAAGCCATTTTCCAAACTATGTAAAGGAACAGGAGAAAATTAATATGCAAGAGAAGCTGAAACTAATTACAGCATAACTCTGTAAGGCTTTTAAAATCTTGCTTTATTTTCTGTCTCGGCACAAGCTCAATTTGCTGGGTAGTATAAAATATTCCAGGGTAAGCATTTCAATCTAAAAGTGGATAAATTAAACCGTGTAGAGATTATTACAGCTGAAACACCAAGAGGCTCTGCTAGTAAAGATTGCCAGGCATATTATGTGCTTTTGCAAAAGTCAATTTATTATAAACAATTACCTTATGTTCTCTAGGCGGGAACACACATCACCTTTCAACTCCTCTGCAGGTGTAGTGGAGGCTTCCCTAACCTTCGGAGCCTCCTTATATAATTCATTTCCTATCTACTTTTTCCTCACATGAGGGATTGATGTCAGTAGCCATCCACAAGAGCCTCCCTGATTCAGAAGTCTAAGACCAGAAGTGCGCCTCGGAAGAGGAGAGCAAATGCCCAGAGCCAGCATGCTCTCATTTCCATGCCTTTCAAGCCATCATCTGCCCAATATGGGGCTCCTATGTAAGTAGAAGCTGACTGCGTTCTTATCACTATTTCTATTTGTGCTGTCTACAGTTGATGCTCCACCTATTTTAATGTCACTTTCCTACTGAGAGACATTGTGAATGGTAAGCGTATTCATTATCTACATCACCTATCATCAACTGAGATTTTCAGCCCTTATACAGGCAAAGTCCCCATGACTCACGTGGGTGGCAGGATCAGGTCTTTAGAATCATTGCTAACGATGACACTGTGCCTGGCAGCACTCAACACACATAAACAAATTGGGTGATACCATTCTCCTGTGAAGTAGAGCCACAAAACTGAATTAGGCCATCTAATTATGCACCACCTTTTTGATGTAAAAAGCATATTGTTCCAGGTCTGGTTTTTGACACTGCAACAGAGTGAAATGTAGGGACACAGGTATTTTCAGCTGAGGCAGTGTATCCAGAGATATTGAACTTTACAGAAATATAGATAGCCATATTACTGATAAGTCACATTAATGTCTTCAGGATATAAAAATGTCTCCTCCCTAAGAGAGAAGGAGCTAGGATCTACAACAAAGGAGGTGCTGTTGGGGAAACCCTAGGAACACTCAAACTAGGTGGGAAGTAAAAGGCATAGGCTGACGTTTATATTTGATGGTTAAAATTTGAGTTATGGAAAAGGTCATGCCCTCAAAAGAGAGCAAGTTGGAACAATATGCATTGCACATAGCAGGCTAGGAATGTCATGGGTTCATCGATACGATGAGTGAGATGTTGAACTAGGTGATCCCTACTGAATGACCTCTGTGCCATTAAGCATTTGAGGCTGTTGTCTGCCTTATTCAAAAAGGTGTGCGTCTCCTTAATGGCTTGAGAGCCAAAGAGTTGCTTTTGACTGTAGTGACAGACCAGGTCAGTCTGAGGACACCAATCCATCCCGCCACTCAGCTGACTGGAAGAGAAGGAAGACTGTTTACGTACATGCTGATGCAGGAGAAGCTCTTTTTCACCTGGACCCAGTAAAGCTACTGAATCTTGGATTCTTTTAAAAAAACAACGAGAGTCCTGTGGCACCTTATAGACTAACAGATTTTCTTCGGCATAAGCTTTCATGGACTATAACCCACTTCGTCAGATGCAAGTTGCATCTGACAAAGTGGGTTATAGTCCATGAAAGCTTATGCCGAAGAAAATCTGTTAGTCTATAAGGTGCCACGGGACTCTCGTTGTTTTTTGCTGTACAACAGACTAACACGGCTACCCCTTTGGATTCTTTTATATTCTGCTCACAAAAGACTGCCTGACCGACCAACAGCAGTAGCATATTTCAACACCCCAGCTTAGCTTCAAAGTGCCCCTTCCATCACGTTGGTAATATAAATCCACCAAAGAGGAAGAGAGACATTTTAAAATATAAATGACTATTACCTATAAACATGTGGAAGGGTCCAATGTTTCAGAAGCCGCACCAATCCTAACCTCTCACCAATACAACCAAAACCAACCCAGTTTCAGTTACATGTCCATTTAGAAGCAGCAATTGATTACAATTCACTGTGCACTGATCTACATTCTCATTACCCCTTTCCTACCATATTCAACTGGTTTTGATCCTGGCTATGGGCATACAATAGGAAATTTCTTTTTGCCCATTAATATTACCAGCCAATTTTCCTTTTATAACAATTCAGCTAAACAAAAATATACAATTTTTATAAGAGGCGGCTAATCTCAATATAGGCAAGTATACATTCACTAAAATAGATATTTGCCTGGTTATCATCCCTAGGGTTACAGTTACATTCTGATGATCAGGGTGTCAGCTATATTAGAGGACACTGATCATGATGCTAAAATTAACCACTTTAGCTAAAGTGTGTGTTAATTATGGGTATGCAAGCAGTCAATAAAAGGTTAATGCAAAAGTCAAAGGATAAATTTATTTCAGTATTGCATCATTCCACAGAGTAAATGACTAACATTATACTTTGTGTTTTTAATCAATAGATTTTACAGTAATGTGCTAGCCATTGATTTTAAAAACAGTATTCTTTCTTGCCACTAAGTTTTGCAACTCATAAGGAATAAGTATTGATATTCTTACAAACTCTTACTTCAAGCAAATACTTTCCCCTTTAAGTATTAGGAATAGGTGCACATGCTGCACAGGCAGAAAAATGTGAGTGCTATGGAAGTATGTGTTTAATGCAACTATGGGATAAGGAATTGTGAACTCTGACTCCTGAGTTCTTGTAAAATGTTTATCAATCCAACAGAAGTGTAGGCACCTACAGTGGTTCACTCTGGAAAGGTGAACTAGAATGGGGAGAGGGTGTAAGGAGTCCCTTCCCTGCCTCCCAGCTCATACAAGGCAGCCCTGATTTGGTTACCTGTGCTCAGCAGTGCAAACAATGGTGTAACCAGATGGGGCTTAGTGCCAAGGTGTGGTGATGCCCTTGTCCCCTTCCCTCTCATGTACCAAGACGTGCCAAAAGGGGATAATTGAGGGAGGCATATATTACATCTTTTTATAGATGCTTACTCCAGGATCTCAGGAGGCATTATGCTTCAGACAGGACCCAATGTCCCCTCCATCATGGTGGGAGCAGTAGGTATTCACTTAAACATTCCATAGAATTGCAAGGCCATACCTGCATCCTTAATGTTGAAAAGTGCTTTAAGTTGCACAGACTGAAAACCCTCATTAGTTATTATCTCTATTGCTCTCTGTAGAAACACTAAAGACACTCCTTTAACACACACAGAAATGGAAAGAATTTGACATCAGAGTGAATTCTGTCATTGATGCATTGGGCTAAAGATATTGTCTAATATGCTTATAAAACAGTGGAACAGGTAAAAATGTCAATGAGACAGTTTCCAAGCAAGAGAACACAAAATTGCAAGGGCCTGATTTCGAAGTCAATGGGAGCTGCAAGTGTTGAACTTTAAGGGCCTGAGCCACATGCTTAAGTGCTACGCTAGTTGAATACAGCCAGCTGATGATGTCTATAGGGCAGATTTTCAGCTGTGTGCATACCAAACTCTACAGCAAGGTACATTTGGCCATAGTCCGCAGATATCCAAAGCTGTATGTGTGCTTTCACAGGAGCAGGTTTTAGAATTTTTGAAGGGATTGAATTTGCACATCCTCAAAAGCCAATTATTCTATTGAGTTTTCAGGATGCAAATGTTAACACTGTTTGCTGCACAAAGGCCTTCGAATTTTTAAAGCAGAGGTGAATGTATATCCTTAAGAAATTTTTCACATGAAGAAGTGGAGGTCGGGTAGGTTTGCCCTGTTGAAAAGATAGGCAAACTAGCATTCATATGAGTGCTTGTATGTCAGTAGAATAATTAGAGATTTGCAAAGAAATGGGTTGTTGTATTGAATAATCCCCCAATAAGACATGTGCATGCATCAACGTTGATTAAAATGATTTAACATTTCTAACATGTATACTGTTCTGAATAATAATGTTCACTTTAGACATCACAAAGATTCACAGAGATCTTAACTTAGGTCCTGCCAATGCAAAGAGGCTTGCATGGTTGAACCACTATGTCAGCATGAGTTCAATAGGGCTCCACACAAGCAAAGGTGTAGACAATAGTTCCTCTTGCAGAACTGTGGCCTTAGGTCCTGAGCCTTCAAATCTTTTCTCTCCTGAGTAATTATGACAAATGAATACGTCCACTGACTTTTAGTAGTGTCTTAGTTCGTTCTGAACCCATATCGTTTGCATTTTACCAGAGAATACATTTCTCCCTTCAGTGATATATATTTATATGCTAAAACCTATAGAAAAATAGGAGAATACTTATGCGAGTAACCCTCAATAATTACACAGCCACAAAATGCTTCTCTTACCAGTATAATGCAGCTAATTTTGGAGTGGAAAGCATGTGGATTGAAATCTAGCTGTACTGAAGTCAATGGCAAAACACCTAATAACTGCAACAGGTCAAAGATTTCACCCCAAATACTTACCAGCAAACAGCAATCCTGCACAATGATTCAAAGCTGTAATAAAAAAATATCATAGCCAACAGAAGCTGCAGAGGTAATACAATAAGCTGGATGTAATTACCCCTGGTGAAATTTGGCCAGGACACTGAAGTCATCCCTTAAAAAAAAAAAAATCCAGATTTTTTTTTAAACATCTGAGAGTGATTATTCTTTGGCCTTCCATCTCATTTGAGCAGTAAGTTAGCTGATGTAACTCACAATCACAACATACAATATTTTATCATTTTTATTTTAAGGTAGGATAGAAAATAAATCTGATTTGCTAAACAAAATGATTTGCTTGGTACAGAATATGAAAAGCCTTGCTTTTAAATAAAGACTCAATTTGATGGTAGCAATGTCCTTCACCTTTCATTATGGAGGGCAGAGCAGAATAAGTCCCTCGGAAAGTATCAAAACTGTAACATTTGCCATTAAAAAAAATGATCTTGTACTATATTTTCATGGTAAATCAAAAGGTGTGAGGATAAAAATGCCTGACATGAGACAGTGGGGTTGCGGGAAGCTTTGCAAAGAGAAAGCATTTATCCACTTAACCAGGTAAGTATCCATTAGGACTTTAACAATTTAACAAATTATGAAAGGCCTAATTTTATCCTTCCCTCTGCTCCAGGCACTTGTCTGGTCACAGTAGCTGTTAACATGTGAAAATTTACAGCCACCAATTAAGGTTTAAGGCCATCAGGTAGAATGCTGAGCACAATTTTATACCCAGGTCTATTTGTCAGCGTGTCAGTTACATAACAATGGTGATGAATGGACTACCCTGACAGCTGAACAGTTAGGAGCTGCTAACCCTTGATCTCAGTCACATGATAGGGTCACCTGAAACTTGCATTGCTCCTACCTGACCACATATAACAATATAGGGGTCAAATGGCTTGGAGATTATATGTATCATGTCTGAGGCAGGCCATTTATAAGCTGTAGGGAACACAGTGTAGAATTCCAGCGCTCTGCTGTACAGAGCTGCAGAACAACTACAGAAATCTGTGAAACAAAAGGTATCCAGTTTCCGAGCTCTAAGGTAACTTTCCTTGTTGCTCTGTAGAATGGATTTTTTGTCCTTAAAGAACAACAATGAAAGTAAACACTTGTGAAGAAACTATGACTCTACCATTGGGAGGAAAATGTACAGTCGCCAGAATTGTATTAACTATGCATTTTTTCAGGGACAGTTTCAATCTGGGGAGGCTGTATGAGATTATAATTACTATACTATACTATATATATGTGTATGTGTGTGTACACACACACACACACTAACTATACTATACTGTCAGAAAGACCTTTTTTTGGAGATTGGCCATAGCAGCCAGGCTTACATTTGGATCTGGAACTGAACTACCCTAAAGTTCAGAGTTAAGGTTCAGTTCTAGGCCTCCAGTTCAGCAAGTTTTAAAGAAAGGAGCAGACATAAAGTCTAGATAGAAATCTGAATGTCAGAAAAGTTCGGGGTGCTTGCAACTGGGAGGTGAGTTAATCTCCCTCAATGCTGCTTGTGCTTTCAAAAGGGACAGGATTTCTTTCTGATCAGTATAGTTCATGGCTGTAAAATGCTGGCAGGCCAACCTTATACACATCCGTTACAAGATTCTCAGTAAGAGATTCACACTGAGTGCCCTAGCAAATGGCTGCTTGCTGAAAAACAGTGAGATAATGGAAACGTATTGGAGTTAGAAGGAGTTCAGAGAAATGTAATCAAGAAAAAATCATAACAATTTACTTCATATGACTGGATGCTATTTTTCTTTCAGAAATAATAACAGAATGTCCTGGGACTATAAAATCAAATTCAATTTTTTTCAGAACTGGAATTCTGAATCCACATTATCTTAGCATTTTACAGTGCAGAAATTGCACACAACCTACACTCTAGAGACGAGAGAGGGGTGATCAATTTGTCATAGAGACTTTCTTCCACAACAGCTCTCATCTCTCACTGTACAAACTAAAATTTTCTTTAAAAAACAAAAAACCCAACAACCTAAACAAAATGCAAAATTTTGTTTCATTAACTTTAAGGGCCAGATTTTCAAAAGCACTCAGTTCCTAATTAAGTTCTAAACTGAAATGATGAGAGAGGAAACTGAAGGGTGCTGAGTTCTGAAAATCAGATGTTAATGTATTCCAGTCTAGTGCACTTATGTTCAGATTGTGCTGACATTCTTTTGGATGCAGTACCTAGAGAGAGCCCAGCAATCTGTACTAGCTCAGAGAAGGATCTACTGCTCTTCATTTATAGAGGGAAGAGACGATGGAGATGAATTTCTTCCCAGATGAGGAACTGGAGAAAGGAAGGCCAATTCTAAGGTTGAGTTGAGGGAGTTCCGGTGAGGAGTTTTTAGTCCAAGAAAAATGAAAGGCTACAAACTATCCTTCCACAGATATCCCCAAGGGTGGTCAAACATCCACCCCAAACTCTGACTCCAAAAAGTAGTAACCAGCTGTGCCAGTGGTGAATTTGATTCTTAATATATTACAAGAAACTTGTTGTCTTGCTTCCATTAGGCATTCTTTCCATTGGTAATGAGGACTCCAATGTGGCATCCTGAGGAATCACTCATAGCACAACTTGATGACCTAAAATCGACCAGCATTTTCATTGTATATGGTTTTACAAAGTTAATCTGTATCGGAATTCAGCTTTTAACATTGTCCTGCAGAGAATATTTTGCTGTTCCACACAGAGGTAGGGTGGGACAAATGAATTTGACAATAAAGAGGTTTAAGTGACAGCTGTGTGAGCTTTAGAATGCCAGCATTTCTATTATTACCCAAACTGCAAGCTTAATATTTCCCTCTGACCCTCCATCTGCTCACCTGAGAACTAGAAGATAAGCATGAGTCCAGCTACAGGGTTTCACAGAATGTCACATTAATGGAAATAGTAAGACAATTCAGTGTGCAAAAACAGCACCCATCTTTCCTCTTCATATAATGAATGGCCAAGGCCTTAAAACAATATCCATTTGGAAGAACAGAGTAGAATCAATATTTTCATCCATCTACCTCTCTACCTCTCTATCTATCTTTCTATCTATCTACCTATCTATGTTAAAGGGAATTCATAAATTCATAAGCGTCTATGCACTAGCACTCATGCAGGATTGAGATTAATCAACTAAAATAAATTCAGATGCTATGGAATATAGGCACAATAAAAGTAATTTTTAATACTGTAAAGATTAGAATTTTTAGATGAGTTTTTATGCAACCTTTTGGAGAAAGCTTATATGGCTTTAATCTTCATAAGTCTGCTATTGTCATCACTACTCGTATTTAATAACCTTACCGCAGAACAGCACTGTCCTAATCAAGGGCTAGGTAACATAACATGTATCTTTCAAGATTTCTTACAATGTTATATAGAAAATTGAATTAAAAATTCAATAACCCCCCCTTTGTTCTGGAATATAGTGCAGGGAAAAATTAGACAAATAAGAAGTTAATCTCCTCCAAATGTATGAAATCATAGCAACCAAAGGGATAAAATGGTACATTCAAATCCCATGTTGATGAAATCATACAACAAAAGTGTAGAGTTTAACTACAGACATGAACAATTAGGCTTTCACCTTTTTTTTTTTTAGTTTATGGGAAACTTGTAAATTTTTTTAGATATCACATTTGTAATTATTGCAGTGAAAATAGAACTAATGTCCACTGTTTTTCAATAGCAATGCTAAATAAATCTAGGCAAATGTATTTCACGGCTTTTCTCACTTGCTAAAATATTTAGCTGACTGTAACTTCAGAAAACAGCAAACAGTGCATTGTATGCTAATCTCTGGTACATGGAGTGGATGGTGTAAAATGAGCTAAAAAGTTGCTTTTTCCTCCAGCCAAATGGAAAGACCCCTCATATGGGCTTTGCAGCTTTAGGTGGATGAGCTGGAGGAAGAAAGAAGGCAAAGAAACAGCATAGTTGTTGACTCCATTGTGGATACATTTTCAATCAGAAACCCATCAAGCAGTTACCTCTGATCTGATTATATCACATATGCCAAATCATAGTCCTAAGCGGGGTAGAGGTTCAAGAGGTAAAGGTCAAGCTGACACTTGAGAATGCATGGAGGTATGCTACCCATAAGAGGCCAGATAGCTAAGGCAATAGTGCAGAAAGACCTGGCTTCCATAGAGGCGGCTATGGTTCCTTTCTATGTCCTGAGATCTGAATGAATCTTATGAAGTGTGTGTGGTTAGTGGGCAAGTCTCCAGCCAGTTCTGTTTGGGGAAAAATTACTCCCTCTGAGAGGACTAGGAATAGGCACTCCCTGCGATTCCTATTCCCCATGTAGGAATGCCTGCCTAGGGATAGTGTGCCATGTTTGTCTGGTTATTTAATCAACAAATATGACCACTGTAATACAGGGGGATACAAATCCCGCAGAGCAACACTTAATAAACAGCACAACATTTGCAGAAACACGAAGTTTCACCCAATCTAACCTACAATTTTCATATTGTATATGTGCAACCCTATCTGTTTCCTAGTGATTTCTGTTCCCCGTTTCTGAGAATAATGTGTGCGGATGCACTGTGTCCTGAATGCATAAGAATAATATGTATGCATATTTATGTACACACCCCTTTACATGGGCACTTACAAATAATCCTGCCACTCTGAAGGGTTCAGCATTTAGAGGGAAATGTTCGGCATCATAGGCATGGATTTATGCTTACAGTTATCATTATAAATGACGGGCTGCGCAGATATTCTATACTGAGGATACTGACTTTGACTCCAAACAACATAAAAATATCTCAACTCAGTATAATTTATATTCCCTCAAAAGGAACCTAAAGTACTTTAAGCCTAGCTGAGACATCTGATGTTCAGTTTCTCTCTCACATAACATATGATCTGCTGTTTTACTTCCCACACAACCCTTGCTTTCCTATGATTTCTCAGACAAAGAAACAAAATGTCTGCTATCCCCAGAGAGTATGAAGACAACATACTTGCTTTCCCTAAAGTACTGATCATATGCAGTTTTAAAGTAACTATTTTCATCTTGTTTGCATTATCAACTAGGACACCGTTCATCCATGTTTGCAGAAATGCAGATGGAATTACCGATTAAGGGTCTTTGGAAAGATTTTACTGTATTATCCCAAATCTAAGCTTTTATTAAAATAAAGTTCCTAGCCCTTCTAGTTGAGAAGATAGCCTAGACAAGGTGAATCGATGTATGGTTATCTTATTGAATCCACTGCAGAACAGACTGATGCAACAGCATCCAGTGAGCTGTGAACTCTCCCTATTTATTTTACTAGGGTGTTTGCTTGGGGGCAGATGCTTTCCTCTGTTGTGAAGAGTGGCATTAAATAAAAGAGAGGCAAGAGGAGTGGTAATAAAAACAACAGAAAAGGGAATATCATCACAATGTTTCCCAGGAAGCTACAGATACTCTCCTCTGTTAAAAGTAGGCTGTTGGGAGAGTAAGGGTCTGACTTACGCACTGCATAGTATGTTCCTCTCTAAAAACTGTGCATCTTCTGGCTGAAAAGAGTTAATGATGCATCAAGCAGCATTTGATCTCCCCATCCATGCAATTTAACTCTCTTGGTAGGTGGAGAACATAGAAGGCTGAAGTAGGGAAAATGAAATGGTATATGATTCCTGGGTACATATTGCAGCAGGTGGGCTTCCCAAAGAATGCCGCAAGATTTATAAGGAGGGATTCCTATTCTTCCCCCTTCTCCGCCCCCCCCCCCAATCCTTAGTGTTTGAAGTCTTTGCCCTTTATCTCTTCAAGGAAGCTGCATACACTTTGCAAAGATCTTTGATCACATGTTTTTTCCATGGAAAGGAGTATTTAGCCCTGGCTGCTTTGTTATTAGGGACTACAACCATACACTTTTTTTTCCCATTGGAAAGGCCAATAGAAACCCATTGCTGAATTGAGAAAGGAAAGTTACTCACCTGGGTGTAGTAACTGGAGTTCTTCGAGATGAGTGTCCCCGTGGGTGCTCCACATAAGGTGTGTGCGCGCGCTCGCGGGACAGGACGGAGACTTTCAAAGCAGTAGTCGTTGGAGCCACACGCTCTCTCAGGTGTCCTCGTGCGTCTCCTGTCGTTGCCTTAGAGCACGAGCGGCTCCTTCCCGCCTCAGTTCTTTCTCTACCCGGTGCCAGTTTCAGCAGAAAAGAAAAAGAACCGAAGTAGAGAGGGGAGGAGGGCGGGTAGTGGAGCACCCACGGGGACACTCATCTCGAAGAACTCCAGTTACTACACCCAGGTGAGTAACCTTCCTTTCTCCTTCAAGAGATGTCCCCGTGGGTGCTCCACATAAGGTGACTAGCAAGCAGTGATCCTAATTGGAAGGAGGGACTTCGTGTTCTGTTTTATTCATTACGGAGAGTACTGCTCGTCCCACTGCCGTATCAGCACTTGTATTTTGCATCAGGGCATAGTGCTTAGCAAAGGTATGATCGGATGCCCAAGTGGCTGCTTTGCAGATATCTGAAATCGGGACATTGTTCAAAAATGCAGTGGTAGTAGCCTGAGCCCTAGTAGAATGAGCTTGGATATGTTCAGGGGGAGAGATCCCCGAAAGGGCATAGCATTCGTGGATGCATGATGATATTAATTTAGATATTCTCTGGGATGACATTGCATTGCCTCTGTATCTACCAGTGGTTGAAATGAATAATCTGTTTGTCTTTCTAATTTCTCTTGTTCTATCCAGGTAAAAGGCGATGGCCGACGAACATCGAGTGTGTGAAGAAGAGACTCCTGAGGATTGGCGTGAGGCTTTGGAAAGAATACAGGTAAGTTTATCTCTTGATTGATATGGAATGCAGTCGACACTTTTGGAACAAACCTTGGGTGTGTTCGGAGAGTGACTCTGTCCCTGTGGAATACTGTATAGGGTGGGTCTGCCTTCAGTGCTGCTAACTCGCTTACTCTTCTGGCGGAGGTGATGGCGACCAGAAATGCTACCTTCATGGACATGTATCTCAGGGAGCAGGAAGCCAGTGGTTCGAAGGGGGGTTTTCTAACGGTCCTGAGGACGATTTGTAGGTCCCAGGAAGGTGTTGGTGGTCGTATTTGTGGGTACAGGTTCTGTATCCCTGCTAGAAAGCGTTGGACTGTGGAATCCGAGAAAATGAGTTGTCGATTGCTTTTGGTATGAAAGGTATCTATTGCGGCTAAGTGAACCCTGAGTGAGCTGAGCGACAGGCCTGAGTCCTTCAGATGTAACAGGTACTGTAGTATCTCCGGAACCCTGATGTTTTCTTTTCTCTGTGCACTTCCTCGGTGCCGATTGGTCTGGCACCGGGGGATTTAAATTTCGAATGTCAATTGCCGGTGCTGAGCCTTGCTCCCGCGGCACGGAGCGCACCGCGGCTGTCTGTAGAGTCTGAGCCTGCGGTGCCGGGGGAGCCGCGTTCATTGCCGGTGCCGTGGCGGCGTTTGAAGTCTGCGGCACCTCGTCAAGAGTCTGCTTAGCAGGTGCAGACTTTGACCTCTTTTGTTGATTTTTAGCCTGCATGTCTGAGGAGCCATGAGCCTCTTTGACACGGGCAGTATTGGGAGATCTCGGCGGAGATTTTCTCTTTCTGTTAGGAGTATGCAGCGGCATTAGGTGTCTGCCTCCCTTGTTCGGGGAGACACTCCTGCCTCGTCCGGGGTCTGAAGCCGGCCGCAGAGATTTTTCCATCAGCAAGAGCTTGAGACGGAGGTCTCTGTCACGTCTCGCTCTATTGCTGACGTTAGTACAGTGAAAGCACTTCTGGGAGATATGGTGTTCTCCCAGTCTTCTGATGCAAGTAGCGTGTCCGTCTGAGGCGGGCATTGCCTCACGACAGGACTCGCACCTTTTAAATCCTGGCGAGACCGGCATTTTAAAAGCCGCTTTTTTTTTTTTTTTTTTTTAAACGCGCCCAGGAACAAGGCGAAGGGAACGCGGGGCTAGGGGAGGATGGGGGGGCCCCCTCTTAAGAAGAAGGAATAGAAAAATAAAGATAGTTCAGGCCAAAGGGTCTGAGGAAAAGAGTGGAGCTCCGTCCGTCGCCGAAGGCGGTAGAGAAAGAACTGAGGCGGGAAGGAGCCGCTCGCGCTCTAAGGCAACGACAGGAGACGCGCGAGGACACCTGAGAGCGAGCGCGGCTCCAACGACTACTACTTTGAAAGTCTCCGTCCTGTCCCGCGAGGGCGCACACACACCTTATGTGGAGCACCCACGGGGACATCTCTCGAAGGAGAATTCTGATTTGTTCTACATGGGAGTGAGATCATGAGAAGAGTTTTTTAGACTGTAAAAAATGTCTCTCAAGAGAACTGTTAGAAACCCCACTGTTTCACATACACAAACTAGACTGGGCAAAACAGTAGAAAAATATGCTCAGATGTTACAACCTCCAAGTTCTAAGACTTGTTCAGAGTCCAATCCCACACACTCCTGTTCTCCCAGGTTTATGACATAATCCCTGACCTGCCTCACCACCTCTATCAGTAGCACCTTGAAATGTCCCATTTCACTAGCATCTGTTGTGGCTTGCAACCCCCACTCCAAAAAAACAAACAAAAAATCCCAACCTCAAACCACCTCGCATCCCACCCATAAACTAATTTCACTGTCCTGCTTCCACCAGCTCTGGTCCATCTGAGTGAAACTGAATATCTTATTACTATAAATAAATTAGGTTAGTCAAAGAGTGAGCTCAGTGCAGCAAAGAAAAGGTGACCGGCAAGGTAAAGCCCCTGTGTGTACTGTAAAAATCTAATGTATTGCAGTGCCTATCTGACATTTTTAAAAATGGTTTGATCTTGCAGTGTAGAAAGGACTAAGTCATGTTTTCCATCACATTCCTGAAGTGTGCTTGAGCCTTGGAATCCTTGGGGAGCACAATTAAAACATGATTCAGTCCTATCTACACTACAAGACTATGCTGTCTTAAACACTGAATCCTGCAGTAAGAGGACTTTTATAACAAAGATTGGGCCTATGTCCCACAAGTGCAACACAATGTTAAGATTTAAAAGCACTGTTTTAAAACAGTAATTTTTCCTGAGCAAGGTCAGAGGAAAGCAAGAAGGAGCTGATACTGGGAAAAATGAAAACAGGACAGAGAGCCAAAAAAAGGAGGGGGGATTTTTTTTTTAGTCAAAAACACTCCTGCAGTATTCAAATGGGTATTTTAATAATCACTGAAGGAGGGAGAGATGTCTACATTTCTATTTCTCTATCCATCCATATTTTATGGATAAAGCATTTAGAAAATGTACTAGAAGGAACACTCCTGCACTGGCAGGAGGGGGGGATGGGTGAGACAACCTAAGAGGTCTTTTCCTAACATCTATGATTGAATGTTCATGCCTGTACAAATAAAAAACTGCATAACGTCAATGAAATGCTGGGAAACAATTTACTCGGGATTCTAAATCCTGAAATATAACTTAATCATTGCAATCGCTATAAACAACCAGCCCTGATTATCAGTGGTCATGCAGGAATTGAAAAGCAATTGCTCATTTGTCATAAAATAGTCGATGAGAGAAATGGGAAGCAGAAGAACATCTTTCAATTCCCACCTCCCAATCATACTCATGACTATGACTTGCTGAGCAATTCTATGTGTACTCAGAGAAATGTTAAAATTAAGCTAAACGGGCGAGTAGCATATGAATCTGTTCAAAGAAATATCTGTAATACATTCTGAGACATTCAAAGAGTGCGAGTGTGTACTCTCTCTCTCTCTCTCTCTCTCTCTCTCCTGTTTTTGCTGATGAACTTTGTTTCAATATAGCAGAAATATAGCACTTGTGTGGGTGAGTTCCAAGGATCTAGTGTTATGAATTGTATATATAATGTATGTAAGTTTGGTTTAGTATTTTATAAATGGTGCAGCCATAAATTAGAATTTCTACTATTTACTGTGTTCACCAATTCTAACACTATGGTTTTCCATTCCATCAGTAACTAGGGTAGATACCAAATTGTCCACACCTATGTTCTCAGAAATGATCCTTTTGCATTCTAGTATGAAATCTTCAAAGCAATATGCAGAGGTATCCAACAACCACTTCTTATTCTAACATAATAAAACACTATCCTAATCCATATGCAGAGTCAAAGGATCACATTCTGCACTCAGTTACACTGGTATAGGCCAGAAGAAACTCCAGGGTAAATGTAGTTTGAAATCAGAACCAGCCTCCAAATTAATAACATTAACTCTTTTATTTTAACTCCACTAACACTCCAGTGTGGATTGGAGAGTGAGTAAAAGAGCATCAGATGAGAACAAGTTTTCCTTTCTGGACTCTGATCACATCTATCTTACTTAAAGAATAAGAATAAAATTGATAAGATAAAATTACATGTTTCTATCTGATCCTGCAGAGACAGAACTCCTATTAGAGCCTACAAGAGTGCAGAATCCAGCTCTACACTGCATAAATCAAAGTCATCAATTTTGTCCACTAACCATGACTGAGCCACCATGGATTGCAGAACTTACTTGCCAAATGCTTCCTACAGATAAAATGTGTAGTGCTTAATACAGTAAATTTTCCATGTTTATTTTCTATAGAGCAAAGGATCTTTCTGACCACAATGTCACGTAATGTGACTAGATTTTTTTTGGTGGTGCCAAACCATTTGCTTTATACGATATGATATACAGCACTGGCTTTGAGCCATTTCCCTACTGATGCCTTTGATGCTTTGTTCTTTTTTACTTTTAGATGGAAAAGAACAAATAATTCTGAGATCTTTTCTTACTCTTGAGTCCTTCTGATGTCTATCTTCAGAGCTCTTCGAACATCCAATTTATGTCACTCTTTCTCTTTCTTACGCTGTGGATTCTAAAAGAATGAAGGCAATATAATATCTTGAGATCTATGGAAGATTGAAATGGCCTTCAGAATAAACTTCAGTGTTTTTCTTAAAAACTACCTTGCCTGAATGGAAACTACTAAATAGCTTTTTAATAGATAATGCACCTTGTCTTGAAATTCCTTTTGGATAAAGTTATTGCCATGGGGAATATTTTAATGATAATAAAGTAGTTGGTGACACTACCTTAAGAACTAATTCAAATGGGTATTTTGTGAGCATTTGCAATGCACAATTCAAATTCACTAGCAGGCACCTGTGAATTTTCTCTGGATTAATCATTCACTGTGGCTCATTTAAGAAACCAATGCTGAAAACACTGCCATTTGCTGAACATACTGACCTGTAATTGGCATTAGTCTGTCATATAAGACGTCTTCCTAGACCATCACGTAGGAATTCTAAAATCTTAGTTCCATTAGCTAATTTAGGACCTGATTCAGTAATCCATCAGAATTCAGCAAAGCACTTAGCCATGTGCTTAAGTCCCATTAACTTCAACAATACTTCAGGATATGATTAAAGTTAAGCACGTGCTTGTCTGCTTTGTTGAATAGGATGGTCTTAAGTAAGTGCTTAAACAATTGGCTGAATTGGGCCTTAGGGCTAATCTAATTACACTAGTGTTTGAAGCATAGCCGTACATGCATACCTAGTAACTTTTCTTATGAAAGTAATGTTTTCTATTCTATTCTATGAATTCTTAAACTGTGCTCCTGGTCATCATCAGTGTCTGAACATCTGTCAGTAGCGCATTAAGTGATGTGACTAACACCTGTCATGTGTTCTTTAAAGTAACATATGAGTAGAATTTTTCAGAATCTATCAATGACACATTCTGGTTATCTCTGCATAGTGGCTTTTCTTGCTCAGTAATCATTTTGCCAGGGTAAACTGTTTGGATCTTTGTGTAATAACAGACCCTATGAAAACCAAGCCTTTCCTGTTAGACAGATGAAGCTAGATCAGTACGGCTAACTAAAAGGATTAAAAACCAGTAAGTGAGTCCAGAGTCACATATGTTCCATCCTCCAGAGTTTCTGTGGATTAATGGGACAAGACAGAACAGATATGATATAGGATTTTTCCCATCTTTTTGCAATGGGTACTTTGTTGTGTCTCCCTTGCTTCTGTGCCTGCAGAAGAGCAATTGTTGCAGATTGATGAAAACAGGATAGTCTTGGCTTTCCAAATATTTTGTTTTACTTATTGAATATTATTTCTCAAACTCCAGTTTTCCTGGTTTCTTGTTTACCAACTGAGCCCTGATAGTGACCTCTTTGTATGAATTGCTGGTGAATATTTTCCATCTTCTTATTCCACAGGACTCATTATTTCTTTATGCAAGTCAATATATCTAATTCCTCCTATTTTTCTTCCTAATGGCATTGCTATAATATAGTCCAGCACCCCAAACATGAGTTTACCTCAGGCTTTGTTTATATGAAATTACCGCTAAACCAGTTGTTCTTAATTCCAGGAAATTCATACAAATTTTCTTTTTTGATAGTGTCTACATACAATAGATACATCTTCCAATATCTCTTGCCACAGTCTTTCATTTTGTTTCCCATAGCAAACATATTTTCATTTTTTCTTGAGATTACTAGTTTGCTTGACAGATAACTACATAGCTGTAATGGCCTTCTGTAAGACTGTTCTGTAGGTTTTCATACTCCACAACATTCTGATTTAAAAATTAGCACTATACAATATCAACAGTGCATGCAGTACAGCAACTGAGAACTGGCATATTGACAGATCTTACGAAGTAATTGTCAATGGGGATTCATCATCAAATGGAGGTGTTTCTAATGGGGTTCCACAGGCCTGATTCTATTCAACATTTTCATCAATGATCCGGAAGTAAATATAAAATTGTTGCAGATTACACAAAGATTTGCAGAGTGGTAAATACAAAGGAAGGCAGAGCAGTTACTGCACAGTGATCGAGTTCACTTTGTCTGGACCATTCAAATAAAATAAAATGTGTTTTAATACAGCCAAATGCAGAGTTACACATCTAGGAGCAGGAAATGCAGGCCATACCTACAAAATGGGGAACTGTATCCTGGAGCACAGTGACTCTATAAAGGGTCATAGTGGACTCACAACTGTACATTAACTCCCAGTGAAATACTGTGGCAAAAAGAATTAATTTTGTTCATGAATGTATAAAAAGAGGAGGGAAGGAATGTTACCTCTGTATATGGCACTTGCGAGACCAATCTTGGAATTCTGTGCATGGTTCTGTTGTCCCCATTTTTAAAAAAGATATCGAAAAATTGGAGAGGATGCACAAAAACTAAAAAAAAGTTATGCAAGAGCTCATGAAGATGTCTTACAATGTGAGACATAAAGACCTTAATATAGTTAGCTTATTGAAGAGGAGACTGAGAGGTGACAATTACAGTGCATAAGTACGTTTATGAGAAAACACACGGTATAAAAGGGCTCTTTAGTGTAGCAAAGAAATAAATAACTATAATCAGTGGCTGAAAGTTGTAACCAGACAAATTCTAATTCTAATTGTCCCTTCAGGCCCAAATTGCATGAAACTTTATCACAGAATTTAACTAACTGCTAAAATTATTTGGAATTTAGTTCTGTGCAAAATTGGTAGCTGGTATAGATATGCCAATAGATTGGAAGAGGATTTCTAGCATAGAATCATAGAACCATAGGGTTGGAAGGGACCTCATGAGGTCATCTAGTCCAACCCCCCACTAAAAGCAGGATCACTTCCACTAAATGACCCCAGCCATCGTTTTATCTAACCAGGCCTTAAATTTTTCCAAAGATGGAGATTCCACCAGCTCTCTAGGTAACCCATTCAATGCTTCACCACCCTCCTAGTGAGAAAGTTTTTCCTAATATCCAACCTCGACCTCCCCAGCTGCAGCTTGAAACCACTGCTCCTTGTTCTGTCCTCTGTTACTACTGAGAACAGCCTAGCTCCCTCCTCTTTGGAGCAACCCTTCAAGTAGTTGAAGGTTGCTATCAAATCCCCCCTCAGTCTTCTCTTCTGCAGACTAAATAAACCTAGTTCCTTCAGTCTCTCCTCTTACATCATGTGCCCCAGCCCCCTAATCATTTTTCATTGCCCTCCACTAGACTCTTTTTAATTTGTCCATATCCTTTCTGTAGTGGGGAGCCCAAAACTGGACACAGTATTACAGATGCGGTCACACCAGTGCTGAATAGAGGGGAATAATCACATCCCTCGATCTGCTGGCAATACTCCTACTGATGCAGCCCAATATGCCATTGGCCTTTTTGGCAACAAGAGCACACTGTTGACTCATATCCATCTTCCCGTCCACCATAACCCCTAGGTCCTTTTCTACAGTGCTGCTACTTAGCCAATCGGTCCCCAGCCTGTAGCAGTACATGGGATTTTTCCATCCTAAGTGCAGGATTTTGCACTTGTCCTTGTTGAACCTCATGAGATTTCTTTTGGCCCAGTGTTCCAATTTGTCTAGGTCTCCCTGAATCCTGTCTCTGCCCTCCAGCGCGTCTACCATTCCCCACAGCTTGGTGTCATCCGCGAACTTACTGAGCGTGCAATTTAGCCCATCCTCCAGACCATTAATGAAGATGTTGAACAGAATTGGCCCCAGGACCTACACTATCCCTGATCCTCTTCTTGTTACTGACATACTTGAAAAATCCCATTAAAAGCATTTTAGTATTTGAACCCCATGACAGTATACAGAGGAAGACCCTGAAGTGATGGCTGCAAATTGTCAAGAATATCTAAATGCAACTCTGGATTTATTAACAGGACATACAGGCCAGATTCTCCTTTCTTGTATACATGTTGCACACTGGCATAATTCAACCGACTTTACAGGTATAAATGAAAGGGCAAACAGGCCTGAAGATTTTACTTTTAAATCAAGCAATAATAAAAGTAAAGATATTGATAGAGGTGATAGAGCTAGAGATATAAAACCCTTGATTTTCTATGTAAATTTCCAAAGATGCTGTCCAGGAGAAAGCTTAGGTATGGAATATACTTATCTTCTCATTTACGATGTTCCTCTTAAAGCATTCTGTAGTCTCTAAAACTAAGAAGGTCATACTAAATCAAAGGCCACCATCTGCCTGTTCAAAATGTCATTATGGAGGAATCAAAAAAAAGGAGCAATATTATTTACAAGTCACCTTTCAGCTCTCACAAACAAAACTATTAATGGAGAGAGTCAGCTCCTTGCAGTACATTAAAGGACCAAGGTCACCTGGGAAACCACTTGGCCTCACTGGTTACCCAACTTGATTAGCTACAATAACTTCTGCCCTTGCAAAGGGACTGATGGAAAGTCAGGTTTCTCAGCAGACTGCTAAGCCAGTGTTTGCACTTTTTAGATGAATACTTCTATATGCTCAAGTGCCTGGGAATTCAGCTGAAATATTCCGAGTCTATTTCTTGCTTCTCTATAGGTTATCTCTGGGATAACAAGGCACATTATAATTTCCATACTAGAACATGCTTCTTTAAAAGAATAAATATTTCTATTAATCCAAAGTTATATACAAGATCCACAACAAGTAATATAGAATGAAACTTTGGAACTGTAAACTTTTAATTGCATTGCTCCATTTAGTTATACAATCAAGGGATAGGAATTAGTAGGTAAAGCATATTAGGCATATTACTTGTAACCTTAATGCCAGACACATTTAACCTCTCTCACTGAAATATACACATACTAAAAAACAGGCTCTCATTGTGTACAGGGATTATGGACCCTTAGTGTTCTCTGCATTTAGTCAATCAATCATGTTATCTGCCCTAAAGTGCCTGCAGTTTGACCTTTTATAATACACATGTAACCCACCCCCATACACGCATATATTTTACTTTATTTACTATCAACTGTGGGGAAAAATCTGTGGCATTTTATATTGTGATTTTTAAATGATCAGATCCATAAAAGTTAGACAACCATTTATTGCTTTAACCACACATACTGTTGTACTAACCTGCCATTAAGGGTAACTGTATTAATAAATAATAACAACAATAATATACAGTGGTGTTATGTAGGGAAGGAAAATTCTCTCCCCTAAGTAGCCACACATTTTTTTTTTTAGCACAGAGTTCTATACATTACATCTAAATTATTCTGAATATTAGTGAATATTGGGTTTGGTTTTTTGCATCTGTCAGTGTCACTCTAACGAGATTTTGTCAGTCCTTACAAACGTATGACAATAAAAATTTCCTTTTTCCTAATTAGAACCTATGTTGATAATGTTAGCAAAATACCATAATCTTTTCAGCAGAATGTATAAATAGGTACACAAGTAAAATGATGCATTCTGCTGACTATTTATATTTATAAAACTGGCAATATCAAAGAAGGCAGTATTGTGCAGCGGAGTAAGGAGTCCAGGACCTTTGCTTTCTACTCCTGGCTCTAGTACCACTGACCTGTTCTGTGACCATTAGCACACCCATTTAACTTTCTCAGTTTACCCATCTATCAACAGGAAACCAAAACCCATTTTAGAGAGACGTTGAGAGGGAAAAGTAATTAAGTTTATCTTTTCAAAAGTACCCACTAACTCTGGGTGCCTCCATTTTTTGAGCATCCTAGGAGAGACCCCACTGGGGCTAGAGGAATTCAGAACCTCTGAAAATATTTGGGCATCTGAACCTCAAAATATCCAAAATCAGTGGAGAATTTTGAAATTTTTTTGTCTGTAAAGTTTTAAAGTACTTTGAAAGAAATTATAGTAGTGTTAAATATCACAAATAATTTATTTTAAAATAAATTTATTCATAATTTTAGAAAAATCATCATTAAATAAGTGTTAAGGGAAAAATAAAAAGGCATTTTAAATTTTAGTAATATTATCACAATATTTAGCAATCTTATCAGAATGCAAAGACCCTTACTCATCTGGTGAACAAGTACAATAAATAATATAAAAAAGAATTAGCATAATTAAAGTTAAAATTTAACCTAAAAATATTGGGTTTACTTCTCTTTGAGACCAGTGTAAACCAGGAGTAAACTGATTAAATTAAAGAAGAATTAGGTCCTTCCCAATAACTATAAATATTGCATTTTATAGTATCATGTAGACCCACTCAGTTGATAGGCTCCCTGGTTGATGCCATTAGTCCACTTCCCTGAAAGGAGTAATGCTGTGTTGATGGGACAGTGTCTCCCATCAATGCAGCACAGTGAAGACGCTGTGGTACATCAACTTAAGTATGTCAATGGGAGATATACAAGCTACATTATGTTAGATAGCTTGCATATCTCCCGTCAACAGTAGTGTAGACTAGCTCTGAATAGTCTTATTGAACTTCTTGAAGAACACATCTATTAATCTGGATAGGGAGAAATTCCTTACTTAATTTTTGGCTATGAGGATTCTGTGTTTTGATCTTTACTCTAAATATGTACGATATGGAACTGAGGTAACAAACAATTGTCTTTAAAGAGAACACTCATGACTACTTTAATTAATTTGTTTCTGGGTTTCTAAGACAACTTTTGCTTGCATTTTTAACTATCACCTGTCATTTGTTTTCAGTTTAGAAATGTTCAAAGACTCCAGCTCCAGTCTTCTGATACATCAAACCTGGATTCAAGATTTTAGATGTCAAAAAATATCTTCTAATGAAACACTGTACAGTAATAATAGATTTTTTTCAGGATTTACATGATTTATCTGCAAATCAATCTGCTTCTAATACAACAGTGTTATTTACCTCAGCATTTTAAATGGCCCTCATCACTGTAGAATCTGAATACTTTACAATTATTAGTGGAGTTTATCCTCACAAAATCCCTGAGAGTCAGAACAACGTAATAGTGACTAAGGCAAGAACTGAACTAGGTCTCCTGACTCCTAGCACAGTAGCATCTTCTGGACAATTATTCCTCTCCACTAACCTTCCTTTCTATGCTATTGTGGGAATAATAGACTATGTATTGTCAAATCATTATCCAACACCTTAGAACAGCCTGTAGAGGAAAATGGGAGCAAGAGAGAATGTAAGATTGATTGATGATTGGGTAGTCATTTTAGGAACAAGATGACAGATATAGCTCAAATGTGTAAAGCTCCAGCTTAACTAACTAGACACAATTCATTTTAAATTCCTAAAATGAGCTTCACTGTTACCTATACTCTTTCAAACACAGAAATTATTTAGGGCTGTGGGAACTCAATCTACAATTCACTCCCTGATTGCCAAATCAGTGTGCTAGAATCTGGCATACGTGCCCAGGATGGATATAGTCAATTTTGCCCTCCTTAAATTGAATGAAAAAAAGATGGAATAATGGGTTTTGAGGGCCATTAGTTTTGAGATGTTATTTTTAGTTAAAGTATAACATTGCTTAGAAGCCCTTGGAATCCTCAATTCTTTAGAGACCAAATTCTGCAAAGCATTGGGCACTGAATTCCCATGGCTGTAAGCAAGAGTTTATATCTCTCAGCATCTTAGAATCATAGAATCTTAGGGCTGGAAGGGACCTCACGAGGTCATCTAGTCCAACCCCCTGCTAAATCATCCCAGCCAGGGTTTTATCTAACCGGACCTTAAATATCTCCAAAACCAGAGATTCCACCACCTCCCTAGGCAACCCATTCCATTGCTTCACCACTCTCTTGTTGGATTAGAGCCCAGGCACAACTCACAAAATGAATGACAGCCACAGCTGAAATTTTTAAGCGAAGGTCTAAGAACTCAGCCCTGGCCTACCTTACAATGGAGAGTGATCCAGCTATGTTACTCAGAGGGTTGAAAGTTTCACATCCTGAGTACTCTAACTATGCAGACCTAACTCCCCTCCGACAGACTGACAGAAGAATACTTCCATCGACCTAGATCTAATGCTTGGGGGGGTGGATTACCTAGACTACAGCAATGGAAAATCTACTTCCAGCACCGTAGGAAGCGAGTACGCTACAGTACTCCAGTTACAGTGCTGTACTTGTGCTATTGCGGCACTTGCAGAGAAATAGTTTTGATGTTAAAACGTTTAAAAAATATTAATTGCTGTTTAATATTGAGTGTTGTACGCACATTTGTTATGCAAAATGTATCAAATCCCCTTATTTGAAAATATATTTTTAAAGTATTGTCAAAGCACTGAGATGCATTGAAGAGTGCAGTTACACTTGATAGCCACACTTCTTGGATAACTGAAGGCCTGTTTTTCCATTCTCTCGCACCACTGTCACACTGGAATAACTTAACTGACTTTATAGTAGTTAATCCTGATTTACACCTATCTAAGCAGGTGGAGAATCAATCCCACAACCTTTCATTTCATTCCTCAAATTCACAGAAGATACACAGGAATCCAATAAAGCTATACCCCTTGCTCTGTGTTGCTGTCTATAGATAAATAATTTTATAATAACTACAAGAGTTCATAGCACTTAAATCTGAAGTTCATTTCTACCCCCACTTGGAAGGAAGGCTATTTGGTCTGTACAGTGCTGCCACATCAGTCTCTAGAACTGTGTACTGGTAAGAAATTTCAATTAGTTATCCTGTGCTTTCAGATATCTTATCTGCTAATGCACTTTAATTCCATCTGACTTCAACTGCATTCAAATTGCAGTAAAAAAGAAGAAGACAACAAGATGTAAATATGAAAAGAGACAGAAAATCATTGAAAATCCCGCCTTTATGAATATTTGATGAAGAAAGGTTAGCTCAACTGCTGGTAAATTACAAGAAATTATGTCCGTTATGTGACTCTGTCAGCAAAGGTTAATACAAATGGGTTTGGATTTAGTTGAGATGACAACGAGGATTAAAAAAGATTTGTCCTGTCCTCACTGCAATTAGTTTTCTCCTATTATTAGTGTAATAGAGTTTATCATTAGGATTATGGCAATAAAACTACCCACTCAATGAAATCATTTTGTTTTCTATAATACTGTGGCAGTTTCACAATACATTTTTCATCTCTACTAATCTAGCTCTTAATTTGCTGAGGGATAGATACAGCCATTAACCCATTTGTTGATGTAATGTCTTTAATAGCCACTGAACTGATTTTGGGGCCCTGACAGGCTGTGACTAGAGACCCTGTGATTTGTCACTATTGCAACTCACCAGTTGTAGCACCAGTGGAAGCTGTCGTCTAGACAGGACACTATGCTGTACAATTTGGGGGATTAGATAATACAGTGATGACATCTGGATCTTGTATACAGTAGTGCCTCTATCATACTACTGCTGGTGAAGAAATACCAGCCTTAAATTATCCAGTGCAGTCGCAGCCACAAAGTAAGGTCTACAAGATGAGAGCATTCGTTTCAGTATTCGCAGAGTGGAACATGCTATTTTTCCCTAAACAGAAAGATTCAGTCAAGTGTGAAATGTACGAAAGTGTGTCGTAAGGGCTGAATTTGCTCTTCAGGTAATTTATGTTACAGCTCTGTTTTTTCAAATCTGAAGTGATCTTAAAACTTGGTGCATATGTTTTCAGCCTGGATAAATCTATTTTTGGAAAAAGGGCTTACCTGGACACTATTCTTGCAGACTTTATACAAATGTGCACTTACATACACACAAGCCATACTTATTCGTGCAAGTTGTCTTGGTTATTCCAGGTTTCCTCTTTTTGCATGAAGACAACATTTCAGTTTAGCCTCTATTTCTACACATTGACCTGTTAGGAGTTTGGATTTATGCATTTATACAGGTTATAACTGACATAAGTGGCACTGGTCACCTGAGTACTGCTTCCAGGCATATGCCCTAGAACTGGCTGGACATTACTATTTGTGCTAGCGTGCAAGATGAAACAGATTAAAATTCAATAACACTTTCTGCAGTAAGAGTTATGTTACATTACAACTGCCATTGAGAAATCCTATGGAAAAGAAGCAGGGACCTGAGACAGCCCCATTCGTTCCCAGGTGGCAATAGCTTGCATAAAGGGTTAGAAAACTCACCAGTTTTAACTCATAGTGTGTCCTAGGAATTCACGCATAGAGGAAAGGGGAATGGCGACAGGACTAGGGAGCAGACTCCATGAAAGAGTTTCCTCAGAGTGGGAAAATGCTGCATATAAATGCCTCATTCCTGTAGATCCAGACTTCCTTATTAACACAGACATGCAGGGGAACAAGGGGCCTATTTTGCTACTGCTTTCTCACTCAGGATAATTATTGCAAGAGTCTTAGGAAAACAGATATAGCAACACAGGCTGAAATATGTAAGCACATCGGGATGAATTAAAAATGGAGTGGCACTCTCAGCTGGTTATCAGAGGTCATAGTTTTACCTGACAATAATAAAGTTTCTTAAAGTTTGTTATATGTTAGCAATATTAATACAACAATGTGACATTTATAGTTTCTGGGATTTTAGCTCTAGAAGAGAAAATTATTTGAAACTTTACTATTACAAGGATTCTGTTTTGTCCATATGCTTTTGCCTTTATAACTATGAGCTGAACTTAATGTCTTCAGGCATGCTCTGGATACACAGTGGATGTGGTGAAATTTTATTCCATATACAGTTCATTTAAAAAATATATATGGACAAACCTTTCCAGGGATTGCATAAATGTTAAATCCTAGAAGCCTATAGTGTATTAAAAAGGGTCAGAATAAACGCAGATGCCGATGAATTACTGAAAAGGGTTAAAAGTGACTGGCAAATGACTAATTGGAAGTGGCATGCATGGCACAATTTGATCACAGGCAGTCATATTTTGGTGGTGTCCACTGAGAATTGCTTCTGCAATCGCACACACTTCTTCCACACTTACAGCCACGTGAAAGAAGGAAATTTAACACATCAGGGAGCCTGCTGGATTATCAGATCAACTAATCAATACCATTGACAATACTTATGTCTAAAAGCACTGGAACTAGCCATAAGTAAGATACAAAAACAGACACTGAAGACCTTTACCAACATATTACCTTTGACCCATTGCTTCTACTGCGGGCCCAAGAGGCTCTTGGTTTTCTTTCCTGAGCTCTTCCACCTAACTGATTTCCAACTGCCTTGTTGAATAAAATGCACCCTTTGTAGTAAACTGTGACCCAGAGAAAAAAAAAATCTAGAGCCATGACCATGGTTTTTCAGGCATAAGAAACAATGATTCGGGTCATACCGCTGCAGCCATCTCATCAGCTGCATAGATCAGACTTGTGTAAATCTCAGCAACGTGCTCAACATTACGGGACTCAGTGGGATACAAATGGCTTCTTCATGTACTAGGCTTGCTCACAGACATTTGAGTTACCTATGGAGTAACTTTCCCACTATCTGACATACACCTGGTAGTCTTCAAAGACATCCTGACAAATTTCAACTCACCGGATTTAACGCTCTAAAAAGCACCCAGATTTTATTGCTCAAGTTGAAGTTAACTCTAAAAGACAGAAAGACAGGGCTGCACATGTCTCAAAATACCTGAGATAGCATTAGGGAGATAAAGTGCAATGAAAAATAAAACACTGAAGTTCGTAGTATATGCAACATATCAAGTTCAACCATTGTTCCTATGTAACAGTAATGGGCATCTATCAGAAAAATGACTAGATCAATCAATTCTGCAAAGAAACATCCCTTAGCAAAGTGTAGTACACAGGAGTCATGGATTGGCAGGTAAACTTTTAAACATGTGGTTGCTACAAAGGATTACAAAGTAACACAACAAGGACAGTCATAACAAATGTAGGAACTGTTACCTAAAATATGCAAGCATTCCATAGAAAAAAATAATCCAGGGTGACACAGAGCAGGTTTTTTCAGTTTATCACAGACTTGATTGTCTGTTTAGCCAGGAGGCTAGATAGGCTGCAAGACTAATTCTTCCATGTAGCATTGTGAAGTAATCAATGGGATTCAGGTTATTTTAAGGACATGTTTCACATTCCATAGCTGGATCAATCACTGAATTTAGTCCCTTCTTAAAAAAAAAAAATGTGCATACTGTTTTATGATTGCCCAAACTATCACTCTTTCAAAGACTGTTGAATTAATCCCTAGAGACATAGCTCTTTAAGTAAAAAATATGCTTTTTATTGTACCATCAAAGTGGAATAGAAAAGCTGCAGTTTTCAGCTTTAAGGACAACATAAGGAGATCAGATATTTTGCTTGCAAAGAAATTAATTTACAGTTAATTAATGAAAGTATCTTTAAACTGTCGGCATGTTGCCAGCAAACAGGACAGTGTAATAAATGGATAGGAAATAATAGGCCACTTTCAAAGAGCTAGAGTACAGCAGCCTAGAAGAAAAATATGAGCAAAATACTGCTTGTAGATTTGATCTCAAAGTCTTAAGACAACCAAATAAGTCTTATCTGCAACAAAGTCTTTCAATCTTTAACCCCCTATAATTTTCTGTTCAATTTAGATAATACATTCAATTAATTGTTGATGAAACAAGAGTTATTAAATAAAATTAGGAATAAAACTCTAGTCCATAGCTACAGAAATAACAAATAATAAAAAAAAAAAAAGACAAAAACTTTGGAATGCTCATATTTGTTAAAAACACAGCATCCTCCTCACAACTGCAGTATGGGCATATGACAACCAAAAAAAAAATGTGGGGTGCAACTCAACTGATACAGTGTTTAAACAAAGTGAGATTAGAAAAGTTAAACTTTGTTATACTTGAATACGTTCATCTAAGTTGTACAATTTACAAGCCATACAGGCTCAATGCTGCAAAGTGTTAAGCATTCTGACCCTGATCCAGCAAAACACACAAGCATGCACTCGATTTCAAGCATGTTCTCTTCAATGGGATTATTCATGCTCTCAAAGTTAAAAACATTCTCACATGCTCCACGTGACCAGGCCACAACTCTCAGCACTTTGCCCCATAACTGTATATGAGGCAAGGATTATGACTTCTCTCTTTGAAAAGGCCTAGTGAATTACCAGTGCTAGGAGGAATCAATAAAAACAGTTCATCAAGAGAAATGGCAAAGAATATGCAGAACTTATTTCATGTCTAATTTTCCTGAAATAAAATGAAATCACAATAGGACCTAGTATTATTCCATAGAAGATAGGGAGGCACACGGTTTCAACCGTGTGGATGGGTGGCATGTTACTGTGTTATTCTACAAATAAGCTGGCTATATCATTGGCTGTCAGAACTCAACTGGAGTTTGTTAGCAACAAAGGACCATGTTGTACCATGAACTGTAAGCTGAACACGTTACTGATTTCAAAGGGGACTTCTCTAAAAACTGAATAAGACATTGCTTCATATTTGATAATTCAAGGAAGAGACGGGTCACTTAAATGAATAACAGAAATATACAGAGTAAATACTAATAATTTAAAAACAAACACACGAACGTGCACGCACGCACGCGCGCGCACACACACACACACACGCACAGAGGAAGGGTTATCTCCAATCTCTTGCTCCAGAACTTTCCTTTTCCAGTGGAAACCTCTTGCTTCAGGGATTAAAGCCAGTTTTTACCTACTAGGGCTTAGAAGAAATCTGACTCCAGGGGAGCTTATATCATATCAGACAACTGCAAGGTCTGACATATCTGGTATGGGTCACTGTCAGAGACAGGATACCAGTTTACCTGGACAGCCCTAGGGAATGATCTAGAATGGCAATTCCTATGATACCTAAGGATCTACACTCCTAATGGTGTACTGTGAGTCTTTCACACAAATCTGCTATTATTGTCATTTTAAGTGTCCACTGTGCACTTGTGCAAGAACAGACATTTCACTCCATCACCTAAGATAGCTAGTGATGTTAATGGGTGGAACAAAGCACCATGGTTTTCCATAATGATATACCATATTTATTTTAAATAGCTAATGCTTATTTAATGAAGAAAACATGTTTAACCTTTCTGAAGACAGCTGTTGGAAAACTTAATAGCTGACTGTGGTTATTTTCTGTATGGATGCTTACAGTGGACTTTTAGTTGAAAGACATTTTAGGCTAATTATGGGATCCAAACCTTCCTTATAGATCAGCAGATAAAAGTGTACAGTGCAGGCAATCCCATGTTCATTCAAAAAACCCAGGATTTCTTCCAGCCCCCTTCATTTTCTATCCAGCTCCTCGAGACAATCAATGGATGGGACCTTATTGTCCATGCCCATTGTGAGAGGATTAAGGTGGGCTATAAAAAAGGGGCCCAGTACCAATACCAATCATATGAGTCCCAAACCCCATTCCCCCATTCTGTTCCTTCAGCCAGCACTTCCTTTTTAAGCCTTTTACCAGGCCATTTAGCTGGTCACTGAATGCCTTCCCTATGGAGTACCTGCACTGGATATCTGCCCCACACTTACAAAATGAGTTGCGACATATAGTCTAACTCTCTTTCTCCTCATCATCACAAGTGCTCTCTGAAAACCCACGGTGGGGAAGGCAAAAAAAACCCCAACCCTAAACCACTCCATCTAAGACAATATGGTGGTGTGGAAAAAATTCCTTCCAAGTTCTCTAAAAAGGAGTGTGTAACACAATGCCCACAGTAGGGCCTAACCTACCTGATATTCACACCTCGAGGGGAGAGGATGGGTGCTACCTTGTCTCTTGTGGGGAGAAAAGGATTCTAATGCTTAGGTTTGATCCTTTTAAAGCCTTCCACTCTTACATTCCCAGTGAATGAGTAAGCATCGCCATGCTGACCCGCCCCCGCCCATCTTTTTGCAGCAGCGTCTGACAACCCCTTCCCTCCCTGCCACCATCTGCCCAACCTGTAAAGCACTGCTATCCCACCTTCAGCAAGCCCAGACCACATCCCTCCTGGTTCAGGTGTGGTGCGGTCACTGACTTCAATGGAATTTCGCCCACATAAAACTGGAGTCACACGCTGAAGAATCAAGCCCATTACATTTGTGTTACATACTGTCTTTATGAAGTGGAATTTTGCCCAATGCCTGTCTTTCTAACAGAGAAACACAGAAGCAAATACAGCAGGAAAAACGATAATCCAGGTGTGAGTCACTGTTTAGTGTTGGGTCAAATAACAGCACTGCCTATGCTGTGCTATGTACTGGGGATACCCCTAGTGTTCACTCAGCCACTACTGAGGGCCCTTTCTAAACCCTTTGTGCAAAGTAAATCAGAGACATTTGATGTAATTTCTACACTGGGCTCTGACAGAATATTGTAAAAAGGGAAACAGCCAGAAGAGTTTCTGATTAATAAAGCTCTTCTTATGTAAAAACAGTGAGATCATGCATATTCTGAAAGCAGGCTGTTCACCTCTGTAGCAGGAGGTGCTCACAATATAGTACTTACATAATAATGGACAATTGGAACTTTCTTATGCTGCAAGTAAAAATTTGACTTACATCCAACTTCCCAAAGCAGGACTGGTGCAGAGGAGGAAGAGGAGAAACCAAACCTTTATTGATATAAACCAGGCTTAAGGTTTTCCAGCTATTAACATAATTAGGAAACATGAGTTTTTGCTCCAATTGTGAGTCTCTCCCAACATCCTGCCTTAACAGGATCTCTTGGAACTTGTGACTACGTTAAGCACAAGCTGTTCTTCCAAAGGGATGTTGACTTTTGTAGAGTATTAAGCAAGCAATACATAAGTCAAAGAATATTCTTCCAGAAGCAGAGTGATGACGCAAGTGCTGCAGGCCAAACTGCACATAAATCAGTTCCTTTCCCCCAGGGGTTTTGTTAGAGTATATTCACCATATGACAACATTAACAGTAAACTTCAATGTTTAAACAATTACTGACCAGGCAACAATGGCCATTCAGACAGCCTTATGTTGCCAGGTGAGATGGCAGCTGCTTTTCTCTAGTAAGAGAGACTAATTGCATGGGGAAAAGACAGCTAGTAGTACTCTGATTTGAACCAAGTCCCAGGAGTCGATATTTACATACACTTCCATGCTGCTTGCAGCTTTTTTAGGTCCAACAAGACTCTATTGAACCAACAACTCTCAGTGAAATTCAGGGCTAATTTAGAGAAACCTACAGCACAAAGGGCAGGGATAGAGGAGTAAAGAAATAATTCACCGTGCTTCAGCAGTAGTATAGTGAGTATTCTCTCGTGAAAGAGAGACAAGAATCAGCTGTCTCTATAGCAGTGTCTCATTGTTCCCCTGGACTCCAGAAAGGACACACAGTGGCTCCAAGTTCCAAAGGGGTAGCCATGTTAGTTTAGTTCAGCAAAACAAACAAGGAGTCCTGTGGCTCCAGGGATCTGTAATTGGACAGGTCAGGGGAACTGAGTTCTCCAAAGAAAGTTGTGAAATATTGAGGCTATATTAATGTTCTGTTGGGATCTCCAGGGTCCAGATCCTCTTTTACAAGAAGGTGGAATAGCCCTGACCAGGAGGCTGTAAAGTACTCATGCTGGAGAGGGTGTGGAAAACAGGAGCACAGCACCTCTGGAGCAGCAGGGGGCCTTCTCACTGATGGTCATGGCCTTCTACAAATAGGGTGATCTTGCAAGTTGTGTAAATTTGCTTTGCTGGGGGCAACCTCCCATGATAGAACATCTGACGAAGTGAGTTGGAGCCCACGAAAGCTTATGCCCGAAGAAATTTGTTAGTCTTTAAGGTGCCACATTTTTTGCTGTATACAGACTAACACGGTTACCCCTCTGGAACTTTCTATGTCAAATTTCTACGGACATGCTAGATAAATGAAGTCTCATGCACAGGAGTGGATCCTCAGTCTGATATACAAGAAATCATTTGAATACTTACTTGATGGACACACAGCATACATGTTAAGATATTACTGGAGGTAAGATAAGACCAATTAGCTTTAGGCATTTACCGTTAGCTAACTATTTCTAGACATATTTTCAGAGTCTAGCTTAAACTGACAAAATCAAGGAAACTCAGGGCTGGTCTACACTGAGCGCTTAAGTCAACGTAATGCTGCTTACATCAAGCTTTTGCAGCCTGCGTACAGACTCACACGGCTGCAAAGTAGAATTAACTGCTGCTGCAAGTCAATATTGTAAATCCACCCCAGCAGGAGGGGTAGTATTTAAAGCAATTTTATTAATGCGGTTTAACAGCAGTGTGTACAGAGAACAGTGTAATGCAATTTTAATGGCCTCTGGGATCTAACTCAGAATTCCCTGTTCGTGCAATTCTATCTTTCCTTGTATGCTGCATATTGGCCACATCGTCAGCAAATAGCTTGGGTGAACCAGGCAGCAGGGCGGACTCACCTGGGGTTAGGGGAACTGGCAAGCAGCATGAGTCAGGGCGGAGGGGTGGGGAACCGGGCAGCAGTGTGGAGACAGGGCGATGTGCAGGAGGAGAACCGGCCAGCGGTATGGAGACAGGGTGGGGGGTGAGGGAACTGGCCAGCAGTTGCACTGTGAGACACCCACCCACAATGCGTTACTTCTAAAGTCGAAGAAACAGCTATCAGTGGGGATGCAAGAAGCCGGAGCATGGAGCATGATGTGGTTTTATTAATTCAATGTAGCAATGCCAACTTTAGATCATATCCAAGTGTAGACATACCCTCAGAAAAAGCAGCATTCAGTGTTGTCAACTGTTTGTGATGGCATCACTAAATTAATGAAACTTATATGTTTTCCTAAAGCACCAGCTCTTGGAGTCAGGTGATTATGTGATAATCTCAGCTCTCATTTAAAAAAAAAAAAAAAAAAAAAAAAGAGTAGGCTTGTAGCCCTTATGGTTCCAGGTAAAAGCTTGAAAATGTGATCAGAGTGCACTCAAAAGGTACACAAACCAGAAGTCAAATAAAAAGAATGTAATTTTAAAAAAAAAATCTCATAATTTTACAGCTCATCTGATGATGATTTTTTTCTGAGGCCCAACATTTGGAATTAATAATGTTGATTATTAAACTATCTAGATTTCCACATTCTGCAAGTTACCAAAACATCTGAACACTTGGTGGATCATCTTATGCGCTAAAATACCACGGTGATTCAAAGGATGGGAATTTCAGCTTTGCTTCTGCACATTAAAATGTTAGCTAGCTCTAATCTAGAAGAATTAGTGAAGTCTACTCTAACATTATGAACGTAGTTAATTAAGATATTATTACAATGCTAAGCTTGCAGTGGGGTTCATGTATTCATTCGATCAAATGAATAGAGACTACTGCACTGAATTCAATGAGACATCTTAAATATAAAATACACTACACAGTTAAAAACACCATGATAGCAAATTCTCTATTAAATATTCAAAAGGCGCCATTAAAAATACAAATACTGTCCACTACCTACAATACACAGTATAATTAATGTTTGAATACATTCTGGCACAATGGCTTCCTCTGAGCATAAAAAATTATTTTGGCAATTTATTTGTTGATTCAATTTACATTTTAGAGGAACCATCTTAATGTTGCAGTGAATTATTTTATTTTAACTGTTTTATTGGATTTTTTTTAATGTTAGTTTTAGGAGTCTTTTTAGTATTTAAATTATGGGTCAAATTCAAGTTGTCAGTGTTCCATTTTAACATGCCCAGTCCTATATACCGGTAGCCTTCTTTAAACACTAAATACTTCCATTTGCTTTGGTCAGAATTATTGAATGATGGGATAATATAGGGCTTGATTAACCCCAGAGGCCAGGTTGCCATGGCACCCGAGGTTTGTAGTGTAGCTCCTAACTCTGCCACCAAACTGCAGTGGTGGAGCGGCCCCTGGCACCTAAAAATAGAGCTGCTGGCACCTGCAGCGGCATGCAGAGGATTTGGTAGCATTTCAGAAGCAGGGGGCCCTGCACCACTGCCAAAAGTAATAGCGTTTTTTTTGGTGGCAGGGCCAGCTAAGTTCCTTAGTGGAAGCTGAGCACCTAGTCAGGAGGCAATTTTGTGGAGCCCTAGGGCAATATATAGGAAGCATTTTAAGAGTCAATTATCCCCAAAAGTTCAGAGGTCAGATTTTTAGAGAAAACTATTAATACGTAAATCAGATTTCCGCTATATTTTTTTCAAATTCTGAATTACCTTTTTATTTCTAGATCTTATTTTATATAGAGTTCTTTTCTCTTTATTCAGACTTCTAAATATTTCAGACAATAAAGGCATTATTTAATTCCTAAAAGTCTATTTGTAACTGATGTTACATAAAGATACGAGTCCATATTCTTGCATTCATATAAGAACAACTACACTGGGTCAGACCAACGGTCCATCTAGCCCAGTGTTCTGTCTTCCAACAATGGCCAATGCCAGGTGCTTCAGGCAGAATGAATAGAACAGGTAATGGTCAAGTGATCCCATCCTGTCGGCTATTCCCAACCACCGGCAAACAGCAATCCCTGCCTACCCTGGGTAATAGCTATTGATGGATCTATGCTCCATGGACTTATCTATTTTTTGAATCCCATTATATAGTCTTGACCTTCACAACATCCTTTGGCAAGGAGTTCCAAAAGTTGACTGTGCATTGTGTGAAGAAATAATTCCTTTTATTCATTTTCAGTCTGCTGCCTATATAAATGCGATAACTTCACCTTGCATAAAAGGAAAAGCTTGTCATCACAATCTTATTAGATGCCATGCATTGTTAAACTTGTAAAATATTTCTGTACATTCCAATTAACTAAACCATTTACCCACAGAGACATTACAAACAGAAATTTCAACTTTAAAAATAAACCTTTCCCATTGGGAACTCATCCTTTCTTTAAAAAAAATTCCCTGAATTGTCAGAGACTTTAATTGCTCAGTTGATATGTGGCTGAATCTCAATAATCAAAACAATAACATTGGGTTGGGTCTTTTTTGACAATTGTAATAAAGTGCTGGTAGTATCTGGGGGAAGTTAACTCTTTAGGATTGAAAATGGTAGGATTTTTTCCCATACTTTGATTTCTTTTAATCTGAGACAATTAACAGTATTTAGTACTGTGAAACACGAACAATATTTAGAAACTCCATAGCATTCTTATATGTTCAAAGCATTTTACCTAAACCATATCAAATGCTACTTGCTTTATGCTTAGAAGCATTCCTTCCAACTATTCATGTCAATAGGAAAAGTATGATTTGGTCCATTATAAATAATAGTTCATCACTAGAATTGACTGGGAATTTTTCACCAAAAACTATTTTTGTTGGATAATGCCAATTCATTGAAATGAAAACTGTTCGTGAAATGAAATGAATCATTTTTTTCCTCTTTGATACAACATTTTGTTTTAAAATTTAAGCTAATTATTACAAAATATAAAATGCAAAACGGTCAAAATCAAACCAAATGTTTCTAAATTATTGAAACAAAACATTTGGATGAAGTGAGCTGAAATTCTGTTTGGATTGTTAGTTTGTGAAAAATTCTGAGATTTTAACTTTTCAGCCTGACTCAGGGTAGGAAAAATTTTCAAAAATCTCAAAAGTTTTACCAGGATGGGAAAATCATTTCCTCCCCTGCTCTAATCTTCACTCACCTTCTAGTTTATTATTTTTATTATGATCATCATCTACACTTTACAGGTAAGGAAATGGAGTCCCAGAGAGTAAATGAGTCATTTAAGGCCACAGAGGAAGTCCGCATCTAAGGCAGGATCTGGAGTTGGGACTTCTTGATTTCCAGTACTATGCTTTAAACAGCTCACTCTCTCCAAATTATATGAATAAGTATTACTTAGTGAAGCCAGAGCCCATGTGAGTCAACAAGTGAGAAAGAACACAAGGAGCTTTCCTCCCACCATTCCAACTACTGGAGCTTCCTTTAATCCTGACAGATGCTGAGATGCTGAGAGAAGGAGCAGTGTGAGCATAGACAATCAAGTTGATCAGATATGGAATCAGGAGCAAAGAAACTCAACCAACAGGAAAAGGCTTGTGAGTGCAGTAGACTGAACCTTTAAAGGAACTAGACCAACACTATGGAACTGACTTCCTCAAGAGATAAAAATGAAAATGCACCTAACTATTTAAATACGTAACTGCAAAATGCTGTTCTTCAGTGTAGTGGTCCATCAGCTTTCTTCACTAACACACAACACACCTATTAGCATAAACAAAACACATTCCAAACAATCGAGCTATTTCTCCTGGGACAGAGAGATTATTTCTTTTTTAAAATGTATGGATGATGCTCAGTTATACAGATAGACCCACATTATACCAAAAGAATTCAGCAGATGGGGATTCGCCCAGAGAAGCAGTCCCTCTTCACCGCCTCTTACACAATTCCACAATGTAGGTCAAAATCTTACCTTAAACTGAATGTGCACATTATTATTAAAACTACGCATTTATCAACAAATGAGCAATGCATCTCCTAAATTGTACAGGAAAAAAAGTTAAGTATAGCAGCATGAGTTTATCTTGTAGAAAATAAAATGATTGTGCAACATTCTCCAGCAGCTAGATTTAAGAACATATTCTAACCTCTATACAGGTGTTTTTCTCTTTATGACATAATTTTGGCACTTGTGCTGTTACAAATAACCCGAGAAGCTTAAAATTGCCATGTTAAAGCATCTCAAAGACTGAATCAGTACTTACTGCTGTCATTGAAAAGCCTGAGAAATATTCAGAAAGCAATCATTTGTCTTTTGGATATTGTTTTGGTATTAGCTCATTTAACAGGATGTAGGGAACCTAACAAAATCAGTTTCTCTGCCAAAGTAAAGGTGAAAGTTTGGCTGAATTTAAAACTCCTGCCAGCAGAAATATAAACTTAACTAAATACTGAAGTCTGGATTGAACTACAATTCTTAAACAGTCCAACTGATGAAGTTTTCATTTTAAATATAAATGTAAATATAAATATAATATAAATTTGAAATATAAATAGTCACGTGGGGAGTTGCTGAGACCTCCCCTTTACGACAACAAAGAACCCACTGGCACATACTAAGAGACCACCCACATTAGGTATGGTGTGGTGGAAATCTGAAAGAAGCATTGCATGTGAAAGTAAAGAATACATGCCTTATTTCCTATGAAATACTCCCATAAGACATGCATAAATTGGACCAATCTGGATTGTCACTCAAATATCAGAGCAGGAGGAGAAATTGTAGGGGCTACGTTTCTTGCCTACATTTTATCAAACTCCTCCCTTTCTTCCTCTCCCATAACTTTATTGCCTCTCCCCACCTCCTGCTTGTTTCTTTCTTTCAAAAGAATGTGTGAGAATGTGTGAGCAGCTTGCTCTAAAACCAGTATTCAAATCCACTATGGGTTGGCCAGCAAATGGGTAAAATGATCGTATAGCCTCAATCCTGCAAGGCAGACAGCTTCCACCGGTATGAAGAGTTCCATCATCGAATCTAATCACCTAAACAGGAGAGTAAGGCACCACTTAGTTGTGAAAAAGGGATTTTGTCCTATGAAAAACACACTGATAAGCTGACAAGCAGAAGTGAATTCCATTCAGCTTTGCAAATATGAACTGAAGAGCCCATCTTCACAGAGGCCCAAATGCTGTTGAGTGGATTTATTTCCTGTGCTACTTAAAAGAAGTAAACAACATACAGCTTTCGTCAGGAATACACACATTAATTCTGGTTCATGCAGCAGACTCGTAAAGGTGAAAATGCAAGACACAAACATGCTAAATCAAGTTACAAATATTCTTCTCTGCATACTTCTTCAATATGGAAAATAAAATACAATAGCATGAAAATTAAATATGCAGGTCATCTGAATTAATTTGCTGCTTCGACTTGAAACCTCCAGATTTTAACATACAAATGCAAAGCACAACTTTCTAACATTCCCTAGTAAGTAGCTGCTTGTGAATAACTGGAACAAAACCTTTATGCTTGGTCACCCCACCAGCGGGAGACAACTGGCTTTTTTCATGTAATACAGGGAACTGCAGCCAGTACTTCATTAAAACATAAGACACTTTGGCAGACATGGATGCTGAACATTGCTTACTGTTCACATCTGTGGATAATGACAGCTGACTGAAACTGTTGCCTTCCACTAAAGAGCAAGTACATGATCCAGTGAAGTTAATCAATAAGATAATGGAATGAATCAATAGCAAAGATTTTTAGGAGGTCTTAATTAAACAAACACTTGCAGATACAAATGATGTCTTCAATCTATTGATGGTACCAAGGTGAGGGGTTAAACACGAACAAAACCATCAACTTTATTTTGCCAGCATGTATTTCACTAAACAACCAAATAACTTCTTAGCCTGTGAGTTGGTTCATTAATCGAGTCCCTGTTCAATTTCACTACCATGCTGCACAGGGAAATTAGTCTATAATCAAAAATTGTAATTACTGAACAGGAGGTCAAGATGTGATGATGAAAAATAGATGAAAGTGTCTGCACCCAGTGTTATCTTCTCTTTGAAGAAAGTGCCAAATACCTGGGAACAAGGAACAGATGAGCTGACGAGACCTGTTTCCAGCTGTGAAGTGTAGAATTAGAACAATTAAAGAACACCTAAATTGATGGATCCCATTAATGCAGAGGAATTCTCCAGTGAGTCCTCCGCACAAACACGTTAAGTCAATATTTTTTATTCCCCTGATGGCTCTGCACTATGCACTGTTTTAAAGAGACATCAATCTGGTGATGTCAACATTTATCTAACGAACCTTCAAAAATCAATGCCCAAGATGGTCCGCTACATGTATGTGCCCAATTTGTCCATTCTCCAACGGATGCTATATAAAACTAAAATATCACAATAGCAGTAAACACTAACTATAACCATTGTACATGACTTTGAGAATGATAACTAAAGAGAAAGAAGGAAAGTGAGGATTCCATACTGTGTGTATGAAAGAGAGAGGGAGATAATGGAGTTTGGGGGAAAGTGGATGACTTCCAAGAAAACAGGGACAATTAAAAGAGAATTGGGTGGCTCAGTTTAAAGCATTTTTAAAGTGTCTTTTTAAGCCATGCTACACTAAAACAATGTAAGCAGATTACTGTTTAGTTAAATTGATAAAATGAGAAATGGAAGATTAATAACTTCAGGATATCAAGATGACCTTATTTAATTTATATTTCTCTTGTCACCATTGCTAGTCAGTGTTTGTTTTCTGACAGTGCTCCACTCTTCACCCGACATCTAGGGTTTTTTTCTATTCCTTTCATAGTTATCTAGCAGGAATAGCCGTTTAGTTTCACTGAAGTTGTGGATGCTTTTAGTTCTTTTCTTGTTAGTGTTTCTACTCAGCTCATCTTCACTCTTCTGTCCATGAGATTCCTTGAAGCTGATATTTTGACACAATGTCAGATGGAAAGTCAAGGTCTAAGTTTGCTTCTTTCCTTCTTGTGCTTGTAATAAACTGGCCTGTATGGTTGCTATGAGGTAGGTCTGCCTCTACTTTATAGCTAGAGGTGACAGATACACTGTTCACAGCTTTAGCAGATGGGCTGTCTTGTAATCTTTTTCCTTATTCACAGTAACTCCATCTCTTCTCTCTGTTCGGCGTATTTACTCTTGTTGGTAGCATGTAGTAGTTAGGCATGTCTTAGACAGTTCAAAGATGTTTTATGTGGTTGAATTAGTTGTTGCAGGATGCTTGTCTGCCTCCACTTGCATGCTACTTTCAAGAATTCCAATTGCCAGACTTCTGTCCAATTAAATGATGAAAAAAAGGCCTGATCCTGAGCTCTTTACTCAGACAAAATTTCAACTGAAGTCAATGGGAGTTTTGACTGGGCTGGCATGATGAATTGGGCCCAAAGATTATATGATTTCGTCTTTCTAGAATGTCAGATTTCAGACATTCTGTTGTCTGCAAAATGTGCACTTATAAAGCTACTTCTGTTCATTGCCTAAATTCTGTAATTTAACTTCTTTTATGAATGTCATGTTTCTCAGATCCACAGATGATTGGATGGAGGGAAGAAGCTATTTTTATACATACAGATTGTTTATAAATATATATTTGGCATTCCATAGAAACTGGCATAACTGAATTGATTTCCAGGGCATCCATTTTTTTGGTACTTCATACTTTTTTAATGTATATATAAATTTAAGTATGTGAAGCACTTTTGGGATCCTTTGGGATGAAAGGAACTATATAAATATAACACTTTATCAGACACATTATTCTTACCCACTGACAGCAGCAATACACACACACGCGCGCGCATATGTGTATTTACAAATCGCTAGTTTTTGAGGAACATTAAGGGCAGGTGTACACTACCACTTAAGTCAATCTGACTTATATCACTCAGGGGTGTGAAAAAGACACACACACACCTTCTGAGCGATGCGATTACAATGCCAAAGCGCTGTCCACACCGGTCCTATGTCACTACAAGAGTCTCTCCACTGCTTCCACCTCTTGTGGAGGTAAAGTAACTATGCCAGCAGGAGAGCGCTCTCCCATCAGCATAAACAGAGCATCTTTCTTAGATGCACTACAGTGGCGTAGCTGCATCAGTGTAGCGCTTCTTAGATCTTAGAGTCCTTAGATCTCATAATCTGTCTAATATTCTGCAAGGATTATGTTTTGTGTGTCCAACTGGTTTGGTGTGAAAGCTACTGCTGTTCTGCTTTTCTAGCCACAGGTAGCACTGTGAGGTCAAGTCTAGCAGTCCAATTTCACTGAACCTAGTTGCAGACACACCAGGATTGAGTAAGGCATTTCATACATTTAGGCAAATCTGATTTAACGATCCTAATTCTTGACACATGGAGCTAAATTGTCGCTACAGCTGAGCATAGAGTCTTTGCATGTTTACAAAACTTCTTGAAGTTTTCCATTTTTCTTAATCTAAGGTGAGATTTTCAAAGTGCCTGAGTGATTTAAGAGAGAAAAGTCCAATTTGCATTAAAAGCACGGAAAATTATAAAGAAAAGGATCCTTCATATTACATTTGATAGCTGTTACCTGATTCCTCAAAGAGCACTTTGGGGTATCAAATTCCTTATCTGGTCAGGTAATATAGGATTTTCTAGACAAGATTACACCAGTGGTCTTTTAAGTCTAGTACTGGTTAATACAAAGGAATAAATAAAACAGTAGCAGATACGCAACAGGGAGATAAGTGTTTCTTGCCCCTCCCAACAAACAGTTTGCACTTGGCAGCATGTGATTTGATTACTTTTAATTTAGTATATTAAAATTATCCAGCCCTTTCAAAGACCCTAGCCACAGTGTTTGACTCAGTGAAGTTTTGTGGGGAGGTGTATTTAATTTGCTTCCTTCTAAATCACTATATCTAGATGGTTGTCAAATGGTCTCATTAGTTGTGGGAAATTCTTTTTTTCCTAAACTTAACATGTAAACTGAGCACAATGAATAAACGCTGCTGCCAGTGAGTAAGAAAAAGGTGTCTAACAGATAAAAGGTGCTATATTTATATAGTACTTTCATGTCAAAGAATCCTAAAAACACCTTGCAAAGTAAAATTTATAAACACTCTAGCCAGATCCTAGGGTGCTGCAAATTGGCATAACTAAATTGACACCAGCAAAGCCAGACTGATTTATACCAGCTGAAGATCTGACCATCTGCGAGAACAATCCCAGATCATTGGCTCAATCCTCCCCCTCACACAGCCAAACTGCTAAATTTTAATTATAGTTTTGACTGTACTAGGAGTGTAGGGTCAAGGTCCATATATATATGTGTGTACACACACACAAATATAAAACTGCTATTTTAAAAAGACCTGCATTTTATCTCAGCAGTGTTCAAAAACAGTACACTGTGGATTAACACAAGTGCAGAATACTGTATCCGTTAAAGCTAAATGGGGAGGTTCTTAAATTTGTTTGCTATTTGAAATTAGATTCACCAAATAGAGTCCATGAATAATTATTGGCCTACGTAGTGCCCATGAACAGGTCACTGCGAGTTTTTAATACATGTACATAAAAGCTCTTTTGGTTAAATCGGACAACATAGCGTCCACAGCGACAATCTAGAACCATGCCCTATATTCATTAATTAGTGACTCCAAGAAAAGAATGCCACGTATAAATACCCAACTTCTCCTAGGGAAGCACTAAGTTGTTCCCTGAATATCCTCCAACCAAGAGCTGAACTAGCCCCGTACTACTTAAATTCAGAGGTCTGACTGCAAGCAATCTGAAAGGAAGCAAGTCCATGTAAATAGTAAAAACTTGTGGTTTTAATATGCACAGTTCATATTCTTAACACGAGGATCAAAATGACACCGTAGCCAGATGCAGCATACGTGCAATAGTTTTTAGAAGTAGGTTATGAAAACAATCTAAAATCAATAGCAAGAAACAACTGCTGCATCTGAATACCATCTGGGGGAAATAGGCTGATGGTGGAGAGTGGACCAGAGACGTATGTTAATAGCTGTTACAAAGTACTCTATAGTTATTGTACCAAGAGATATTGTGTAAATATCAATAGAGCAATTCCTATTATAACCAATCAAAATGATCAAATCAATATTATACAATAAAAAGTTCGCACTGCAGTTGAACTCTCTGTGATCTAGATAGTACTGTGGTTTGAACTGGAGGAAGCTCTTATTCCCAGTCTTTTAAGTCTATGGTCCCAGGGTGGCAGAAAAGCTAACACAGAATGGCAGAATTTACACAGCAATCTTATTAAAGGAGAAGCAAAGTAGGGGACAAATGGCATCATACTGAACAGAAATTCATTCCAAACACTACTGATGCCCTACAGCAGGATGGACCACAAAGCCACTGCACCTGCTAGCCCGGTGCACTGTTAAGTAAGCTTCTAATAGCTCATCCAGGGCAGCACGCTGCCAGCACTGTTTGGTTAATGGTAGACACTGAAGGACTTCACATTTGTCTGCGAAAAAGATAAATTAAGAATGTTCCATTCCTGCCAAAAGTGCATATGAAAACAGCAAGTCCCAGTAATTTTTTAAAAATAGAAAATGGGTAAAATTGTGAGTGACAGCCCATCTTCGGGATTCTGTTTGTAGCTCTGACCTGCATTTACACATAGGGCTGCTTAGCCTTTTGAACACCTAAAGTTGGCTTCCTTGTTTGCATTTCATAGAAACTACTATTGAAAGTAAACAAGAGTCTTTGGTGAATTATTTAGCATACAAATAAACCAGCAAAGAAGGCTAAGTAGGCCAATATGAACTAACTGGATTGAAATATTCATCTGTAAATAACTCTTCAATCTGCTGCTTTCACATACAAATACTACATGGAACATTAGACACAACTAGCTTCTAGGGATATTTAGGCTCACTGGAGAGCAATTTTTATGTCTACTGGCATCTGTGGGTAGTGATATGGACTGACTGTTAATATAACCAACATAAAATTTATGTGAACACTCACTGCAATAGCAACACACTGTCAGACAGCTGGTGGTTGATGCGTAGCACATGCGGAATTTATATGCACCGTGTAAACTAACCTTTGCAATAAAGATTTAGCAGGTTTATTAGTTTAGGAAATCGCTATAATTAAGGATAATTCATAATGGCCGCTTATCCACTCTACGGCAATAGCTAGCTTAATTTAGGCTCCATTTCTTTGAGTCATAAATAAGTGTGTTGCTATCTTCTGCACAGATGTGGCATTCAACCTGTTCAAGTTGGTTGGTTTTTGCTTGTGTTTTAATCAAAAGAATTAGTAGATAAGCCTATAAAATGCAGTGTGCTTGAAATAAATTAGTGAGGAATACATATTGGAAGTTTTGAAACAGCTAAGAAGCTGCCTTTTTTCAGGTAGAACACAAAGGAAAAGCCCAGTTGTACTGAAGACACTGTGCTTTCACAGATCTGTCATGAGATATAATGATGGAGCTCCATAATAACTGGGGGAAAGAAATATGACTGTGACCTTTGTGTGACTGAAGGTTTGACCTTTCTGAGTATTTCTAGCAATACTAGAACTTGGTTACTTTCTTCCACCTCCTCAGTTTTCTATCTTGTTACTTTAATGCCTAATAAAACAGTAGTTTTCAACCTGTTTTCATTTGAGGACTCCTAAAATATTTTGAATGGAGGTGCAGACCCCTTTGGAAATCTTAGACATAGTCTGCGGACCACTGGTGTCTGCAGATGAAAAGTTGAAAACCACTGAGCTAGAACGGTGTTTCTCAATGACTGGTCCATAGAGTGGCATCAGTCCCTGATATCTTCCTGACACAGTTTAGGAAGGCAGCAAGCTGGTTCCCTGATATCGAAAAAGTTGATATCGAAAAAGAGGAACATTGATCTAAAAGGGCCACAAATACCAAAATTACTTCTTGCTGCAGTTCAGCTGGGGTGAAAAGAAGGACCCTGCCATCGTGGATGGTCGCTGCTCTTGCTAGTGAGATAAAATCATGACCCTTCTATGCCCCTGAAAGCAAGATCCCTTTTTTAAAAAAAATCAGAGAAATTTGGCAGGCTTTGCTTCATTTGGCCAATAAAGCAGGACATGCTATTCATCATGAGAACAAGAGTTCCATACATTTTCATCTGACAAGATGCTCTATGTCAAGTAATGACCCTAAAACATGGTGCACATGTGGAAAGAAAAGAAGCATCCAGCAACCGAGTTATTAGTTCAGCAGCAATTGGTAGAGAACTGGGAAATGGGAATGTGTTTGCATAGAAGGACAAGGCTTTGTGCAGTTATGCACTAACAACCAATAAATTGCCTATTACAAGCACTCGAGAGCTAAACTTCCATTGCTGGTTAGGTGCAGCAATGCACTTACCACCATTGGCTGGAGAGTACAGTGCCTAGCAGATAACCTTAATTTCTGAACCACCATGGACTTTATTCTATGCTAAGAGCTAAACTTTGATTCAAATTCTAAAGGGGTGGCCATGTTACTCTAGTTCAGCAGAACAGACAAGGAGGCCTGTGGCACTTTTAAAGACTAAATAAATGTGTTAGTCTTTAAAAGTACCACAGGACTCCTTGTTTGTTTTATCGATTCAGATAGTCACCTCATCATAATGTGCTGCTATCAGAAAGGCCTATCATAGCAGACATGTCAAACGAGCAGTTTATCTAACATTACCCTCCACATTTACCACCTGTAACCACCCCCAGCTGTGGACTATCCACTTCTCACACAAAAGATGCTCACAGACACACACAACTGAGAGAGATTGCTGTGACATGACCATGCATATCTTTTGGCATCTGGTCAATATTTATGACCAGAGACCGTATGGGTAAACTTAAAACCAGACTTTCCAATCAAAAACTGGACACTTGATAACCATACACCCAAACCATCTTCCTTCTCTCCAAACAGACTGATGGTGATATTTCCCCTGTTCTTGCAGCAAGAATCACATATTTAAAAGAAACTGTGAAACCCAGCTTCATAGCAAGTGGCTACACAGACCACATAGCAGAAGGGTGGGGCTGATTTCTTCCTTCCCAAAGGACTACTTGTGATTGATAGATATAAATCTGGAATACTTCAGGAACTATCTAGTGAGTCTGCAGAGCACTTGATATTTTTGCACTTTCTGGGCCCACTACATCTGTTCCACTATGATTTTTTTTTAAGGACAGTGGGTCATACAGTCCACTTGTGTAAACTGGCCAGGTGCTATTGAAGTCAATGGAAATATATCAATTTACGCCAGCTGAGGATCTGTTCCAGTAAGTGGAGCAGTAGCTCCAGGAGATGGACAATGCTCCGTTTTCCAATCTTCCCTACCTATTTTATGACTGTGTGTCTAAGCAATGCATTGGAGCTCCAGCAGTTTATCCAGAGCCCTATTTTAAATGCAGAACTGATGTTATTTAATTTTTAAAACAAAACAAAACTGGAAGTACAGTGTGCATAATCATCGTTGGGAGATGCACAGTTATCTTATTTCACAAAAGGAGCTACCATACTTTCCCTGTGCACACTGACTGTGGGCTAGCTAATGCTGTAACTTAGTGATGGCAAATGGCTATGCTGTTCCATTCATTTGCAGGCCTACCTAATCCAGCGTTCACCTTGAGATTTATCTTTCATTAATAAAAATCTTTGTGAAATAAAATATTAAAGCTGTGGGCTATAAAATAGTGCTGGACCTCAGAATTAAGGAACAAGTTGGGTCAGACTATGACCTCAGTTTTGTCTCTTCAAACAATAAGACAGAAAGTATTAGTTTTGAATTAAGACCATATTATCAGTAATACATTTTTAAAAATAGTTTCCTTTCAGAGTCCAAGTTCATTGAAACATTTACCATTTGGGCACCCAAACTGACATCTGTACCAAAGCTTCTGAAATTTCAGATTTAAAATCACTGCTAAACCATAGAGTCAGCTAACGTCAATTCAGGAACACCATTCCTTGAGCCGTTAAAAGATTTCATTATTCCTCTGTGTGCAAAGAAAAATACTTTGGGAAAAAACAGTCTGAGGAATATTAACAGCTAACAATATTTATATCATGCATGGTACATCAAGGCAGACCGAAAGAGCTTGACATCCATCGCTTTATAATCTTTCAGTGGGGCAGATAATGGATGTTTAAATATAGAACACCTAGAAAGGTTTTCCTAGGCAAAGCCATAGCATATGAAGGAATGTGAGCACTGGAAACACAGATATCCCATTATCAGTTCTCTAAACTAAACTATATAAAATGTTACTTGTCAGATACTATGAGTTACTTCAGCTAATATAGGACCAGATTATGCTCTGCTGTTTCATGAGTTTATGGAAAGGCAAGGAGGAGAATGTAAGAAGTCCCCCACCTTTTTGCAGCCTTGTGCAGCAGTGAGGTCAGTTGTAGCCCTTGAACTCCCCAGAACACAAGGATTGGTCCTGTCATGCAACTCTCGGGGGCAAGCCCCCTGACAGGGAGGGTGGAGTATCTGCTGGGCAGGCAGTGGAGAGCACGTTGCACACCCTGAAGGTATGTAGCAGCAAGCGTGTTCTCCCTGTATGTTGTGAACTAAGAGAGAAATTCCTTCAGGAGATCGCCATGGTGCAATGCATCTCTGCACCGCCTGTTGCGGGGGAGGAGAAACAGACATGTTCTCCCCAGCTTCTGGAGCTATGAGAGGAACAATCGTATTTTTGGTCTCCAAAACTTTCTCAGTTGGATGGGACGAGCTCTGTAGCCTGAAGTCGTGCTGTCAGAACAGCAGCAGCTCTCTGCATTTTCTCTCCTCCTCCAACATAGATTCGCTCAACAGCTATTAGTTGTGATAATTGCTCCGCCCAGGAGCACCTAGCTCCACCAACAAGGGGAATAGAAGGCAGAGAACTTCTCTCTTTCTGGTACACCCTCTGCTGGGGCATAATCAGAATGTGTGTCCTACAGACAATTCTGATATTTCAATACCTGTTCACGAAATAGCACAATTTTTCATGGAATGAAACATGATATATTCCTGAATGGAAATGTTTCATTTTGGTTTGTTGAACTGGCCTGAAACACTTCATTTCCAGTCAGTTTAACACAAAGCTGCATTTCCAGCACCACATTGCCTCATAAGGGTTATTATTTATGATTCTGATGCCCTTATTCTTCCCACGGCTCACTTTCTTGCTGTGCTACATCTCCCATGAAGCTCCCACACAGCTTGGTAAAAAGGAAGTCCATATTGCACCACGGGAGATGTAGTCTGATCAAGGACACCTCAACCCATAGGAGAGAATGGTGACCCAAACTGTATCTCCCTGAGGCAATAACCCACGCTAGAGAAATGGCGGTAAATGTGAACTAAATCAAACAAAAAGTTGAGAGTTAGTGCAACAAACCAAAATATTTTAGTTCATGTGAAATCTACCCAAAAGAAAATATTTTTTGTTTTGATTAAATTGAAAAATTTTGGCAAAATTGAAAATATTCCTATGGGAAATTTCAATTTGGCAAGCATTACAGTTTCTACAGAAAAAAATCATTTAAATGCAAAATTCTCTAATTAGCTCCAGTGCTGTCATCCCACAAACCAATGTGGGGTAGGGGTGAGACTGAGACATAGTGCTGCCAACTCTAGTGATTTAATTACAAGTTTCATGGTTTTGGGGAGGCTGACTCATACTTTTGGAATACTTGAGGCTGATGATAGTGCATTCAGAATTCAGGAAAAGTAACTTCTGTGGGGGAAAGGGAACAGAACCCTTTCACTGTGGTGACCAGGAAGATATGCAAATTGAGCACTTGGTCTGGGAAGGAACCATGGGAACAACAAAGAGCCCCGGATTTGGAAAAGACCAAGACAGGAATGTCATTGGGGATGCAGGGAATGAGAGTGGTAGCCAGGTCTTTTCTGTTCCCTAAGTTTGGGGTTAAAATACATCTACTGACAGTCCCCAATAAGTTCCAGCAAATTAAAGGAATAATTCAGCTGGAAGGAGTCAGACTGAGATGAAAGGGGTAAATGACCATTTATAAATAAATAATGTTCCTATCCTCACCTAAAACTCACTTTTACTGAATGTTCATATGGACAAGTAGAAATATTGAAATGGAGGACAGACAGAGTTATTAGAGTCCACAATGGTCTTCAAGGTAAGGTTTTGTTTCAGGAAAAATTTTCAACCTTTTTAAAAATAGAACAATTGTTATTTTTCAAATCAGCAACACAACATTTCATTTACCATCAATGAGAATTAATTCATCCACCTAACATACATGATAAATAGGAAAGGAACTGTTTCTGTTCCTTAGTTCCTTTGGTTGACAGCAGCAGCTAAAGTTGTAATATTGAGCAAAAGGAAAACATTTTTGTTAACAATCGTAAGTTATCATTTGATTTGGAGATGGGGACCTCTATTGGTATAAAAAAATTACCAGAAAGAAAAAGACTCATAAGGAAATAGCTCACTGTCTCCCACTAAAATAACACTGGGCCAAATTCTGATCTTAATTATACCAACATTAATCCAGAGTGACTCCTTTTCAAATCCAGTGTGCTGAAGGCAGTAAGGAGTCTTCTTTTTAAACCACAAAGAAATAATAATAAAGATCACTATAAAGAAAGAAATAGTATACTTTGATGTTAACCTTCTCTTACTTATGCCTTGGGGCTCTCGTGTGTATGTATTTTTACTACAGCGTTTGTGTAACCATGCAGTATTCTAGCTTTGGACTGACATCTCTGTGCTGGGTAGAAATTTCAATCCTTCATGACTATCTATTTGTCACTGCAGGTGAGTGGTAGCACTCAGGCTGATCCCTAGCCACTTTCACAGTTACTTATCTGTCTTTATAGATTCATCCTGTGTGTCAAGTTGGTGCATAACAGCATTACTGTCAGGGTGACAAAATTGTCCCCAGAGTGTCACAAATGATTCCCTATCGTTATGGCTGCAAGCAGGTGGTATCGACATTCCTTTCTAAGCACATCTTTTCCCCATCATGTGGTTGGGCCATTATTACCTACCATAGGTACAAAAATAATTACCATTCAAAAATGAAGATAATTTAAGAAACCAAAAGTAGAACTAAGATGATAAATGAGCAGAGTCCGTTTGATGACTGAAATTTTTCTTAAGTCTGAAGTCCCATTCACCATGATATTTTCGAAGAATACTGTGTTTTGAGGGAAAACTGTGTCTGAATATAGAAAAACCTGGCAATGAAATGCAAAATTCTTCCTAATGTGTCTGAAGGGCTGTGGCTAGCAAATTCTGCTCAATTTAACTGGCCATTCAAGCTGCTATTCTGTTGATGTAGCTTTATGATGTTACAACTGCATTCCCTTCCCTTCACTCCCATTTCATATTAAATGTAGTTGTGTTTTCCACTCAGTCATGTTTTCCTTAAAAACCGTTTTCTTCAATGTAGTGATGCGTAAAAATTGGCTGTGACTAAAGATTTTGTGTGCTAAGGGATGGATCACACAATTTTTTTGTCCTTTTCATGTTACATCATTCCAAGCAAAAAATTAACACATCATCAAGTTAAACACTTAGTTTATAATGCCATCTGGAGTAGACTACAAATCTTGATTTAAAAGGTGTGCTGAGCAACCAACCTTTATTGCAGTTCTGAAAATGACTACACGATTATATTGGGCTGGTAGTCAGGGGACTTCAGTTTTCTTCCTGTCTCTGGCACAGACCCTAGGCAAAACACCACTCGGTGCCTCAGTTTTCCTACCTGTAAAATGGCTAACACGATACATATCCTTCTTAATAAAGCAATTTGAGCTGATCATCAGATGCAAAGTGTAAGATGTAAGTATTATATTATTGCTACTACTGGAGTCTATAAGCGTATATTAAGGTAGCACTCAGAAGGTGGAAGGCTTTTTTCCTCTCTGTTTGGAAGATGAGCCATCTAAAGTACAGTCACAACAAACAAACAAACAAACAAAACAAGAGGACAACTTGTGCTCTAATTTATATGAGTGAAACACCTGAGTAACTTGCACAGGTTTAGGGTATCTGATCTCTACTAATACTAACGTAATTGAGGCGAGAACTGCGTGTGTGCATACATCTGTTATTTTTTCATGATGAGCACTCATTGTCTGGTTCAGTGTGATTCTGACACTGGAAAAATGCACCTAAAACCAATTCTGAAAACACCTGACCATGAAGTCAAAAGGCAAAATATCTAAAGCTTCTCCTGGAATCTCTGACCTCAGAGGCTGACATGATTTGATAGGAAATTTAATGTAATAGTCTGAGAAAGCCAAACGGCCTATTGTCAGCAATGAAGTCTCAAAGTTACCAGAATTAATATAACTGTACAATGGAAGTGCCCTCGAAGGACAACACTGCAGAACCAGGGCAGAGGGAAAAATGACGTTTGAAGTCATTTCACCATGGCTTTCTGGCATCACTACTAAATGGGAATAAAAAATCATCTGACTTACCATATGCTTCTGAGTGTGTCCTTTCCTTATCTAATATAAAGTAATAACACTGACGTTCCACACCACACCTAAGCTGTTAAGGGGATCTCCTGGGACTAAAGAGAGCTCCATTTTGAATCACTAAATGCAATAAGAATAAATGCAAGTGGGAGTCTATTTAGCAGAGAGTGATGTCTGGTCTGTAGCCCATCAAAGCCCAATAAATCTCAATGCTTCAACAAGAGATGAAAATGGTTATCTCATCATTTCAGTGCCAGGGTGAAATTTTCTCTGAGCCAGAGTATTTCTACAGATGATTTATGTCTGTGAAGGGTAGTTGTTTAGCAAAATGGTTGATAATGATAAATAGATAGTAAATAGAAACAGCAGCAAGGGAGTGGTTCTTAGTTGCAGCAACAGAATAAACAATATACTTACATAAGGTATATGTCATGTGTAAGTGCCATTATTCTAAATCCTAGAAGTTGCATATAACTGGGACTATTGAAAAAATGATCTAATAATATGATTTTCAGGCTAATTGTTTTGTGGAGCTTTATATGAGCTCAAGGCAAATAAGGGTCAAATTCTGCTTTCAGCTACACCTGTGTTAATATTAATTTATTGAAGTTTTTCTGAATTTACACTAAATTAATACAGAGCCAAATTTTTTATGCTAATTTTAATACATAAATAGCATATTCATAAGGGAGGGGTAAAACAGAATACATTTTTTCATCCTGCATGTTTTCCTCCCCTTTAATGGATACCTCATATCTGCCATATGTTTTAAAAGTCATCCAAAACTTTAAAAAACAAGCTAACTATTTTTATGGAAGAGGAGACGATGCATAAACATACGTGAGCACTACTTTTAAAAAAAATATATACATTTTTAAATTTATAAATTTATAAAATTTTTAAGGTCTAAATTTGGAGAGGGTGAGGTAACTGAAAGAAATTATTCACAGAGTAAGCAACGATAGAAAAGTCTAGTTAAAAATAAACAGAACTGACTTTTTGAGCCTTTGAATAAAAGATAAGATGATTGCAAACAGAATGTCAAAATGGAGTTGGAAATTTGAAGAGGGGGTTCTGTAGCTGTACATGGCAGAAAAAAACCCCTAATTATATTTTTAAATGCCCAAAATGCCATGTCCACCAAAAGCCTGATGCTCATTAGTACTAGTAATTAACTTTACAACTGTCAACACAAACATCACACAGTCTGACAGATAGATAGTAGCTCTGAGGGTGCTAATAAATCCAGGAATAACAACTTGACACACAGATGCACAAAAGGATGCAGGTGATAAAGAAATGTTGACATCAAATCTAATTATCTTTGAAACGGCCAACCACTGCACAATCTACAGTAATGCACTGTTATTGCTAGTGATGAGCCCCACCGGAATGGCTCTTAACCACAGCATATAACTGAGCTTTTACAGCCCCTTGTCATATCTAGTGAGGACAATATCAAAAAGGAAATTATGAGTGTCATGACCCCTCCAAGTCAAAAATCCAGTGATGAATATAGGCTCAGCAAGGCATAGCAGATTACCCCCTTACTAGTTTTAAAGCCAGGATGATATATGACATTTTTATCAGGCACTTTCTCAGGAATGTCACCGAGAGGGAAAATAAAGGCCCTGAAAAGAGACGACTAGGTGAATTATGCAACTGTAATTGCCGATCATAACCTGATATGAGCTGAAATTGCTCTGTTTTCATATTGAGATAGCATAAAATTGTCGGGAAATGCAATGGCTCCTTAATGTGGCCTAGATGAGTCTAATATTCTGATCATTTTTCACTCAGCTGCTAGGTAAATAGTGCTTCTTTAACACAACCACAGTGGCCCAGGGCAATCTGGGGGCCCAATTTTACACTTGAATTGAGAAAATATGTGTAAACTACAATTTTTCATATTTTCTGCATGCATAAGAAGATGAAACATCTTTATCATGTGTATTGTCTGGCTGAGCTTATAGAAAATATTAGTTTATCTCTCCTACTTTGGTTTATTCCATAAGTGAAACACATAGATCTAGAGGACAGGCAATATTCTATATACAAAATAGGCCCATCTTTTATGCAGTCTCATTTCAGGAGTTCTTCCAGTATTTTGTTTTTAAAAAGCAAATGAACAAGTGAAGATATTTTTGCAAAAATAATTGTATATATATATTTTTTTAAAAGGATACATGCATTTTATGGGAAATCAATGTGAAAACGAAGTGCACAAATATCTGTGTGGATGATCTGAGTTTTTATTTTAAATAATGAACACTAGCAGAGAAAAAGAGTGCTTTATTACCATGTTCTGAGAGGATTTTTTTCCCACCAGTCCTGCTGCAGTAATTGGTTTATAAAATATATTTGCTTAGAACCTGCTGATGTAAAAATAATAAAATAAAAATGAAATGAAAGCTTGATATTAACCATTCTTAGACAATGATCAGCAATAATATCTGGGGCAGAAAGGTCATAAACCATACTTCCAGGACAGGCATAATTCACTGTACAACTGTAGGTTTAAGAATTAGTTTCATAAAGTCATTATCTATCACTATCATTCTTTGCTCTCATGAGAAATACAGGGTTTTAAAAAATAATTATTTGTATATTTTGACAAAGCTCATAATGAATGAAGGTGGCCCAGATTGTAAGGAAGTCAAAATGTAAAAATAGGAATGTAAAACATTGGATTGCTCTTTCAAATTTCTAATTGCTTTCTTCCCCTGAAAGAACCCTGGCTGAAGTGCACTGTTCTTTCTTTTTTTCTTAAGATTTAGATCAAAAGTAAACAAGTAAAAGAGTGAAAAGGATTAAGTCTCTTTGTTAGCATTTACCATATCTGTTTTTAATTTCTATATGTCCTCACCTTATCTAGATGCTTCAACACTAATTGCAAAGTAGTACTGACTAGCAGTAACGAGTCTTTTCACTTTGGAAAAAGCCAACATGTTGCTGGTTACTCTAGATAAGAGCCCCTTAAAAAAGTTTTATATGTATCTGGTTGGAATCAGCCTACTTTCTATTCCTGTTTATGCGTCCTGCATTCTAGAGGCTTAGATTTTGCAGTAATCATGTAGTGCAGAGTGATACCTTGCTCCATAGAGAAGTTTCTACTCAAGCAAATTCCAAAGGTTTCAAGGTTTGGGATATATGGTACTGAAAATAATGCTTCAATGTCTAATTAATCAGCCTTTGTAAATTATTTCACTTAATAAAATGGAATAAGGTTAAGTGTCCAGGAATTAATATTGCATGATCCCAAACACAGAGTTGTTCAGATTTCAATGAATTTAAAATTGGAGACCCATTCATAATTATTACATAACCACTAACTCTGCTATGAACAGTCCTTATGTGATTAACTCAGCAGCAGAAAATTTAAGAGATACCTGCATTAATTTTCACTACTCATTTCCCACCAATTTTCACTCAACTACAGTGATGAATAGCAGACAAACTGTTATGATCCTACTGCCTCCCCCCCAAACCTTTTTCTTTTGGCAATTCTTAAGTACCACTGTGGAAAATTTCTGATAATATAACACAGGACCCTGGTTGGTAAGAAAATATCCTCACATTTATATTCCATTCTTATCATAATTTAGGAAGCCAAGTGGCCAAGTTCCTATTTGGCTCTCTCAAAGCACCTGTTTACAGAAGGCTTTTCCTACAGTCATTGGCACTTACAGAAAAATAATTTACAACCTTAACCATTCACTAACAAAGTCAATCTCACTGAAACTGTATTTATTTTATCTTCCTGTCTCTGTATCCCCCTTCCGGAGAGTTAGTGAAGAGACTGCAGCTCCTGTTGCTAAGCAACCATACCGTAGCAATGCATCACAATTACTAATTGTTCCTAGCATTTTCAACTTTGCAAATGTGGAAGCTGATGTGACAAAGACGAAGTGGCTAGGATGTCAAAAGTATGATCTAGAGTTCTAGACATTAAAAAGTTAGTGGAGGGACAGATAGTAAAAGAAAACCAAAAAAGAGGCTATAATAAATAAAATAATAATGAGTCGTCATTAGTAGCCTGACTGTCAGTCACTAAGATTGTTGTCAGTACAGTGTCCACAAAATACTTTGCCTATAGACTCACCTTAAAATATTATCTCTTCAGTAGATGTTTTATGGTTATGGGGAAGCAAATATACAGACACACAGACTTTTGTCTCCCTCCCCTCTCTCTGTCTCTGGGTGTAAGAAGGCACCAGAATATCTCTGCTGCTGAAAATTAATGCATGATCTATTAGTAATCAAATTTTAGCCTGGATTTTATGGTTAGTCTAACCGAGTTAATTTTTCTACTGTTAGCAATTCATAGAAGAGGTCTCTTGTGGCAGCACAAACCTGGGATTCACAGCAGCTGTCAGAAGAGACTCTGAGGAATTCCTTATTAGCTGGAATGCAACCAGGCAGAAAACTCATTACACAGTGCTAAATATATTTAATCACATCTATTAGAGAAAAATGAACTTGATAATTACAACAAATAACTAAACTGCAAAAAGTGTTCATGGAAAAACCAGCACCAGGATATGTAAGAAAGGGGAATGTATACCAACATGTGTGAGCAAGCCATGAATTTGGCAATTATTTCGTTAGTAATGCCAAAGGACATACCACTAGGTACAAGATTTACATTCTCTCCAAAAGTGAAAGATTTGCATTTCACAGCTTATTGTGTCTAGGATACCCGTTAAAAGAATTAACAGTACAACTCCACTGAGAGTCAAGACAACTACATCATCTCAACATGCTTCTTGGGAAAGTGCATGCACTATAAGCATCTGATACAATAAATAGAGGTAACAGTCATTCAATAGCACACATTGTTACTATAAAACATAATACAAGGGACCAAAGTCCATCGTAATTTACACCCTGTGCAGCCCCAATTCGGCTTCAAATGGGATTGCGTGGATGTAATTTGGGTCACAATTTGGTCCATCAAGTTAGTCATATATATTTCTAGAATAAAATTGCTGATACTTAATAGGTCAAACACCAAGAAAATTGTGGGCGGCAAATTTGGTCTGGAAGCTGCACAACTTTTAATAATTTCTGCAAATTTGAGAGATTGAGACCCTGTGCACCAGATTATAACCTCACTTACTCAAATTTGGCCTGGGCACCCTTACATCATTTGAGTGAATGGCACTGTGACCTAGTACATGGGATCCGTCTCTAAATTTGGCTTGGTCACCCTTCTGTCATGATCCAGTGGGAGTGGTAGCAGATGAGGATAGGGCCAGGGACCCACGTGGCCAAGGCCAGGCTCTTTGGATACTCAATCTGCTCACTGCCCAGCGTTTGTGCCAAGGTCTGCACTTGGCCTTGCTTGTACCAACCTAGCACTTTGCCCAGGTGCACTTCTATCTCCACCAGATGGCATAGGCAGCAGCAGCAGCAGCGACATGGAGAATGTAGTCTTTCACAGCTGCCGCCTGCAAGTGGGGATGAGTTTGGGGAGGCCATGGTGAGTGAGGCTAAGCAGGAGCTGTGGCCTGTGCCTCCCGCAGGGCATGGAGATAGAATAGGGGAGTCATGCAGGTGCTAGCTCCCCAGAGGGCCTCCAGGAGTGTCTGAACTGGGACCAACTATAGCCCACAGAGGCTCACTCCTCTGGCCCTCCCCCAAGTACTGGAGGAATGCAGCGGATAGAGTGTGGGTGGGTGGGTGCGAAGCGTTATGATTCTTGAACTGATAGCACCAAAATTGCAACTTTAACAGCGGCCACAACTTTTAAACCAAAAAAAAAAAAAAAAATTCATAACTTGCTTACAACTTATCAAGGGCATATTCTACTGATCTGATGCAAATAATTATAGATTGAAACCAAAACAGGAGAAAGTGTCACACGTCACACAGTGCCATCTCAACTGGTCCACCTGTCAGCGGCCAAACCCTCACCTTTCTATACTGCTTAAAAGGCCTTGGGTCTGATTCATTGCTTAGCAACTTGCATAGCCAATCAGTATGAAGTGTCACCATTCAGATTTAGTTGTATTTTATTTCCCCTTTGCGATGATGTAAATGCCTACACAAGATGCAGGATAACAAAGAATCTGGCCCCTTGAATTTAGAATGGGCTGAGCTCCTACACAGATGCCTGCTTCCCTTTTTGCCCAATCTCCACTCCCATGTTATAAGTATCACCTCCACGTTTATTTGTTTGACCTTTAAATCCTGCCAGACACTACAGACATCTGGGGGGACACTATCAAAATAAGCTGCAAAACTGTTTGGAAACAATAAGTAAATATAAATCAACTGAGAAACAAAATCTGGGCTTGGATGTTCTTAGGATTTGAGGTCATAGGCACCAGGTTTGAAACATATGCGTACCACATACATGAGGTAGGTTGTCTAAATTAAGCCAACTTTTATTTTTCTTATCTGGCTATAGAACAGTCCCACATTTGTCATCTCTGAAATATGGCAAGGAACACCATCCGCAGAACATTTCACACAGAATTTTGGTAGCATTTAGAAGACCAACAACATAGGTGAGGCTAAAAGAAGAGAGAACACTATTGGTTGAGGTCAATATCTCAGCTCCGGCATCAGTATAACTGGGACAAAAAGTGCCTTCTGTAAGAGTTATTCTTTTTAGTCAGTAATTCAGTAAGTTACATTGGGAATCTCATCTTACTTGAAGTAGCAATAGCATTTACCCTCATGTAAAAGTCCAATAGAACCAATTGGGCTCAATAGGAAGGTATCAGGCTTTTTACAGAAGTCATTCCAAAAACCTATACAACAACAGAGAATAGTATGTTACCTACAGGAATTTACCACCATACTATAGAATTTTGGCAGGGTTGCAATTCTCTCTTAAATTCTGTAAGATTTGGGGCGGGGAATAGAATGTAATAAAATTAACTTTTCTAACAGCCTTTTCCATAAACATACAGCACTCCAATCAGAATAAGAAGTCCACCTCTACTGGAATGGCTGCGTTCAGGAATCAGAAAATAGCATGGAACCCTTCATTGCTGCACATAATGCATGCAATGTCAAACAGAAGGGGACAAGAACTATTCTCAAAACACTGATTATCCAGGTAGTGGCATAGGTACTAACTTTCAAAACAAATTCTCTGTCTGATAATGGCAAAAAGAAAGTAGAGGGGTCAGGGTGGAAAGTGCTAAAATGAAGACCTAGCATAGCAGGCAAAATTTCCACAATTAGAGATGTCCCAGTTTGTACAATCCACATCTATATCTTTAAATAAGAAACACTGGCTAGGATGCTTGCTTCTCAGTTTGGTTTTCTGAATAATAGGTATATTGATTTTACAACAGAGATTTGTTTCCATGACCCTGCAATACACGTGCAAGGGTTAGGGGTGCCACCAATACAACAGGCAGGATTAGCATGACAGTAGCGTTTAGTGTTGCACGACTGGCAAACTCTGTTATGGAATACAAAGTTGGCACTTATCAAATAATAAACAACAACAATAATATATCATGAACTAAGTATCTCTCTATGGCATTCTCCACAAGAAATGACAAGTAGTAGTAAATCTCAGACTTCCTGTAACATTCATAAATCACAACCCCCAACATTGATCATTTCAGCAGATGGCTCCACTCTTCTGTGGTAGCAATTAAACAGATAGTGCCTAAGTGGAGAGCAAATTATCCAGGTTATCTACCCCACTTAAAAATATGCAATCTTTCAATATCTAGTGTCAATGGGACAGAATCCAAGAATCTCCAACCACAGCCCATGCCGAATTGCTATTATATTCTATATCAGTCAGAACTTCAGAGTGTCCAAGGCCTTTGGCATATGTTCTCAGATAAGAGAATGGAAACTTCAGCTTTCTAAGAACCCCTTGCCACCCCCAAAATTTAAAAAGAAAAATCTATCTAATGAGCACTATGTTATCTTCACATACCAGCGAAAGAACTACATAGAGTATTTTGCTGAAGGGACGAATTTAAAAGGGATCACCTAGGCTAATCTCATATATCTGTATTTAAAACGATGGGGAAAAAAAACAAAATTGGTAAATTTTTCAAAAGTACCTAAATCACTTGGGAACCTAAGTTCCACAGACTTTCAATGGTATATAGGAACTTTTGAAAATGTTGTCCTATTCGTAGAACTAATCCTGCACTTCTCTGATGTACTAAATCTGCTATGGACGAAAAAGAGTAGAATACACAAAGGGAGAGACAAAGGTGGGATTCTGCACTGAAAACAGAGGAAGTGCTATATAAATGTGGTGATATTGTGGGATCTGGAGGACTTGACAAGGCAAGTCTTTAAAGTGAGATACACTCTTCAATTTCCCACCAACCTTAGGTTGATGTGTAAACAATGTTGTCAGTCCCTGCTGGCTCTGGGCTACAACAGAAAAAGAAGAGTACTCAAATCTGGGTTTCCCTGGCTTCAGTGGAAACACTCAAGTAAAGTAGCATTTCATTTAAAGGTAAAGAGGTTGCTATGAGGAGGTGTAAAACAATACCAGAGTTTAAGATGAGGCAGTGAATAAAGAAAAAATATGGTTGTTTAATTAGACAACTAGTGAGCATATGTTAAGCCATCTATAACCCAAATGCTATGGTTTAAGTGAAAAGAGAGTCAAATATTTCAGAATTTCTACCATAGAAATGTTGATGAAACTAGAGAGAGAGAGAGAGAGAGAGAGAGAGAGAGAGAGAGAGAGAGAGAGAGAGCGCTACATATTCTATCTATCGATCGATCGATCGATCGCTGGCTGGGTAGAGAGATCAGAGAACACTGGAATGTTAGCAAAAAGAAGTTATCCAGCTGCACTGTGTTTCATCACATATCAATTTTTACTGAAAAGAAAACCATACAAATTTAATCAGTTCTTCATATGGTAATATTTAACATTTTTCTTCCAAGTTGTTTGATATTATTGTTTTAAAAGTTCCTTTTTTCTCTCCCCAAACGTGATGTGTGATAGTGGCAAACACAGCAAAAATATCCATCCCTGGCAAGACTGAACGTCTCATTTACAGTAGACTCAGTAATAAATGCACTGGCGTCTGTGTCAATTGGCTGTCTCAATGAAGAACAGGTTACCATAGGGAACAGTATAAGTAAAGTCCACATTTGAACTCCCACATCCTCCTCCGACACATGTTTGCAGCATCAGTAGAAATTAAATTGCCCTAATAAACTTTTCTCCCTCCTTCAACCCTAACGGGAAGGTGGGGGGAAAAGGATTTTCTGGCATCACTAACACTTTTTTCCTCCTTTTTTGGAAGGCCATTGTATGACATTACTTTAGCACTTTTAATTATTTGAAAATATATAATATAGTGGAGACATGGGTAAATGCCTATTAAAAGGTTGCATTTTCTCTGAGCAATCATAAAACATATAGCTCCTCTTAAAAGAATATATTTCCTTTGTTTCTAAGCCAACCACATATAATAAAACAGCCCGCTCCTTTCAAGTAAATAAAATTATTTGTATTATATAAAATGGGATATTGTATGCAGTATGTGAATTAACAATAAGACACATCAAAGTGTGCATTACTGAAAGCTAACCCATGCCTCACATGTGCTGTAAGCCAAATGCTTTAAATAGTCCAAGAAATGTATTGTAACAGAGTAGCTAAAACCACAGTGTGTCATAAACTATCAGTCAGAGGAGATATAAAACCACGATCCTGACCATTTGTGGTCATTAAAATCCCTTTGCATTTGCTGCATAATTTAGGGTGTTAATTCTAGACCACTAACCACATTCCAGTTTGAATAATTACATCCTGCCTATCTAAATTTTCCATGCATTTTCAGTTAGAAAAGGTATTTTTTACTTTCTGTCCAATATTATGTACTGTTGTTGCGCACTGTTGCAATCTTGCCAATTTTCACCTCAGAGGTGGCTGCATTTCAAGTGGCGGTTGAAGTAATTCCTTTGCATACGTCTATATATGTATAAATCTATGTCTGAATTCTCTCGGCAGCTACATTCCAACTGAAGTGAGTGAATATAACAGGATTTCTTGGCTGCATTTAGTGGTGGAATTTGGGTCATAGTTTGTAACATAATTTGAGATCCTTTAACTGTAGTATAAATGTAATAATAAGATTATTCTATGAATAATCTTAAAACAATAAAAAGCTTAGTAATGGAAATAATCTGTATATGGGTTGAAGAAAAAAATTCTCTGATATAAAACATGCTTGGCAACATTTAGGAAAATGTTTAGTATAAAACCATCTTAGATAATTTTAAATCATGACATATAAAATATTTCTGTCACTTTTATATAGATTAGGATTGTGATATGATATCCCTTCAACATACAACTTCAGATTTATAAATTGCTCCTTAGCCTCCATCACTCTACATTAAAAATGTTAAAATGCGACTACCTATACTAACAGAAAGTGTACTGTTTTGCTGAGTCAGCACTTTTCCTAAAAAGTAAAAGGTTTCTTTCAGAAAGCATTAACAAGTACAGCGTGGCTTTAAGCTCTGGCTGTGCCAAATGTCTAATGGTGGGAAAGGGGACAGAATCCAGTGTAGTTAGCAATAATAGTAAAATTTTCCTTTCAAGAAAAATGCCATGCATGGAGGAAATGCATTGTAAATGGTTAGATTTATATGGGCGATGGAGCGTGAGTGAGTAGCGCCATAAAATAAATGTGAACTGGAAAGTTAGGAATTATAGAATAGTTTATAGATCCTAATGTTATTTCATAGAAAGCAGCTTTTTCCCAAAGCATGACAGAACAACCAATCCTATTCTGCATCCTAATTCATCACCGCACCATAACCAGCAAAGATACAAAGTGTTATTTAAATAGTATATTGTTATTTCTATGTCTAAATATTTATCACTCAGTATTTGTTCCTCATCACAAGGGGTGCGTCTACACTTACAAATTAAGTCAATTTAAGCTTGCTTAAATCAACTTATTTTAATCTGTGTCCACACTACATTTTCCTAAAGTCGATTTAAGCAGCAGCTTAAATCGACTTAAGGAAAAATAAAGTCAACTTTACTAAACCTCGTTTTAGGTCGACTTTGCTGGCTTTAGAAAGTTGACTTAGCCAGTGTGGATGCAGAGTAGCCCTAAGTCGACTTAGGGGGCTTCAGGGCTTCCCCACTGCCCTCCCTACCAGGGTGGCTGGCACAGCCACAGCCTGGTGTGCCCCCCCACAGGGCAGGACAGAGCCCTGCCCACCCTGCTCGTATGCCCTGCCAGGGTCTCTCTCCCCCTCAGCCCCCATTGTACCAAGGTACAATGGGGCAAAGGCTGAGCCCCCTGGCACTTGGCAAGAGGTGCCTCTCCCCATCACCATGGACCTGTCCCAGGTCCACCTAGCCCCTACAAGTCGACCTAGGCATCCAGTGTGGATGCTCTAGGTCGATTTAGCAGGGTCCCCTCTAAGTCAACTTAATTTTTGAGTGGGGATATGCTACGTTGACTTAAATTAACAAGTGTAGACATAGCCAAGGAGATTGATGGTTATGAAATCTGCATCACAGTTAGTATAGCAGGTATGATGATAAACAGAGAGCAGAGAAAGGCTACGTTGTATGTTATAGGTTTGTAAGAGATACAGGAAACTTGCTCTTTGCTTGTCAAAATAGTCACACATTCCACCAGAAAAAGGCCCCACTAACAGTAGCAACAATCATAACATGGTTACCGTATAATGTTTGTAAACCTCACTTTCAATTATAAAAGAATTACTACTTTGACACTCTATTTAACACTGGAGTTTTAAAAAATTATAAATTTTCAAAACTCTTTTATTCCATTGGTCAGTCTAAAAATACAAGATTAGAGTAGTAAGAAACGGTACACAATTGAACACCATTTGTCCTAATTCATCTTTATATAAGAATAGCAAAACAGAAATGAATAGATTTGGAGCTTTTATGTAAACATATCCATATTAGAAGACAATATGCCATTGAGAAGATATTGTGATACAATGCCACCCATATAATTATTTAATATATATGTTAATGTGGGGGTTGTATTTTAAATAACTTTATTTTATAATGAATGACTTATGCTCCTGTCCTGCAAGCAAATCCACATGGACAGATCCCTGTGGCCACGAAGAACCCCACTGAAAGTCTGGAGGGAAATACTTGTGTACAGTCAATTGCATGACTGGAACTTTACAGTATAAGATTTAAATATATAACAAATGTGCATACAGTGAAAGATGCATAGAGGCTTATATATATAAAGACATATATGAAGAGTCGGAGTCTATATGTGTCTGTTTTGTGGTGTGTGTGTATGTTAGATATTTATGTTACACGTTATATAATAAATATACATATACGTACACAAATATGGTGGATTTCACTGTTGATGAAACATTCAATAGGGATATATATAAATCTATCAGCAGCATTATTACAGTAAATGTTACAGCAACATTCTTATCGCTTTTGATTTCATTGCATTCCTGCTTCAAAATAAACATTAACTTGCTTTTAATCAATTCCAAATGTTCTATCAGTCTGACAGTGTGGTTAACTGTTTCTAGCATGATGCCAATCTTCTTCTGAAGTGACAACACACTCATGCAGAATCACAAGAGTGTGCACATAGAACAAACAGTGGTCAAATTCTCACTCATTTATCGGATCTTCAAATACTGATGCACTAATCACACCGATTTGGCATCATTCAATTTTAACAAAGGATTTGCTGTAGTGACTGATACCTTTGGAACTAAATTGCGAGTGATTTCTTAAGTTATGTGAGTAATTACATATGTAGAGCTACAGATGTTGAACAATAGTGGCTTCCACCAAGATGTACACTATAATATCAAAAAATAACCCGGCATCTGGATTCTTTATCTAAGTACCTTTCTTAGGGTTTGGATCTTAATTTTTTACAGTTGACAGCAGTGTTATTTGAGCCAGTCAGTGGCATCTGGTAGTTGGGGAAGGGGGGTGGGGGGAACAACACTGTGCACTTTAATTAATTGTGGAGAGATTACATGGTCTTCCAACCGTGTAGTTTGTCATCAGAGCACATTACAGATTTATATTAGATGTTTCTCCACAGTGTCAAGAATAATTAAAGGGGGGTAGGAAATGATGCCAGCTAGCAATGCTGTACATCAGTGATGAAAGTTTTAAATTTATTACAGCCATACAATTTCAAAAGAAGATGTCAATTCTGTAGTTTGACTGTGCAAGGAATAAATATTAGGTAGGTAAAGCAGCCAATATATTTAGTCTGCTTGAATAATGAGAGGCTCATGTTTAATCTATCAGACCTACCACAATTGGTGTGGCATGTCAGCGTTATTAATGAAGCAGCAACCGCTTTTCTCATAAAAACATCCATTGAATACAATAACTAACATATGGGTTTTTTTCTTTTTTTTAAAAAGGATCTCTGTCCAACTGTTCATTCTGACTCATAAGAAAAGTATGCAAATTTATTTTTGCTCAATTAATTTGTAATACATTTGGATTTGGGTTTCATTAATGGTTTTGTTTTGATGTGCATAATCCCAGAAATTATTCTTGCATTAGACTAACTAATGAGTCAGAACCATTTTACTGCCCTCATCTGTGCATGGATCTTCTTCCACATGTCAATGAGGGCAATTTTGGCACTGACCTGGGGAACAATGTCTACTCAAAAGCTACTGATCTAATTTCTGCTCTCACATACACCCAGCCAAATCCCACTGAACCTGAATGGGAACCTACATGTCCAAGACAGTTTCAGCATATACGTGTGAATTTATTTCATGCCAATTTATCGAATGAATTAATTGCATTCTCAAACACTCCATGGTAAAGGAATAGCAAACCTTGACTGTCTTGAATTCAAAAAGAGACTGTTTGATAGTCAGTCAATGTTAGAAAAGTAAACTTTCCGCTTTGTGTTTTTTCAGCTTTTTCAGAAGAAAGTAGTTGCAGGAGAATTACTGCACGTATTGGTGATCAAAGTAATTTTGGCCTTCATTTTTATTCTTTATGACCACAAAGCAGGCAATGATCAATCCTACATATATGAGTATTTTGTCTAATAAACTTGGTTTTTTAATCATTTATATTGTGCAATAGGAAAGATGTACAAGTATAACCCATGCATCTACACCAACACCTAAGCTTTGCAGTTTATGTTCAGAATTTATATAACAGTGCATCTAGAAAATACCTTTTGCATATGCTAGGGAGGCAGTGCAGTCTATTGAATAGGTCACTGAACTGGGAGTCAGGAGATCCGGATTCTGATCCTGGCCCTGCCATTGATCTACTGTGTGACCTTGGGCAAATCACATCACCTCTCTGTGCCTCTTCACTACTTTTCAATCATTGTCTGTTTTGTTTACACTGTAAGCTCTTCAGAATAGCAATTTTGGGACACTATGCAGCTGTACAATCCTAGTACAATGGGGCCGCAGTCTCAGCTGCCACTATAGCTGCTAATGTAATGCACATGTTAATAAAGATTCTTAAAAACCAGACTTGCGAAATTCCCTTTCTGAATGTTCATATTTTAATGGATATGAATAATAATACAATACCCTATCCTTCTGTAGGTGGTGGCTGGATAGCAATGTGGTATTACCGAACCTTCCGGGGGACTTTATCTTTAATCAGCTCTATAACAATGTAATGGATTGCAATAATTCCCTGCCTCCCCACCCCAAATAAATCTCCTAGATTTTTGCCTGGTTTTGCTTTCTGTTGAATGGTTACCTTGTTTACCAAAAAAACCCATGACAATGACAGTTCTATGATGTTTCATAACTATGCTAAATCTATTTGGAAACTATAGTTTGCATGCAATCTTCTTGCTAAGTCAGTGTTTCTTTCTGTACTCATATTAAACCTGCTCTCTACAATCTCTACTGGCTGTCTATTGGTTTCTGGATAGATTTTAAGAAGTAGCTTTTGACCTACAAAGCCCTAAATTATCCAGAACTTAACAGTCTAGGAGAATTAGACTGAAAAGCTTTGAGCACCGCTAACAACTATGCACTGAACACCTTGCTAAGTTGTACCTCCAGCAGAAACAGACAAGGCACTCAATGTCTGTCCTAGTATACAAAGTTTTTAGCTCGATAGAATTCATACATCTAAAATTACAGCCCAATACCTTACCTATGGATTCAGGCACTATCCAAAGATTCCAGTATCAAGAATGTGTCTCGGAAAAAGGTCTCCCCTTCTTGTTATTTTGTCCCTTGAACTGCTCTCTTTTTCTACAGCACTATAACAAGGTAGACTGTGAGAGCCATTCGTAGAAACAGAGCTGGTATAGGGGCTACCACATACATTGATTATCTGCTTTGATCATGATGCATCATATTCATTAGGAAACATCTTACCCTTTCCATTCTTTGGAGGGTAGTTTTCTCCTTTTCAGATTCCCTTCTCTGATTACTATATCAGGGCAGGGGAATTCATATCTTAAATGTAGCTTTCAGTCCTGACACACCCAAAAGCAACAATGTTCAAACTGAAAGCTTTGGTTCCATCAATATACAACTGCTTTACATTGAACCAATCTACCGATTAACAAAATTTTATTATCAACTTGAAATATGGCCCTCCTACATATGGGATACAAGCAAATAAATTGTTAATATTCATTCAGCTATCTCTTGTCCTAACCATGGGGCAGCTGTCACAGCACATTTATTAACTATTATTTATAGAACGAAAAAAGTTAAGCATTATCTAATACCTTGTCTTTCAAACGATTTTACAAGATAAACATTTCATAAGATCCAAGTTTTGGCATTATTAAAAATATATATATTAAAGCCATTAGCTTGCATGAAATGCCAGGAAGGGATCAGAAAGGTGTAATTAGTATATTGGTAGTTCTAAGATTACTTCCCAGCGTGCTTTTTGAGATTTTTTTCCCCCTCCAGCAAATATCAAGAAATAACTGTACAGTAATTAAAGACAATATAAAGTTGTTCCTAAAGTTAGTCTCCTGCTGCATTAGTAAGAGCTACATTTAGAAGAAAGAAAATAATTACTATTTTTGCTATTCTGGTTCTTTGAGTTCTTAACCATCATTTTATTTATAAAATATTCTACCTTCGCTACACCCTGCTAAGGCATTCAAGGTTCTGAACAGAAAATTAGGACACAGTAATAAACCACAGTTACATATCTCTTTGTTGAGGGGGAGAGAGTTTCAGGGGGGGTGGGGAGGAGAAAGGGAAACGTGTTGGGTGGAACAGCTGAAAAATACTCTCAAACCAAAAGATCTCATGAGAACATAAATGAGATTTTCCAGTTTCAACGTATTTGGATACTCTGTGGCTAAAGATACTAAATTAAGGGGAATATTAGTGAGACTACCACTGAGAGAAAGAAGGGTTATTTTATTTTTGTTTTTTATCTTTCAGGGTGTCTGGATAAAAACCAAGCCACAGGAACACCCATTAAAAATAAAAAGATGGTCAATGAATGCATTCACACTTTTGTGGGTGATATTTTTAGCTAAATAAAAATTCATTAATCAAAGCATCTTAATGATTGCAGCTTTCATTATTGCAGATTCATTCATACAGCTGCCTGGAAAAAATGCAACCTTTTAAACAGAGGGATTGCACAGGAAATCAAATGGCTCTTAGAGCCGATTCTTTCTCCCATTGCTACATTAGATGACTATTGCTTTGAAGTCCACATCCCCTAAAGTGACTGTTACACACTGCTCTTTTGAAGAGAGTCCTTAGGGGTTCACCAGTGATCCTCCATCTTGGTGACTTCATATCCCGTGCCTGATAAACATTTTTCATTACATTCTTCCCGAATTCTTCATAAAATCAAGGCTTGAATATGTCATGGATTCTGACTCCAGGAGTGAATGACTGACTTTGAAAACCCTTGTTCAAAGATAGCTTCATATTTTATGACAATTATTGGAGAACGGTGGCCAGGCAAATGGACTAGCTCATCTAGGTCACATTCTTCAAGGGGACCTGCAATTGCATGGCTGTCCCAAATCTTCAGGATTGGGGCCCACATTCTGAAATGCTCAGCATTGTAGTTAGATCTGGGCCATATTTACTCAACCCATTCCTGATTAAATTGCTTCCTATAAATTCTTTTTGGCAATTAGAAACTGCATATTAACAGATTGTTTAAAACATTAAATTATGGAAAAATAAGATTGAGATTAATAGGGTAAAGTCTAAATACTGAAAGGCAAGAAATGGAATACGCCAGAAGCTGGGACAGTCATTTGAGAACATCAGCATTTGGGTGAAATTCTGGTCCCACTGATCATAATGAGAAAACTCCTATTGACTTCAGTAGGGTCAGAATATTGCTCTTTGGTCTCATGCCTTAGATACCAGTTTACTTTTAGGTTTGCTTTACCAGTTATATAATTATACCATGTGCTACGCATATTACTTTTACTTTTCATCAGAAGTTACATGATTTGCTGTAACAGTCTGACCTGATCTTATGACTTACACTTCCCTGAATTTATTTTACTCCCATTCTGTAAGTTCTCCATCTTCAAGCATCTGATGAAGTGCGATTTTCTCCCATGAAATCTCATGTGATAAATAAATTTGTTAGTCTTTAAAAGTGCCGCAAGACTGTTTGTTTTGCTGAACTAGACTGACATGGAACATATTCAAATTAAGAGAGTGCAGGCCACAGAAGTGATAATTGTGTTACTCAGGGAGACAAAGAATTGAAATGAGAACACAAGCAGATCAAAAAGGTTTAAATGTAATAAATAAATAGTTGAAGTATTTTCCTCCATAGACTTTTATTTTGAAAAAATAAAATAAAAAGGAGTTATTCATTAATAGAATACTGTGCATACATTGTAGCTACTTTTCATTAAAATTGTCAGGTGTTCCTAGTAGATGGTGTTAGTACATTTTTTCTAGTAAATGGTGTATGGCAGCTGTATGATCATGACAGAACTTAATGGCTCTGAGGGAACTGTTATACTCTATTGTGTCAATAATGTGCAAATTAAAGTGTTCTCAGGTAGGCTTAGATACAGTAAACTGTAATAACTCCAAAGGAGCCATTAAGAATCTATTGTGCCAATAAACCCACGAAAGCACAGAACTTCGGAGTTAAGAATGAGAATTTTCTTGACCTAACCCCATATATCTAAACATCGCATGGGTTGCAGGACTGTGACTTATTGTACATACAGTAATAGTGTTCTCTAATTGTACAGAGTTAGGATATCAAGATAGTTTGCAAACATTAATTATATAAATGGAACAACAACTCTGTGAGGAAGGTACTTATACCTAAGTTACAACATGTTAAAGACAGGCAAAGAGAAGTCAAGCCAGCTGCCAGGATAGCACAGCATATCAGTGGCATGGATAGGACTGGAATAGCCTGACTCAGTCTGCTACACTAAATACAGATTAACACTTCCAGTGTAAGTGGTTTTATGCCACACCCATCTTCCCGCCAATGTACCCTGGGATGAGGACTGTTATGGGCCAGTATAATGGCCCCCAACAATCCAGTACTGTTATGACAAATCAGAGCAGCCCTAAGTATTCAGGGAATGCAAAGTGTACCATATAGCTACCATCTGCTTCCACACCAAATCTTGCAGTGAGTACAGGTCAACCAGATCCAAGAATACATGACTACATTAAAGTGTACATAAAAAACATTAACAGACGAATTTTCAAGAGATCAGAAGTCCAAGGTTCCATAGAAATAAGTATGTGAAATAATAAAAATTGCAGTAATTATGAATGCCAGTCTTCACAGCTACATTTACAAATCAGCCAGCAAATGAAAAGCAATCACTTTAATTGCATTCCTAACTACTAGACTCAGAATTGCAGTAAGTTCCAGAGGGGCAGAAGTGATAGTCTAGTTCAGCAAAACAAACAGGGAATCCTATGGGATTTAAAGACTAGCACATTTATTTATTGCATGATTTTTTTTTTTAATATTTTTTTTTGTGTGAGTAAAATCCCACTTCATCAGACACATGAAATGGAAACTACAGTATATAAGGACAGTAAGGGAATATATAAATGTAGGGAAGGGTAAGTCACAAGGTCAGTTCAGACCTTTTCAGCAAATCAAACAAGTTGTTTTGATTCAAACAGTGTGGAACAGCAGCTAAGAATGTGGGGAGGTGTCAGTATTTTAGTGGTATGTGAGGTAATCTCTACTTTTATAAAAAAACTTTCTCTAAGTGCTTTGGGATCCTCTGGGATTAAAGATGCTACATAAATGTAGGATGATAACATTTTTTAAATGACTCCATTATGGCATGCATATACATATATATGTGGAGGGAGGGGCTGCACAGGAAGCTGCATTTTTGTTGTTGTAAATAACTTGTTGATTTGCCTCTGTGGGGGAATTATTTCAGATTCATAAAACTTTTAACCTAAGGGTTTAAAATTGGAAAACTCTGACACACCACTATTGAGTGCTATCTTATTTCCTGGGCATAGGAATTTAATAATGTAACAGAAAAAGATATATGTTTATTATAAAATCTGTTTAAAAATTATGTATGTTGGATTTTAAATGTATGAAAGAAAATGTTTAATGTAGTTAGGAAATAAACATCTTTATATTTTAATCTTTTGTTTCAATGTAAATATTCTAGCCTTGATATGCTTTTATGTCAGAAGTCTTTTCAGTCCATCTTCTAATTTAAACCTTTTGCTGCTCAAAAGTGGAGGCCAAATAGTTAAAAAAAAATAGAAACACATAATAAATTAAAGCGTTGAAAAACTATGGTAAGAAGTACTTTGAGGTAAGTCTCCTCTAAAGTAATAGCATTGTTTAGTGCTACTGAAGCAATATGTCTGTTATTTAAGGCAAATGTGTACTTTGGAACTTCACCTACTGGTTATATATAGGAAAACCCTATCTAAGAAGGGTTCTAAAATACGATTATATGCCAGAGTGAATAAGTGAAAGCCATAATTTTCACACAGGCCTGGCCCACACCTAAAATTGGATTTACCTAACTACTTTGCTCACAGCTGTGAAAAATTTTATGCCCTGAGAGCCATGTTTAGGGCAACCTAACCTGTATTATAGACTCAGAGATGCTGATGGTTGGTTATTTCCATTAGGCCACACTGTCACCTGTCAGAGAGGTGGATTAACTGCATCTACACAAAAACCCCTTCTGTTAAAGTAGGAAATGTCTACACAACATCTGTAATGGGTGTAGCGTAGTCATATCCTTAGCTACATATACCTTGAGGTATGTGGGAATTGTACATATATAACCAGTGGCAGAATGTGACTTAATTTGATGTGTCATCTTCAATGATAAGGCTATATTTAGACTAGCTTCTGACCATATAAACTGCTGTCTAACTTCCTAATTAGGTGCTGGGTGTTGGTCAAGATGCAGGCTATACTATGGGCCCTTTATGGGGATCCATAAAGCCTAGCAGATCCAGCCAGTTAAAAATGCCCTCTTCAGAGGCCACCATGGAACAGAACAAACCCAAGGATAAGGGAGCTGTAAATGGCTCCTTCACATGCCCCCTTTCTCAATTGCAATGAACACACATGATTCACAATCTGGCCCAGAGTCTGCAAACTTTGATTATAATGAGCCTGATCCGAATTTAGGTCTTTAGTAGCCAATTATTATCCTCACAGAATTACAAATGTGTCTTCCTGATAATCCCATGCAAGTATGACTAACTCTTTGGTGCCAGGACAGCCTACAGAAAAGTTTTACACAATGACATGGTTATCGAGCAGTGGTTCTCAACCACTGTGTCAGGGCACATTACTTTCTTTTTATGATTCTGTGCGCACAAGTGCTTGTAGAATTGGGGTCTTAGCTTCCTATTGTCTTTCCTCCAGCTGCTGGCTAGCTCCCTACCACCAAAACCAAACATTTCTAGTTGATGTCTAACAAACTGCAATGGGAAAATACATAATAAATAATCAACAAGGGCAGGAAAAACATGAAAGTAATAGAAACATGGGTTCAAAAGGCACTGTAGATGATTGCCTAGTCAATCCCTCTGCACAGGGGCAGGACAGATATAATTATCAATGTACATGGTGCCTGAGAATAGATGTGAAAACATGCTCTAGGTGTCATTTGACAAATGATAGTAAACATAGATCAAAATGAAGCAAGCAAATTGGCAGGCAAAAAGTGAGTGACTGAATTGCCCAAGGGATTGCCCAGGTGTTACAGGCATGACCATGTGAACAGAAATGTGTACGAGTTTTCACACAGAACACCTTTGTACCAAGAAGGCTTTTTTCTCTCATCATTATAAAACTGTCAAATCAAATATTTTTAAAAGTATAAAGGAAAATGAAATGAATCATTTCTATTTAATAGTTTGATACGTTAACTAGCAAGAGGAGAAAAAGAAACTCAATGAATTAAATATGCTGAGGCTGCCTGTTCTTAGTAAATTCTTGATCTATGTTAATCTCATGTTATTGTAGTGAGAGTGAAGGACTATCATTCATCTCACATATGAGCGAGGTACTCGTGCATGTCATTCTAGATCTTATCAAGAAGAAAATGAAATCACAGGCTGCTGTCAAGACAGCAGGATTTAGAATGAGTAGAGATCCTCAAAATAGGATTTTTTTTTTTAACTTGAGAAATTTCATGGAAAAAACCAGGAAATTTAATCAGCTGTTTTACATACACAGTACGTCATTGATATCAGAAAGCTTTCCTCATGCAAATGCATGTAGAGATGTCTCATATGGATTTCCGAGTTTACTTCATTAGGTTAATGGAGAGCTTGCAAAGAAATCAACAGCAGTTCAATCCACATATGAAACAGGATGGTTGAATATTGAAAAGGATACCCTTTTATTGTTTCCTTAAATGTTCCTGGAGAGATGAGATTGAGAATAGTAGTAGATGTCTAGGAAATGGAATTGTTGACAGGATATTAAAGATATTCCTGTGGTGGGAAAGTCAATGTAATTGTCATCACTACCACAGAAATAGACCTGAACTATTTTATTGGTAGCATGAGAATAAATAATATTCACTTAGACTTTTAACAGAGACGGGCAAGGTAAAATATAAACATTCCTTAAAAAAGCAGAAGTCAAAATAATGTCAGCTCTTTCAGTGCTGTCTGGAGGCACACCACACAGCTAAGAAAGGAACACCCATAAGGACGCACATTGTTCTAAGCAGCTGAATGACAGATGGTAGCTTCACCTGATGCTAAGGCATTATTGGGTGACTTGCACAGGTTGCCACTGATTCGTGCACGTTACTGGAGGCTGGTGGTGGAGAGATGGGTGGAAAAATGTCTTTAGTGGTGGTGGGGGGCGGGTCTGAAGAAAGGAGTATAGTATGCACTGTTCTCAACATTAGACTGCTACCATCAGCTGGACGCAGAAAGGAAAGGGATCAGCATCATGTTCCTCCCCAGCCCCAGCAATGCCCTCTTATTGCCAGTACTGGAGTTCTCATTCCCCAGCACCTTCCCATCAGGAAGCATATGCACCAGGATTTTGGAGGCACTTTGCACAGAGAAACAAGGCTGCTGGCAGCCTCCCCACCCCAACATGAAGAAAAGCAACCAGAGCTTGGAAGGGCTCAGCATCGTAGCCACATTTCTCTCAAGTGAACACCACACACAGCTCATAGTTTCAACTGGTCTTTAAGTTAAACAGATAAAGATCAGCTCAATTTAACATTATCCTTTAGATGCCCAGTTTTTATTGAGAGTACTGCTACAGAAGCTGTCCTTTCAACTATAACTTCCATTAACTTAGGAAATCTCTTAGACTAAACTTGTACTTTATTAATTTTCTTATATATCTAATTCATTTCAGGATGGCCAGGAGAGACTCCTCAGGGTACAGCTTCTGCATTCTGCTTCTACAGTTTTAATATCTAGCATAAAGCCTGTCTTGAGGATCGAGGTGGAACATAAGTAGTCCTTGGGCTTGCCCACTGCACAAGGGTGAATTTCATCTATATCCCAAAGGTCCTCTGAAGAGGGAGGCATTCCAGTGTGGACTTCTCATCAGAGTTGTTAACACATGGATGCTATATGACCTTAATGTCCAACCTAAGCATCATACACATTACTACTAGTCCGGTCCATGGCAGAAGGAATATATACTGGGACAGTGTATAAATGCAGGTCCATATACACATTTCTTCAGCAGCACTGATATATGCCCAAAAAGAAAAAGGGCCTGAATAAGGCCATAAGGCTTCAAGGTGGGCTTTTTTTCCCTTCTACACGGGACAAGACCTCACCTATCATAAAAATAACACATCAATTCGCTCCTTCATTTTCCCACTCTAATGTATTATTGACTACAACATACTGAAGTTGCACTTGCAGTCTAACCCACTATTACAGCATCTTGTATCAGTACTTTAAACATTGCTTAACAAGAAAAATATGTCAATATACAATGAAAGCTTTCATTTATGCTTTCAAATTGAACAAACTGCTGCGAGCTATGCTGTAAATTACCCTCAAGAATGTATAACTGGGCAAAACAGAGAACAAATTTAAGTGACATCAGACGTGACTGGATTCATAATTAGTAACACTTAACAATATATTAAGTTTATCTCCTTTCTATCCCAGTGACCCTCTCAGCTCTGAGCAACGCTTGCATATGTTGCCATAAATCATGTCTCTGATTTGTCAACAAGCTCTGTGTCGCTCTATTATTTGAGAAAATTACAGAGTGAACTCCTTGTTCAAAAATTTGTTGATAATGCACTGTAGGATGGGCAGGAGCAGTTTGATCTCAGCTGCTCTCCACCCAGTCTGTCCCGAAACTGGAAAAGGACTTTAATTAGTAATATATGTGAAAAGGTCCTTTGCTTAATATCTGATGCTACTGACTGGTGGGACACTGCCAAACTGATCAAAAACAGGTACTAATGCCAAGTTAGCACTCTGCCTAAAGCAACTGTCAACTAATGATAGATTAGACAAATCTGATTGCTCTATCAAAACATTCATCTCAAATCTTGATTAGTAAACCTATTGAATTATGATTAATTCGCAAGAGTGCTGCTGACAGATAAGGTACTTTATCTGACAATGTGTAGTAGTTACTTTGCCTGGAGCAAAAAAGCTCTGAAGTTGGTAAAATAAACAGTATCAACTACAACATACTGAGAAGGATAATGAAGCTACATGCACCTTTTAATTTAATAAAGGACTGATCTGTGAGAACCTGGCCTCAGACACAAAAACTACAGGAAATGGAGAAGGAGGAAGAGAAAAGCATCAAAGTATATGCTGGAAGGGAGAGAAATCAGCACTCCGGGGTAAACTGAAAGGCTGAGAGTATAGATCTCATTACAGCAAGAAACCCACTTGTGTGGACTTGAATGGAATTCCCCATTGGTGTAATTGTCCATCTAGGCAGGATTGAGAACAAAGTTAGAATTTTAAAATTATGTATGGGCCTGAAACAAACTTCAAATCTGAACATCCACAAACACAGAAGTTCAGATTCAAAATGAACTTGGCACCTGGCCTTTATCTCAATGGAAGAACTAAAAACCCTGAATTTATGGGAAATTCCATTCCCAAATGCCAACTTATGGCTACACCGTCTCCGTTTAAAATTAAACATTGGTTTTATTATTTATTTTAATTTTTTATTTAGGAGTAGAACAGCATAGATTGTGACTTCTTTTTCCTATACAATGATTTTATGTAAATTGTACTGTCTTATGAAGATGGGGGTAAAGCTTTTTAGAGAATTTTCATTAATATACTGCTACCAGAAGACAGTAATTCTCGATGACATAATAATTATATATATATATATATATATATATATATATATATAATTATAAATGATAAATTATATTTTAAACCAGAGAGATACATCAGCTTATTATTTTAATTTTCTATCTTCATTTAGTAGCAACAGGAATTGGATCTTTTCAATTAGAAGCAAGAAAATGTTGGCCTAGGAAAATACAAAGACATAAGATTATCATAAACATTTTTAATGAATTTTGCCCATATCAAAGGTCAGTATAAGCTTCTTCCTTCCATGGACAAAGCTAAAATACTCTCTATTCAGTTTTACTTAGCTTTCTTAGCTGATATCAGAATACTTGTGAAGATATAGATCATTAGACAGCACAAAATTATTTCCACTCACAGAACTGTCAATAAAAAATAGGTACTTTAATATTTTTGATATAGCATGGAACCCACCTTCTCAAAGTCATTTGTAAGACTATAAGAAAGCATTTATTAGCTTATCATGACCCAACAATTTTACAAAAAGCCTAATACGGTGTAATCATGTTTCTGTCCAGCCTGTATTAACCTTTCTGTGACTCTTTTTTCCTTTCTTTCTCTCTCTTTTCATTTATTTATTTACCTAGCCTCTGTTAATCAACTGTGGACTGCAGATGGGGGTCAAGGAAACCTACTTCCTTCTTCGATAGCTTCCAATGCTTCCACTCCTGGGGATAAAAATGCTTTAAATAGAGTTATATTCCAGGAAAATCAATATATGATTACTGCAAAGATTTGTATCGATTGTCCTGTTGCATTGCAAAGATGCTAAAGAAAAATTGCACAGCACATTTCCCTTCATTTTCTATGTCGAAGAACTTGCAGCAAATATTTTGGGCAAGCAAAAAGTGCTGGAACTTTATTTAAAACCCCAAAACTTTTCTTCATTCAATCCAGTCACTTAAATGTTTACTGTGAAATGGTTTTATTCTTAAAGACATAATTTTATAATGCCTGACTTCAGATTGAGGTCTTCAGAAACCACTGCACTGCTGTAACTGACTAGTTTCTAATAAATCACAGCATTAGTATTTTACCTGTGTCCAAAATAAAGATTGTTTTCACCTCTTTAACCGAGTATGTTCACGTTCCTTCCTAGAACATAAGCTACTGCTCATTTCACCTCTCATCTTACTGTTACAACCTTCAATGGCCAAAGTCCCACTGGCTCCAGTGTGCATGCTTCTATTCCCATGGAAATCAGAGCACGGTCTCCCTTTTATTAAAATAGCACCTGGTTTACACCCTCCCCCCCCCTCCCCCCCCCCCCCCCCCGATAAGTACAGGCAGCGCAACTTCAGCAATTTTATTATTTCACTCACAAGGGTGAAATCCATCCTCAACAGAAAGGGCAGAAACTGAGCACAACCAAAAAAGGTTGCATGCTGCTCTTACTTATCTTGGCTGCCAAATACTTCCTGGGATTAACCTAGCAGCCATTTCCCCATACTGGATTCTGATGCAGGAGCTGCAAAAGTCACTCTGTGATATCTAAGGATGCCCCTTAGCAAGGGAAATGCTTAAGTGGCTGGATCTGCCGGCATTAAAGCAGCTTTCATTGGAGCAGCACAAAGTTGACTAGAATTCAGGAGAATCGGGGCCAGAATTTGATAGCAAATCATTTGTGACTTGATCCTGATTTTCTTTGAACGCACGCATTCATGATTTGTAAAAATGAGACAAAAAAAGTATATCTTTTCGCTTCCATTATTAGCTATTTATTACTCATGTTGTGTGATTGGTCACCTAAGTATCATAACATTGCTCCTCAAATGGGTATCTAGGACTTTTTAAATAGAAAACTAGCTGTACCACTAGCCCTCTTGAAAACTTTGGACGAGTCACTTAAACCTCTCTGTGCTTCAATTTTTCCTTCTGTAAAATGGAATTAATACTTATCTCCTTTGTAAAGTGCTTTGATGTCTACTGACCTCTCCTGGGTGGAGACCAGTGTCTCTTGCCCTACTAACCCCATTCTTGTGTTACATGTTGTTCAATATAGTCCTTTGATTTCTCAGGTGCAAAATAATACATACCCTTTGCATTTAATATAAAAGACTCCAAATATGCTTAAACTTAATTAAAGAAGGTTCCCCAAGCATATTACAAGAAATAGCCATATTTGTGACATTCTTAATTCTTCCTATTTTATTTCTCAGAGGTATAGTACTAAAAACAGAGGCTATGTCTACACTTGTTAATTTAAGTCGACTTCGCATGTCCACACTCAAATTTTAAGTCGACTTAGAGGAGACCCTAAAAAAAATCGACCTAGAGCGTCCACACTGGACGCCTAGCTCAACTTGTAGGGGCTAGGTGGACCTGGGACAGGTCCACGGTGGCAGGGGGGGCACCCCTTGCCAAGTGACAGGGGGCAAAGGGGGACAGGGACCCTGGCAGGGCACAGGGGCAGGGTGGGCAGGGCAGAGCCCTTTGGGGGGGCACGCCAGGCTGTGGCTGTGCCAGCCACCCTGGCAGGGAGGGCAGTGGAGAAGCCCTGGAGCCCCCTAGGTCGACTTAAAGTCAACTTAGGTCTACTCCACGTCGACACTGGCTAAGTCGACTTTCTAAAGTCGACTTAGCCAGAAAAGTCGACTTAAAACGAGGTTTTATAAAGTCGACTTAATTTTTCCTTAAATTGACTTAAGCAGCTGCTTAAGTCAACTTAAGGAAAATGTAGCGTAGACGCAGAGTAAATTAAGTCGACTTAAGCAAGCAAGCTTAAGTCGACTTAATTTACAAGTGTAGACGCACCCAGAGTGTCTGACACAGTGATATTATTTATGAAAATGACTGTTTGTACTAATATCTCCACCAGCCAGTATCACATATGTGCAAAAATTTGGAAATACGGGATGTATAAATCAAAACTCAGATTAGGATTTTGGGACCAGACGCGGGTGTCATCAAATGCTGAACCCTCTCTACTATCTGGACACTTCACTTAAGTGATTGGGTGGGGGATGATAAAGAGTGGAAATAAGTTTTCTTCTGCTGAGTTAGGATCTACATTAATTATTGAGTGAAAGAGGATTCCTGGAGTCGTCTGTTTGTATACTGTATTTTTAACATATGTCAAAGCGTGTCAACTGCAAAGCATGGGTGTTCCTTTTTATGGAACGTGTATATAAATTGACAGTAAATAAATACATAAATAGGTCTTATGAAAACCTGTCCCTTATTTAGATGCTTAAATGGCAGGTGCTGGCTGCTGAGCTCTTTTGAAAACCTTTACGTCTACATCTGCTCAGCCTGCCATTACACAATCCTCATGCAGGGCTAGATTGTGACACTGCTTTCCAGTTTTAAGCAAGGAGTGGTGCATTACTATGCTGTCTCTGAGGAAGTCAGTCTCCTCTCCCTCCATGTTATCCCACTGCCCTATGTGTACAGTAAACTGCAACAAGTCAACATTTAGTGCAGATTGTAGTGTTTGATGCCCCATCCTAACTAGGTCACTGAGTTGGTTGTGGTGGGGAGACAGATTCAAGGCCTCATTGCCTCTCTGCCCTTTCCCACTCACCTGTGAGAGAGGGGGATAAAATGGACTGGAAGCAATAGTAGAATTGGGAATAAGGCTTTATGCTCCCTTCTGCCTTGCCATGGAGCAATCTGGCCTGCAACTAATATTACACAGAAGACAACGGAAGAGTCTTTATAAAAAATTCAAGCAACACTTTTTTTGCCATTTTGTACCTTCACATATGAATGTGCAACCCTATAGTGAGAGCTGTGCAAGCTTATCTGACAGCAGAACTTGGCCTTTTTCTGAAAATGCATAGTGCTCACTTCTACCAAATAAAGTTCACAAGAATTGCATGGAAATGAGCCAGATAATTATTTATGCATTGGTTTAAAATGAAGATTCACAGGAGACAAAGGTAACTAGATATAGTAAATATCAATGGTGAATATATTCATATATTCAGAAAAGTTTGCCCTGGATAAATTCAACAAGGATTTATATTTTTAAAAATTCTACTTTAATCTATGAAAAAGTAAACAAAACAAATACAACTCTAAATGTCTATTCTACATCTGGAATGACTGGCTGTCAAAAATTTTACTGAGAATAAAAAACTTGAGCTAAAACAAATGGAAAACTATTGCTAATGTTTCTGCATTGAGATTCTCAAGGTATGTCTTTTGCCAAATTGTGTCACATGTGGTATGTTGCTATAAAGAAGAAAATTTATCAACAGCAACGGGAAATGTTTTTTCACCAGCTTTCTCTAAAAATGACATTACAAATCTTTTCCATCAAATGTAAAAGCCTGTCAAAAATTACCACACATTTACCTTCATATTGTAACACAGCGTTCACTTTTAATCATACCATTTAAAATGATACATTTTAATTTTTTGTAAAGATGTAACACATTTCTGAAGGCCAGCCCACTAGCTTGGCAGCAGTATGTGGTAGTGCTAGATGAGAAATCTGGGGCCTTGAGCAACTGTGGAATTCCTGCACCACAGGCAGGTAAAGATCAATGCCATACATTAAAAGAAACCATTTGGTTGTTGGAACTGCACTGATTTCTTAGCATCTTTCCCCCTCCCACACTCTCCCTCTATGAGCTATTATTTAGAAAGCAGAATGACAGGGCCCTTTCTCCTTTCCTGGCAAACCCATCACTAATACAGAATTCAATCATCAGTTGATATAAATTGCCATAGCTCCACCGAGTACATAAGGATGAAGCTGTGACCATTTACACCAGCTGAGAATCTTCCCCAAGGACTCTATATCAGGCCCTAACATTTCTCTCTAAGCCTAAAATGAGAAACACGTGAGAAAACAAATTATGGCGCCAAAAGGTAGGGATGCACTCCCATCTGTAAGGGGCCAATCCTTAAATGCAGTCTGTACTAGTGGGACAAAGAACAGACCAAACTTAAAAGAACAAGGAGCTCCTCTCAGAAAAGTCACACTCGCTTTTCATTCTACCTGTTCAAAGATGGTATTTATTTATTAAGATTCTAATTATATTTGCATGTGGAGGCTGTTACAGTGGTACAGTGCAATATCCAAAAATGGCAGCCACACACCCCAAACTGTATTTTGACAATCATGTACAAATGTGAAATCAACCAGAAGGTCAAACACTAAGATCATTGACCATGACTGTGTAAGCCCTGGAGTTCTCTACCACTGGTGATAAATGCCACTGACTGACCAAAATATTGCAAGAAAGGGAATTTTTTTTTAAAATAAATTTATTCTAGCACACATAACAGAAATTCTGCTGAGTGGTACATGGAATCTTTTATAGACACGAGAACACCACGCAAGGTTGTCAATGAAGGTAAGATTAAAATACCTGATAGAAGTGATGTCAAATTTTCTTTCAAAATATATGAATAAAAAAATTAAATTACCTGGAATACCCAATTTAGAGATTTCATTCAAAACCTTCAGTAGTTATCAGGCAATCTTATGAAAGTACTCTGGTATTACTAAATAATTCCAGGAATAGAACCCTAGATTTGAAGAATTCCAATTTAAAAAAAACCTCAGTTTAGCATAAAAGACTAGTACTCAAGTTAAAATGTAATATAGAAACAATATGTAGAAGCCTATATCCCATTTATACTGTCTGCATAATTGCTGTTCTTGCCTGATCTGTGAATGAAAAGAGGACATCATTCCATTTCATTCAGGAAAACTAAATTCAAAGTGCAAACTGTAATATTTTATTAAATAAACACAAACGAGGCTATAATAGCATACATTTGTTTTCATTACAAGTAGTAATGCAATCTTTCTCTAAGGCTTACTACATTAGCATTTCATTCCATGTTCCAAATGCCTTTGAACTTTCTGAAAAGCTACATCTGTTAGCTCCCTTGTATACACCAGGAAGTTACCAAGTGAATTAAGTTTTAATATAAATTGCTTTGTTCACTATTAAGATTGATGTTGGACACACTGTACTGTAAGTTGCAAACTGCAATTACAATTCACTGCAATTATCTCTGGTTGTTAATAGCACAAGATAGCATGTCACTTTCTACCAAGTGTATAATTTATCTTTTTTTTTTTTCCCCATGAACTCTTGTGGTATTCCAAATGTATAATCTTGTTGTATTATTTCCCAGTGGTCCAACAAAATGCACAGCAAGTGCTGACTAGAACAAACTAAAAAGCAGTGCTATTGACAAGCCGTCACTTGTGCAGTAATGAACACTCTGCCTCTACTTTCACCTCAGCAAACTAACAGCTTTAATTTATGATAAAGCAAACGAGAGACAACCTCCAGTTTTATTGTACCCTCAGTGCTGTTTCAAATAAAGTAATTAGAAGGTCAAGAGACAGGTCTAGAAGCCAAATATAAATGCAACCCTTCTGCACTGACATTTAAAAAAAATCTTCAGTGTTCAAAGAGCATTTTATCCATCCTTCTTCTGCAGAGCAGCCAGTTCTTTACCACCGTAACCAATCTGAAACAGCAGAGATTCAATTCCTTTGCTCAGTAATTCAGCCCATATGTAACATGAGTGGGGTGCCTACCAGACAACACCTCAGGAGACTTCTCAAAGTAGGGTTCTGCCCTCACTTGTGATTTATAATAAAGACAGGTGATTTTGAAAATGTTTTTTATATCCAACAGAAACTTCATAGAAGGGTAATAGATGAAATACCTGTTTCTGCTCTGAGGACAAGAAACTTCAACAGATACCATAAGCTAACATTAACAACATCTGAAGGATGAGTTGATGGATAATAAAGAAAAACATGCATGTTTGAAAGGTTTGCTTAGATCCCCAAATATTCTTATTTACAATATGAGAAGAACAACTGCACATAGCATAGTTGAAGAAACAGTTCTTCTTGACTGGACTCATTAGAATAAATAGACAGAGCTATTTAAATTTATGTCTTTGCAGCATTATTATCTATTTTTATACATACAGATTTATAATCACACTAATGCAGCATGTCTCTATTTTCATTATAAAGTAACATCCAAATGTAAACTTCAGCTTTAATCCAAAAGACTCCCATAGCATGTAAGAAGCAAAATAAACTGATACGTTCCAGGAGGTAGCCGTGTTAGTCTATTTCAGCAAAACAAACAAGGAGTCCTGTGTCACTTTTAAAGACTAACAAAGTTATTTATTTAATAAATTTGTTAGTCTTTAAAAGTGCCACAGGACTCCTTGTTTGATAATCTGATATGTAAACTATATAAAATGAAACCTATAAACAAACGAGTCCTATTAAAAAAACCACAAAACTTCATGTCTTGAAACTGTCCCAAAGAATTCTCCAGTGTATTGATATAATTCTGATACAACTAAATTAAAATATTACCTCCTGTTAAATTGTTTCTGTCAATCCTTTGACAACTTCCTTAAGTTTGTCTTCACTCAACAAGGATCATTTCACCCACTGTTGAACTGAAGCCAGATCTGGGGCAAAATGCAGCAGCTGTTTAACACAACCAATAATTTAGTAGAGGAAGTGGAGAAAAAATACTGTATCCAATTGAAATTACAGGAGGAATTTAAGTAGATACTCACACTGACGTTTCAAGGACATTGGAGTTGGCTAACGTACTTTTTATAAAATGCATCCTGGAATTTTTCATGTCCACTAGAGGTCAGGACCTTGTTTAAATGCATCATTTCCAACAGTGTCCTAGCATAATTGGGCTTATATTGATCATTAAAGACAGAAGAGTGCCACCCACAGAACCATCAAAGTCACTTGCTGCAGAACCAACATGTTCCATTGTAGTCATCTATCCAATTACTGACTCAGCTTATACCTGCTTAGATGAGTAGACGTCAAGGAAGATTTAATACACACACAGCTATGGCTGCATTTTAAACTTTCAATGTCTTTCCTACATAGCAGACACACCATACCAGCCAAAACCTACATAACAAAAACTACGCAGGAACCGACAGAGAAACAATAAACTTTATAGTCAAACACAACAGTGCATAGACAATTAGCATTAAGGTAAGGCTGGCTGCTACTGTATCTATGGCTTATACATAGAAAGGTTTTTTTCCTTTGAGTATGAATTACCCTGTTGCAGTAGGTGTGTCTCCTATATTTAACAGTCTTTTAATTAAGGTTTTATTGTGTCATTTTTCTCAAAGTAATTTTTGCACTATCATGACATGTTCACATAGTAAGTGTAATTACATTTAATGACCTAAGTGGTATAAATATATGTAATCATATAATTAGAACAAGTAATCATGTTGTAAAGGCTCTTGTGAAACTGTACAAAAAACCGCAAAGGTATTGCATATATACAGTAGCCAATTATTAGTGTTCAGCTACCTTTGCCTTTGTTTTTCCAAACAATTCAAAGGGATTCACCCACATGACTTTGTGGTAGGAACTATTCAAAGATAAGGTCCTTTTTAGTGATTCATTCTGACTGGCTTCCATTTTCCTCTCTTCCATAGTTGTCAATGGGTAATTATTTTTTTTATCAAGAGGATTATCTGTGAGCTACCAGGCCTATAGCTCTGGCTGGGTTATTTGTGTATTTTGGTATATTAAAAGTTACTTTTTACAGGAGTATCTTAATTATTAGAGCTGCAAAACAAATGCAGCTCAAAGTCTGATCTTAAAAATCTGATCTACCAGCCATCAAATCCTAGATATTCTTCTCTACATTTTGCACCAAGACCTAATGAATTCATTTTTTAAATCCCACCCCTAAAACAGAAAAAATAAAACACTTAAAAGTAGTAATAAAAAAATCTTCAATTGTTTTGCATCAGTTCATACAAACATCTTAAAGACTGAACACTTACTCCAATTTATGCCAACCCTCCAACCAAACTGCACTAAGATCACTCTCACCAACAATTCTGCTTCCTCCTGATTAGTCTTCTTGTGCAGGAGGCGGCTAAGGTGTAATGGGAGATGGCTAAGTACCTTGAGGTTGGCTACATATTCGCTTTGATGTCTTCAACAAGACATACAGCCAATCTGTTTCTTCCCCAGCGTCCTTCTGGTGCATCAGCCGCCTTTCTGTTTCTACCATCTCCAAATAACTCTCCTTTGTCTTCCCCTTACCCAGTCATCTTTTCCCCTAAGCAGGAGGGAGTCTCTACCCTTCTCAACTCCTCTTTTTCTATTCCCCAGAACTGGGAACAGCCTCTTCCCCCCAAGAAACTGATGGCTATCTCGCCGTCCTTGCTCCTCTGCCTCTTTCCTCCACTATCCAAATGGGTTTTGCACGTAAACATTCTCTCATCTGTGGGAGCAGCACTCGGTGCACAGAACTGCACCTGTCCAAGCAGAGGTTGGGGTTAGAACATCAGGATTGTAAATCATAGTCGAGCTTTGCACTAAAATAAAATAAATGGTAAAATACAAAATTTTGAATTTTCCATAGAATATCAGTGATATCACAAGCCATCAGCGTTTTCCTCTACTGCTCAATGTATTTTTAGGCCCAAATTTGATGTCTATTGTAGATATAACAGATTCCTGTTTTGTAGTGTTAGCTACAGAAATACCATATGAATTCTCGAGAATTAATTTCTCCCCTTCCTAACATCCCACTCAAGTATTCAAGAGAAAAAAATAACAGTTCAATAATAAATATTCAGTGTGCACCATCTCCCTTAGACATCATTAGTTGAGTTCTCAGAGGTGATATGATAATTTGAGAAGTGGGGACTATTTCAATGAAGCCTCCATTTCTTTCTCAATGGTCTGGAAATGGTACCTGCATAGCACAGCAGCACTCCTCTGCAAATCGCTGGTATTCAAAGGGTGTAAGCCCCAGAGGAAGTACTAAGGATATAAGGAAATCTGTGAATCAGTGAAAGATGTTGGTATGCGAGATTGAAGATATACCAGCTGGTCTACTGCTTCAGCTGGTTACCAGAGGGGCCAGGAAGAAATTAGTCTCACAGCTAAGTTGAAAGAACACCTGGACATTAACCTGAGGCACCGATTCACTTGTGAACAAGGTCATCTTTGTTTCCTCACCAAACACACCTAGGAATTAAATAATGACCTGTTAAAAAGACTGACTCCCAATGTAGTAAATCACTCAACTCCACAGCTATTCAAATTGCCAAATTTAAATATCCACCGGTTCCAAATACATGATTCAGTCTCTCTCTCTTCCTTTCCTAGCTGATCCCTTTTCTCTGCCACTTTTCTGAGGACAGACCTTTTCTGCCTCTCTCTCCAACACAGAGCTGATTTTTTTTTTTTTTAAAAAGTTAATTTTTGTTTGTTTATACTGATAATGTATTTTCTGTAGAAAGCAAACAATTTCATGAAAAAAATACATTCCCTTCCAAAATATTCAATTTCTTGAGGAAACAAATCCATATACAATTTTTGCTTTGTTTTAAATAGAAAATTTTAATTCAATTTCAATGGTTTTCTTCATTTTTTTTTCCTGGAAAAAGGGATGGAACATTCCCTCCACCCCGCCCTCTAAAAATATCTAATTGATATGGATATTTTCTATTTCAACTTGAAATGAAAAGAACTGTTTTCATTAGAAACAAAAGAAAAATGAAAAATTTTGTATTAATTTCTGTCACTGAAAAATTCTTTAAAAGATTTCAAACAAAACCAAATTTTTTATTTAATTCAATTTTTCGGTTGAAAATATTTGCCATTTTAAACTAGCCCTACTCCCATATCTGCAAGAAATAAATGACTTCCAAGATCCCCCTGTCCTCCTTCAGGCAGCCTGTATAGCCATACCCTCTGGGAGAAGTCAATCTTTCTGCTCAATTACCACCAAACAGCTGTAGTAGTTAAATTTTGCTTCTCCTACTAGCTTTTTATGGAGCTGAAAGGTCCCTGTTACTACTGAGGCAGGAGATATGTAAAGAGAGAGGCACTAGGACCCACTGGGGAAAGTAGAAGATGTTCCCGTTGCAGACTAATGAAGCCAGAGAAAAATTTACTTTCTGAAACATATAATGGGTTAGAAATTACTGCCAGAGGCATTAACCCAGTGTTGTTCGCTCACTGACACAAGGTGGGTCTTGCTTCCCATGAGCTAGTGGGCTATCCATATGAAATATGGGCCATTTGGCAGTCTGGAGATGTTAAGTGGTTTAGAGTAGTGCTTCTCTGAGAGGAGATTCAAAGGCTAGAAGCTGCTTGTATTTAATCACTTACTTTTTTTAAATGACAAAGGGTTTTTACATTGCTGATTTTTGCAATAAAAACTACAGTATGTTTTACTTTCCTACAGTGAGACATTATTTTCTCCCAATTAGTGTCAGCACTGCAGCCAGTCCTAGTCTATCAGTTCTAAAATATACATACCATATATACACACACACACCTATTCTTAAAGGATCACTGGGATTGGCAGCTATATTTAGGTGATTATGGAATTTATTAATACCACATATAAGTAGAGGCCAATTATGGAAGTATATATTATCAGAAGTTTCCCAAGTTAGCAATTGTTTCTTTTCAGTATGCACTTATTCAAGATTTTGGCTTGAGGCATTTTTCTTTTACATTCTGAATTAGTTCTAACCATCCATATTCAGGTGTCATGGAATAGAAGAGAAATTCTCTTCTCCCCCACTAGGCTAACCACAACAGGTTTATCTAGTCTGGTAATATAAGAGTAATAGCTACCTCAGCCAGATACTAGAGATTCAATTTTCCATTTTTGGGTCACCCTTCATTTACATGTTCTACACATGCTGAAATATTTTCTCTCTCAATCAATTCATATCGGCACATGAAAGACACTTCCTATAAATTCTCTGCTACAGCTTCTGATTCAGAAAGTATTTTATGAAAGACATATTTTAGGTTGTCCACCCTTTGATTTCCCACAGAAACTAATAAATAATCAACAAAAATATGATTAAAGACACTGCTTGAAATCTCATCCAAAAAGGAATACAAGCTAGAAGAAACATCTTTCTGATCCAAATCTGTTTATCTTAGAAACAGAATTCTAACTTAGGTTTTGATAAACCTGATGAAGGCTTCAGTTAAGTTTTGACATAAGATTTTCATATTCAAAATATCTATTGAAATAAGCAGAAAGGGATATGAATCTTGAAATTGCAGAAGGATGAAATGGAACTTAGTAAGCCAGAAAGGAAAATTACTTATCCATAATTGGAATTTTCTTTTTAAAAAATCCCTTTGAAATCATATTCAACCCATCTGCAGACCTGTGCACTTATGAGCATTGCTTTAACCCTTTGTATAGGTAATGGAAAATCTACTGCCAGCAGTAGATTGTGGATAAGGAAATTCTAACTTATAACTGACTTCTAGCATCAAGAGATTAGAAAAAGCTAAAAGTCTTCAATTCTGTATAGTATATTTCCCTGTGAACAACAATCCCCTTTGAATCTATTTATTAATCTGCAATAAGCCAAACTTCCTGGATAGGTGCAGCAAGTGAAAAAATGGGTCTAAATATCTAGCTATGACAGTTATTTAGAGAACATAGACATGTCTTTTTATTAGATGACCTTTATATTAACTTTGCTTTGTCTGTCTGTCTGTCTTCCCTGTGCTTTCCCACCTTTCTCCAGCAGATGACATAATGTTTATAGGTTTTGATGGCAACTTGTGCATAGCACAAAACCTACCAGAGATCCGTCTTACAGTTGTTAGGGCAGAAGCCTAAGAACACAGCAGTTACTGGTTTGAATCCTACCTGAGCTTGAAAAGCTGCTGTTCATAGGTTTTGATTGGATCTTTTAGTCTTGACTGAAATATAATATATAAAAAGGTTTTTGTTTTTTTTAAGAACAGATGATCTTAAAACCAATGCCCTAAAATGGACAAAACAAATACAGATGTAATTCAGATTGATCAGACTTCTTGTAAGAGGCATTTTAAGCACCGTGAATGCATTTGTTTGCAAAAGGTTGGCTGGCCATTGCAGCTACTGGCTGCTACACTGGCCAGCCGACCTTTTGCAAACAAATGCATTCACGGTGCTTAAAATGCCTCTTACAAGAAGTCTGATCAATCTGAATTACATCTGTATTTATTTTGTCCATTTTAGTGCATTGGTTTTAAGATCACCTGTTCTAGAAAACTTGTTTTTTATATTATTTTTTCTTCTCTTAATTAAAATGTTGATCTTTAGCCTTGGACACAATACAAAATTTAAGAGATGATATAGTAAATATCATAAATCATAGTGCATTGGGTTAATGTGCTTGTCTTTTATACAACTTCAAATTCTAGCAAACTGCAGCTCAAAGAGAAATGAGTGTAATGGTCTCAGCTGAGCGTCAAGTCCACACGACAGAATTTGGCATAACAAAATAAATAATGATAATTCCAACTTGTACTTTTGCAGTATGAAACATTTCAAATACAGGCCTACTTCCATTTGCACACTCAGAGTATATGGGCACAGAAATACAGACATAACTTAGAGGCTATTTACTGGTGGCTATCTATATATGTAATTAGCTTGCAATTTGACAGATGCAAAATCTAAGACCCAGTTTGGCTATGAGTGGTCTTGAAATCTGGTCCAAGATGACTAAGCATGAGAATTTAGATAGAAAAAAAGGGGAGAGGTGTTTCCATTACCTTATTACTGTAATATCTGAATATCTAAGAATTGAGGAGGTAACCTTCTATTATACCATAGAAAGGGAAACTTGGAACAGAGGAGTCATCAGAAGGACACTGACAGTCACCACGTAAATAGGAGTAGACATATGAAAAGAAGGGAAACCAGAGAATTTTGTAAGGGGCAGTGATTATAATGTCATAGTACACAAATAACATGAATGTTATAGGTCATGATTAAATGCATTGTTAGAGCTACAGAAAATGCTTGCATGATATCAACATCTGACCACCCTAATACCAATTCTAGCTGGTCTTCTTAGTATCATGTTTTTTAAAAAAATAAGGAGACATGCATAAAATTAGGAACGTTCATATTATTTGTATGTCATAGTGGGTTGAGACAAAATGAAACAAAACTAAATTGAACTTTGTATTAAAAGTGCTCATCGCTGATTTGAATTAACCATCCAGGGTTGCCAAGAGAAAGGTGAAAACTAAGACCCAATCTGAATCTAAACTACAATGTATGAAATACATTTGGACAAAGGGTACTGAGAAAATCAGTACCTGACACTGGGTGGAATCACAAATAGAGCAATAAGTTCAATATGTGGGATGTACGATTTGCCCCCTTTTTATTTGCATGTATAATCCTCAGATCACTTATCTAAACTGCTCTTTGTATATCTGCAAAAATAATTCCCCAGTCAGCTAACTTGGAAGATAATTCCACTGACCAATTTCTCCTCCGTAATAACTTTTCCTGAATACCTAGCCTAAGCTATTTTTGGTAACTTCTAAGTATTGCTTTTTCTTTCTAATTGGAACAGGGTGTTGCCATCAATGGGTGTTGCTATTATAAATGTGACAGATGGACCTGTACCAAAGTTATTCATCCCCAAATTTGGGGGAAGATCAGATCCAAACATCATCACTCAGACCCATCTTCAGTAAATATAAAATTCTTAGCCCAAGAAGAACAACATGTATTTCTTTGAGTTGGTGACATAGAAAGTTAACATGCATATAAACAAATTCATCCATAAGCCTATAGAAACACATGAAGTTACTTATTGCTCCAGTAAGAACTGCCAAGTCCACGATAATGCTATTCAAACAGCCTAGCAATCTCTTTGATGAGAAGCAGATGAACAGAGCCAATGTAATTTGATTTGGAAGAAAGATGTCTCTTTAATACATGACCTAACACAGAGACTTTGGCTGTTTTAACACTAGCTGACAAAACCTTATTAGGAGTCATTCCTTTATAGTAGCAAACCAGGAAACCCTGGCAATTTAGAAAAGTCCCCTGTGATACAACTGCTTACACACGTCTTGCGATGGTAATTGAGTGATAAAGCCTGTACACAATCAGAAGAAAGTGATCATCTTTCAACCCTTGTTTATTCCAACAGAAAATCAGAATGCTGAAAAGTTCTCATGCTAGAATAATGTAGTGCTCCCAGGTACTATCTAGCAACAATATTATTTAATTCTTAATACCCTTTACATCTAGCTTGAAGCATGGTTCACCTACCAGTGAATTCTCTGTATCTTAAAGTCCTTAAATCATGATTTAAGGAGGTAAATAACTCAGTCATAGGTTGGGGGCCTATTGCTGGAGTGGGTGGGTGAGGTCTTGAGGCCTACATTTTGCAGGAGGTCAGACTAGATGATCATACTGGTCCCTTCTGACCTTAAAGTCTATGAGTCTATGAAGGAACTATGCTCTGTCCCGAGAAAAGAGAACAATCTTCAAAACCAGTATGGGCATACAGTATCTTATGAAAACAGATAGATAAATTCACTTGTCTGCTGAAGACCCTCAAAAAAGTGATCAACTGAGATTGTAGTATGCATAGGCTTTTTACTGGTTTCTGTACAAGGCTGAATTTCTCCTATGAAAAATCATAAACTCTGCGCAGATTTTGCATAATTGAAATATGCTGCTTTTTCATTCATGAGACCAAGCCAACCACTGTGCAAACTTTTCCCTATTTCTCTCTCTAATAGTGCTCCCTATGAGCATTTTCTGAGTTTTATGGATGCTCCCTAAACTTAAAGGGTATGGGAGCAAACACAAGAAGCAGTCATGTCTGAGCTACAGATTCTATGCCTTTGAAATAACATTTGATAAAAGAATCGAGAGCTCTGAAACAAAGACATGCAATTTGTGTGTTAAAATGGACTATTTTAGTTGTTATATATACTTCCTTTGCATAAGCTTGAAAGGTAAGGAAAGACTCCTGCCCACTGAAAGAATATCTCTCATTGTCAAAGCCCATGGACATGGGAGTGTATGAAGTGCAACTATAAACAGTAGTTCCTTATGCTGAAAGAATCTTCAAGAGAGAACAATTTTAATCCCAACCTACTGTGGTTACACACATTGGACTAAGAGTCTGTACATTATTGGTTCTTTGTAATGTTCTTTTTAACTACAGCATAGATCCCACCCTGTTCTGAACAGAATACACTGTTTACTGTCCTAATTTAGTCCTTTGCTATGGTTCCATTTGATTGGTAATTCAAATAACCACCAACAAACATAAATCCCAGCCTAAGCTTTCTTCCCATACTTGGCTGTTCCTGCATTTTTTCCTGAAGGAATTTCCTAGCTCCTCTTATATCCTAGACGGAGCTAACAAGGTTCTCTCTCTTAGTATGGTTTCAGCAGTATATATAACATGTTCACGAAAGGTTCAAACACCTGATATGTTGATGACTCCACAGAGAAATCCCACAGCCCTGTGCAGGCTTATAAAGTATTCCTTCCTAATACAGGGAGAATGTTGCCAATTAAGCCACACTGTTATACAAGGTTACTTCTAAAATATTAATTGGCAGTTCCATGACCTTATTTTAGTACATCCTAATTACTAATACATAGCATGCAAGAATGCTTTGTTACCGAGTGTCCTTTGCAGGGCCTGTAAAACAGCAACCCCAAATACTGGCTTAAGAGTTCAGTAGCTAATGTTCATCCTCTAGCTTCTTTTTTTAAGATATGTGTCCAAGATCTGCCTAAAGATAGCCTTTGGCCCATTAGATACTCACTAACCGGTTTCTTCTGCGTCCAGCAGCAATAGATTTACCAAATGGTTTTCTTTCAAATACCCATAGACTATGCATAAAGTGGACTTTAAATGTATCATGTGCCTAGATATTACTAGAGACACAAAAGATTAATCAAATAATTCAGTCTGTTCTTCGCTAATAAACTGCTCACTCAGTCTGCCCAAGGAGACATAGGGAATCTGACAGAGCCAGGAACTAAACCACATCCCCTATTTCAACACCTTTAACCATAAAAGACCAGCCTTTTTCTCCAGTATGCAACACAGCTTCCATTCTTCTTTTAAAGATAAATCAAAAATCAACAATTAAAATGCAAATTACAATTTGCACAAATCTCTGTGATGAATGACCTCACTGACCTCTTTGCTGTGGGCAGTCTGCACAATATACAGTTTAAACTAACCTTTTAAAACATCTTTCCCCTACATTAATTTCTCTGGTACTATTTGATTCACTGAAGAAATTTCAGAAGGAGACCTCACAAACACTAGAAGGCTCAGTAAAACCTACATAAATATGAGGTCACAGAACGACGGATATTAGGGGAACTTCAGTGAACCAGAAAGCAGCAAAAGAGAAAAAGAATGAAGTTGATTAAAAGATGTATATAGACATTTATCTGTGCTGATTGCTTCCCCACCTAGTTAATAGGATTTTAGGCAAATATAGGTACATTTTCAGTTTTCTGTACAAGTTTACAGGTCTCTCAAATTAGTTTTAAGATGAAAAGAACTTTAATGTTTAACAGTTACACAAAATGTTTCATATTTACAAAGATTTTTAAATGGGATGTTTTACCATCTCCTATAACTGGGCTCCCGAACTGCTGGTATAATGTTGACAGTTAACAGCTGCAGTGTAGTGGTCTGACAACAAAGCTGTTCCAGGTGTGCAGCTTAACAAGGTGTTAATTGTGTAACTGTTGGACATAAAGAGAGAACCCAAAGGGTGTGCAATGGGGGTTATTGTGCATGCAGGACTAATGTGAAACCAGAGAGTGTCAAATTGTGCTTTGCTTATCCATGCTCTAGTATGTTCACAATAGTTTACAGTTTCCGTTCAGCATAGCAATGCCTCCCAGAATCTTGTAGTCTCACAGGTTTAAAAAAACCCATCTTTACTAAGAAATGCTCAGTAGTGCAAATGTCTTTCCTTTTGTTCTCAAACTGCAAAAACTGTTTCTCCCATATGACCTTTATGTTGCATTGCTAAGTAAAATGGGGAAAAATTGGGAAGTTTTAGGGCAATATAATGACACCATTGCATTTGTTATTTCTAAGTCATTAACATCTGCATATATGCCAATAACATCACCACCATTTGTTGCGATTTGCAAGCAACCACCATGTGAATCATGTCATAAATACTTCTTATGGCCCGGTGCTGGCTAGCAATGTGAATGATTATAAAAACAATGAATACCAGGCTATCTAGAACTTTATCTCTGAACCAGAATAACACCAACATCCATGTGATACTTGTATCTCTTCACTCTCAAGTAATCAATCTTTGGCCTTTAGCTCATTTTCTGTAAGGCTGTTAGTTCACATCCTCTAAATTCTCACTCAGGCTACAGCAATGGGAGGGATTCCAGGAAAAATCCATAACTAAAGTGAGTTTTCACTATGGAATTATAACCATTTTTCTTTCTAATACTCCCATCGTCACGGCCAGTCCCTTCTCTGAAATATGAACAATCTCTCTCACAAAAGGGAGAGAATTCCTTTTGACATATTTACCATTTAACTTTTTCCATAAGGTGCTTAAAAACTTGAAATGTCAAAAATGTGTAATGAGTAAACCCTCTTGCAAAATAATCTCCTAACTATATCGAAAGTTTTCACCAATAAATAAAAATACAATGTTTTGACAAAGAGGCCATTGGTGGGTTACTACTCCATGTCAGCAACTCTTGTCAAGTTTGATGTACTCGCTTCATCTAACACACTATATCATGATGTTTATTGAAAGAGTGACATAATATATCATTTGAAAACTAATAACTCACTGATAATATTCGTGCATGGGATATGTTTAGGGTGTGTACAAAAAGTCATGAACCTGTGCTAGAATTATGTTCTTGAAATGCATTTGGCAAGCAATTCATAAGCCCAGTCTACTCTAGACAATGAATTGTGTATTTGCTTTACTGACCCCAAGACAATAAAGGTGCAGTTGTATAAAAGGTAAACAAAGCCATCAAGCTCCAACAAGGGGAGAAGGTAACAACTCAACTATCACCAGCAAGAGAGAAATCAGCATAAAGTTTCCACTAGACCACATGGCATCTCTTCCCAGAAGGAGAAAAGGAACTTTATTTGAGAATACATTGCAATGATTTATTGGACTATAAAAAGGAGTCTGAACCTCAAAAGATAAACAACTGAATCAATTGATTATATTATTGTATTTTAAAAGTGGACCAAGTAAGGTCTTTTGTGAAAGCTAATGACACACTGGTGACTAAGATCACTGTGAAATGTATGTATTAACACTATATGAGGCAATATGCATGCATGCTAATATTACGCTTTAAAGTCTGTCACCAAACACAGGGGAAAACAGATTTTCTCCCAAATAGGAGAGAAGATAGCCCTGTGGAATCAAATCAATGGAAACCCAATGTACATATGAATCAGCAGAGGACTGGGAAATCCACAGGAAGGGAAGACCAGCATACAATCATCCCGAGTCTGAGGACAAAACAGTGAGTTTGTGAAGCTATACAGAGAGTAGAAGTCATCTGAGAATCCATCATTGGACAGACAAAAGGGTCCTGAGGTCCTACAATCAGAGAGACTGAAATCTCTGGTAACTGAATATAGGTGAGATCTGCTTAGGCAAAGATCTTTCACCCAGGAAAACAAGGAAAACTAGTACCCTGTACTTCTGTGGAAGGCCCTGATTGAGGAAAGTCAGTAAAGTCTGAACAGAAAAAATATTGGTAAGAAATGTACCTGAAGCCAAGGCTGTACCTTGAATTAAGTCTTGGCTACTACAAAGCATACTTTACTTTTAATTGCTTGTCACCATCGTGTATTTATTCCTTATACTGAATTCACATACAAACCTCTCTTTTTGTTAATAAGCTCGTTTCACTTTTATATCTAAAGCAACCCTGTGCTTTGTTTGAACTGAAGTGATCATTAACCCCAGTAAAAGTAAAAAGCCGTGCTTTGCTATCTTTGAAGGAGCAATGAACCTTATTCATTCTCTGAGTGTTCCAGACAGGGGTGGACACTTCAGGTATGATGGTTTGGGGGAAATTCAGGAGTGGGGTTGTTTGCGGTCACTCTGCAAATAGTAACTAAAGCTGGTGGAGACCAGGCTGGGGCTCTTGTGATGTCAGCATGCTACTGGGGTCAGAGTACTGAACCAGGGCTGCACAGCACCCAGACAGTCAGGGAACTGAGTGAGAGTGTGCTGGCTGTTGGTGTTAGGGCTGTGAGCCTCAGCTGCAGAGCATTTAATATATCCATGGCTACAAGGCAGGTGGTGACAACATCCTTCACTGGTTTGAACTGCACCCCAAACAGTGACATTAAAAAAGCTCCAAATAACATGGAGATTCTTGAGAAGTGGCAATAGCTGTCTCTGAGGAAGAAGCTGAGCTAAACAAAACCATTTCTCACTGTACAAAATAATTCCTGTTTGCTAGTCTCAAAAAGCATGTTTGTTTGTTTCTAAAAAGTGTTAAAAATTAACACACAAACAGAAAATTGTCTCATATGGTCATTATGCCACCCACGTGACCTCTTTCCTCAAAGCATAAAGCAGCACACACAATTTTTGATGTTGCATTGCACAGTAAGTTAATGCTCCCACATAAGACATGCTAAAATGAAAATTTTTTCTTCAGTTTTATATGACTGTGCTTATTTTGTGTGGATTACGTGAATTAAACACAGCAAGATTTAATGTGCTGGGGATGGGAAAAGTATGTCACTGCTTTCAGAACGCTATTGTACATGTACCACCATCATCCTTCCCTTCACCATTATTCTGGAAACTGGATAGATGCCTCTGAGGATCTATTGAATGGTCAGAGGATGTCAGTTGGCCACCCTGCTCTTCAAGGGGTCTTCTGGAGACTGATGGGGTGGCCAATGGCATATTGGGCTGCTTCAGTAGGAGTATTGCCAGCAGATCGAGGGATGTGATAATTCCCCTCTATTCGACACTGGTCAGGCCACATCTGGAATACTGTGTCCAGTTTTGGGCTCCCCACTACAGAAAGGATGTGGACAAATTAGAAAGAGTCCAGCGGAGGGCAACGAAAATGATTAGGGGGCTGGGGAACATGATGTATGAGGAAAGACTGAAGAAACTAGGCTTATTTAGTCTGAAGAAGAGAAGACTGAGGGAGAATTTGATAGCAACCTTCAACTACTTGAAGGGGTGCTCCAAAGAGGAGGGAGCTAGGCTATTTTCAGTAGTAACAGAGGACAGAAAAGGAGCAATGGTTTCAAGTTGCAACTCGGGAAGTTGAGGTTGGATATTAGGAAAAACTTTCTCACTAGGAGGGTGGTGAAGCATTGGAATGGGCTACCTAAGGAGGTGGTGGAATCTTCATCTTTGGAAACATTTAAAGCCCAATTAGACAAAACCCTGGCTGGGATGATTTAGTGGGAGTGGTCCTGCTTTTAGCAGGGGGTTGGACTAGATGACCTCATGAGGTCCCTTCCAACCCTATGATTCTATGACTTATTGGTCTATGAACATTTTGAAAATGCACCCCTTCTACCATTGAAGTCCATCTGTTTTAGACTTCAGGCCACTTATTATTTCAGGAGTATATTTCAAACTGTGCTGGATGAGTTACAAACATAAATATGATTTGATGAGGGGATTTATGCATCACAGTCCTACACATTATTCTGAAATTTCACACAAAATCTTTTACATGTTTTGCTACATTTCTGACATGCGCTAAGCTAAAGAAATCAATTCCCAGAACTCCTTTTCTCTAGAATATGAATCACTGTATGAATCTGCACGATTTTTGAATGACACAGGCCGTGATCACAATATGCTTCTGATTTTAAATGAAGGCTAGATTCTTATGCCAATAGCTAATGTACAAGTTTCCAGAGAAGGATTTATCTTATAGTGACATAGCTTATCTTGAAACATTACCAGTGCCTAACTAAATGCCAGAGGCAAAATTCACTATAAGATGTATGCCAGCAGGAGCTGATGTAGATCCTAATGCTGGGCCCCAGGGTAAGGAGGGAGGAGACATGTCCAGCTGGTAGTGTACAACCTCACACTTCACATTGCGACAAAGCATATCCCAAACACAGGGTGTGCCGCCAGCTAGGGATGGATATGATTACGCAGATAAAGGATATTGCTGACTCGGTGCATATCTGCTGTAGTAAGGTGGTTATTTGTTTCTATTCACATATACATTGGGCCAGATTTTCAGAGAGAACTCAGCCAGCCTCTGTGTCATTCTGAGCCCAGAATTCATTGCTGGAACAAAACCGCAGGTACAAAATCAGAGCATAAGTACCATGGCTTTTACGAACATGCCTGAAATCAGGTAGTTTGTTGTTGACATTCTGTCATTTGCACCTACATTTGATTGCAGGTGCAAAACTATGTGTTCTAAAAAACAATGGTCCTTAATGCTATAGGCAATATTCATCCTAAGGGAAATTCTATTTTAATCTGGGTGCTGCTGGTTTCAGTTTGCAACAAGATTTTGAACAGGCTAACTGTCCTGTTGGTGCACTTTCTCGTGGGGTTAGCTGTGCTGTACAGGGGAGAAATGCAGAAACCCATATAGACCATTTGAAAGGTTCTAATGGAATCTCTGCTAGACTTTTAGTCCTTTCTTACTTCCTATTTTTAAAAAGAAATCAGTGAAGCAAGCTGAAATATATTACTTGCCAATCAACAGCATTTAGAAATTAAATGGAGACTGTACCTAATTATGGCTGCTCCTATATAGCCGTGTGGGAGCATGAAGAAAAACAAGACACCCATTTCCACCCAACACCCATGCAAGAGGCAGCTATTACGAGGCTGATTTTTGCTCTCTGAATTCAAGAAGCGGTGGTGTTTGCATTGTCACTATTATTGCGTCCTTCAAAAACGCTAGGACTCCTGCCGTGCGCGCCACCATATAACATCTGGAGAGTCTGCCTTTTTGTACAATGTATACCCAGAGCTCTGCAGTTATTAGGCATCAAGAAGAACTGCTATCGTTGTGAGCACCGTCAGCCAGGGTGTAAATGGGGAGGGCAATGACTCATATCAATCCTATAAACACTGGCAATCTGGGGCCTCTCCTCAGTGAGGTAATATCCAAATGGTATGAAAGCTGCAGCTCGCTAGGCTTTCATATGAGGAAAAAGGTTGAGTTTAGGTCAGGATTAGGTAACACAAGCCAGCTAAAACCAACATGTGCACTTTTTTAGGGGATTACAGGACAACCCTATTACTCAGTGTTAGCAATTTGAGTTATAAACTTTCCTAGTGTTGACAAGGCCTGTGTTTGCTACCCTTGCTCACAAGGGGACATTCTCACTACCTCTGTCCTGCGCACACTGAATGCGTCCAACCTCTAGTGATGAGGCACTGGTGTGGTCCTCCACATTCTCTCCTTGTGTCAGTGGCTTCCAAAGCTCTTAGCACAGAGGTACCCTTAAAGACAAAGGGGATCACATGGTGTCCAGCCATCACTTCAAAGCATCTGACAAAGTGGGATTTTCTCCCGCGAAAGCTCATGAGATAAATAAATCTGTTAGTCTTTAAAAGTGCCACAGGATTCTGTTTGCTTCTCTGCAATAGACTAACACAGCTACCCCTTTGGAATTTTTCTCAAACACTTTCTCATATTTAGTAGGACATTATAAACCACAGTTTTTTTATTTGAGAAATGTAAAATCTTAGATAAAACACCACTAAATTTGTATACACAAGCCTTTGCTTCCTCAAGCTTTTGCTGGTTCCAACAGTCACATTTTGAGGTATAAATAGTGTGTTTAAGATACCTCCTCTAAACTAAACTAACTGATTTGTCTCTGCAGAAACTTAGGAGACAGTTTCAGGCTTGTTAGAAAATCTGGGTCTTGATAAGCAGAGTGAACGCCACACATTATTGACCCGGCAACAATTATACTTTCAGGAAAAAAGAAAAGATTTTGGCATTTCCTCCTTTTCTTTTCAATTCCTTTCACTTGACATTCAGTGATAACCCAGAATGTGCATTTTCTGTTTATAGGTAATAGGAGTATGAGTGTTTGCTTTGTTTAAATTGTAATAAAAAGCTAATTTTAAAAGGAGTCTTCCTTACTGCTTCAAACATAAAAATAACTATAGCCTTTCCAAGTTTAACATAGTAGATTTTGTTTCCAGCTATAATAAATAAAAAGCTCCAGCACTCCTCCTAAATTATTACAAGCTTAATCTAATAATCACAAAGAAGCTATTATTATACTATTAGAGAAACATCTGTCAACTGTGTTTATAGTTTTAAGAAACTATGAGATAATGAGATGCTATGCTTTGTGCTCAGACAATTGCCCAGTAGATTATGTCCATG
>ML685783.1:5386516-5428411 GCA_007922175.1 Pelusios castaneus
ACACATTTTAAAAGCAGGACTTGACTATTCCAGGGGCCTCAAAAAGCTTTTTTTTTTTTTTGTGTCGGGGGGGGGGGGGGGCCGGAGCGGGGAAGAGAGGGGTTCTAGGACACCTAGACACAGTGAGAGACAGAAATGAAAAATGTAAAGTAACCTGCTTTTTTGTTTTAAATTGTTGTACTGTTTTGCCTGTAATAAAAATAATGATTGTATTTCATGTTAGCGGTTATCTACAGATTTAATAAAATGTGTATAAACTTTTGCTTTCATTCCAAGGCTTTTTGTTAAGAACATGTTGAATCTCTCACCATTTAGCAGCACGTGTTCACATGTGAAAACCCTTTTGTTTTTTAGTTTTATTTAGCTTAGTCTGCTTTGCTACCCATAATTTCTTTGAACTTATTACTATTTCATTATATATTTTAGCTGATCAGAGTGCAGAGGTGATAAAACAGAGCACAGTGACATTACTCAGCGATAGTAATAACTTAATGGAGTTCTTGTTAATGAGTAATAACATGCAGCCTTGAGCCTTCTGCCTCCAAATTTATTTAGCCAGAGCTACTCTTGTTATTACATTATTAACAGAAAGAATCCTCAAGTTGTCATTAAGTATATTAATCCGAAGATCTCCTGGGTTCATCAAGCTTAGGGATCAAGGATTCATGTCTAAGATCATGTCCAATATCACAGACTTTGCCAAAGCAGACCCAGTTAGTATTTGGACTGATATTTAATGTTGGCTTCTGCAAGAAGTGATAGGTGTTGGTAATTCAATGAGAGGCACTGATGTAGTGTGATAGGGCATTGTGCTGCTGGAGGGTAACATCTTTCCGGATGGGATATAAGGTTGACATCCTGACAATCTATAGCACCTACCTTGAAGCAGTTTTGCATTAGAAGGACCTGGGATCCTTGCAAAGTTTCAGCTTCTTGGTTGCATCCTGCCTACAAACATTCCCTCTTCAGTTCCAGTTGAACACTATTCTTTTGCACCTCCTGCCTTAATGGTTGTGCAGTGTCAATGTGTCAGAGAAGCCAATGTTCTTGCAAGTCACTGATATTTGGTGTTTTTCTTAAAGCCCCAGCTCCTGGAGTCATGTTATATGAAAACACCAGTTTACAGTTTTTCAAAAAATAAAACCAAATGGCTGCTGAGAAAAGCTTTGAAAAGTGACCCAAGTGTACCTGAAGACTCAAAAACTAGAAGTCAAATGAAAAAAAACCCCACTTTTAAAAAAACAACAACTGTTTTTAAAGGCAAACTCACTCATAATTTTTGAACATTTGGGGTTGACAATACTATGTGTATGTTGTAAATTACTGTCAGACTCAATTCATTTTAGCAGCTGGGCCCTATCTTCAATTTGCCAGCACAAGTTTGTAGGGCCAAAAAGTTGCAGAAATGGCACATTGCTACTGCCATGATAAGCAGTATAGAAAAGTGAGGGAACAGAAATCAGCAATTGCATTTCATGACCTCAGATCATACACGGAACTATACAGAATGAGTCTACCAAGGCTATTAAGTGCCTGATCAATCAAATGAAAGATTCCCATTTAATTCAGTGGATGTTGGATCAGGCCACCACCAAGTTGTGACCAACAGTACCCAAAGCTTGTCTGTTAGTGTCTTTGTGCTACACTGTAGTGCCAAAAGCTCACCAAGATGGACATCTTAGCCATATCATAGAATCATAAAATAATAGGGATGGAAGGGACCTCACGAGGTCATCTAGTCCAACCCCCTGCTAAAAAGCAGGACCACTCCCACTAAATCACCCCAGCCAGGGTTTTGTCTAACCGGGCCTTAAATATCTCCAAAGATGGAGATCCTACCACCTCCCCAGGTAGCCCATTCCAATGCTTCACCACCCTCCTAGTGAAAAAGCTTTTCCTAATATCCAACCTTGACCTCCCCAGCTGTAATTTGAAACCATTGCTCTTTGTTCTGTCCTCTGTTACCATCGAGAACAGCCTCGCTCCCTCCTCTTTGGAGCAACCCTTCAAGTAGTTGAAGGTTGCTATCAAATCTCCCCTCAGTCTTCTCTTTAGACTAAAAAAGCCAAGTTAGACTCTTCTCTTCTCTAGACTAAAAAAGCCTACTTCCTTCAGTCTCTCCTCATAAGTCATGTGCCCCAGCCCCCTAATCATTTTCGTTGCCCTCTGCTGGACTCTTTCTAATTTGTCCACATCCTTTCTGTAGTGGGGAGCCCAAAACTGGACACAGTATTCCAGATGCGGCCTGACCAGTGTCGAATAGAGGGGAATTATCACATCCCTCGATCTGCTGGCAATATTCCTACCGATGCAGCCTAATATGCCATTGGCCTTTTTCACAACAAGGGCACACTGTTGGCTCATATTCATCTTCCCATCCACCATAACCCCCAGGTCCTTATCTACAGCGCTGCTACTTAGCCGATCGGTCCCCAGCCTGTAGCAGTGCATGGGATTTTTCCGTCCTAAGTGCAGGACTTTGCATTTGTCTTTGTTGAACCTCATGAGGTTTCTTTTGGCCTAGTGTTCCAGTTTGTCCAAGTCTCTATGAATCCTGTCCCTGCCCTCCAGAGTATCTACCATTCCCCCCAGCTTGGTGTCATCCGTGAACTTACTAAGCACGCAGTCTATCCCATGATCAAGATCATTAATCTACATCATGGTGAAACTAAAAATTTTTATTCTCTAGTTCTGCAAGACGCACTTGCATTTTTCTACAATCAGAACTTGTCTCTTAGAGCTTTGCACTATTTTTCAGGATGTGACTTGTAGAGTTTTGAGATCTAGTATGATGAAAGTGTAATCCATATGCCTTATAGAGAGTATATGTCTTTGTGCTATACTGTAGTGCCAACAGCTCATCTAGATGGACATCTTAGCCATATCATAGAATCATAGCATAATAGGGATGGAAGGAACCTTACGAGGTCATCTAGTCCACCCACCTGCTAAAAAGCAGGACCACTCCCACTAAATCACCTTGATGATCTCTTGGGTCAGTGTTGCTGGGCAGATGTAGCTGCCCAAAAGCTATGATAAAAGTGTTCAGTCTGGTCAGCTCGCACAGCTCACGGTTAAGGAAGCTCCGAGGAATGGTTTGGTGGCCACAGAGGTGCTGATGTGGTTTTACATTGGTGAGATCACAGGCAAAGGGAGCCTGATTGGATACAATGTTTGAAGACTAATTCTTAGTAGTCTTGTGTTTCACTTCTTTGTCCCCTAAGTCTGTAACAGTATTTGACTAAATACAACCAGGAAATGATGTGGGGGAAAAAAAACCCAAACCAGAAGCTTCTGGAAATTGGGTGGGGTGGCTGTGATCTCGCTTAACAAGGTTTTCTGCTGCTGGTGTGACCACATGCCATAAAAGCAAAAGCCACAAAAGTTGCATGAGAAGAGCCCATGTGCACTGCTCAGTGTGCCACTGGGAGAAGCTGAGCCAGGAGTGGACAACAAGATGTTTTCTCCCCACTCTGGAGACTTTTGCAGCACAGTTTGTGCACATGTTTATGTGACTGAGTGCTGGTTAACCAGTAAGCTGGCTGGATGGTGCTGCTTCCAGAAGAAAAAGAGAAGCCTTCATGGATTTCTACTAAAGATTCCTGCAACCAAGAAGGAGCTGCTGCTTTCAACTCAAGCCTTTGGACTTGAGAGACTGTAATTGAGATTGGAGTGAACTCCACCTAAACTTTGGGACTCTTGGGTATCTTTCTCACAGTGTTTCTGTAGGGACTGTTCTGTTTAAATTCATTTTGTTTTCTTATGATAAGATTTCTTAAGTTAGTAGTTACTAAAGTTCATCATGTTTGTTCTTAAATAGTATTTTAATGTGGGAGGGTAACTCTGAGCCATCTTTGCTGTGAGTCCTTTTAAAGACTGAACCCTGGGTCTCCGGCTGTTTCTCTATAGCAGTTGGGGTTTATTTCTGTTAGGTGCTGGAGAGGAGCAATTGAATGAATTCCAGCCTACCCGAAGGTTACAAACACAGCTATGAACATTTATATAATCTGAATTAGTCTTGTGTGATTATTGTGATTTATCTAACTAGTGTGCTCCATTGGTGATTGCATCAGAATTGATCTGAATCAGTATTCTTCACATCAGAAACATTCTACTGTGGTGGGTGCATGTACAGTGAATGCTATATAAAAAGAAGGCTTTTCATTATGTGTGACAATCGGCAATTTGACTATTATTCAAAATGGTGTGCACATATATTAGAAATCCATTAAAAATCAGATAACAGTTTTCTTGGGAGATAAACACCTATCATGTCACCTTATTTTTAATTTCCCATCACCCTCCAATGCTGCAAACTGTTTTAAATAGAAGCATCTTCAGCTGGTTTAGATTAGTCCCCAGCAGGCACATTTGTAAAGATAAAAAGAACAAGGATATTTTCCCTTCCTCCACATTGTGGTAGCTATTTGAGGGAAGGCGGAGGGGGTGAGAGGAAGAGATTGGAAGGGAGATGGAAAGTTTAGCCCAGCACTGAAGTCTGATCTTGTAGAAAAGAACAAGAACAGTCAGGCAGAGTAACAATGTTCCTACACTTAGGCTTAAATCTCCATGCCAAGTTGTCTTTTAAACTTCTGGTTCTCAAAGTTTTCCTTCTCCTAATCCTACTTGTTAAAAAAATTGTTTTGTTTTTTCATCCTACAGCTTCTGGCAGCAAGTGGTATGTAAACATTCAGTAGCCCATCTGAACCCTATTTTAGAACAAAACAATTTCGGTTTATAAGTGTTTGAATTACTTTAACTAAATCTGAGGATTTACCTACTGAAGCTCGAGCAGTTCCCTTTCAACTCTGAATGAAGGAAGAATTATGAGACTGGAGTTATTCAATGAGAGCTATCTGTCCTGGCACTTAATCAAAGGGATTAGGATTTGGAAAGAAAAGCCTACAGGTGATCCTCCAGGAAGCATACCAAGCAGTTATCAAAAACATACAAGTTCAAAGCAGCTCAATTTTCATATGTTAAAAGTATTTGGATGAAGCCCCAGGCTTGTTTCTAGGTAAAGAACTGTGTTAAAGCTGTTTGTACTTGCATACTTAATAGACAAGGGAATGAAATAGCATGTGGTGAAGCAGTATTAGGTCCATCTAACCCTGATGTAACGCAATAAATCAGCCTTGTTCTATTGGTGAAACATGATCTGATACTCTGTCCAGGTCTCACATGCTCTTTCCTGACACTGGCAGTTATGACAGATACTCATTTACCTCATCAACGAAGAGAGCTGTCATAACACAAATGCAAAGATGTTACATGCTCCATAAGGGCTGTAATTGTCTTTAATCATGTAGCTGGGTTCTTCCGCTCTTCCCTCCACCCCCCCCAACTATCGTCTGGATTTAAAACATACACACAATAGCTTTATCTTATACCACAAGGGGTTTTTTGCCTTTTTTTTTAAAAAGCCCAAAATATGTTTAAAATATTATGGGCATGGCTTAATTGATCAAAAGCAACAATAATCAAAATTAAGGCTAAAGCCTTAACCCATCTCAATGCACCAGACTGATTTTATTTATGACAAGGGGTGCAAAACCTACGCACAAAAGGAAAAGTTATGGACAATGTGGATTAAGTTCCATACTGTTGCCATGAAAGCAGGGGAGCAACTGAGAAGTAACTGTGGAAAAATGATGTTGAAATGGTAAACAGTCAGAAGGCAAACCCACTAAGAATGCCTGTCATCACCATGTAGCTGATAATAGCTTTTCTTACCAATTCCAGGGAAACCATCCTGCAAGCAGGTAATAGCGAACTGTGAATGATTAGAATGAGCAAGAGTAAGATGCAACCAGTATACACAGCATGACCTGCTGCAATGTAACTTAAAACGGAGTTACCCATATTATAGTTTACCAACCTATTCTGTGACTACCACCAGAGAGATCACAAGGAACTAACATGCACCGATAAGCTGAGGAGCAAGGAAACCGAGTCATGCTTCCAGTCCTGGGCATGTGGCTTTGTGCTACACACAGATGGTTAAGACCCAAAGATTTTAAACATAGCTACCAATGTTGGCCTAATACAAGAACTAGAAACCTATCTATCTGGCTTTGCCTTCATGAGCAGAGCATACCATGGAACTCTACAAACAGAAAAGCGCTGGATCATTCAAGGTGTGTTCTCTGTCCCCTTCCATGCATTTCATTGCAGCAAGGAGAGATTACAGTCTAGTGGCTCAGCTTTCAATCCCTCCCTAACAATATTATAATAAACTTTTCTGTATTTCATTCTCTCTGCATTATAACATTAATTATTAAAAGAAAAAATTTCTCACTGGATTACATCAGAATTGCCTCAATGTCTTTTAATGGATCTCAAGGAGTCATCATATTATAACCTACCGTTCATCACTTGAGTAAGAAACAATACCATATAAATGAATCTATATAAGATGTTTCATATTTATAATTAAATGACAACTATATATTATAATTATATATAATATATAAATATATTTTATATAATTATAATGATATACCAGTTTATTAATAGTGTATATTATAATACAGTTTATAATATGGTTAATATAATACCATATAAGCCATATTATAAACTCCCAGCCACCACTATAATAAGAAACAATATAAAACTGACTTTTTCTGGCTTCCTATTGCCCTTGTATTAAGCAGTGAGTTTAACTAATCTTCAAGGGCAAATCTTGCAGTCCTTACTCAGGCAAAACTCCCACTGAAGGGCAGGAAGATTTGGCCCTAAACTATTTAATAATGAAATAATGGGGGAAAACTTAAATTTAGGTTCTATCCCTGTAGTTCCATGGGCCTGCATGGGGCCTCACTTACACATGTGGCAGCAGGATTGGCATCTTACATATGCAAAAGAAGGAAAGAAGAATAAAGCTTCCTTTCATATTATTCTCTGAATAGGCAGAGTTGAATACTGACATGTATTGAAACAATAGCAAGTTATTAAAATAGCCACTTGTTCCAAGCAGAAGAAATTATGTCAATATATTAAATTAAAATAAAACAAACAAATGAATCAGAGTTGCATGATCTTACTAATGTAGGTTTCAGGGTTTTATTTACCAGTATGAAGTGCAGTGTAATATGCTTTTGAATAAACATAACTTTTAGCATTTTTAGGCCACTGTCAGTTTGTTCCAAACAGACAAACTGGATATTCCACAGACAAATGAAGGGACTTAACTTACAAGACACCAAAGTCTTCAATGAGCTGAAGAGTGACCCCAGTTCAGACCATGGCCCCCTTGTGCTTGGCATTATAGATAACTAGTAAAACACAGTCATAACGAGTTTGCAATCTAAATAGAAAAGTCAGATGAAGGAGGGAAGAAATGAAGTACTATTATTCTAGTTGTACAGATGAAGAACCTATTCACAGAGAGATTAAATAATTCTCTAAGGCCACAGAGGGAGTCTGTGGCAAAGTGGACAACGGAACCCAGACCTTCTGTGTTCCCATCTATGGCATAAAACATAAGAACATCTTTCTCATCTCCATTAAAGTAATGGTAGGTGAGGGTGGTCAGTACCCTGTAAGATCAAGGCAACTGGCAGAAAATTCATCATCTTTAGTAATTCAGCTCTTTAAGAGCCAAATATTATTGTCATTTATATTGATATAAATCTAGACAGACTCTATAGACGTCAATGGAATTCCAGAGACTGGTATTTAGCTCATAAAGAGAGGGGTTATTAAGGATGATGAGTTTGGAAATTAATCATAACTAACTTCAGTGGAGTTCCTCTGGATTTACACCAGTGTAACTGAGAGCAACTACCTGTGCAAATCCTTTTATTTTAGTTTTTTATTTTGCCTCCTCCATAAATATAAAGTTTTGCTCCCAACACAACATACATCTTCTGTATACTAATTCTGTGTTTAGAAAAAAGAAGTATTGCATGATTAGTACAATTTTGTTTTCGAGTCTTTTTGCCAAAAAGAAAATATGGTTTTAATAGAAGATTACATCTGCATGGTATTACATGCATGTAAAACAGATGCAAGCTAATTACATTTTCATTTAAATTGCTAAATAGCTACTTAAGTAAAAAGCTAAAATAACATACAAACAACAGTTACTATAAAAACAAGTGTATTTAGAATTAAATGAAAAGGATCAAAGCTACAACGTACAAAATTTGAGCTGGTCTTTGAAAAAGATATAGTGACATTACAACTCTGTTTTGATTTACTCAGTAATTTAATGTCTCTACAGCTCAGCCAGAAGACACATCTCAGTTTAGCAAAGACACATGGAAGGAAATCCACAGAGTTTGCATGAAGACTTTGGGTTTCATGAAGATTAGATACACTCTAGTAAAGATTATGTAGCAAAATCCCAAATTGGAAATTATAATACCAGTGTAATACAATCAGCTTCATTATAGTTTTAGGCAGGTCTGTCTAAGCTGGACTCAGCACTCAAGTCCTAAGAGTGAAATCACAGGGGGTTGAAGGGTAATTTCTAACACAAGTCAGTTTTTAAAAGGAGTACAAAATTCGTTTTCATCTTTCTCTAGGCAAATGCTGTATGTCCAGTAAAACTAAGTTTTGTGGGCCTAATCCAAAGCCCATGGAGCTCAATGGAAAACTCTCTACTGATTTCATAGGGTTTTGGCACATTCTCCTAGTTTGGAACAAAACAAAACAAAACCACACACACACATAACCAAAAATCCAGTAACAAACATTCAAATTAAATGTAATACACCTGGCTAAAATATCGAAGGCTGCACATGGTTGCAAACACATGCACACATCCATGACATGACCAAAACCTTGTATTTACATGTATAAACTGGGTAACAGAATATGCAGTCAGACATGTATTTGTTTCCTTTGATTTTTAAGTCACTGGGGATGGAGAGAAGATGCTGAAATCTATAAACACTGTCATAAAGCAAATGATTTTGAATATAAACCCTAGCTTTACTATACATCTTACATTACTGATCCCTAAATTAACTTTATGCTTGTTAGTTAATTACATTCTTCATAAAATGTTGGAGGGGATTCATACAGGAATGAGCTGGATGAAACTTTGATTAGATAAGATAGTCAGATCTTCTGCATCAAAAGTAACGGATGTTTCAGAGAAAGCTTTTATTTGAACTATAATAAATCTGATCATTAAAAAGATTATTTGTCAACTTCTTAGAAAAAATTAAATGAAAATGATAACTGATCTAATCATAGATAAAGTATACACAAGAATAAGAATATATCCTTTTATTTTTCTGTCAATAAAAAAGGAGATGTGGAAGAATTCTTTACCAAAAAAAAAAGCTAATTGAGTATTTGAGGGACACAATTTCTTGATCTCTTTGGTATTCAATATGATGAGAGTTTAGAACCTTCAAAAATGAAAAGGGTAAAAATGTTTAGCTCTCAGATAAGACATGAAACCAAAGCCATAGGCATTTATGATCATAAAAATTCCAGGGAACTTTCTGAAAGAGTCACATTTTTTTTTCCTGTCAGTGTAGCCCCGTTTCTATTCTGGCAATTAGAGTCCAACTTCCTAAATTACCAAAGGAGTTTCAATGGGTAGTCTTGGAGTGTTTTTATTTCCCATCCTAAAAAGTTGTGTAGAGAGGTTGTGTGCTATTTAGCATTTGCCAGGTTTCTCCTTAGAGGTAACTACATTTTAACTGTAGGACATAGCACTGGGCGTGTTCGTAAAGCACTTCAGGATGCAAGGCACTCTGGGTAAACACCTGGTTCAGTTAAAGTCAGTGGCAAAAATCCCATTGTACCCTCAGAGTGTGATACTATTTAATATCTGAACAGAAACGCATTCTGTGTAGCAGCATGCAAAGCACATCACGCATCCCATTTGATTTAGAATCTCCAGGGTTGCCACAGCACCAAACTTTTTAAAATGAAGTAAGGTTTGCCAATATCCAGCATGTTGTTCCAGTTCATTGTGATCAAGCTTTGAGAAACTAATTGAAAGAGTGTGCTATGCTTGCGTGTGCTATAGGCTATGTGCAGGAAAGAAACAGACCATGTGTGTGTGTCGAACCTTTTCATGCCCGTACAAATGCTTTACTTTGTCACCTACGGTTTTTCTGTTTCATTAGTAAGTTTTCTGCATTACTCTATAACATTTTGCTGAGCTGGCAAGAATGACTCTAAGAAGTTGAGAAAGATATGATTTCGTAGCAATTATTTTTTATATTATAGAAGGGTTATAAATATGTTACTGATTAATTGTTCAGATTAATAGTGAAGCAAACATTCAGATTCAGCGACAACCTCTAAAGGTCATTCATTAGCAGCATTAGTTCATTAACTAAATTTCAATCTCTTTGGAAACACATCAGCAAAAGAGTGGCTACACCTCAATTATTTCACTCAAAAGGATGGAAGGAAGGCAGGAAAAGACAATGGAATCAACTACTTACTTTTGCCTCTTCCATCCAAATCCCAGATTGAGGGAGTAGAAGCAACAATAGCAGAGTTTCAGCAAAAAGGAAACTAAAAATACCATACGAATGGTCAGAGTAACAATATTCCTGCTATGTCTGAGGACTTAACCTCTCTAAGTGGTGATTATCCAGTCATTAAACCATATTTTACATACTTGAGATTTGGATTTGTCTTTTCCTTTAAATTCTCTTATCATGAAACACACACACACACACACCAAAAAGTTATTATACATTTATATTTTAAAAAGCAACCCCACCCCAATTTTGTAAAAAAGCTCAGTTTTCAATGGAATCACTTTGCTGACATTACTGCAATGTAGCAGAATGACAGCTACAAGTCTCCATGTTTGAATTTGGGAGGATCCTCCCTGGTGAACTGTTCTTTTCTTGGAATTCAAATCCTGAATAAAACAAATTCTAAGAAATGGCAGAGTTGAATATGTAGTTTATCTATTACCAATACTGAAGGCAACAGGAGGAGCCAAGAATTGAAGCTACCAAAGTTGTTCAACCCTCCTGTTTACACATACACAATCTTTAAACCTGAAACCTTGTGGCTTTTAATATGATACAGACCAATTCTCTCAGATTCTACGCCATCTCGGCCTCCCACTTAAGTCTACAGCAATGGAGAATGCTCAATAATTCCTTGGAGCTGGGATTAGGCCCAAAATGAACAGGACAATACTCACAAACCACTGGAGGAAAAAACCCCAACCCCCTTTTTGGCGCACACTTCTCCATTTTTCGAGGGCGGGGGGTACATTATTGTAGTTTAGCCCTTTACTACTTTTACCCAAAACTAGTCTAGAAACCACTCCAAGAGCTAATGTAGTTAGACAATTTTTTACTTGAATGCACAAAGTACATATAGATTCTTGCCTAAAAACAAATGTGCATCAAAATTAATTGTCTGGCAACCAAACCCAGATTTTACTGTCAGGGGAGAAGCCTGCTTTGAGGGCTGTAAGGAATTCCAGGATGAATTATACTACAGTTAGGCACAATGACTCCCTGAGTTTGCGGTGCACAAATAGAAGCAGTAAGGCTAGACACAATATGGTCCCCCAAGAGCTTTGTTAAATATTTTGGTGATAAAGAGACAAATGGCCAGCTGGAGAAAAGGTGTGCTTGCTTTAATGAAAGCACTGCTATGGCTTTGCTCATCTTGAGCAAATTATCTTCATTAAAAGTAACATGACTTAACTTGTCAGTCAGATGCTATTCTGGTGGTCTCCTCTGTGCGGTCCGGATAGAATAAATCAGCTTTTTTTAAAAACTTCCATCTTCCCCAATATAGCAAAGCCTTGTTACCCTATTGATAGAAATCTTGTGATCCTTAGAAACAAAAAAGAGCTCTAAGTTTCAGTTTAACTGACAAAAGTAACACAGTAGTTACTTTCTCATAAAAGGCTCAGTGTTTGCATTATATACATTAAAACACCAACACGTCTAAAAGATGAACACGTCTCTGAGCCTGTTTTGAAAGACCAACACTCTAGTGTTTGCATTTTAAAATATTTATTTCCTTCATAAAATATCTATATAAGCCCATTGGAATTAATATTCCTATTTTCATGTTAGCCAAAATCCGAAAGTAACGTGATGCTGAAATTCAAATATTATTGAAACTGTACTGTCTTCTTATCAGTTTCTAACTTCAGAATTAGATGCATAAAATGGGTGTGTGCACGCACATGCACATGCACACTTATACTTAAGTACAATTGCACTGTCTTTCCTTATTTTAATCTCTAGTCTATTCCATTCTAATTTTCACAAGAAAAAGATATTTGTTTAGTGAAGAAATTATTTCATTTTTAATCCATGTCTACTGCTTTTTCAGATGAGAGTGTCATTCTCTCACAAAATGGATCCCTCCTTAGTCCATTCATCTCTGTTGGCATCTTCTCTCTGAGTGATCCTATCCATTCACAAAGCTTTATCTACTAACTTTATTACAACAATTTACAGCTCTTCTTCTCTATTTCTGACCTTATTCCCATCCCCTCAAAGCCAGACCTCAACTTCTCTCTCTCTGACATCCCTTCTTAGATGTTTTATCATCAATGTAACCTTAACATGATCAAAACTGCACTCTCTTCCCTGGGCTCTCTCCAGTTCTTTCTTTCTCTGTCAATAAAAAATGGGCTTGGAAACTCAGAATGCTATCCCAAGGTACATGACTACATTTCCTTTAATAAGGAGTATGCTGTATTCAGATGTCCTTTACCAACATTTGGATTTATATATATGCTGTTATGCACTGACCTCAGTGGCCAGAATATTTCTAAAGAAACAGAGTTTGTGTCTTTTCTATATTCTGCTATTTTATGGTGCATAATGGAGTTAGTGATATTCCACCTCCAATTCCCTCCCACCCCCCAGTAATATTCTATATAAATGTACTGGGTTCATATAATTTAGTTTTATCTTAATAGTTTGATTATGTAGCATGGTTAACTTTTATAGTAATTTGCTGCTTAAAAATACCCCATACTATGTCCTCATAGTTGAGATGAGATAACAATCAATAGACTATGTATGCATAAAACAGCAACTACATACCATAAGATAATACCCTTCTGGAAATGGAGCCAGAGTCCAGTGCTGGAAAAAATGTAGAAAGAACGGAAAACTCCATGAGCTGAAAGTCTCTGAGTTTCCTCCGAACGGAGGGTGTGGAAATGTGGTATGCTTCTAACAGAAAAGGCAAGGAACTCACTTCTGAAGTGGAGCTTCTGTAGCCTCAGAGATTGGAAGGACATATCTTGGAATTGTTGCTTTTCCTACTTTGCATGTTCCTATCATATATTCACCCCTTTGAGAGCTGTCCCTTTTCCCAGTGGAGTGGGTGATCAGGCAGTCTTGTTTTTTAAAGCAATTTTACCAATTATACAGGACACATGCATATTATTGAATGTTATTTGGGTCTTTCCATGTGAAAGCAACCTCTCCATGTAACAGCCTAAAAGAAATTTGATTTTCATAAGTGGCAGTTAGAAAGAGCCAAGCAATTTCAAAGAAATAATACGGAGAGAATAGAAGACATAAAATGGAAAGAATGTTGAGAAGACTCCTTCTGGGACCCTTAAAGTTTTATGAGAATAGCCCCAGCAAAAGATCTCTGAACATGTAAATGTAAATTAATTGAAGCAATTGAGTTTTACCTGCATAAATTTGTTATGCTTAACAATTAAAATCTGTTTAAATGTTAATGATCTAAATTTTAAAGTGTGCCCCCATTAGCAGCAATGAAACCTCCTGCAGTTTAATCAATATTAACAGGAGGAAACACTAAGGTAAGATGGCTAGCATTAAATATATGATATGAAAAGCTACTGGAGAACAGGAATTCTTGGGGAAGTTTTCTATAAACAGTTACACATGACTCCACATTCTGTTATGCATATTGTGTAATGGAAAAATTGCCAAGAGCGATTTTAAGAAGAAAGGAACTGACATTTCTGCATGCAACTTGTTAAGATTATTTCATCACAAAGGATTGGTGAAGTATACACTAACCAACAACGGCATATTAGAAGTCTAACTTGCAACTCTAAGAAGCTGTAGAATGACATTTAAAATAATCTGTTTATCACTATCTAATACATGCCTCTTGTACGCAAAATGTCAGTGACAACCTCATAGCATTCAGAATTGCTAGGCAGTGATTGCCTTTGAAAATGAACCTGCAGTGTAATATCAGTTGAGTGAGTGTTTCTATATCCTTCAGCTGTGTTCTAAATGCGAGTTAATCATATTTTTGCATAATTTTTGTATATGGTCATTTAAAACAACAGCATCAACAACAAGCCTCATCTGTCAACATACAGCTTTTTACTTGCAGAATGATGAATTCTCTACATGTTCATTTGTGTTCTAGCCAAGAAATGAATTTGTTGAATGCTTTCATAATTAGGCTAAAGGTTTCAACACTGTGTTTTAATTTGCATTCTTTGTCTCACTACAGCTTTTATTTTTTATGAGCTTTCTTAACAACAGGGACCATATCCTGGCTCATGTGTCTCCTGAGCTTCATGCAGTTTGAGAGAGAAGGGGAAAGGTAGAGATGGACCATTGTTATGCTACTCCAGAACGGCTGACCTCAGAGCTGTTCTACTATGTGCCCAAGTGGCACTTACAGCAACTGGGGATCACCAAAGGCAAAAAGACAAACTGAGAGGAAGAGTGGCACAGATGTCACTGTGCCACCTTCACACCACCAGATCACTCCACTATGAAGAGAAAATCCTTAGTTGAACAGATCCCTGGATTTGTGGCGACTGCCCTACCAGAGAATCTCAGGATTTGGCTGAGTCTCCAATTCTGACTTGCTGTTACAAGAAACCATTTATCTATCAGACTCCTTGAGTAATTTCTTAATCTACTTTGAAGTGTGAAATTTCAGAGAACACTGTTCAGACACAAATTTAACCCAAACGATAAAAATTTTTGCAACCCAATTACTAAGCCTGTCTTTCCAATGGCACATGCCGAGCCAGCTTCCCACAGCACATTTGACAGGAACAGCCTTGCAACAAAACAATATTCCAAGTTCTTGAAAGAACTCAGGGCACATTTCACAATGGATTACCTACAGCATCCTGTCCAAATTTCAACCTGGACAATTCTGTACTATCTTCCTTAATGCCTCTGTAGCTTCAATAAGATATTCTAAACTTCCCTTCGTCCACAACACCACACTGGTGCATGTTGGTAGAGATGATTTGCTGCATTCCACCTACACAGAGCCTACATTTTAGATATGAATGCAGGGTTCTTATGCATAGTGCCTTGTTAAGCATTTTCAGATCCTTTTGATTAGTTGGGGCTGTATGCAGTATAAACATACTTATTGCTGCAACATAAAGGACCATATAAAGGATGTGGGGACAAATTCATCCCTGGAGTACCACCAATTTTTACAATGGTGTCACACAAGACATGAATCTTGCTTCCCCTCTCCCTCCAAATTTTATCAGCAAGAGACTGGTTGGTTTTTGCAGCATTCTTCCCACAAAATGTGATCAAGTTAAATGTAAAGGTTGGCTGTAGTGCCACAGGAAATATAGCTTTGTAAGCTATTGTGAGTCAATCAACTCCAAAGGATTGACATAAAATGACTGTCACTCCATTTATATGATGCTTACATCCTGAATATCATGAGAAAATTCTGTATATTCTTCCACAGACTATAAACATGATATTTAAAAGGGTTGTACCAGCCCCTTAATACTAGAATTAAGATTCCCAGCTTACTGTTTTCAAGTATTTTCCACATCTGACACTATTTTCCATACATCTGTGGAGTTCCTCTGACATTAGAATCTGGCCTAGCATTCAGAACATATATATTATTTTTCCCTTATGGCACATGCATGAACTCTGATCTGTCACGTTCCATATTTTGCTATCATACCACACAAGATGATGAGAAGAAACAAGATTTATGAAGATGACAAGCATCTAACAACACTTTAAAAGAATCATTATTAGTATTAAATTGATGTTACCCACAATTTTCTAGGTACTTTCCAGAGGCACATAGCGAATGCCCAGTGCTTGAGTGAACAGGTTACAAGCAAGAAGCTGGTGAGTTAAGAGAAGAGATGCAAGATAAAAAATGAACATGCTGAGACATTTTGATGGAAAGCAACATAAAAATCAATGATATTTACAGGTGACTGAATTACTAAGTGTGAAGAGGTACAGGACGACCATGGTCCAGAAGTATCACTAGCAACACAAAGCAACACTCCCTTTTCTTCTTAATGCCCCTCTGCTAATGAAAGAGAAATCTTCATTCACAACATTCTGCTAACACCCATACAGACACATGAACAAGAACAGTAATACAATTCTTTATTACCTGGCTCATGTAAATGTGCTGTTCAGAATATGTGTAGTTTGTGCTTGGAACAGGACCTCTCAAACCTTGTGATGCTCACTACATGGAAGGTGTGTTGGGGGTATAATGGAGATTAAAGACAAAGGGTTAGATGAAAAGGTGCAGCATTGCCCAAGATCAAATGAGTACTGGGAGGAGGTAGCTAGGAATGTGAAGGTAGAGAAAAGTGCGTTACAAAGGATTGAACCTGCAGTCCTTACTCAGGCAACACTCCCAAATGGGAATTTCACTCAACTAAATTAGCCACTGTACATCAAAAACCTGTATCTTCTGTTCTATCATCAGTGTTTGAGATGACTGATACCTAATTTGAACTAATACAGATGGAAATTAAACCCCCACTAAATTCACCAAGCTTACCAAAGATCTTGAATGAAAAAGAAATCACATTTAGGTTGGGAGATATTTAAGGGCATGTACAGAATTATCAAGGCTGGAAAGAATCTTTATTCTAAATAAAGGACAAAGGCTGTCCTTTAATTAACAACATTTATCTCTGGGACAAGAACATCAGGTATATAACATAGGAGATTCTTTTAATATAAAGGACAGATGGCAACTTCGCCCCTGGGACTGACATACTGCCCCAGCAAAAAAACCCACCATAATTTTAAAAGGCTTTGAAAATCCCCCAAGGACTGCTAGTCTGGTTAGAAGAAAGTCTGACTACTCCGTTTGCAAAGCAAACGATAAAGCGTTGCAGTAATGTTTAGAAGCATTTCAAGACTCAAATATCCGAAATTGGATTAAAGACTATTCCCCCATCTCTCCATTGCAAGAATTGTGCAAGACTGATTGTCCTTGCATATATAACATTATGTTATTAACAGTGTGTCTGATGGTGTAGCAGCTAAGTGCAACATGGTAGATACCATAGCACGGTAAGGATAAAGTTCACTTGTTACGTTTTGTTTTTAAATGTAAAACTATTGGACTACAAGTACCAATGCCGAGGTGGAATTTATAGCCTTTCAATGAACATTTCTACCTATCCTAATGTACATGGTCATATCTCTGTGTGAGATTCCAAGGGCATGTTTTATACTTCTCTAACTAGGTGTTAATATCATAAACAGTGGATCAACACTTCTTGTCTGAGTGTTAATATCTATTAATATCCTGCCGAGTAAAACAATGTCAAAGCCAGTTTTCTGGACTCTTGTATGTGTATAGTTAGCTTTCCTATCTTCACGCCACAACTTAGTAAAAGCAGCTCATTAGCAGAATTATCAGGACAGACTTATTAGTTCATAAGTACTACTTGTTTTAATGTTAATTCTCTTATGGAAAGAAACTTGTAATGTGAATCCAAAAGAATGTTATACTGCTTTAAAGAAAACTAGGACAGTTTCTGATTTCAGCTACACCAGCATAAAGCTGAGATAATGCTAACGTCAATGATATTACTCTGGATTTACACTTGTGTAAAGAAGATCAGACTCTGGTCCACTAAACCATGTGGATCGCTGATATCAGTGCTTTAGAACACAAATGAAACTTATCTCTCTGAGTTTTCTTTACATTACTCTGATACAGTGTAAAAGATGGAAAATAATGTTTTACAATGCTTTCTTAAAGCTTGCTTCTGTAGAAAATGAAATATTTTAAGCAAGATTTTTTTCCTCCTGCAATTCAGTCTGAAGTTTCCGAACAGCTGTATTTTGTATTGCACGGAGTACACTTTAAATAATTAAAACATTCAACTCCATCCCTAAATAAAAAAAAGAAAAAAACACATATAGAACAAGCACAGCCATCAATACAGCATTTGCCCCTCTCTAAATTAATTCAATTATTCAAATGTCAGTTATAACTGTCAGAGAGTGGCTCCTTGGGCTGGACCAAACTGTTAAAAATTAAAACTGTTTTACTTCGTTTAGTCTCTCTGCCTCTTTAATGTAAAATCCATGGTCTTGACAAAAAGTTGTGGGATTTGACACCCAATGCAACACAACCCTATTTCTGTCATACATGCATAATTCACTTTGGAAATTTGCACTTGCTTTAAAATATTACTAAAATATACATGTAACATATGCTAATTTAGCCGCACTAGCTTGTAAGCTCCAGTCACTAGGTTATATGTAAACTTTGCCAAGTGCATACACTGTACATAAAGGGATTATAAATGAAAGGAAAGATCACTGTCCCGAGCTCTCACTCTCTAGCCTTGGCCAAAATGACAGCAACATCTAACATGCCCTTCCTGTGGAGAAGACAGCCTGTTCTCAGAGTCTTAATTACATCCCAGCTGACTGCCCTGCATTGCCAAAATCAGGCAACAAACGATCCACCTTCACTCACAATATGGTCTGCTAAACAGACTCCCAGTCACACAGAAAGAAACTTTCACAACAAGGAGAAATAAAGGGACAAGCAAGAGTGAGGGAGAGGGCAAGCAGCAATCACAAAGATGAAAAAAAACCCCTCTCTTCCCAGACTCCTTGGGGACCAGCAAGCAGCAGAATGTAACAAACAAGGCTACCCCTTGCTCACTACAAACTCACAGCCCTTGGTGCCTCATGCCAAGGACTGCTGTTCTCCAAGATGGGCCACTGTAACTAAGACTCAATAGATTAATGATTGTTAAGGAAGACCAACCAACCCCACACTGCTCAGGCCATTATAATCAGAGAAGAACAGCATGCCGCATTCTGCAATTGCAAATGGTATCATATGTTTTCCTGGCTGGCTTTCAGAAGGAGCTTTATTTGCACAGACATGAGATACAAGAGAAACAAAACAGAATTTTAAATATGAAAACTAGTAGCAACACAGGTGTTTTCTGGATAACACTAGCATAAAAGGTATATTTAAATATGATTCAGCCTTCTAGGCCTCATAAGATCAAAGCCTTACTTAAAGAGATTCCTCACTCCTCTCACTATTTGGTGCAGATGGTTACACTTATTAATGTATTTAAAATGTAGAACAAATTATGCTTCTCTAGTTATAACAAACCATATTAATAAAAGTGATATGATGGATATTAATTTAAGATAATGGGACTTTTTTTAGGATCCGTGAAATGAAATGTCACTCTTAATAAGACATTGTCCTTGAATGCTAAAGTGATGCAGAAATTAATTATTACTAATTCAGAAACTGGTGTCACTATTGAAAATATGTTCAATCAGCAAACTCTGTAAGAGCTGGGAAAATTATGTCAAAAGAAGGACTTGTAATTCTTTTGTTATAAACTCATCCTATACAAGTTAAAAAACCAACAGAATCCTGTGGCACTTTTAAAGACTAACAGATTTATTTATCGCATGTGCTTTCCTGGGAGAAAATCCCACTTCATCAAACACTTTGAAGATGGGAAACTTACAGAATGGGAGGAAATTAAATGCAGGGGAGTGTATGACATAGGATCAGGGCAGGCTGTAACAGCAAATCAAAACAGGTGTTAGGATTCAAACACTGGGGAACAGCACATAAAGGAAGGTGAGGTCAAATCACCTGTTGTAATGAGAGAAAAATCCGTAGTCTCTGTTTAACCCCAAGGCAACTGAGTCAAATTTGCATATAAATTTGAGTTCTGCAGTTTCTCTTTGAAGTTATGATTTGTTATTCATCTGTTTCAACACAGCTATTAGCAAGTCATCAATGGAGTGAGTGAGCAGAGAGATTGAAGTATTCCCCTAATGGTTTTTTAGTGTTGCTATTTCTGATGTCAGATTTGTGTGCATTTATTCTTTTGCGCAGAGACTGTCCTGTTTGTCTAATATATAAGGTAGAGGGGCATTTCTGGCACATGATGGCCTAAATCTCATTGGTGGATGAGCAGGTGAATGAAGATGAATAACAAATCACAGAGAAGCTGCAGAACTCGAGTTTATATGCAAATTTGATTCAGTTGCCTTGGGGTTAAATGAGGACTATGGATTTTTCTCTCATTACAACAGGTGATTTGACCTCATCTTCCTCTATGTGCTGTTCCCCAGTGTTTGAATCATAACACCTATTTTGATTTGCTGTTATAGCCTGATCTGATCCTATGTCACACACTCCCCTGCATTTACTTTCCTCCCATTATGTAAATTTCCTATCTTCAAAGCGTCCAGTGAAGTGGGATTTTCTCCCAAGAAAGCTCATGTGATAAATCTGCTAGTCTTTAAAAGTGCCACAGGACTCTGTTGTTTTTCTGCAAATAGACTCACACAGCTACCCCTTTGGAACTATCCTATACAAGTCATCATACATAAATATACTAAAATCCTTCTGAACCATTCTTATAAGAAATCACATTGTTAATAATTGCTTTAGGGCCTTAGGCCATAATGATTGCTGTAATGGGGTAACTAATAAACATTTTAAAAAGTTACCAAAGCACACATTTATTCTATTTGAAAAACACATATACTAGATTGGCCAACAGAAATATGTCAGCTACATGCTACCTGTATTAATATAACATATTCCCTCAATTTAAACAATACTCCTTTAAAGAAAACATGTTATTCTTTCCATTTAACCTTTACAAATTTACATGATAGGCCAATTATGCTCCCAGTATTCTGCCATTGACTATAATGGGAGCAGCTATTGCATGTTATATAAATTATAATGACAAATAAGTTTGATCCTGCAAATATGAGTAAACTTACTCCTGTTAATAGTCCCATGGAAATCACTCACATATACATGTATCTGCATAAGGGGGTCCAACCATAACAACTTGTAGGTATTCTATCTAGACCTTATTTTCTTTAATACCACACTGTATTCAGTGTGATTGGGAGTACAGGATTCAAACTGACAAGTCTGAGTTTCCTTTTTTATTAAAAATATCTTGCGTGGGTAAATTCATCATGGGATGAGACTCTCTTATTTAGTATCTTATAGACTGACATTCTTATTTGAGTTCACAAGACAACTTTATGGAGAAAGGCACAGTCCAGGGGTTGGAGCGCAGCGCTCAGTGCCAAGTATTCCCATGCTCTAATCCTCAGCTCCACCATCTGCACAAATGGGATAATATACTCCTCTTCTAAACTAGGTGACTATCAGTTACTTTGCAATGGTATTGATTTTAGAATCATGTTGTAGTGTCCATATTTTATCTGCAACTTACTCCGTAAACTGTACCTAATTATTCTGCATACACATCTTTTGGTAGGTAGGTGTTGTTATCCCCCAAGATGAGGATACTAGAGCTGAGAAGCAAACAAGGAGTCCTGTGGCAACTTTTAAAGACTAACAAATTTATTTATTGCATGAGCTTTCGTGGGAGAAAATCCCACTTCGTCAGATGCTCTGAACAGAGATTCAGTGACTTGCCAAAAGTCACAGTGGGAGCAAATTTAGTCATGGGACTTGGATTGGGGAGCACCTGACTGACTGCTGGAACTTTGACCCTAAGCCATGTCTCTCTCGATGTTCTCAGTATACATGCTAAATATTATTAAATCATACAGTTGTGAGTAAAACATGTTTCTACTACAAAACTGCAGATTGACTTTTTCAGTTGCCCTCTTCCAATTTTGTGTGAAGGACAATACAATATCTCATTTTAATCTAGACCTGATGAAGTGGCTTCAATCCAAAACATTTGTGGGTTTTGTTTTGTTTTTTGGAATGGGAAATTTTTTGTTCACCAAAGACTCCAGACTATATACTTCTCTAAACTACACTGAAATCCTATTAAAACTATTTCTTCAAGGGAGAAGGGAGAACTGAAAATACTGCTATTGTTATTTCCATCTGCAAGTACTTGGGAGGTGCTCAACGGGGAGATGATTTAGCTAGAGGTGTTTATGTGCACTCATTCACCAGGATCTGTTGGCTCAGACTTGGAAAGAGCCCCAGTGAAATCAATGGAACTCAACTTTGATGCAAGGGTGGACACTAGCAATCCTGATGTAGGGTCTGGGCCCTGAAGATAACCTTGAAATAAGTGAATAGAGCATCTTAAAATGATCACAAATCACTAAATCAGGTATTTTTCTATATAGGGATAAATTAAAATGCAGATCCTTTCATTACTTGTACTCTGAGAATACCGATATCTGACTGCATGAAGCCACAATATGAAGTTAACTTTGAATTTGTTTCTGAAGTGCTGTTATTGGAGCCACCTGACAGGAAAAAATAACTCTCTTTCCATGGATTTTGGCATTATATTGTTCCTTGCTGGCATGGCAAGAAATGCATGCTGCTGAATCTCTCATGTGGCACCCTCAGAACAGACCTGACTAAATCTTCTTATTTACCTATTAAATAAACAGAGTATGGGGGGGAGGAGGGACTTATGATTTTTATGAGAGGACAGGGCCCTGCAAACCCTTAGGCCTTGTCGACAGTAGAAAGTTATACCACTTTAACTAAACCAGTACCATTCAAGAGGTGCACTGCCCCATATTATACAGTTATGTACCCATGAGGCGTTTTATACCATTATTGCTTTTCTCCTATGGGAAAAGGAGTAAAAAATACTGTTATAGGCCACACATACCAGTATTACTATCTTCATTAGTGGTTGTACTGGTATAATTATTGTGGTAAAAAATATTACACCTCTAATCAACACAGTTATAGTAAAACTGAGTAGAGCAGGCCTGTGAATAAGAATACTACTGTGATCATGGGTTTACCAAATTGACCCCCCAGAGTTCTCTCTCGTCTCTAAGAGACATGAGATTGGACAGTTCTGCTGTGTGAAATCAAATGAGCTGTTTTGCTATGTACTATCTTTGCCCTTCCTAAGATTGTGCTTTTTTTCCAACTCTAGCAAATTATAGACACACACATTCCTTCCAAATCTCTCTATGCATAAAGCAACTGTACTTCTGCCTTCCCTCCAGTCTCTTCTAAATGGTTCTAATTCTCAAAATATAGCACAAAGCTCTCTGGTGATTCATTTATTTAGCTTCCTTATAGTTTTTGGGTTAAATCTTTGCTTCAAGAGCTTCTCTTTGGGAACACACTTATTTGCACCAGGAAAGGCTTACGCTGAATTCATTTTCTGACGTATTTGAGAATTAAACTTTTTGAGACAGACTGTGGCTACCTCTACAGAGATGAACAAGAATGGAGCAGAGCACAAGAAGCTTCCGAACTCTGTGTATGCCTCCCTTTTCAGGGACTGACCATAATCTCAGTCCCTGAAAACTCTTCAGTGCAATATAAATACCCTGAAAATAATAGCAAGGAGGCAAGAATACAGCTCTTTCTCCTCCCCTCCGCACACACTGACCATCAGAGCTGACGAGCCACACTGGGAGCCTGCATGCCATTTTCTTTTAAGAGACACAGCAGCAGCCATACTCCCCTGCGTATCTGGGAGCTTCACTAAGCTGTTACCTTCATTTGGGCATGTGACTGTGCAGTACCCCCAATGTACAGCTGTTGCTAAAAGCACAAATCGAACCCATTATATTTTTAAGTGCTTCTAGAAAACAAAAGGAAGCCCTTCTGTGTGCTCTTCTCACTTTGCGGGCAACACACAGTCATTTAAATTTGCACTATGTATAGCTATCCTGGCAAACCCTCTTAGAAGAGATGCAGCTTATATGGGCAAAAGTTTTTGGCTGGTATAGTTTATAACAGTTCCCCAAACGAAATAAGCTGTACAATTAAAAGGACATTTTTAGCCAGTATAAATGTGTCTTCACTGGGATTTTGGCTGGCACAGTTATAGACTCATAGACTAAGGTCAGAAGGGACCAATATGATCATCTAGTCTGACCTCCTGCACAATGCAGGCCACAGAACCTCATCCACCCACTCCTGCAATAAGCCTCTAAACAACAACGGAGTTATTGAAGTCCTCAAATCATGATTTAAAGACTTTAAGATCCAGAGAATCCACCACCAAGAGAGCCATGCCCCATGCTACAGAGGAAAGTGGTTGGTTGGTTAAGGGTACAAGTTTTTCACACGCTGGCAAACCTTTTAAAGGTATGAAGGGTAAAATATACTGCAATGCACAAATCAACATTTAATCAGTATAATGTAAATTTAAGGGACTACAGGCTGATTTGTGAGTCCAAATGCAAAGCTGGATCAAAGAAAGCCGGTCCCTCCTTCCCAACCCTCAAGCCAGTGCTAGAGGCCCCCTCCACTGAAAAAAAAAAAAAAAGGCTACTGCCTGAAAATTCAGCGGTGGCCATGGCAGGAGTGGTGGGGGCGGGAAGGCATGCTGTGGAAAGCAGCTGCCCAGAACAACTCCTCCCAAGCATGCCGCTGAAAGGACCTGTCCCCAGGCACACTGCTGAAAGGAGCCACTCTGGATGGCTGCTTTCCACAGCATGACCCGCCACAGCCACTGAGAGGAGCTGCTCTGGGTGGCTTCTTTCCATGGCATGCCTGGGGACCCCTTCCCCAGGCACACTGCTGAAAGGAGCCCTCTGGAGTGTCTTTCAGCAGCAGGAACAGCAATTTTGGCAGCGCTGCAGAGGGTGGTGCATGCTGCTGGAAATGGGCTCATGTGCCACTCTTGGCATGCATGCTGGGGGTTGCCTACCCCTTACATATCCAATTTTCAAAATGGGGTCCTATTTTTCCCCCCAAAATTGTGGCAATCTGAGGTCCTGGATATAACAAGCTATAGGGGATGCCTGAAGTTCTTTTGCTGGGAGTTTTTAAAATAATCAGGATATTCTTAAAATGGCTAAATCCTCTCACTACCTTAGGCTGGCTTCAAATTTTCCATGACAAATAGCAAAGACACTGTTTCAGAACTGGACATGATTTTAGCAGGTCAGAAAAGTCCCCGTGGGAACAAGTTGCTACTGAGGCACTGAACTGTGCATTATCCATCAGTCCAATAATCACACTGTTAACAACTGCCCAGATGTGGCTTTTGGGGTAGGTGAAGCAGGTGGCTGCCTAAGGCCCCGAGCAGTAAGGGGCCCTTCACCTACACCTACCGCAAAAGCCACATCTGCCTCCCGCTCTGCGGAACACATGGTAGGGGGCCGGGGGGGGGGAGCATTCCTGTGAGGGGGCAAGCCTGGGCCAGCTGGCTGCTCTGCCCCTGGGGGTGGGGTGGGGTGGGCCAGCCCAGAGACCCAGCTCTACACTCCTGCCATGCCCCTTGCCTTTGGCAGTGGTGGGGTTGTGGCCCCCAGCGGGGCACCAGGTCCAGTTTTGGGGCCCCTGACAGGGCACCAGAGCTGCGGAGTAGGCCAGCCATGAAGAGCCAGGGCCGCGGGGGTTTTCAGGGCCCCCAGCAGGGTGCCGGGACTGTGTAGGGGGCCAGCCACAGGGATCTGGGGTTGCCTTGGCCCCGGGTAGAGTACTGGGGTCACAGTTGGGGACCCAGGGTACTGTGGCTGTGGGGGTGGGCTGGCCAGGGCACCAGTGGGACAGAGGGAGCTGGCTGCAGGGATCTGGGGCCGTGGGGGACCTGGGAGAAGCGCTGCAGCTGCAGGGAGGGGTGGGATTGTGTAGGGAGGTTTCGGGGTCCTGGGTGGGACACTGAAGCCATGTGGGGGCAGAGCCAGTGCCAGGGAGCCCTATAGGGGGCCCCCAAGGGCCCTTTGCCTAGGGCCCCAGACAGGCTAAAGCCGCCTCTGCTGCTGCCCATGTCAGACTTAGGGGGCAGTGCTGGGTTCATTCCTCCAAATGCCAAGCAGTGTTAGTTTTCCTGCAAGGGCTCATCATGGCAGATAGAGAAGCAGTCACAGAATCCCTTTTGACTGGGTTTCACAACTTGTAAAACGAGTCTGGGATTGGCACCCACAATAGGCAGAAATGGTTTGCCCAGACACATGGACTAAGGTTCCTGTTGCTAGGTCTAAGAAGAAAGAGAGTTATCCAAACACAAAGATTTAGGTATCAAAGTCTAATAACTCTTTGGGGGAAAACAGTGTGATAAGAACTTTATAACAACGTAGGTATCTATGTATGGAAGTAAGGATTCATTTATGACTGGCAAATAGTTGTTTCTACTTTTCCATACTTAAACAGTATTAAAGTGTGTCTTTGTTTTAGTTTCTTACCTTTGAAAGTCTGATTCATTAGCTTTTGTGCCTATTGCTATTTAGATGGCAATTTTCTTAGACTTGTAAATGAATATATTTGCTCTTCCCATATCTGGTGACTGCTACCATTAATCTCCAGGGGCTCAAGCCTGAAAACACTTACTCAAGTGAGTAATTTTACTCAAGTAAAGCAGTCCAGTTGACGGTCTGGTCACTTTGCCTTCTTTTTGTGGCGCTAAATTCTTACGGTGACATTGCTGATTTTGTATCAATTAGATGGGAAAAACACAAGGCAACACTTTTCTGCATAAATTATACAAATATGAGGCTCCATCTCATAAAATTTACTACACAGTTGATACCTCACACACCTAATATGACAGCAAAAAAATCTGATGCAGCCCCATGTTTCAGGTACGTCACCAACTGGAATATCATCACTTAGGCAAACACCACACATGAACTGCAGTAACGACCAGCAGTTAACGTGACTCATGAATCATAAATAGGGAGCAAAGAGTTAAGACACCAACTCCTTTGTAACAGGGTGGCAGATTCATGAACCCTCCATGGACTCCTCTCTTGAATTTGCCAAGAGATGCAGAGGAATTGAGTTATTCTGAAATTAGAAAAGATACATTCAATAAGCACCAAACTACGGCCAGGTCTATACTATGGGGCTAAGTCTGCGGGAGACAGACAATCTGCATGCAGCAAAATGCATATCTCCTGCAGACTTACTTACTCCTCCTTACCACACTGTCTTCACACGGCGGCATCGACTTGAAGCGCCCTCCAGTTGACACAGCCTTACTCCACTTGGAGGGGTGGAGTTATTGAGTCAACTGGAGAGTGCTTCCAGGATCAATTAAGTGGGTCTACACTGCCTGCTCAATTGATCCTGCTGCATTGATCCCTGAGGACCAATGCAATTTTTTCAGTGTAGACAAGGCCTGAGAGTATCAAAGAAGTTGCAGCTTCTCGCTGAGGCAGACAGAACTACAGGAATAACTACATTTCGGGGAAAAGCTTAGACTGATGCTTTTTGCTGTTTTTAGGACTTAAAATTAAGGACAAACCCTAGGAAAAGATAAATGTGGACCACACACAATGTGTATAACCTCTTATCGTGGTTGAAACTCCATCTACGGACACATTTCTGCTAGTAAATGAGAAATTATTTTTAATACACATTTTTTGTACAGCTCTAGTTTTGAAAGTGGACAAGCATTGTTCTGGAAATGTTTCCTTTAAAAGTTATTTCAAGTTCAATTGCTTTAGTGATACTGATTTTTTTAAAAGTAGTATAACAAGTAGTTCTTTGTTTAGGGTGAAGTTGCATTTCTGCAATAGAAAACTAATACTAGAAAAATAAAGCTCATGCTATTTCCAAAAGAAACCACACAAGGACCTTCTTAGTTGCAGTGTTTTCCACGAAAAAAAGAAAGCACTTTATGTTCTATTTACTTGTAAATTGCAGTAATTCAATTTCAGTAGATTTGTGTGCAAAAGGCCTAACACATAGAATATTTTTCCATATACTGTTGTGCTCACTGGAAATAGCATGAACTGGGTAAAGGCATATCCAGGTGAGCCAAATGTGACTATCAGCTAAGACTGAGAATGGAGGAAGACTGACTACATGAAAAGCAAAGAAGTGAAGGAAGTATATAGATTTCTAACACAAGGCTTGTTTTACTTTACACCAATACACTGATGTGCTGCCACACCGATGTGCTGTACTTCTGTACACAGAAGATAGATGTCGATTGCTGGTGATGACCAACTGCCTCCTATTTACAAACAATATGAAATGTCGTATATTTAAGAATGCTATTTGCCATTTGCTGTTTTATTCAATGTCTACATAAAGGGTCCTGATATGAATATTTCCAGATAACAGAGAATCATCAGCATTCTTATTATTTACAACTCTCTCGCACCCAGTAGATCTTAGAAATTTGCTCTTACTCTAGAGGAATGCTTTAGCAATAATGCCAGTTGATGCATCAGAATATTGTATTGCATCCTCAATGCTTACTGCTGGTTACCTCTTAAACAGAAAGAATGGGGGAATCTGAGAAGTGCCCTAACCTGTTGTGATAAGAGGTCAATAGCTCAGTAGCTCCAAGGGACTGAAGAGATCCACCTTAACATGAAACAGCTTGTCCTCAACAGCACATGACACGGGGGTACAAGCACTGAACCATCAGATTAGAATTTCAACCTATCCTTGCTGGGGTGAGAGCCCCTATGAGGCTGCAGTTTTGCTAAGGTGCAGGGGAAGCCTATGTTCTATTGATTTTGTTAAGGAGGCTGACCTGGGAATTGTTTTTGCTCAGTAACTTGAAGCTGCTTTGCAAACTGCAGGATCAAATCCAAAACAATGGTGTAAAAAATAAGGCCAGAGATCCCTAAGATCAAACAGTTAGAGCTGTAATGAATGTAAACCAAGAATCCATTCAATTTTTATATCTAGGCAGGACTCAACTTTTGATCAAGACAGCTGGAAAGATCCCATTAAAGTAAATGCATATTCTCAAACTGCTTCCCCATCTTTATTATGGAAATGTTCCCTGACATACAGTAACCCAACTTCCTTCATCTGGATCACTTTTGATACAAATTATACATTAATCTACACGGAGTACTTTGTTACTGTATGTTAGCAGTCTCAAGTTTTACTGGTAGAGTTGGTTGTTTTGGGTTTTTTTTTTACTTGCTTCCTTCTATTGTCCCAAATAAAATCATGCCAAGTGAAATGAAACAAATGGACCTTCATCTAGACTGCTGTCATCCAAGGTCATCAAACGCAACACAAATGCCTACAGGCTCATACTGTTGTCTATGTTAAATTACTCTCCCTCCAACCCCCCTCCCCTTTTTTTAAGTGACTGCCTAATGACACTATACTGAGAAAAAGGCAATAAAACTTGTGCTTCCCTCTAGCAGCATGGTCTGGAGGATAATTGGTGAGAGTTAGATATTTCATGGATATCTAATGCCAAATGGAGTATGCCTTCTGGAACAGGTCAGGCTGGGGGTTCCAGTCTGACGTATTATAAACACAGAGTTAAGTCACCACATTCAGATTTGTATCTGAATCTCTCAAAGGTACCGGCTGTGGGGGAAGGTTTTGGCTTTGTTGTTTGGTTTAGGCCCATCTCTACAAAGATATGATATGAGCCTATGTGTAATACTACACTTGAACTTCCCCCTCTTCAAAGAGCTATATAAACATTAAGGGACAAATCCTTCAGCCGAAATAACATGGACGGCCCTGATCACTGCAGTGTTAATGAAGTTCCCCTTTGCTGTGGGACAATGGATGCCAGAAATCTATATGGGTCAATTATTCTCTGTTTTTTGTCAAGTACAACTGTGTGAAAGATTGCTCCATATTAGCACAGAGGCAGATCATGTGCTGGAGAAGGACACCACGAATAGATCCATGGGTTCATTGCTCCCCTGGCTAATGACTTGGGACAATAGAGATCAGTAGTTTCAGGAGCCACTCTAGCTGTGAGGCTTTGTTAGCATCAAGAGTTGATCTACTACTAAGCAACCCAGAGAAGAGTTTTCTTCACTCCACAGAGCAATCCTGTGCATAGCTCATTTATTATTTTACCATTTATTATTTTAATATGAGCAGGGATAAATCTTATTCTTTAACTAATTAAGATTATGTTAACTAGTTATGTTATCATGCAAACAGACCAAGTTGGAGTCCTCTTGTCAATCTGACTTATTCAAAGAGCTGCAGTAACAGACTCAGAGGGACTTCCTGGCTTTTTTCAATGAGGGAGGAAGTTAAAAGAAGCGTTTAGGAAGTGGAGCAGCAGCAATCTTTAGAGGCTCTAAGAAACTTCTCCTCCTAGCAAGAAAAAAATCACACTGAAATTTACAGAACAAAAAACATAAAACAAATATGGGAGATGGAAAAAAACTGCAAGTTATTTTTAATGTCTGTCCCTTCAAACAGAACTGAATACCACTGTGTAATTCCAACCCTATTTTAATTTTACTATTGATGGCATGCAATCTTTTGATGTGCTCTTTAAGAATGTATTAAAATTTGCTTTCAAAATATTTGTTATAAATCAACTGATAAAACAACAAAAGAAAAATGTATCTTTATTCCTAGCAGCACTGAGATTTAAAAATGGCATTCTTCTCAGATGAAGGGAATACATCACCCTACTATAGTATTTGGTTAGTACAATCGTTGATCCAAGCTCTGAGTATACACTGAGTGTGTGCTTTTCAAGAATGCACAAGATGAATGTTGTATTCATCCAGCACACATAAATCAACCTGAAGAATTTAATACCTGTTGCAACCTTCTCCAATTCATTATATAAAATAATAACATGAGAAGTAATTACAATAAAGAAAGAAGTTCAGATACTACAACATTAGTTCAATATCTAGGATCAAGTGTCAGTGCAGATTAACAAATTTCATTCATTTTATCTCCAGTACTGGAGACATGCTGCTACTAGCTTTAATAGCCAGGAATGTCTGCTAGTTAAATGACTTTATAAAGGCAGTCAAGGGAGGGCAGACAGCGACAGTTTAATTAGGCAGCTTGCTATAACTATCTGGGAGCTATAGGCACTAGGCTAGAAACAAGTGTAAAACTGCACTCATAGTGAGTAGCAACAAAAAAAGAAAGAAAAAGAAGACACTTTTGATGGCAGGCTCTCTCATTTATTCTGGCGTCAGGTTGGCTACAGGTGAACGGGAGCAATGTAACCGCTGCAGCAGAAGAAAGGTGAGGTTAAGAGAGCAATCATTTATCTTGTATTGATTTCTGGACACTGTGTCCTAGATACATTCCAAGATAGAATGACCGCTTTCTGCTTTGTGTCTGTCAGAGAAGAAAATGACTAGAACTAGCATCCACTGTTTTCCTATCATATTTCCTTTTAGAAACATACCACATTTAGATTTTCTTCAGACAGGAAAATCCAAACAAGTTTATCACAGAAAAGGAGAGTTAGGGGCAGTTAATCAGCCATTTGTCTTTGCTGCTATGTAACTTTGAGTCAAGAGGTCAAAACCAAGCACAATTGGACCATTTGGTTTTATCTCAGGTAAGCCCACATCTCTAGTAATTAAACCCATTCCATTCGGTCAGAGTTCCTATCACTCATATTCAATGTCTGTCATTACTAAGAAATGTTTCATGACATATTACACTGATGGAATCACCACCGCAAGACTAGAAAGATTCCCCTGGTATCAAAGGTAGAAAACAATGGAAGCTTCTTTCAGACCAGTGATGTTTAACGTTTTATGTGCTGACATTGTGACTGTAGCAGCAAGACAGTGAAAGCCTAGGAAATGGAAGATTAAAACAAAACCATACTTTATCTACTTCAGAGACTACCAGGCAATATCTTATAATAAAAAACTGGCAGCGCCAAGGCCATTTGTACAAAAACAGTATGTCTTTACAAAAAGGTACACAGGCACTCTCTCGTAAAATGTGCCCATCGGTGAGATTAATTTTATTTCTGGCAAGATGGGCCACCTTGTCTTTTTCATTAATTTGTTAACCACAGTAATCAAATCCTTTTCTTTCACAGTTTCTAAGCCTATAAACTACAAATAGCAAGTAGAAAGTAGGATTTGGCTGTCTAAAGAGAATAATCTTACAATATGTAACAGACAAAGCTCTGGAAATAATTGCTGCCTGTGCTGTACACCCTGAATAGCAGGGAGACCGTGTTTTTGAGAACACTGAAATCAGTCTCTCAATTTTCAGAGTTATCTACTGGGAAACTTTATAAAAGAGAAACCTTATTCTATTATAGAATCATAGAAACTAGAAAGACCATGAGAGGTCAGAGTCCAGTCCCCTGCACTCATGGCAGGACCAACTAAAATCTTAAACTGTTCCTGACAGGTGTTTGTCTAACCTGCTCTTAAAAACTTCCAATGATGGAGATTCCACAGCCTGCCTAGCCAACTTATTCCAGTGGTTAATGACCCTGACTGTTAGAATTTTTTTTTCCAAATGTCTAACCTAAACCTCCCTTGCCGTAATTTAAGCCCATTGCTTCTTGTCCTATCATCGGCGGTTAAGGAGAACAATTTTTCTCCCTCCTTCTCTTAACAACCTATTAGGTACCTGAAAACTGTTATGTCCCCTCTCAGTCTCCTCTTTTCCAGACTAAACACCAGCTCTTTCAATTTTCCCTCATAAGTCAAATGTTCTAGACCTTTAATCGCTCTTGTTGCCCTTCTCTGGACTTTCTCCAATTTGTCCATATCTTTTCTGAAATGTGAAACCCAGAACTGGACACAATACTCCAGATGAGACCTAATCAGGGTAGAGTAAAGTGGAAGAATTACTTCTCATGTCTTACTTACAATACTCCTGTTAATACATCCCAGAATGGTGTTTGCTTTTTTTTTTTTTTTTTTTTTGCAACAGTGTTACACTGTTGACTCATATTTAGCTTGTGGTCCTCTATGACACCCAGATCCCTTTTCACATTACTCCTTCCTAAGCAGTCATTGCCCATTTTGTATGTGTGCAATGGATTGTTCTTTCCCAAGTGGAGTACTTTGCACTTGTCTTTATTTAATTTCATTCTATTTACCTCAGACCATTTCACCAGTTTGTCCAAATCATTTTGAGTTGTGATCCTATCCTCCAAAGTGTTTGCAACTCCTCCCAGCTTGGTATCATCCACAAACTTTATGGCTATGTCTACAGTAGAAAAAGTTAGGTTGACTTTGTTAAGTCGACTTAATAAGGTCAACTTTAAGTCAACCTTATTAAGTCGACTTAAAATGGTTACCCTGAACCAGGACTTAGTAAGTCAACCTAACTGCCCTTAAGTTGACTTAATAAAGTCAATTTAAGCGTTAATCCATGTCCACACTGTGCTTAAGTTGACCTAAGGAGTCGACTTAAGGGTTAGGTCGACCTAACCAGTGGTTCTTACTAAGTTGACCTAAACTTTCATTAAGTCGACTTAAGGAATTTCTTAAGTCGACTTAATGAAAGTGCAGTGTGGACGGGGAGTAATTTAGGTTGACTTAAGGCTACTTAACTCGACCTAAATTGCCAATGTAGACATACCCTATATGTGCACTTTTTATGCCATCATCTAAATCATTGATGAAAATATTGAACAGAACCAGACCCAAAACCAATCCCTGCAGTACCCCTGCCATTACGCCCTTCCAGCATGCCTGTGAATTACTCTCTGGGAGTGCAAGCTTTTTGCCCATCTTATAGTAGTTCCCTCTAGACTGTACTTCCCTAGTTTGTTAATAAGAAGGTGATGAAAGAGCTCTGGAGATTTTTCATCTTCCTCTGTAGCACTGGGAATGGCTCACTTGCTGATGGATTCTCTGTATCAAAGTTTTAAAATCATGATTTGAGGACTTTAATAACTCAGTCATTGGTTAGAGGAGTGGGTAGGTGACATTTTGTGGCCTACATTGTGCAGGAGGTCAGACTAGATGATCATACTGGTCCTTTCTGGCCTTAGAGTCTATGAATCCATCAAACGCCTTACTAAACTCTAGATATAGCACATCTACCGCTTCCCCTCTATCCACAAGGCTTGTTATCCCATCATAGAAAGCTATCAGGTTGGTTTGACACAATTTGTTCTTGACAAATCCATGCTGACCATCACTTAACACTTTATTCTCTTCTAGATGTTTGCTAATTGATTCCTTAATTATTTCCTCCATTATTTTTCCTGGTACAGAGATTAAACTGACTGATCTGTAATTCCCTGAGTTGTCCTTATTTCCTTTTTTATAGATGAGCACTATATTTGTTCTTTTCCAGTCCTCTGGGACCTCTCCAGTCTTCCATGATTTTTCAAAGATAATACCTAATGGCTCAGATATCTCCTCAGTCAGTTCCTTGAGTATTCTAGGGTGCATACCATCAGACCATGGTGACTTGAAGACATCTAACTTGTCTAAGTAATGTTAAGAGATATCACTATACTTTGCTAGGGTCTTCTCTAAAAGGAATATAATTTATCATCTCAGACAATATAGTTTTTCCTCTGTAAGACTGCTTGTGTCTCAGTACAGTACAGGCCAAGAGTGATATTAATATTAGAATAAAAATACTTCTTTCACTAGAAGATACAGTCACCTTAAATACTGGAATACCTTAACTGGAGAGAGGAAAAAAAATACAAAGAAATTCAATATTTTATTGTGATTTAGGAATGCTTAGTAAGTGTAGTCACCTCCTGTAATGTGTACAGGGTGAAATTGAAATCTTCCAACCCATTTGACTAGAGCTTTAAAAGCCACTGGTGAGAAAATGACTACACCATGTTTAAATTTCTATATAAATATATCAACTTTTCTTACCACTAGATTCCCATTGGTTGCTTTTCTGGGCACCAAAAGCGAAGAGAAAAACCTGTGACCAGAAGAAATATTTGACTGGGGGATATAAAGTAATCTGGACTAGTACATAATTAAGATTCAACAATATACTGCTTAAACAGTATAAACGTTTTGTAGCATTAACATTATCATTTATGGTTTCCAAGCCTATGTTGTATTTCTAGTTTGAGAATAATTTGTGTTGTACTGTGAAATGCAGAGTCACACACTGCTTTTAAATAGATTTAGGAACTGCAATATACATCAGTAAAAACAGTTTTGATATTTAGGAAGTAGCACAGCTTATGGTAAAGAACAGCACAGTAATATAGCTATTACCAAATCTGGCAGAATAACCATTAAATAAAGCAGGATAACATAGCTCCAATCCCAAATATACTGCAGCTATACATGAAACATCTTCCTAAAATGATATGCTTCATGAGAAGGGGCTGAAATTCTATTAATATATCCACTCTTTTCTACTAGCTGTTTCCCCTATTCCCCTGCACTATATTTCAGACAGTGAGCAGCATTCAAGATCCCATAATCCTATGGCCAAACACTCTAAAATAAATGATATTCAGAACTACAGCCTAGCAGGGGAAATGTGTTGTAACAATTTTTGTAATGCTGAAATACCACATCACCAAATGTTCCTGTCAAAGCATGGTTTAATTACCTTGGCACCCATGCCACTTATAATCACCTGTCATTAGCAACAATGCTTGCATCTGTTTACACGTCTGTCTGAAATGCCAGCCTAGCTAAAGTCTAAGAATAAGACAAGTTTTTACTAGGACATGACCCAGATGTGAAAAGGTCATCTTAAGGTTATTCATCCCCAGAGTGAAATGTGCAGATCATCAGAAAGGTAGCAGTGTTTAATGGACGTTTTAAACAGATTTTTTTTTTTTAGGAAGCATACAGATTTTTATTAATATTTCCCTATTTTTATATTTAAAAAATTGAGTGATTACAAAGGCTTGATGTTATCAAAGCAATAATTTTGTTATTTCAAAACTTTATTCTTTCCAACATTGTTCTGGGCTTTGGGGTTTGTTTTTTTTTGGTGGAATATCTTCCAAATTTAGCTTCCTTTTACCCAGGGTGATAATAAATTTGCTGGACTAAACTCTATTAAATTGTTCATTTATTGATTACCTGTTTCCTTGAAGGCAACCAAGAGTCCAGCTTCTAGAGTAAATACCTTTCTAATTGTAAAGGGCTTTATAGAATATAGCTCCTTCAATAACAGAGTGAAGCAAGGATGCCAACTGGCCATTTCTAAAGAGTTAAGAAACTATTGGCAATAATATTGTAAAAATGTCAGATTGTGTCAAACTGCAGCTAAACTCCAATTTCATAAAACCAATTGTTCATACTGTTGCTGGAAATGCACATCTCAGGGCAAGGCTACACTGTCGGCGGCAATGCTGACAGCATAGCATCAATTATGCAAGTTTCATTGAGCATCCGTGAAGACACACTCAATCATACTCAGAATTAGCTGGAGGTCAATTGGCTCCGATCTACCCGGCAAGAAGCATAGCACTAATTTGATGGGGACCCTGTGGTAAGTAGGCGGTAGGCAATCAGAAGGACATACGCAAGGTATTTCAAGTACTTTGCATATCTGCCTTCGATTGCCACTGAAACTGTGCTGTGATATATACCAGTGTTCAAGTATGCTGCCTCTACAAGTGTCAATGGGCTAGTCCAAAAGTCTTACTCTATTATTTCATATTAATTCTAGTTTGGATTTCTCCCCACTAAGGCTGCATCTACACTGGTAAATTAAGTCGACTTAAGCTTGGCTTAAGTCGACTTAATTGGCCCTGCGTCTACACTACACTTTGCTTAAGTCGACTTAAGCAGCAGCTTGCTTAAGTCAACTTAAGGAAAATAAATTCGATCTGAATGTTGTAACATGTTGAGGCTATTACCTGGAGAATTGGGATAACTCAAGGTATATATTCATTTTAACTGTAAAAAAAAAACCTTTGGAAAGGCTCTTTTTATTAAAGTTTATTATTTATTATTTTTATAAAATAGAAGTTTACAGTTGTTATAAAAACATGTGGCAACATTTTAGGGTAAATTTGAATGCATCTTGTACTCCTGTAACACACCTGAAAGGAAGCCAAGAGCTCTTTTTCCTTTACATTACAATGAAACCCAAACTATTCTGAATGACTATAAACGGTTACTGTTTCTCTTGGCTCCTACCTGTATCATATTCCGACTGAGGAATCTTAGTGAAGAAATTACATGGGATAAAATGGGTATTTCTAAATTACAAGCCTGCAATTCCAGTGGCTCAGTATATTAGTATTCTGTTTCATCAAAGAATGCTAGAGAGAAAATTATGGGATCTGACAACAAAGGATCAAAAACATTTACTTTCATGAGGCAAATGCTTCTTATTTAGATTATACAGGAGATAGAAAATACCGATCAAGATCAGTTAGATTTTATTAATGAATTTAACAATGGTAGGTTACCGACAGTGTGATGCTTGATTTCAATCTCTGCTTTAAATTTTATGCAATTACATTTAAACCAGTCTCACACACTTTCTCTTCCTTTAAGTCTTTAGATTCTGTAAGTTGGTGGTGTTTTTCCTAAAAAAAGTTGAGTTATAGCATTGAAAACAGAGGAGAAAAAGACATTGCCCCTCCTATAACTGTTCTGTGACTGAGGACTTCAGTCCCTAAGAGTGCCACTCTACCTTTCCTCACAAGCACTAAAATTTGTTTCCATTGTTACACTGGTAGATATTAAGGGCACATATATGGATGTCAGGTGCCAGTGCAGAGGGCTAAGTGGGCTTAAAGCATCCCCTTTCTCCTCTGCATGAGTTATTCATGTCTAACAGCAGTGTTGAGGGGAGAGCAACATCTGTGGGGCTCATACTCCAAGACAGATGGATGGAAGAGGGTGGGTGTTGACAGAACCTTGACTTCTCTCCTCTGCCAACTAACACAGCTGATTCAGCACAGAGGAGGAAATAATCAGTGCCAGGTATAAAGCAGATTACTTCCTCTCTGATGCAAGCGGATAACTAGGAACCCATTGTGGCTCTGATTCAGAATCTGATCCCTAGTCTTCAAATATGTGCTGCCCCCTTAACTCACGGCTTTTGACAAAATCACAGTTGAGCTCTAAACAGGCAAAATTATTTTTAAGAGATACACCTCATAGCAGTAACCAGTGAACTGAAGATAAATTGTTTGCAGCAGATTCACACACAGTGAGGCCTCATTTTCAGAGATGCCAAGCATTGTATCTCCCATTGTCTACATGCTCAGCACCTCTGAATATCCATCCATTGAGCCTAACTTTTGAGCTTATCAGGGTAGGATGCATCTTTCTGCTTCTGCAGTAGTACCATAGAGGACCAAATCACCCTGATGCATGATTTTCTGGTGCAGCAGCCAAGAGTTTGAACTTTAGTAACCGTCTTTTCTCCTTCAAGTGATTGCTCACGTCGACTGCAATTAGGTGATTCCCAACCACTTACTGGAGGTGGGTTCGGAGGTCATGTAGCTGCAGATTTTAGTACTGCTCTGCCAACTGCAGCATCCTCTCTTGCATGTTGTGTAATCGTGTAGTGCACCACGAATGTGTGGATAGAGGACCACGTTGCAGCCCTGCAAATGTCCTGGATGGGAACCTGCGCCGCGAATGCAGCCGATGTGGTTTGTGCTCTTGTGGAGTGTGCCATAATCTTCGGGGCTGTCTGTCCTGCTGAGGCATAGAAAGCTTTAATGCATGATGTAATCCCGGACAAAATAGTCTGTGATGAGACTGGTAGGCCCTTCATTCTGTTAGCCACAGCTACAAACAGCTAGGGAGACTTCCTGACGGGTTTTGTCCTTTCGATGTAAAAGGCCAACGCTCTTCTTACATACAGGGAGCGTAAAGAGCATTCTCTGTCCGAGGCATGTGGTTTCGGGTAAAAAAACAGTAAGAAAATGTCTTGGTTTGTGTAGAAGGCAGAAACCACCTTTGGTAGAAATGCTGGGTGTGGGTGAAGGCAAACCTCGTCCTTAAAGAGTACCATGTATGGCTGTTCCAACTTTAGGGCTCTCAGCTCTGACACCTGTCTGGCCGATGTGACTGCCACTAGGAACGCCACCTTCCATGAAAGATACAAATTAGAGCATGATGCAAGCGGCTCGAATAGCGATCTGGTGAGGGCCCATAATACCAGAGTAAGGTCACACTGGGGTACCGGTCTGAGGGAATTTCCTGTTAACACCTTTTAGGAATCGGGCTACCATCGGGTTCGAGAAGACTGAGTAGCCTTCTACCGGGGTGTGGAAGGCCGAAATTGCCGAAAGGTGGACTTGGAGAGAGGAGAAGGACAGGCCTGGTTGTTTCAGATGGAGCAGGTAATTTAGAATGACCGGTATATCTGTGTTGCTGGACAGCTTTGATTTTTGGCAACATCATGAGGCAAAGCGCTTCCATTTCACCAGCTAAGTAGATCTAGTGGAAGGTTTCCTACTTTCTAGCAGTATTTCCCTAATCTGCTCCGAGCATTACATCTCGTGGCAGTTCATCCACGGAGCTCCCAGGCTATTAGGTGGAGTGAGCAGATGTTCAGATGCTGGAGTAGTCCGTGATTCTGAGTGAGTAGGTCTGCATCCGGTGGCAGCGCAAGTGGAGGAGCCACTAGCAGATCCAGCAGAGTGGGAAACCAGTGCTGGCGGGGCCACGCTGGTGCGATTAGTATCATTAACTGTTTGTCTCTTTTTACTTTTGACAGGACTTCGTGGATTAAAGGAAACAGCAGGAACGTGTACAGTAGGCCCCCGGTCAAGGGAATCAAAGGCATCCATCAGGGAGCCCAAGCTGTGGTCTTGGAAGGAGAAGAAGTTGTGAAGAGGTCCAGACAGGGAGTCCCCCACTTCTGGAAAATGTCTTGCACTATATCTCCCCGGAGAGACCATTCGTGGGTTAGAATGGACCGACTGAGAGAATCTGCTAGAGTGTTCTGTGCTCCAGGCAGGTATGATGCCTCTAGGTGAATCCCCAGGGGAATGCAAAATGTCCATAGGGCTATGGCCTCTTTGCAAAATTGGTGAGAAAGATCCCCTCCCTGCCTGTTTATGTAATACATTGTGGCTGTTTGTCATTGGTCACTGCCACAACCAATGAACTTGGAGCAGGGTGGGCATACAAGTATTTGTAACCCTTGGCAGGGATGAAATACTTGCGCTCGACCCGCTTGGGCATCGGCGATGCCAATAAGGGTGTCTGCCAAATCGTTTGCATAGTCTTATCTATTGTTTTTATCAAGGGTAATGCTACCCTTGATGGCCTTGAGGGCAATAAGAATGTCTGTCATTGGATCTGAGGGCTCATCAGTAACCTCCTGGATCTTGATGCCCAAGCTACTGGCCACCCTTCGAAGAAAGTCCTGACGAGTCCTACTGTCCTCTGATGGTGGACCTGGCATGACCCCCACCACTGCCTCGTCTGGAGAGGATGATTCCCTGAGCTGGTTGGGGTCTGCAAGGTCAGGAGCCAAAACACCCAGCATTATTGGTGGGATTGGCTCCTTGGCTACGGTACTGGTGGCCTCGGATTCGGTGCCGGTGCATAGTTTTCTCGGTGCCGGCCTGTTCGTGACTAGCTGCGGTACAAGGACAGGACACTGTTTCTGATCTTGTGTGAGGGATCCTGCTTCCCGACGCCACAGAGAAGGGATGGGAAGACTGGTGCCCTTGAGCCTGATGATAGGCCCACGGGGTCAAAAAGGGCCAGTTAGAATCATAGAATTCAGTTACCCGGGTTCTGCTATTGGGGTATCCACAGTGCCAGGTAAGCCTGGGATCCATGGCAGCTTTGGTGCCGGGAGGTCAAGCGGGATCTGCTCCTTGAGGCCATGGAACTCACTTCCAACTCTGAGGGAGAGTCGCTTCTTGGCAACCATGGCGGTGCTGTAGATCTCGGTGCCAGTGAGGTACCCCATGGTGGCTGATGGAACAGGAGCAAGGTCTGCTTTCCTCTTGATTGCACCGTTCTGCACGGCACTGGTGCCAAGGAATCCTGAAGACCAGGTCTGGTGTGCTGCAGCACTGTGCTCTCTATTAAGTCTCTGGCTGCCTCAAAGGTCTCTGGCATGGAGGGAGATCGTGTGATCTCTACCTCTTCCATCGAGCTCCCAATAGGGGAGGCATCTGGAGCTGGACCCATTTGACCCTTCTTCAGGGCTGAGGTCTCTAATGGGGTCGGTCGTGGGGCAGCAACTATGTGGCCCGACACGGGTCTCACTGCGTCTGAGCCCCCAGCACTCTTCTTAGTTGTCGGTGACTGACCTCTCTCTTTATGTTAAGGGCTAGAAACTTACGAAAGCTAAGATTTTTATGTGATCACATGTCTCCAAAAATACCAAGTAAGGTGAGATTCACAATAAAACTGTGCCCAAGACTGTCCACATCTTTGACATTCTACGCACAGACTCAACACTATCCTTATAACAATCAGACATGATTTAGCTTTTATTAGTTAGTGAGTGATAGTTACTAATACTTTTCAAAGACCATAAAAACTCATCCTACTTTTGGTAGGCCCTCAGTCTGAGCATGGTTCAATTTATATAAAATTAGCACTTTATCTTTTCACTCCACTATTCAACAGTTATTAAATGTGGGATGTTATAAGAAATACACATTGCCTGATCTATTGATAGTGCACTGATTACTCAAGAATCGCAAATTAACAAATTAGTACTTTGAGGTTTCCAGGTTCCAGTTCCAAGATCAGGCCCAGAGTTTAGAATTACAGTTAAATTGGAAAAGCCAATGTGCACAGTTGTAACACTCACACTTAAGAAAAAAGCTTTGGCTCGTAATAGTTGTATTAAACACAATTTAAAAACATAAAAGTTCCGATCCAAACAACAATGTAACAGTAATGCAATACTAACTTTATGTCTAGTGTCACATGGATATTTTTGCAATTCCTGGGAATTCTATCCGATCTCTGGTTTGCCAAGTGATCCAATGGTCGAAGTCTCAACAGTCTAAGCTGTAGTTAGCCCTACTATAGGATCTTATGATTGCCACGAATATTCGTAAGGATGTTCAGCTTCCTTTGCCCATAATTAATTTCCTCTCCCTCATATTGTTGGGATGGCCTTATTCTATAGATGAATATATTAATTATCTTAACCTTGTGTGTGTGTGTGTGTGTGTGTGTGTGTGTGTGTGTGTGTGTGTGT
>ML685783.1:5428421-5467765 GCA_007922175.1 Pelusios castaneus
GTGTGTGTGTGTGTGTGTGTGTGTGTGTGTGTGTGTGTGTGTGTGTGAATCAATTGGTTACTATAGCAACCCTGCTATAGCATAGTTAAGCATTTGTTGATGTTCCTATCCTACAATACTGAAACTACCATAACTAACTTTTTGCAAAAACAACTAGAGTCCTGTGGCACCCTAAAGACTAACAAATTGCTTCGAGCATAAGCTTTCATGGGCTCCAACCCACTGTGTCAGATGCATAAAACTTTTTGCAGGCACCTATCAGTAATTTATACAAAATTGCGGCAAAACTGTTTATTGCAAAATTATATCTTGTGCCAATTTAAAATTTAAGGTTACCACTGGTCATCTTACTTATGCAAAGGCTTAAAGCCTAACTTTCTTATGTTTAGAATGTAAGATAATGTCTTGCAGGTTTGGGCCTCTAGCCTAATACATATATCTTATCTGTTTTTTAAAAAGCTAGTTTTAAAGCAATAAGTAAACAAATAGGCTAAATCCTAGACTACATATATAAGGAAAAAAGAATTTTCCAAACCATGAGGTGCATTCAACCTCACAGAAAAATCAGCCTGTATTACTTGTATATGTTCACTATTTTCACCCTTTTCACTGTCTCAGATTTGGAATAATAACTACTACTAACTGTGTCCTTAAGAAGGAAGTTCTTGGATACCATTAAAAAGGACTTGGAGACCTGGACATTTCTGCATTTCTACTCACCCAACATAGTTAGTTCTAACTCATTTCTTACGACTCTCAAAAGAAATTTTTTTTAACATTATTTAAATACACTCATCACGTAATGAACCTCAGCACTCCAGCATTCTAAATAAGATACATTATGTATTAGCAAAGATAAATGACTTATGAAAGCTAAATTAACATATCTACAGCAAATATATTATCACAGTATAATGTGGGACATAAAGGTTTGCATTTGCATCATTAGCTTTGCTATAATAAACGAGACACTGAATGTGATGCATAATACAGTAAAGAAAACACAGCTGTTTGTTTCTGTAGAGAAGCACATAGGTGCATTGCACTGAGAGGGCAAACACTTAATAAGTCCTCAACAGTGAGGCTGTGGTGCTTATAATAGCTATTGCTGATAACCATTTTCTATGGATAATTAACCATGTCAGGACACCAAGGTCCTAACATGAAGAACTCATAATTCCCCACTAAGGGAGAGACAGTATAAAATTATTATAATATATTACTAATATTTAACAATAAGACCATACCATTTGTGTTTTATTAATGGAAGCTGTATGTTACAGCTGGGTTTAAATTATTATTAGTTTCTTTCTGCGTATTTTACACAGTGTTTTACAAAACCTAGCTCTTTACAGCTAAATAAAGTGACAGGCCAAAATCAAGCACAGTATGTAAAGAAAATACATTTTCATTTGTAAATAAATTATTCATGTACTTGCATTTTTAAAAATATATTATTAACACATTAATCTAGCATTTGCTATTTGAAAAGCAAATTTACAGAGAGGAAGAGTAATTCCAAAACAAAACTTGATTTGTCACTCCCCCCAGACAATTCAAATCAACACATTTTGAACTTTGGAAGCCCTCATACTTCTCTTCAAGCATTTTGTTCATTTTTAAAATCAGCCAATAAAAGAAAATATTTTAATCACTCAATAAAAAGGCTTTTTGACATGTGAAGACAAAAGCCTCAGGACATTTATTAAGAGACTTCCTACTGTGCTGGGCTTTGTTGTATCTCATAATTAAAATCACACCTGAGCAGGACCATCTGCGAGAGTGTATTAAGTTTCTTATAAAACATAAAAATTCTTTTATTTTTTCATGCAAACGCCAATAAATCTTGTACATATTTTTATGTGAAACAAAAAATAATATATTTAAATAAAGGTCAGGCTTTGACTTAAAAAGAGAACTGGTTCAAAATTAAAGGTGAATTCTATTTTAGGATTCATAAATCATAGTTTATGGCACCTAATGACTCTTAAGCATATATAAAATACAATTCGTAATTACAAAAATATTAAAATCAAAAGAATGCTAATTTTTTTCTTCATTAGGTTTCTGAAAAATTGTGGTTTTCTTGAAGTTTCTTTTCAGAGGAAGAGCAAAAAGAAAAAGTGTAAAAAGAATTCCTGGATTAATATTTTCCATTTCAGTAACAGCTGAGGGTGTCCAGCAAGGTTGATCTGCACCTTTAACTGCTGGAAACAATTAGGTTATGATTCTAGAGATGTTTAAAATTTTAGTCAATTTAAATTTTGAGAGGAAAATGTAATGTATTTCATAAACAAAGACAGGATATTATAAAAAGTGCAACAGTTACTTGAATTCCAAACAGATACAGAGTAGGGCTTCTTATAGAAATACTCAATGAAAAAGCAGATCTCTCAATGTAAACCTGCTCCAGTGAAACATACAGGGACCTAGTCTGCAATGCATTTTACGCATGGTTTTTAAGTATGTGCTTAGCAGCCACTGACTGAAGGCCCATTGACAACTGAACATAAGAACATGCTTAACGTTAGGCATGTGCTTAGCTGAACTGGGGCTTTAAGCACCTGTGTAGTTTAAGTACGTAAGGAGTTCCACTGACTTTATTGCAAGGTGGGTTCCTTCAATAGAACCATATGCTTGAAGGTACTCAGATGTGTGCATGCTTTGTTGAACTGAAGCCTAGGTGTATACTGAAAAGTTCTTGTTTCTTAACCATATCATGTGAATTATCCAAAGACAATTACATAGAATATATGTGGTTTGAAAAATCCTATTGAAGAAGAGTTTTAAACTTCTGACTCAAGACCAGTTGTAAAATGACTCTCTTATGAGACCTGTTTATCAGAAATTAACCATGCAACACTGAAAAAGAAACTAAATGAGACAAAATTTATTTCTCATCTCACTACAATAACAAAAATAGCAGTTCTGGTGAACAAAACTAATTCAATAATTTCTCCCTTAGTAGTGTCTGACAAAGGAAAAAGTATGAGAAGAGGTTAATGCAAGGGACAAGACTTCTGTGTTCTTCAGAGCCATGAAATTCCACATGCACATAAAGGTCCTCATATATGGATTTAGAGTCTATGACTAACTCATGTCCTAAATAAGATATCCCAAAATTAAAGCCACCATGCTATGTTTAACTTTAGGTGCTGGGGGAAACGAACACCACTGTGATTTTTTTTTAAAGAAAGAAAGAAAGAAAGAAAGAAAGAAAGAAAGAAAGAAAGAAAGAAAGAAAGAACTAATACTCAGACTTTAATTTGTGGGAAAACATTACTTTGATCTAAGTGCTTTCAGTATTTGTACATATTTGTTTTGCAGAATAATTTTTAATTTTGACTCATTTCTGATACACTTCAATTGCACTGGACAAACACATATTTGCACCTATATACTGTTTTGAAAAATATCTGATGGAGTTTGTTTTGCATAAATAAGAGCCTATAACTATAAATAAATTGCATTTTCCCAAAAGTGTTTTTGACTTAGTACTGACCCTACTTTGAAAATTCATTTCCTTCCTGGGTTCTTGACCCAGCAGAATATAATGGTTCCTTTGGTGCAGTTTTCTTTTATTATGTCAATCCAGCTGCATACCCCTCCTCCTCTAAAATTTTCAGTGTTTTTTTTTAAATTATTTTTTAACTGTTCAACTGTGACAGCAGATTTCAATTGCAGCCACTTTTTAGTCTTTCTCCCTCCCCCACTCCTTTTTAAAGTTACTTTAATATGTTTTCCCAAATGACCAATGGCTTCATAATATCAGTAGTTCAATCACTTTTCAAGTTATAGTTTTCCTTTTGAAGTTGGCCTCAGGCTATACAGTGCATAGAAGAAGAAAAAAAGCACTTTATTCTGGAAAGGTTTTCTTTTTCAGTTGCATAAAACAAAAATTTTATATTTAAAAAGAAATAATTCTGTGTTGATAGTTTTTCATGCCAAGTTACAGTCAGAAAAGATTTTTCCAACAAATCTCTCTCCCGAAACTGTAGCAAAATGAAATACTGAGGGACCCTCATATTAAAGTTTGAATGATATTTACTGAGACCTTATTCTGGTCTCAGTTACACTGTGTTAAATCAACAATATCTCTACTGAAGTCAGTGGAGTTACACCAATGTAAAATCGATGTACATGACAAAAGAATCGGGCATCCAGGATCCATTAATGTGTTTTTCAGATAAGTCAATATACCAACCACTTTGAATCACACAATGATCAGATCAGTCCTTCAGAAACCCGCACGGGACTCCAGCATTCTTAAATATTACTGCTGTACCCTCAATCTTCTCTTCCTAAGAAAACTCATCCAAAAGTTCAGTTGTCACTAATTTTAACAACTGCTAATCAGCATAGACATCTTTGATTCTTCTCAACCAGAATGCAGACTGAGCCACAAAATTGGGACTGTTTTGGTGACACTGATGGATAATCTCCATATGGTTATGGCCAGAAGTCAAACTTCATTTGAGACATAAAGTGGATGAGGTAATATCTTTTAATGGACCAACTTCTGTTGGTGACAGAAACAGGCTTTTGAGCAACGGAAGTTGGTCTAAAATAAGCTATTGCCTCACACACCTTGTCTCTTTAATGTCCTGGGACTGAAATGGCTAAAACTACACTGCAAACTTCATTAGGTCACAAAAGTTGTTACATATAGGAGCCTAACAGGGTGGAGCAATATAGCACTAAATTGTATTGGCCAAATATAAATAGCTCTTTTTCCCTTCTCTTTCTTCTACCCCTATTCCTGGGAGCAAAGACAAGAAGAAGCAAGGGAAGAATTGTGTCTCTGAGGCACAATGCTTCTGGGGTAGAGTTTACATACCATATCAGTGCCAGGTTATCCTTACAGGCATAATATACCTCTCAATAACAAAGATGGATAAGATTCAGTGTTCTGGTTGAAACCTAGGGGTCTATTCTCTTCCCAAAAGGATAACATGCCAAAATATCCCATATTTAGGAAAAAGAATGGACCTCTAAATGTATCAAAGACACATTTTCTGGAATTTCAAGGGGGGAATAGAGTAACAATGAATCTATTAGTGCACTTCACTAGTGAACTTTCAAACAAACATTGCATGCTGATACCTCCTCTCCCCATTTAAAAAGGTTTAAAAGTAGAATGCTTAAAAACTAAGGTCCCACTAAATCTTCAGTATTTAAAAAAAATTGCTATGGGACATTATAAATGACCAAAAATAATTAAAACTGAATTGCATCTGTTAAAACATATTAAACTGTATTTTGTGATGCACTGTCCTTGCTGTTTTTTATTATTGTGTTTGTGTATCTTCTCCATAAGTCAGTTCACAATATTATTCATTAACAATGACCCCCATGTATTTGCATCTGCAGCACATCTGACTGCATATGGAACTGCACAGCTTTCAGCATCCATTCATCTGCCCTCCCAGCTGTAGGCAACATGGAGAGATACCAATACTAAATATGGATGCTTCTGAATGGTATGAAAGTACAGAGAAAACTGTCCCATCAGGAAACCTGGCTTGTAGTTAATAAAGACAAATGCTTAAGGGCACTTCCAAAGCTTGAAAGCTTTCAAAACTAACATATGATACAGAATTTCAAAGGAAGATGCATCAGCACTAAAAGGGCATTTACAGTAATTATACAAATATACTTAATGAAAGTCTTATCTACTTGTGAGCACTTGGTTATTAATTTTTTTTTGAACCCCAAGGGCTTGAACACAGAGTTTTCAATTCTTGTGAGGAAAAAAATTACACACACACATACAGTTTGTAGAAATAATCCCAATATAAAGCCATGCTCATTTATTTAATGCCATACTTTCATACAAATTACTTAGCAATTAAATCTTACCTCATCAAATTGTGTATGCGAAATAAAAAGAAACAGATGTGCTCCTCCAAACCAACTCCTTCCTACAAGAAAACTAAATCATTTTACAACCCAGTGAGCTACTGGGGGTGTGTGTATGCTGCTAATCATACACATACACATCACCGCCATCACCACAACCCCAACATAACACTGAGTTATTTATGGAGTTATCTATCTCACACTTTGCAGATGATGCCTAACATCATGACAACAGTGAAGAGAAAAGGTCTCCGTACCTGCCTAACTAAAACAAGTTTCTGTAAAGTAATGAATAGAGACAGCTTGGGGACCATCCACCTGCACTGCCTGCCTTTTACTGCCTGCAAAGTGAAATCACAAGGGACTGGCAGAAGGTACTTTCTGACAGGGCCAGGACAGCCTTTCTCCTCAGTGACAGTCTGGGCCTAGTGTCTTAAACCTGACCCACCATAATTCCTTCACAATGCAGCAGCAAGGCAGTTGACAGTAGCAGCTGCCCCTCCTAAGCGAGATGGATGGAATTTTCATAACTAGTTCCCCAAGTTACATTTTACCTTCAAGATAATTTATGAGCTGCTCTGGAGCCTTGAAGAGACAATATGCTTGCCATAAAATTAACTGTAACAGTCTTGTAGGTTATAATTAACACTGGGAGGGTAGCACCAACTGGATGAAACGCACGGCATAATTGATGGTGAAACTGGAAATTAAGGAAGCTAACAGTATCATTACAGTACACATCACTTTAGTGAAACCTATTCTTTCTGGGGGTTAATTACAATCTCCTTCTAATGTACACATTCTGATGGGGAGTGGATGAGTGTCACAGCTAGGAGGAGGTGGGTTTGCTGGCAAGACCACCTTGCACCTGGGCTGATGTATATATTGTTTTCTGCCTGGAATAGATATACATGTCAAAGCAGCAGCAGCAGCAGCACCTGAACATCTGGCGGTATGAACACTGTAGCTTAGAGATAGATGATTGCTCAAGCCTCATAGAATTTTTCATTTTCTCAGTAAGCAGGATCCTTTTTCCTGCAGGAAAAAAAATCCTCCCTGAGATTTCACTTAATGGCACACGTTATTAATTTAAATGACTTGCATGACTAAGAACATTTTAACTTTACTTTTATATTGCCATATCTTAGCAGTGAATTAAGATTTTCCACTAGTGTATTATCCTCCAGGTTTATTACATTAGCCTTTAGAAACACTGTAGAGTGATCTTTTTAGCATCTTGTCTGTCAAGGGGATACTGAACAGACGTAGAGATGCTAGTGAGCTAATTAATCAGAAATAATTTCATAAACTGCTGCCGTCTTTGGAAAGGATAACATGCCATTCATCCATCCATACCTAATACTTCACTTTCTAACCAAGACTGAAGGAGCCATTAATGCAATGTATTTATTTGAATCCCTCCCAAATTATTCTAATGCAATTTTTTTTTTTTTTTGTCCCTAGGCAAGATATTGGCAAATATTCAGACAAATGGTGCAACAGTGTCACCTACAGGCAAGCAAAGTTGTTAATAAACTAACCTCCCTTCTATCATTCCACAAAACTGACAGCTGAAAGTAGTAGGCTTTATCTATTACCAGGAAAACACACTGAAGGGGAAATGTCTAAGATACACTGGGGACACCCTAATATAAAATAAAATTATTACTCTTCATGTGTGGTACATTGTCTGCTAACATAAACACAATATACAATGATTATGAGTAATCCATTATAGAATGGACAAATTGTTAACCTTTCATCTCCAGGGCATCTCATCAAATCAACCTTGACCATGATGGTCAAAAATCATTCTTACTAGAGGATCTACAAACTCTTGAAAGACACATTTTCACTTTTTAAGATATATAAATATAGCCCCAATATGAAACAAGCCTCTCTTCACAACTCATAACCTTGTTAAAATGCTGCTCAGAGTGCAATTAGTAGAGAGTAAAAAAACCTTCCTTATTTATCACAAATCAAGTCTGGTCATGTTAGTGGAAAACTAAAGATGGGCAAATATAGAAAAAAAATTGTGAATATTTGTCTCTATTTTAAAATAAAAATTTTTGACTGCTTTTATATCACACTTTTCTGTTCACTTGTGACATATACTCAAACAAATTAATTTAATGACAGGAAACTTCTGAATCATAACACCACATTCATGTGAAAACCCAATTTTAAATAGTTACTCTTATCCAACCAGGAAGCAGAGGCATATTAAATGAGGTGTGTTCAATCAAAACTAACCAATATGGTTTCACCTTCAGATACAGACTTGCAATGACTCTTCCACAAACAATCTGCAGACCAACAATTCTTCTCCATAATTATCTGCCAAATAAATTTCAGAGACTGAATACATTTGAGAAGACAGCAATTGACTTAGACGATTCCAGAGAAAGAGGTGAAACTGATCCAATGAATCATTTGTTCGATACACAACGTATTTTGGACTAAATTCTAACCTTAGTTACACCAAGGCAACCTTACAAATGTAACTGGTGAAAATTAGCCAGTCTTCCAATGACTCTGGTATGCTAATCAGTATCAGCTCCAAAACCTCTCAGAACTCTTTCTCTCTGCTACCAAGCTACTTTTTCTCTCCCTCTCTCTGTCCTCTCTCTTACCACCTCTGCTTTTAATTGTCTAATCATTATCCCTAACTTCTTTTCCTATATTCTGCATATTCACTGCCTCTGTCTTCTAAGAAATTATTTTTGGTCCATCTCTCACTGCCTATGTTTGTGATTTCGCAATTCTTTTTCTAGATGCCACAAAGCTTTTCATTAATATTCTTTAATAAGCTTCTTGCCCATGCGCTATTTCTGCTTCATCACCAACCCAGTTTAGATAATTCCTAGTACACTTAATGTGGTAATATGAACAATTTCAGTGATCCTGAAACTCATGAGCATATTTTTAAGTAATTCAAAGGTATTGCTTTCCTTCTAAAGGCTTTTTCTGTAGGCACAGATCCCAAGAAGTTTCAATGAGTTACAAAGTATTTTTCTTCCCACTATAACTTTATAATCCCTAAACTCTTTTCTCATTCATGATCTATAGGCATTCTCTACTTGTCATTAAGATCTGAAAACAATACAGTTTATGTAAGAGATTCCTTAATCCATATTTTTTTAAATAATATCATACCTTAAACTGCACAAATGTTAGAAAGATACCATCTTTATAGTTACAGGGAATACACAATAGATTATGTTTCTACAGAATTCTTTCCAGTTTGCCTCATTCCTCTCGGCTTGAGACCCAGCTTTTGGTCTCCAGACAAAAGACATCCCTCCTTTTCTGTCCACTGCTGTTGACATGGTCCTTGCAACTCGTAAAATGGCTATCACTAGTATATATGTGATAAATGTCTATATCTGCACATATTTATACACACACATTTTTGAAATTCATGTAAAAGTTCTTCATGGAGAAGACTACAGACTCATGTCCTCTCTCTCTATGGATGATACAGAGCATACACAGTAGTGCAAACACCCCGACTCATTGGAAAAACAACTTGTCACAACCCTGAGTTGGAGGAATCACCTTTTGTGTTGAGGACATGTTGTTCATTTGCTACAGCCATTTGATTTTTGGCTTCTCTGAAAACACCAACAAGGGTATAAATTAGTATCAGTTGTGATGGTGGCATAATATAGATACACACCTGCCTGCTAGAACTGAAGAAGCAATACATTTTACACAGGCCATCAAACAGCAACCCAAAGGAAATAACATATTGGCACCACAAAACTGAACCACATTTGAAATAGTGGCTGGAGATGAAAGGCTTTGTGCTTCATTATTAATTCCCAAAGTCATCAAGTCCCATGTATGTGATGAAACTTTTGTTAACACAGAAGACTGATAGTATCCAAGGATTAAGTCCTGTACTTCTATATTCACTTACATCTTTTGCAATGGTACAAACAAAACAGAATTTGGCTGACTGCATTTAAGTGAGGCATGCTATTCCAAGGTTTTTCATTATTAACGTTATATGCTGATTTTATAACCCAGATCCTCAAAGTTCAACTGGTTTTATTTTACATTAATCTGAATTTAATAGTGACAATAATAGCTGTAATAACATTAACAATAAAGTCCCTGTCGGATAAGGAATCAGTTCTTGGGAGAAAAAAAGTAATATCTCCAGACTCATTTAATCCCAAACTTCTATTTTTAGACAGTGTCAATTTATACTAAATTTGTGAGCTGGTTTTATAGAAATATAAAATATATATAGGTTCTGAGGTATAAAGAATATTCTGCTTTGGGGAGAGGAAAGTAAGAAATCTCATTGGATGGTTTCAAAATAAATCTACAACATTCTTTCATTCACAGGGCAAGTCATTCCTCATCCCTAGTTTGTAATGCCTGTTCTTTAGCTGGACAGCAACAGAGCAATATACAAAAGTCCCATATATACACACATTCCTGCTTTTCTCCTCCTCCTCTGCCTCTGGCAGATACCATTGTCTGTAACAAAAAGGATGACAGCTAATGCTAATACCACTTTGTGGTTCAGCTGTCAGATGATGTAGCTAACACACTGTCTCCACAGATTATAAATTTGTCACCTCTGTGATGCACTCGATCTTCACCATCCTGCCACCTGGAAATCCCTTAATTTCTGTTCCCTGAATTGAGATTTGCAAGTGGTTGTGAGTAATCTGTGGCCAAATCACTGGGAAAACAGCACGACAGTCTGTCTATCTTTCTTGCACAGCAATCACAAAGTCTTATATAAATAAGGACCTGTCACTACCGCTGACTTTAAAGCTTTGTCCACTGTATAATCTTATAAAATTTTATCAACAAGCAATTATAGGCGTTTTCCATCATAAAATGAACTCCAAGTGCATTCTAGTAAACTGCAGAAATTTCATTAAATTCTCTATTAGGCAAAAAGTGGGTTGTTTGAATCACCAATACTGTTTTTTGGCTTGGAAACTTTAATCACTCTATAATGAGGACTAAATCCATGTCACTTGACCAGCAACTGGATCTATCTTTGAAGACTTGGCAGAAGGGCTTTTTTTGTTTAAAAGAAAAGAAAGTGCTGGTACTCATATCTTGATAGTAAATTTGAAAAATGCCTCTCCCACCCTCTTCTTCCAGTGGCTTACTCCTTTTCCCTGCTGACCCCGCTCTCCCCGCTGGGCAGCAGGGCTGGCAAAAAAGGTGCCAATACTCGGTACCCCGGTGTACCATCACAAAAAAAGCACTGCCTGGCAGATATACATAAAGCTGATATGGAATCAAAGGAGAAATGTGTCAACTAAGATTCTATATGACAATATTATGTCTGTCTAAATTTAGGGTATTGTGGTTGTCTATGCTACTCATAAGCATGGCTTCTGAAATTGAAATAAGGTGGTCTTCAAAGCATAAACTTTGTACAGTTTGCTGTAATGAAAAAGCCTGTGATACTCTTAAAAAAAACAAGTAAGTAACTGAGGCTAGAGTTTTGTAACAAATTTTACAAGAGACATCCCTAAAATGCCATACAATGCGAGTCCTCTCAATAGATTTTGTACTGAATCTGTATGGTTCTTTCCATCAATGTAGTTTTTCACTGAACTGTTTGCATCACAAGCCAGAATACTGGGTTATCGGTAAATAGCCACTGCTTTTAGGCTCACAGTCTTTTCAAGGGTAGAAGGTCAGATAGTTTCAAAGAAAAAAAATCATGGCTGTTAAACAGTGTATTTAATCAAGCAGCATTTCCATTGTTCTTGCATCTACTGATACCAAGCTTGGCGGGTTCAAGGGCTTTTGAATAGAAGAAACACAGGAGAAAGACTAAAGCAGAAAACAGGAAGGGTCACAGTAAGCAAAAGAACTCTGGTAATAACCAACCAAAGAGAGGGCAAAGGCCACCAGAGACAGCTGACCCTTAAACATAACATGAAGAGGACTGATATCTTCACTGAGATCTCAGAGTTTTGTACATAAATTTAAAAGCTTTAAGTTTGGACTTTCAGTCTGCTTTACAAGTTTTCATGATGTACATATAATATGCACTGCCAGCATCCATGCCACAAAAAAACCCTGCCCTAAAATAACTGATATTAAGAAAATAATGCTTTCCACAAGTTTGCTTTATGATACATCAGGAGAGCTTGGAAGTTTTGCTTTTTTTAAAAATAAAAAATAAGCATCAGGAAGGTAAAGTCTGCTCTTCCTTTGCTTGCCTCCAAGATTTATTAGCCACAGTTTCCAAAATGGTGCGTATGACTCGGCGGTAACACTTCTTCAGCACCAGTTCAACAGTACCCAATGCTGACACATATTGCCAGCAATGGATTAGTATAATTAAACTTATTGGGAGTATCAGATATGTGCAGAATGAGCGCTTAATTAAAGTAGGACTGCTGAATTCCTGAGAAGAAAGATTTTCTCACCTTGTTAATTAAACAGCCATTAATGAAACAAAAACTAAGAGTTTTAAATAATCTGATTACAAATCTCCCATGTACTCCATCGGGTTTTGTGTCTTAAATACTTGAGATCTATCCATCTTGGATATTTAAATAAGCCCTATTACTGTATCTGAGCAACTCACAATCTTTAATACAGTTATCCTCACATTAACCCTGCGAGGTAGAGGTAGAGGAATGTCACTGGAATAAGGTCAATGAAAATAACAAGGAAGAACAGGCCAAAGTAAAAGCCAAAGCGAATCCTATAAAAAAAATTTGAGGGCCACTTTTCTAATACATAGGAAATTAGAGATAAGGTGGGAATGTCAGGAACAAGAAACCATTTTTGTCTGTTTTTGTTTTGAGGGACCACACATGAGAAATTTGGTAGAGCTGGGTGGATAGTAGGAGTAAAAAAATTATTTACAATAGTTGCACAACAAAACCTTTATCTACATAAAAGGGGGGGGGGGGGGAAGAGAGAGACAAAGAGAGAGAGAGAGAGAGAGAGAGAGAGAGAGAGAGAGAGTGTGTGTGTGTGTGTGAGAGTGTGTGAGTGTGTGTGTGTGTGTGTGTGTGTGTGTGTGTGTGTGTGTGTGTGTGTGTGTGTGTGAAGTAACAAACATAAAGATACTCTTATACAGTGGCCTATCTATCAAATGTTGTGAGTTGTATTATTGGTCTCATAAAATGGATGTTCTCATTTTATTATTTCAGTGAGCTGAGGAACTTGGATTTAAGCTATTGATTCTTACAAAATTTAAATCAGTTAACACTTCTCTGTTATATTTGTTCCATGAACTAAAGGAATTCTTTGTTTAGTTTGGTCCTAATTCTTTATTAAATCTTTATTCTGTTTTCACTTAGTCAAAACTGTTGTTAAAGTATGGACTTCAGGATTTGGTTAAGTATTACTATTTTTACAAGTAAAAAGTGATAAACATCATTAAAAATTTAACTTTCCCTACAGTCAGACCTGTAACTTCATTAAGTTCCTCTTCTCAACCAATGGAAATCATAGTTCCAGATTCTAACCTCAGGTTATTGCAGATTTCACTTTGGCAAACTGATCAGAATCTGACTTGTAATATTTTTTACACAATTTTTAACACAAAAACAGAATTTCATTGAAGACATCTGATTTCAACAATTAACTTAGTAATTAAAAGAAGAGAAACATAATTTTATCAGCAATTAGCAATATTAAAGTATGAAAGTATGTGATTAATCTTTGTTTTGTAAATCAAACATATTGCTGATTTCTTAGTGACAATTTGGTAACAAATGTGTCAGTTCACAAAATGTAGCAAAAGTAACACTAAAAACCATGAACAGTGGCAAAAAGAGCAAGACAAACAAATCTTTAAGAAACACAGTATGATATACAATATAAATATTCTTTATAAGAGGAATGAAAGGCATGGATTTTTACTCAAACTATTGTACAGTTCTCTTGTGTATTTCTAGGACATGAAAGGTGTTAACATCCACAAACAATTTCAAGCAAATATTATTCAAACTATAATAATGACAATTTTGAAACTTTAATTCTTACTTCACATACATCATAAATGTTTCTTGAAGACTATGCTATATATATATATTTGCAATTAACATTATTAAAATATTAAGATTATCCTAAAAATGAATCAGGTGCTGTTCTTGGACTGCACCTTTTCCCCCCTTTAATCTCACTTTTCAAATGATAATGTCTTCTATGTCACCATTAAATCTTAATCTATTCCAGTTCTTCACATGGGTCAATGATTCTATATGTACCATGGTTATTTTAAAATGTTTCCTTTTTGTAGAAAAAAAGAGCTGTCTAGAGCCAGATGGGTAACTTCACACTTCATTTATCAAACCCAATACATTAGACTCTGCGCTCTCTTGCCCACTTTGCAGTTAAACACCCATATCATTTAGCAATAATTTTCATTATCATATGGTGACCCCAAAAAACCTGCACCAGGTTGCGTAGTCAGTTCAAAATTCACAGCTGTTCTCTTTAGCCTCAGCTCACTACAGTAGATGCTAAGGTCCCCCAGTTTTATTAGCTGAAGACTGACCTTTGGTAAGCTGAGGTCAAGACAGGGTCAGTTCAAAGGGCTGGAGCAGCTCTCTAACAGCTATAACAACCTGTCTATCAGACACTATCAATCAGCATAAACAAATGTGAGCATTGAAAAACTCTGGGCTCTTTCTGTTAACACTTAAAGCACATTCACACAGTCCAACCTGAGGTATTTTGGATCATTACTGCTCAATAGAAATTAATTTACACCCCTGAAAGACCTGTATGGATAGCATTGTTACTAGTATTTGAAATGGCAGGTCATAACACTCAGCACACTTATGTTTGATCTGAACTGTGGTGCAGTAACACAAAGGCACTGTAATTTCAGCCAGCCATTATACAGAAACACTGAGGTAACTAAAGGCAACATGCACAATGACATGCTTTGTCTGATCAAGACAGAAATATGTTAGTGAAGTCCTCATACTTCTGTGAGGAAGATTCGCAGCCTTGTAAAAACACAGTCACTTTATAGATGTGTTACAGTTCCAGACACGTTTTTTGGGGTTTTTTTTAATTAAGATATCAGTACCACAGATGAACTTGCTGAATGGCTACATCTCAACGGCTACATTACTCTAAGAGTATGGTAAGTACACAGTAAAGTTTTTGCCAGCTACTTTCTTAGATGACCTATAGTTCTTGAAGTTGTACTGTTCATAATGTGCTCTCTAATGTGCAATGTAAGGTAATTAGAGTCATCTGTATTTAACTTCCAGGGGAAAAAAAATCTATTATCTAATCTAGCTGATCCCCTGATAGCCTGCTGAAAGTAAAATACTGTAGCCTATTGCCTGCCCTTTGACAAGTGCTAATTATTTCCTGTCCAAGCACATTTTTCTCATGTAATTCCAAAGTACACAATAGACTGATCTCTAAAACATGGCCAGAACTGCTAGGACTGCACTGGATGTTTTATAACTTTCACCACTGCATGCTTGATGGCTACCATAGTCAATGCTTCATTCCAGACATTTAGCTAAAGCTTTGATGAGGTAAAGTGAGGTATACGGTAACAGTCTGTTTATGTAGATCATATGGATGAGACTCTTAGATAGGTCACTGGGATGGGAAACATCAAATGGAAAAAAAGGATTATGGTTATTTAATACTCGAGGGACACTTTCTTTCTGCGCTTTCAAGACACCATGCTCTTGAAATTTTCTTTCAGGTGTTTAGTTTTAAGGAGGCCTGCACTTTGTCTGCTCCCAAGCTTTCCCACCCCAGCCCCCAAAGTACTTTAGCATTTTTTTTGTCAGAGGCTAGACTTTGTCTACCACACCAGTGCTGGCTCCAGCTTCTGATTAAATTATTAGTAGTAAGCAAAGGCCAGAAACAGTGTAACTAGACTCCTTTCAAACAAGCCATTTTTGTCATGATCCCTGATGATTTGGTATATTAGGAAATTATTGTTAAACTAAATGGATCCTAAGAAGACATGCCATTCATTACCATGGTTTTCTTCTTTCCCTGTCTCTAGAAACCCCTCTATTTTGTTTAACAAAACAAGGGCGAAGTGTTCTAGGTGAAGAAAAGCCCTTTGAGATCTTTCCAACAAATGACACAGACCCTGACTCATTTGCTTTAATTTAATAAGACAAATGATGCACCATCAGAGACTTTTAAAAGACATCTTTGAGATTCTTTAGAAAGCAGGAAACTAAATAGAGTACCAAGTGGCATAACGTGAGGAATTTACGAACTACACTTTGATAGGTATTTTGCATTCTGAGACCTCATCTGATTAATATCATAATGCCCAGCTCCCTACCACTAAACGAAATCTTAACAGACAAGGTTGCTAACTTGTTCAAATAATTGTTACTATATTGTAGCATTTAATCCCTGGAGTTTCTGAACTGTTTCAAGACCACTTACACTACAGCAATATTGAGAATGGCAATTCCAATCAAATGTCAGGTTCAGCAGCCACCACTGACTTTTTAAAATAACTGAGGTCAAGTCTACAGAACTTTCAGTATCCATACAAAGCACTGCATTAAAAATACCAAAGAATTCTCTTAACTAGTACACACCACTGGAACAAATTCATGCCAATTATAAGCAATTACTCTGATTACCACAATAATATATACGTTAAGCCTAAGTCTGATCTTACATGCAAATACAGGACTTCTATGCAGAATTTGGTGCACTTCTGCAGTAGATATTTGTATTTATTTAATCATTTGTCTTAAAAAAAAAAAAAGGAACAAGAGATTATAAATGCATACATACATCTATAGCTTTTAGATATAGATTTAAGAATGGTATGGTAAGACTGACTCATCTAGCAGTCATTACCAGTACCAGAAAATGGAATGAAGCAAGCAAGGTGGTACACAGAGGAAATTTACTCTAATAAAAACCAAATAATATCTGCTATAAACAGTTGAGCCAACAAGAATAGGCATGGCATTTCAAACAGATTAAGAATATCATTTATCAATTATCACTGAAAGGCATGCCTCTGAATGTTTCTGAGCATTTATCACACATAAAGGAGTAATGTCAACTAAAAATTTAGACAACTAAAAACTGTGTGAAAAGTAGTTTCAGTTACTGTATGCATCCCAGAACCTCCATACCCATTTCTGTCATTTGGCAATTATGTCTTCCTTTATTTTTATTTTGCCATGTAGAAATCCCATGCATACTACAGGGAAAATTGACTGTTGTGTACATGCAAATTTATTGATTCACTAAAGTGATGCTGAACAAAAAAAGTAAGGCATCATCTTAAGAGGAAAAAATGGGGACTTCTCCCTCAGCCTTTTTCAGCTATGCTTCTGATGCTGATCCTGCAAACAGACTTTCCCATATGGAGTCCCACAGATATTATCTGAACTCTGTGTGGTTGTAAGCATCAGCACCAACACATCTACTGGTAGAGTCTGTACCATAGTACTATTCTGTTCTGATCAGGTTCTTATGCTGACCCTATCAGAAGCACGATACATTAGCAAGTATTATTTGTAACTATGGGAAGGAAAACCTTTTCAGATGAAGTGTGATTAAATTGACAGCATCCCTTTAAGTGGGAATGCTATTTATCAGGGTTTAAATAGAATAGACTATGTTGGATCAACAGAGTAATACAACATCACACCACTAAATTAACTGTGAAATCATATATAGTATCATTTGACTATTTAATAATTCATAAAGAAATTTATGACTGGAATAGCAAACAGTAAAATTATTTTAAAAAACTTGCCTAGCTGTTTTTTCCCCTATGTGCTTCTTTATAAAAATAGTTGATTATGTGGTTTTTTTTATTTCAAGGTTTCACTATATTTTCCTTTTCCTTCGGGTTCTCACCTTGCTGTCCATTCTTTGCGTAGTTCCTGTCGCTCAGTAAGAAGTGGCAAGAAGCAGGTGATGATTTCATTCCTTTGTTCCACGGTTTGTTCATCTTTTCCAACTTCACAGAGCACCAGTCTTGTCTTAAAGGAAAAAAACATAAAAGATTGTAATCCAAAAATAGGACACAAAAGCATGAAATTAATAAAAAGCCCATAAGCAAATAAGGACAGTAAATCAATGGTGTTTTTTTTTTATTATTACAGTTCCACTACTAACAAATCAATACAGTAAATGATGGTCAAAAATGGCCACCATACATTTGGTATTTAATCAATGTACATGGCACATAAGGTAAACCCTAAAGCTTCATTGCCTTAAGTAACACAAGATATTGTGCATTCTTGCTCTCATTTTCTCAGGACAGGATTCCTTTTCTTTTGTGCTTTCTTGTACAAATAATTATTAAAAATTATTTTCCCAATACATTTTTCCTTTAATGTTTGCACGCTAACATTGGTTTGTTTGTTTATTTTCTGATGTCTTGTTCGATCTATCTGGCTGTAGTATATCTTTGTACAGAGAATTCTTTTCTAGTGCTACACTTGGTCCTCTCCCCCGCCACCCCTTTTCTGTCAAACAATCATGTATTAAGGAAGTAAACAAACAATTTTTTTTCAGTTTCTGAAATGAATTACACACACTCAGAAAGAATAAATGCAATGAAATTTAATCATTCTTAGACCAAGACAAATATTCAGCCCCCAGAGATATTACACTTTAGTTTGTGGCAGTCTTATTCTGTAGCCATGACTACAATACAGAATTTTTTTTTCTTCTTAGTCATTTATATTCAGTAGAACCTTAACCAAGACCCAGAGTATTCTGCCACACAACAATCTCAAATTCCAAGAGAGGTATTCTGCAGTTCCACAGCAGGAAACCCTCAAATCCACAGCAAACAATTTATTGATTTTTCATAAGACATTACTCTCTGCCAGCGTAAGGCCCTAGGTCTTGGAGTCATGTGATTACATAAGATTGTAATCTTTCATTTAATGAAAATTTCTAGCTCTCATGGGAGTGGAGACAAGTTTGAAAACACGACTTGAGTGTAACCAAAGCAGTGATATCTGGTTGAACTTGATGTGATAGCTGTCAGAAGGTGAACTGACTCATTCAACTCAATGAGGTGTTAACTCCAAAACCCACTGCTGATGGGGTTTATGCCAACACCACTCCAATGCAGGCAGGAAGAGAAGAGTGTAACAGATGAAAATTAATCATCACACTAATAGTTGGGTAAATAATCTAAAAGGGCAGCATGAATTTGAATAGTAATAAGAATGCTCAGGGCTTATTTTGTAATTGGCCACTAACTACAATTGATTCTAAGGGGAGGCAGACATCTAACCTGCTTAGGTGATTTGGAAAAATCTCACTTGTCCATCTGCATCTTTAGACATGTAAAGCCCTTTGAAAATCTGGGTCACTGTCACAGGGGAGCAAAGCCACTGCTTTATGCTATTGCTGTCAACAATGCCAACTTCCCTAAAGGGAAAGAGAAGGTTGGGGTTGAAGGCATGGCCACACACTTTTCCTCTCTACTCCAACCAGTAGAATTCTGGTTTATGCAGAAAGGAGCACAAACTGCATCTTTCCTGATGAAGTGTGCACTAGCCAAAATCCCCATTATGTGGGCATTACTATACACGGTTTACAATAAGGGAAACTGACTGAGTAAGTGATTTGCCTAAGATTACAGAAAGTGTGTAGTAAAAGTAGGAAGAAAGCTAAATCCTGTAAAGATGGAAAAAGGGCATGTCTACAAGTAAAGCCTTCTCTGCCTACGGGTTCAGATTCTTGCCACTCTGACATAATAAAACAGCCAGAAGGGCAGAAAATACTGTCAGTTGGGATTTCCCCACCATGCACTCCACCCAGCTCCTAATCAGCCCTAGTGTCAATCTACTCCTGCAATCCCTAATCTGGGACTCATTACAGCCACACATAATATACCCGTTAACCTCCACCATTTTTATACTTATCTTTTTATAAAATGTTCAGTGCTGTTTAAGAGAATCATTTTTCTGTATATTTAAGCGCAATCAAATTACAGCCATGTCACTTGTGTGGCAACACATGTCAGATCTCACAAGAAACTCAGAGATAGTCTAGGTCACTGCTTGGTTCAATACTGGGAAGGTCCTGCAGGAAATGATAATGCAAGTAATCCATTAGCAGCACTCTTCTTTCTGAGTCGGTAACAAAACCATGCTTTTGAATAGGGCACAGGGCTCTGCAGTCATGGAGATGCAGTCAAAGTCCGCTAAACATTCAGGTCAAATGATGCTTTTAGTAAAACTACGGGTGTTAACCCTCATGCCCTGGCCAAATTCCAACTTGGGTAATTACATTCTGCTACCTAAGTTCCCCTACAATTACATTTTCATTTCAATTTAGGATGGGGCTTTATTGTGGCAATTTAGGAGTAATTTAATTTTTACTGAGAGGGCAAGTATAACACGTCATTCAGAAATATGAACATGAAGTACTACCTGCCAAGTCTTGCAATGATACTCCAAGTAAATCCACTGACTTCAGTAGGATTGGATGGGATGTAAGTCTCCTAAGAGTTTGGCACTGTGTCAGTGTTTTAGCAGTGCTTCTGTTAATGAAGAAAATTCAGTAGTAATCACCACCACCTGCACTTCTGCAGCACCCTTTTTCATTTGTGAGTCTCAAAATGCTTCACATACCTTTAAACCTCAGAATGCCTGATGAGGTACAAGTGCCGTTAGCTGTGGGGTGAAACAGTATTGTTAAGCAGCACACAGCAACAGTACACAGCAATACAGCTTACTTCTTACCTAAGACCACTGAAGTCAGTCAAGTCACCTGGGGTCTGAGTGTGGGATATAGACTGTAGTGTTTATATGTTCTATATGCTCTCTCAGTAAAAAGTTCAAAATTGTAATAACAAAGCAGTAGCCTAAAGTGAAATGAAAATGTAAAAAATGCCTTTTTGCAAAAATGTTGCATTTGCAAGGTATTTCCTACATAAAAAATAAATTCTAAAATAAGGTCTACAAGAAAATAGAAAGGTGTCCAATGCACCCTAACTGATAAAGGTCAAGGGTTCAAGAAACTTGGTCAAAGATGTTATCAGCTGGGAAAGACATTTCCTCACATCAACACTGATAAAAATCCATCAAAAATCCAGCTGATACCACCCCTGTTCTAAAGGGCAGGGAGAGTCTTCTATTGAACATTCCTATAGTTGCACATAGTTGACCCAGTGTCTTCATTCATTTAATCATCTTTAACGACAGATAATTGTCTACTGAGGCCCCCTTTCTTCGATGCTGAGTGAAGCCTTTACATTTCTAAACTGGACTCAACACTGGTTCAGTTTTTTTTCAAAACACTTGGGACCACAGGGCAGTAGAGTAAACAAACAGTGCAATCAGTCCTACGGGCCTGTTTTATCTCACCCATCTGTTAGCAGGGGTTTTTGAGGGTGCTAGTGTTTACGAATTGTTGAAACTTTCTTTCCTCTGTTTCCTGAACTGGTGAAAACATATCCTGGGCAACCTCAGCAAAGAGATAACACAAACTGCATCTCACTTGCTTAGGAAATGGCTGGCTGGCTTACTGTGTGGGTGTCTTTTTATACAGCATTATTAGTGCTTTGTGTTGATCTCCCCTATTTTTACACTGGGGGCCACTTCTGGGAATGAATAGGGCTCTCCTAGATAATTACCAAAATATGTCATGTCAGATATGGCAGATGCTCAGTGGGTGCTGTTGAATACGAGTGAGACATGGTACACACAATTTGCAGATCAGTAAGATTTAATGTGCAATGTTTTCTATAGATATACTAGTAACATACAAAGCCTAAAATTAACTACAGTGTGTCATATTTACTAAGCCTGGAAAGCTAAGCAGTCACTCAGAAGGCTCTATATATGAATGGCTTTCTTCAGAATCCTCGCCAGGGAGTCAGTGGCTTCTGGTCCAACTAACAGTACCTCCCACAGAATCAGGTGTCGATGGAGCATGCCCCTTTGTCTAAATAACTTTTTATACCCTTCTATAAACACCATTCACCTAATTACTTTTCTACTCATCATCATATATGCTAATTACTTAAGTTGGGTTTTTATCCTTAACTACATTCCAATCTCACCATGATAATTGGCCAAGTGGTGTAAAAATATGACCCTTGACAACGAAAAAATATACTCTCAGATGCTCACCGATAACTTCTTGTTCCCATCATCATCTTCTATGTGCCGCTGCAAGGATACATGTTGTGGTTTTCACCTTGTTATGTCTGTGGTATGCAGAAACTGAGACACCTACAAGGTTACTCAGTGATCCAATTCATCTCCGCCAACCTCAAGACATCATGGTACAGGAGTCAAAATAGCCAAGCAAGCAACTGAAGCGATGCTAGGCCTATAGGACATGGTCAGGTCACTCAAATTGCACTGGGATTCCAACAGGTGCAAATCAAAATACATCCATTAACTTCCATAAAACTATGCCAGTTCACAGCAGCTGACAATCTGGCCCTCTGTGTTAAATTAATGACTTAGTTTAGCAATCACACCCTCTGCCTATCTCCAGAGTTGAAGGTAAAGCTCTACTGACCTAAAAGGTGGTAGCTACCAAAACAATTACATACAGGCATACTAGAATGAGATTTTATTAGTAAAATCCTCCTCCTCTATTCCCTACTAATGAAATCAATCAACAATATGTTGTTGGATAAACCTGTGTTATAACCATGCCCTGGCCTTTTTCTTAGTCCTAGGCTACACTTACCGCTATTTTTGGCGGCAGTCGACGGGAGATACACAAGGTACGTAAAATACCTTGTGTATCTCCAACCAACTTCTTAAATCCTCCCTACACACTACACTAAGCCAACTGGAAATGGCGTCCGGTCGGCATAGTGTAAGTGCGGTTACGGAGCTGGTGTTCCAGCTCCGGTTCAGTTGTCGATTGAGCGCTTCTACACAGACACCTCAATCGAAAACTGAAGATCACACTGACAGTGGCGACTTTGCCACCGTCAGTATAGACTTGCCCTAAGATAAGCATCCATAATTGGATATAATTCTACCAGTTTTAACACAGCTAAACTTTGTTTTCTTATCATGGTTATAACACATACTGGTACCATCCAAAGAAGTAAGAATATTACAATATGATTGGGCCACTGCCAGGTTTAATCATGGTACTTGAACTAGTAGATTTCATACTCACATTTTTTTCATCTAAAGCTAACGCTTTCTTCCTTGACAGACTTATCAGGGAGATACACATATGCTTAGAAATGTTGCACAGCCAATGTCATGATGCTTAATACCCTGGCAAACAAATGACCCTTGCAGTCTGAACTAAAGTGGCACTTGGGACAGTTTGTTTCTCGGTCCCACTATATTTGGCCAACAAATGTGCTTTTCACCTCTATGAGTAAAGATTTAATTCACTCATTTGCCATTTAAATAGATTAGTAGGATAAACTTTTAAGTCCTTACTAATCTCTTCCACTCCAGGGCAGCAGTCAACCATCAATAATCCATAACTAATAGAGGAAGAGAAAAATCAAGGTGTTATTACATGTGTAAGCACAGCCAGCTACTTCAGGCCCTACTGCATGTCTTCCTTGTTATTTTAATCAGTTACAATGCTATTACTTGCTGCAAGAAGGCTTCTGATGGTCTATGCAGCTGGAACATGGTAGCTTTTATGGAAAATGAACTTGAAATCTATAAGACATGCTTGTATAACATTACTTCACTGGCATATAGCAGAGAACTTAGCAGTAGTTCATAAGCAATGACTTTTTTGTTATTTAAAGAGTGTATTAATGCACCCCATTCTTAATGATAGGGTGGAATTAGCCAGTATATTTCAAATTATCGCCCACAATTTGGACATTTTAAACACAACTGATGTCCTTTTGTTTATTAGTCCACCATTCTAGATAGCAAAGTTTCACTCAGCAACTTTTGGGCTTTGGATGACGTTGAAAAATGGCTCATATTTTTCAAAGAAAGTGGGAGGGAAAAAGGTGAGGAGGGAAAAAGTGTTGTTTATAGAAGCCAGCTGCTCAGACTTTGGCGCCAGCAGCTCTTCATCCTGCTATTTTACGCCTGCAACCCCCACTACCCCATTGGCACAGGTACAACTAAATGTTGACTTCAATGCTTCAGAGAGCACTCAACTGATTCTGTACATGATTAATTGCCAAAGACATGGCTGACCATATGGAACAGAGAAAGCATCAAGTAATTCATACTTCTGTATATGATCATTTGGTCCCTGTTGTTTTAATGTACAGGAAAGAGCTAGTATAGCACAGACCTGGTGTCTTGCCCTTGACAGCCCATTAAGAAATCTCAAAGCACCTAGTTGAAGTTATGCTGTTGGCTTTTCAATAGCAGCCTAATAAAACAGAAGCAAAGCTTTCCAACTAGTCTTAAATCTTTCACATACAGTACATTAACCACTGCTGCTAAAACAACTGGTTTCTTACGATAGGAAATGGGATTTGATTTCTAGCCTCTGCATACTTACTGAAAGCCTTTTTCTGACCTTTGGAAGGTTTACAAAATCATTGTTCGTTTTTCCTGCCATTTTCCAAGCTTCTTGCCATGGTGAGACTAATAGATTTGTTTAAGGTTCAGTACATTTTACTCTTACTAGCTGTTATATGCAACCTGTGCAATGAAAGCAGACACAGGGGAGCTGAAATGAAACAAATTATTATTAAATGTTTTCTTCCTAAGAGTTATAGAAATCACCCCAGTATCTAAAACATCATCTACCTTCAAAGAGCCTATAAAACAAAACCAAAAATTCCTGAAAGAAAGCAAAATATTAACATGTGCTTTCTTTTATCAGACTGGAGACAAATCATCAAATTTCATTTGAGAAGGGAGACCAATTTATTTAAAAACCCGTACTATTCTTCAGGATGTCTGACACAGATCTCAATGAAAAGAAAAAGGTACAGATTCAGAATATATGTCAGTATCACTAACAACAGTATATTAGTTTTATCTCCCGTTAACATCTTTTCAGACAGTTAAAGTCAGTTAAAGAAAAATGTTTAAATAATGTTTTCCTTTTGAGGCTCTTAAAATGACAGTGCTAAAATGTTTAATCCCCATCCGCACAGATCTTTTGGCAGTTTTGACATGTGTTGGCAAGAATGTCTTTGTTGGCACCTTCCATTAGAAAATATTTACATGGTTTTTTGTCTGTGGATTTGCTAGATGTCCAAATCATCATCATACTCTAAGGAACCATATGTGAGAAATCCTATTGACTGGATGTACATCAGTAGTACTTTCCCAGGCTGCTGAATTCAGCTAACAACCACTTAGTACTCTAAGAGGCTACATTAGCAGCCTAGGCCAATATAAAATTCCATAACTATTCTCCTTTTTCTCTTTCCTACAAAAGACATTGGCACATTTCAACCTCATAAATTCAAGTGGGGGCAGAATACTAAGAAACAGATGGAAAAGGTGTGGGGGGAGCGGGCAGATTTGAGCATTTGTAACATTAAAAATTAAATTCAGTGGTGTCAAACAATGTTATCTGCACTGAAAAAACTATGGCTAGATAATTTTATGACAAATGTGCCATTTCTGTACTTTTTGCATGTTATAATAATAAAATCCCTTACTTCAATATGTGAGGTGATAGCCTTAAATGGATTAATCCCTTCCCTCACGTAAAGCCCCGATACAGCAAAGCACTTCACATCCCTAAATTTAAATACCTGAATAGTGTAACTCATTTCAGTGGGATTATCCTCATGTTTAACATGAGGCATGTGTTTAAGTGCCTCTCTGGACTGCTTAAAGGGGTAAAGTGTTCCGCATCCTATTGAAGTAATCAGTGCTGATAACGCCACATGTGGAAGATTGGATTTGATGGATGAGTGATTTGATCTGGCAAACCTATATAAAATAGATAGCATAGGCAGAGATTTTCAAAGACGTCTAAGGGAATGTCTACACTATAAACACGACAGCAAACTACAACTGCACCACCATATCATACATATTTGCCACACTGACAGAAATAATTTTCGGTCACTGTAGTAAATCCACCCCTTCAAGTCAACAGAAGAATTCCTCCATCAGCCTAGTGTTGTCTATGCCAGGGGTTAGGTCGATCTAGCAATGCTTCACATCCCTGAACGATTCAGACAGGTCTACCTATGTGTTAGATATAGACCAGTCCTAAGGCCTTGTCTGCATTAGAAAGTTGTACCATTTTAACAATATTACTATAGTTAAAGCACTACAGTGGTACCTAGTGTGGATGCAGTTATCTCAGTGCTTTATAAAGGTAGAGTTATTCCCATGAGGGAAGGGAAAAAACTATACCAAATAAATGACCTTTATACTAGTATAAATGTATCCACACTAGGGATTTTGCCAGTATATCAAAGTTTTAAAAAAAAAAACCCCACTTCTAACAAAAATAGTTGAAACAGCAACATCTTCAAGCATAAATCACTCCGAACAGTTAGGCATCCAACTCCCATTTAAATATAATAGGGAGCTGGGGCGCCCGATTCCTATAGGATCTTTTGAAAATCCCAGCTATAATTTGTTGTTGTTAACTATGGAAACAGTTTTAAGAATTGCTAATTTGTAAAGACAAAAGAAGCTTTTATTACATCAGAAAATGGGTGATATGGTATTTTCAGCTATAGAAGGTAAAAGCTAATAACATTCTTTTCAAAAGGATTCAAAAACACCTCAACAAAAGCAATCACTGATTTATTCTAGGTTATTTTGGCAACTCAAACCTTAATGGATTCTCAGTGATAATGGCTTATGGCTTGTCTTCACTAAGGAGACTGCTTGATGTAAGGTGCGCACGTTACATAATTGAAGTCAACATCTTTGGATCGATATGCTTTACTGTCTTCACTCTGGTCAAGTTCCAAAGGGGTAGCCATGTTAGTCTATTGCAGGAAAACAACAGAGTCCTGTGGCACTTTTAAAGACTAACAGATTTATTTATCTCATGAGCTTTCGTGGGAGAAAAATCCCACTTCATCAGACACTTTGAAGATGGAAAACTTACAAAATGGGAGGCTTCACTATGCTGTCTCTTCCAAGCATCTCCCATCAACATAGCTTACATTTCTCATTCTGGTGGAGTTCCACAGTTGATGGGAGAATGCTCAGCAATCAACAATCAACTGACCACATCTTCACCAGATCTGCTGAATCGATGCCACTGCACTGATAACTGCAGTACTGATGGAGCAGCATATTGAAAACAAGCTCCAAGTGTTTTTACTTGGACATTTCAATCTGGTTTACAGCTCTCTGAAACCCATTTAAACCAGGTCTATGAAATCAGCATGAAAAGACCACCACTATTTAGTGATCTTTACTAAATTGCTCAGCAAGCCTCTAAAAGTGAAGTACAATTCCTCAACCAATAGAGAATGACTGAACCACTCAAGAATTTGGAATAAGAGTGGCTTAGCACCCTTAGATATATGGGTGAGTGAAAGGTTACTCTTTAGCCAGTTTCTCCCTTAGCAGAGCCTCCTCCTGTCTGCCAAACATCAATAATAGAAAGCCTGGAGTTGGCCTACCATACATAGTGGATTATATGAAGTGTAAAACATTGGGGGGGGGAGCTTTGAAAGGAAGTGGGAAAAAGAAATCACGCTTACAAGAAGATCCAGATGACAAGCTAGCTCTAACAAGTGAATATGTTTGAAAACATTGTGAATGCAAGAAAAAAGCATGTCTTTTGTTTCCAATCCTACCGTGTGTCTTTAACCCAACTGCTGCCTGCATGGCTGAACATATGTTTTCTGCACAAGAACTGAAGCAGAAAGGGCCCTTTGTTATAATTCACTCTTTTGTATGTATCTTTCTTTTCTCTTTTTGGTCACATTCAGACAGTAGTTACTCTGAACACTTAAGTTCTGAAGGACTGCCACAGCAGTGTATGGTTCAGTGGTAATTTACTGTTGCTGAAAACAGTTGAGCTAGGATGCACAGTGAAAGTCACTTCACTAATGTGCACTTTGGATAGCCCACACTTTGAGACACCAAATCATGCCTAGCACAACCCATATAGCTAACTGGGCAACTGCTGAGAACCTTAGTTGCTATCAAACGGGTTCTCAGTTTTAAACAAAATGTTTGTAAAAAGCAGCACAATGGTTTTATTTGTTGGAAATCTCATTAAGGCTCCTGGAAGTATACATTTTTACAATACAGAAATTAATAGGACTAGAGTTCAGCTGTTATCTACTGGTGCCTGTATGAATGATTTCAACAGCTTCTCAAGAAACTTCAGAACCAAAAATTTCAAAGTCCAAAATTAGTGACAGTAATTAAACACAAAATGAGACCGTACAATTTATGAATATGTAGTGGGTCAAATTAATTGCCAATATAGCTCCACGGAGGTCAATGGAATAATGCCGGAGATAAAAAATGGCTTATTCTACTGAAAAAGCAGCTGCTGTGAATAACATCCAAGCTGCAATACTGGTTATTTATCTCATTTCGGATATTTCTAGAAATTGGTCCATACCAAAACACTAGAACTAAAACCCAAACTTTGTGGCATCCAGATACAAATTTTGGATTCTGAATGCTACAAAGTTTGGGTCCAGTTCCAAATCTTCTTGCTGACAGGTTGCTCTTTGCCAAACTAAAACCTTAGATTCAAATACTCAAAGCTTTAGGGGTGTTCAAAATCCAAATGCAGAACCACACATTTACAAATGGGCCGTATGTAACCAAAATATCAAACCAAAATATCAGTTTCAAACATCGTAGAATCAAAGAAACTGGAAGGGACCTTGACAGGTCATTGAGTCCAGTTCCCTGCACTCATGGCAGGACCAAGTACCCCCATTAAACCAGCTCTGACAGGTGTTTGTCTCACCTGCTCTTAAAAACCTCCAATATAGGAGATTCCACAACCTGCTGAGGCAACTTATTCCAGTGTTTAATCACCCTGACAGTTAGGAATTTTTTCCTAATGTTTAGGCTGAACCTTCCATGCTCTAATTTAAGCCTGTTGATTCTTGTCCTATCGTCTGTGACTAAAGAGAACATTTTTTTCTCCTTCTTCCTCGTAACAACCTTTTAGGTATTTGAAGACATATCGTATCCCCTCTCAGGCTCCTTTTTTCTAAATGAAACAAACCCAGCTCTTTCAATCTTCCCTCATAGGTCAAATGTTCCAGACCTCTAATCATTTTTGTTGCCCTTCTCTGGACTTTCTCCAATTTTTCCACATCTTTTTTGAAATTAGGCGCCCAAAACTGGACACAATACTCAGGTTGAGGCCTAATCAGTGCAGAGTAGAGTGGAACAAAATCACTTCTCTTGTCTTACTCACAATACTCCTGTTCATACACCCCAGAAAGGCGTTTGCTTTTTTTGCAACAGTATTACACTGCTGACTCATAATCAGCTTGTGGTCCACTATTACACCCAGATCCCTTTCTGCAGTACTCCTTCCTAGGCAGTCATTGCCCATTTTGTACGTGTGCAATGGGTTGTTCAACCCTAAGTGGAGTACTTGGTAGTTATCTTTATTGAATTTCATTTTATTTATCTCAGACCATTTCACCAGTTTGTCCAAATCATTTTGAATTGTGATCCTATTGTTCAAAGCACTCGCAACCCCTCCCAGCTTGGTATCACCTGCAAACTTCATAAGTTTGCTCTCAATGCCATCATCTAAGTCATTGATAAAAATGTTGAACAAAAGCGGATCCAGGACAGATCCCTGTGGCACCCTGCTCGTTACGTCCTTCTAGCCTTAATGGGAACCGTTGATAACTACTCTCTGGAAGCAGTTATCCAACCAGTTTTTCACGCATCTTATAGTAGCTCCACCTAGTTTGTACCTCCCCAGTTTATTAGTGAGAATGTGATGTGAGACCGTATCAAATGCCTAAATATCCCCAAACTTTGAGAAGGATGGGGATGCTAGGAGGTGTCAAATTCTGGATCCAGTACTGAATTTTGCAGCTAAGACGCATACTTAAACATTTTACTAGAAGTCATATTATTGATTTCTGTGAAAACAGTGCTTTGATATCTATGCAAAATGGGAAAACCTGGAGCAGCACTGAACTTTCTCTCATTTGAGTGAAGCCACCATCAACTGTTGCCAAGTTTCTTGTCTCAGCCATGTCCCTATCCAGCTGGGGATCTGTTAAAGGCCAGGTGGGAAAATATGTTGGATGCATTTACAAAGCTTGCTACTTTTACTGAAACTATTTAAAAGACAGAGCATTGTAGGATGCAAAGTCTGGTAAGATGCTACTGCAAGTAGTTGGGCAAAATTATCTTTGGGTGTCTTAACTCCAGGATGTATACTGCAGTAGAATAGCATAGCAGTGCATATGTAGGATAGCCACACACAGCTGAATCAAGTCTTGGAATGACATGAAGATATAGTGGATCAAGGACTTCACAACCATCACAATACTACACACAGTGTCCACAGGAATTTATGGTCATAGTAAGAAAGGAACTCAGGTCTTTCTTTTCCAAAAGTACTGGCTCTTACCATTTTAGCTAAAAAGAACATCTCTATTAGCTGCAGCAGTTTTATGGCACCCTCAAATAGATTCCACAGCAAGCCCACGAGAAACCTAGGGCTCATAATGACATTTGCTGGGCATTTAATGAAAGCAGTTGTTTTGGTAGGAACTGCAAATTTAGGCCTGTGAAATGTGCTTTTGAGTCCATATATCCTGCAGCTGCCAGCCACAGTAGCCAGGGAAGGCGTCACTGGGGAAACAGAATTGGGGGGAGGTGTCAGGTGCCACCTGAAAACCTATGGGACAGAAGCAAGACATGGGAGCCACAACACAGGAAGAGAGGGGATGAACTGAAAATGGAGGCTGCACAAGAGTCCCATCTCCAGTTAAGATGGTTTTAAGGGTGCTCCTTTGGGACTACCCTTACATGATAGATAGGTCATATTTGTAGGATAGGTTTATTGTGGGGTTAGGGTCATCCACCTACATAGAACTTGTGGGCGTCTCTGCTAGGCTTGGTCTCCAAGAAGGGCCCAGGTGACTATTGCTTAATTCACCAACTCTTATGCTCACAAGGTAGCTCAGACAACAATGGAATGGACCTGACCTTTCGTTCCCCCATTAATGAGAATATGCACAAAATTAGGTTGTGTGGCCCAGGACATTGGTGACCAAGTATAATATCAAGTCTGCTTTACAACTGGTGGTGAATCCTTCTGACATTAACCATTTGGCTTTCTCTTTTGCAAGAAAATTTTATTTTGCTAAATGTATGTCATGGAATGGGCAAAATCTTGTTCAGCATCTGAGAAGCTTAGTACAATGTACACTGGACAGGGAGGTTGGAAGCTGGTTTACAGTAGATCACACATAAGATTACTTTTCATTCACCAGCAGGGTGAAATTGGACAAATACATTAGCCTAATGGACACTTTTCAGGCCTTGACTAAAAATCTTGGGGTACCACTATCAGAGGTCAAAAAAATAGGTACCTTCTGCTATTCTGACCTACCTGGGGATTGAGCTAGTCACACTTCTGGGTATATCATGACTCTCTCTCTGGATAAGTTCAGGAGCTATTAAACTTGGAAAGTTACACCCTGTGAGCAGCAACCTATTTATTACTGGGCATCTTAAACTTTGCCCGATTCTGTTAGGAGGAAGGCATGTTTCTGAACACTGAAGTGTGCTGGTATTACTTTTTTGTGGTTTAAAATGGCATACATTAAATTTCTGTTACATTTTAAAGGAATGTTTCTTAATAGATTATAACAGTAATGGTGGAATGTGTTTCTAAGTGCTTAAAATCTTCTTTCAAGGTCACCAGATACAATCCTGTTTAGCTGGTTGAGCTATTTTATAATATTCGTGAAAAAGAAACAACAATTTATAGATCACTTCTACGGAGCTAAAAAGCAGAGACAAAATTGTCTGCATCTGTATCCTAATAATACAGCAATTGTACTTAGAATAAATGTTTCAAAATCCATCTAGGAAAATAGGTTATGTCATGCATGTAGCTTTTAAAAACACAAGAAGTGAATGTTATTAATTGAACTTAATGTTGTAGAGCTTTCATCTCGGAGAACTCTACCTGTGTTCCTTTCAACAGGTTAATAAACAAAAACCAATTTTCTATCCAGATTAATACAATTCAAAACCCACAAAGTATTACTGCTCTTGACATGAATTCCTATGAAAGTACAACCTGCACTATACAGAACAGCGTTCTTCTTTGATAAGCATGTATTATCGGCTCATCTGCTAAAGATAATGGTCTCCCTTTGCCTTGTTCAGTGTTTAAAAGTTCAGTACATACACTAACATACAGCCTTTTTGTACAAATATAGTGGATCAGATACTTAGAAGGGAGCTATGCTGATTTACACCATCCCAGGATTGTAGTTAGTGTGTGTCATTGAAACAGACCTAAATTAATAAAACTTCGCATCTAAGATTCTCTAAATTGGAGCCTGGTCTCTGACATCCACATTCATGCTCCAAAACAACAGTCTGATTTTCAGAAACATTGACGACTTACTTAGGAGACTAATTTTAGGCTGCTCTTTTTAAAATCTTTGTCTGTATCAATATGGCTAAATGTACTTAGGATAAAATTAAAGATGGATCTAAGTAGAGCCCTGCAGATTCACTGGTATCTGCTTCAGATCCGTGGGTATCTGCATCCGCGGATGTGGTTGCAGATATCTGCAGCCTCATTGTTGCAGATTGGCCTGCGGATGCGGATTCTATTGCTGCAGCTGCTGCTATGATCTGCATCAGCAGCACACAGAGGTACAAGGAAGCACTCCAGCCAATCCCAGTTCAGCTTTGATTGTGGTCTGCCAGCCAATCAGAGCCTCAGTCACAGGAGGCTGGGGCTTGGAAACCACCACTCACTGTCAGTCAGTCGCATGCTGGCCTTTGATTGGCTCATTCTCCAAGCCTTCCCCACCCACTTCTTCTTCTTGTTTGCAGTGCCATGCTGTCAATCAGAGATTTCATTGGTGGCCAAGGAAATCTGATTTGATAGCATAGTGTACAAGCCACAAACAAGAAAAGGAAAAAGTGGGTGGGAACTGAGCTAAAATGCTGACTGTGAGCCCAAGCTCGGTTGCAGATGCGGTTACGGATACACATAAAACATGGCAAGCAGATCGTGGATCAGACATAGATTGACACTGAGCAGATGTGGATCGGGTCTGGATCCACATTTTTGTATCCATGCAGGACTCTAGATATAAGCCACTCTTTGGAACAAGAAGTGGATATGAAATTTCTCAGGGTTTGGGGGGTATTTGTGTCATAGGTTCAGGCCCGATCCTGGATAAACTAAAGCAAAAGAAGCCAACAGTAATGATTTATCTCCGGAACTGGGTCGACCACTGGCTTTTGGATCATTTGTTTTGGCCACATGGTGACATTCATGCTTAAGGAATACATTTAATGTTGGTTGTAAGGCACTTTTTTCTCTTTACATCACCCATGAAAGTAACAGAAACTCATTATTACATTCTTCCAAATACATTTTAAAATATATATATTTTGTTTATCTTTAATAAAATCTATAAAACAATAGAGTTACATAAAATATCAAATGCTGATGTACTGCATTTCTATTTCTTACTGCACTTTTCAAGTAAACATTTTTACAAGGACTTGTAATTTTTGTCACTACAGTAAAAGGTTTTATCCAGTAAACTGGCATACAGGAGTTTTGGGACGTAAAGCCAACTCTAAGTTGACTAGAACATATTAAACAGTGAAAGGGAGAAGGCATTTATTAAAACAGCGAATCTGTAAAGTCAGTAAAAAGTATCATAGGTCAAATGAGCAAAACGGCACAAAAATTTTCTATCCATTGACAAATGAATAAAATGACTTGTGGTTGGATGCGCAAGACTAATGCTAAACAACTGTGGTATAGAGACAAAATATGCTCTCTTTGCGATGCTTTTACAATAAGCCTTGGGAACACCCCTGCCTCACATCCCCCGTGTATACTAATTCAGTACACATTAATGAAAAACAAAGGCGACCCATTTACATTGTAACCATGCAATGGGGTTAAGCATGTGACCTCAAAGTATGGTGCTTTTTTGTTGAGTGGAAAGGGTCTTGACAATGTAAACAAGAGTTACTGCTGTTACAGAAAGGGAAGACAATTAAAAACAATCTAGGATGCTTGTTGTACAGCTGTTCAAGTTTCAGCTCCATATGAACTCTGAAGATGGTACGTGTTGTACCTCAACAACTTAAGACATTTTCGAATTGTTTATTTAACTACTCCATTATAAAACTAGATATATATGAAAAAAATGAGGTTTTACACTAGAAAAGTCATGAAATTGAAAGTGAATATTGTCTGTAGAATATGCTAACGTTCACAGTACAATAGGACACTATGGTCTATGCCTCTTTTTGTCAGCCTGTCTAATACTTATAAGTACAGATAAGGTTAAGAAAAGAGAAACCTTTAAATATATTACTTAAAAAGAGTGGAGGAAACAATTTTTCATAAACAGTGTATTTCAAAGACAGAGAAGAAAATAAACAATTCCCCAAATCCTGCAATCAAATCTGTATGGAGAAATCTTTGTATCCATGACGAGTCCCGATTGACTTTCCCCCAAACTGTGTGTTGGCATTAGGGTACCATTGAATATATGCAATTGTGGGATTGGGCCACACACTTTTTCTTTTTTAAAGCTAAATTTCAGTGGGCAACAATACCACAGACAATTAAGAAAAATGTTTTCTCTAAGATAGCTGCAGTTATGGTTTATTACTTTCTTTATATGTTCCTGAAAATATCCTAATAATTGGGGTGTGCAAACACTAATAGAAAACATAAAATTACTGTATTTATGCAACACTTTTTTTCTTTTTTACCAGTTGATAGAACTATTTCTTACAGAAGTAGCCTAAACAAATAAGGGAAGAGAAACAAAACTTCTAAGAAAATAACAGAGATGTTGGCTAAGTGTCTCAAAACCACAATTTTCCTGCCTGTTTGATCTTCCTACAGCCAGTATAAGCCACTGAACTCCTCCACAAATGAAAAGAACTCATGGGAAGCCAACAGAAAGCATCGCTCTTCCTCTGGGATACAGGACAATAAAGGAAAAGTTTGTGTCTGCCACGTGGGCCTACCACTGGGCTTAAATGAACAAACCATTTCAATATCCTTTGGCTTTGTGAAAGTGATACTTCCTACTTGCTTTGCAAGAAAGGAAGTCGTATATAAACAGAACAAAGGGAAGAGGCAACACAAGCCGAACCTCTCATAATAAATATTACAGTGAAAGTTTTGCTCATCAAACTAAGATTAAAAACATATTTTAATCTCTCAAATCACCCAGCTTTGATGTATGCCAAAACAGAAATCTTATATATTTTGTAAGATTTACAGCATATCTAGTGGGAATAGTTTCATATTTCATTTTTCTCCTGAGATTAAGACTATATTAGATTTAGTCTATCCCTTGATGTTTGTATAAAATTAAGAATTTCTTCAGAGAACAAGACTTTGGGTATCCTTTTGACTTAAATATGGCATTCCCCCACCCCTCACTCCCATAAATAAATTAGTTTTCTAGTGAGTAAAGCTCTGAGAAACAATCTGGACTCTGGTGTAATTCTGACCATTAAAACAATTAAATACTTTGCAAAATGTCAGTTTCCCTGTTACAGGAATGGAGGGTTCTAATATGTGCACTGATTCCCATAGCACACACAGAACTTCTAAATAGTATTTCTCGTGTCACAATTAAGAAAAAGATATATAATTTAGGTAAGAAAAGTGATAAATGATCATCTACAATATCACCACTGATATACAACACGAAGCAGTAATGTTTTCAAAATTACACCAACAAAGCATAAAAACTGCATTTCAAAGGCTGGCCAAATGACATACTTCTGATTCCTGTTCTGTGCAACTTACTTGCTTTTACACCCACATAACAGCTTGCAGTCTCTTTTCTTGTTTTATCTTTATATAGTGGCCATTATTAAGTCAAAATGGCCTGACATTGTTTTCATGAATGCTACCTGCTGTGATTCCATGGAATTACTGCTGATTTACACCATGATAAGTGAGAGCAGAATCAGGTCCTATATATTTAATAGTGTTTCTCATAAGGTGAGAGATGAAGCAGATGGAAGTCAGAAGAGAAGTGGCAGCAAAATAGCCAGGGATTTAGATCTAGGGTAATCGTGCTCTCTCCAACCTGATATGTTCTGTATCGCAATGTATTGCCTAGTGAGCAGTCAGTCATCACAAGTAATATTAATTCCTCAGTGCTTCACTGTAAGGGGAGACTTTTCTATTTAAGAAAATACTTTGGCAAAAATTTAGATATGAAAAATAACAACCCCCCCACACACTATTCAAGATGCTGGAATTCTAGTTAAAAGTGATCCTGTTAGCAACACCACAGAAATTCTACTGAATATTACAAAACTATGCTTAACATATTATTAGCAAGTACTTATTAATGTCAGGAATGTTTTCAAGGTTAATAAGAACACTACTCAAGTATAATCCGCAAATACAAGCACAAGGCCCACTGGGCTGTGGGTGGATCTTTGCGAGACCTTGTGGGGAAAGAAATCCTCCTCCCCTCCTGCTGCTGCACCCCATTCTAGCTGATTTTTATCTGCTCCCTGCCATTCCTCCATGGGAGAATGACCAGTGAATAAAAAGTCATGTTTCCAACTGCTCAGCCTTTCATCCATCTGAGCCTACACCACCTCCTAAAATCCCATCACAGTTCAGGGCGCCACCAGCAAATCTGAACTCCACAAGAGGTGTGTGATCAAAAAGATCTAGGAAATGGCAGAGTGTACAGAGGAAGGATGAAAAACTTGATGAGGAAGGAGAGAACAAAGAAGGAATTCAAGGGGCTGGGGTGACAACACTTTTAGGGCAGAAGACAATTTTAGTACTGAGTGAGGAAGATCTTAAAATGGACCTAGGAGAAGAGACGTGAGATGCTATTAGAGAAGAGATGCAAGTTTCAGAGCAGATGCCCTGAACCTAAGTTTTAACTGGAGGGACTGAAAAGAAAATAATGATCTCAGCAATGTTACAGTAAAAGGAATAAAAAGATTACAAGCAGGAAGTAAAGTGACAACTTCTGGATGACACCACCATGGTCTGCTTCCGGGACCATGACAGGGGCTGGTGATGTTATCAGTAAAGACCCAGAAAGGAGAGAAGCACAGATAGATCTTGAGTCACTTGCCTAAGGCACATAGCAAGTAAATGGAAGAGCAAAAATAATATTCAGGAATCCTGTCTCTCAGACTCCTGTTCAAATTTCGAGAAAGTACCTCAGTGTTGTCATGTGGTACTCATATCTGTGAGGATAAGTGGTACTTTGTACCATGGTGTTTCAGTTTTCACAATATTTTACAAATCTCATTATTCATTTCACCACCTTCCACCAGCTCCTTAATGACACCCAGACATTGTTTCCATTCATTTCCTTTCCCATAAAAACAATACACTCAGGAATTAATAAATGTACATTTGTCTCTTTCAAGTAATTACAGCCCAATTTTTACCAATTTAATTTGCAATGAACTTTTTAACAGAGAACTATCTACATGTCATACAGGTTAAGATAGTGATTTTTTTTTATTTTACTCCAATAATATCTTGCACAATTTCATTCTGAAATGCAAAATAAATGGATTTATCTGCCTTCACAGCACAATTCACAAAAGATTAAACAATCTGAGTACTGCACAGCTCAATCTGAGTTTTTAACAAGAAATGCAGAAATATGATCAATAGTTAAGAAAGTTTGAGTGAGTCATTAACAAAATTGTTCCTATTGGTAGATTTCTATAAAGAAATACTTTATTAAATGCAGAAACATAAGAAAATCAGCATGGAAATCAAAGGTAGAAAGATTAAGCACAGAAAGAAGCAGTGCAGACTTCCACAGAATGTTATGCCCATGTGTTTCAATAACTATGAACAAGAAGGATTACTGAAAAAGGCTGACTGGGTAATTCAGTTTCCATCAGATGGTCCCATGGCAGTGGAACCAGAATAGTCCTCAAGTAGGGGCAGGTTTGGTCACCATCTGGTAGTTCTAGAAGAACAGCTGATGTGGAAATTGTGCTATCAAAGTTGGGCAGGGTACACATCCCTGCTACTTCTTCCACAGTCCTTTAATAGAAACTGTCTCAAACTCCATATCACCAAGTTCTCTGAACTTTCAATCCCCTGCATGAAAGTAACCTGAGAAATCAAAAAAATACATGCACTGGGATGTGTGTCTGAGACATTTTATATTTTGATAAGTCACCATGTTTGAAGAAATCAAAGCGAAATGAAGTAAAGCTAAATTGTCTTGAAGTCTTGAAAACTGGGCTACAGTTATTAAGCCTACACTTCTTAAGAAGAAACTGTAAAACAAGGAACAAAGAAAAAAACGTTCCCTTCGCTCCCAAAAAATTGCTTACAGACACTCAGAGCATGATCCATTTTAGATCCAATGAAAGTCATATTAGCTGGAAGATTATCCGCAAAGAAAGGTGAAATCCCCCTACATCCAGAACAGTGTTGATTGTGTGTTATAGAGTACGAGTTAGGAATAAAAGGAAAGTTGCATATTAAAAGATAAACTTGAATATAAAAAAAAATCTTGAATTGGAATTTTCCTGGACTACACTACAAAATTCACAAAACCAAAAAGAAAATGTTCACCACTGTTTATAAGGAATTTCTTCTTCTGTCCTTTACTTAGCTAGATGAAAAGTAGAGTATTCTGGCCAGGTTTACATCTACCGGATACCCAAGAAAATGAAAATATTTATGTTGGCCAAATTACAAGAATCTTCATAAGGCTGAGGAACTGAAATGCCAGATCAGACCCATAGTCCATTTAGGACCATGGCTGATGTCATGTGCGTTGAGAAAAATTGTGATGTGAAATCATGAAATAATATGCTATGGGGGAAGTTTCTTCCTAACCCAAAAAAGCTAGTGGTCGTCTGAAATATGAGACTTGACATGTTTTACATGTATGTACTTCCCTAGTTAGTATAATTGGGGACATATGGCACTATAAAAGGCCCTGATATGTCCTTAATGTTGTTTGATATTTGAAGTACTTGTATCTATATTTGTTTTAAGCAGAATATTTTGATAACTCTTCAAGTTTTGTTTATTTTTTGATAAATTTACTCCTTTGGGTACACTGAGTGTCTAATAATTAATGGTGTATAGGAAAAGTCATCAAAAATATTGAGTTATAAATTCATAACTTCCATGACTGAGTTAATATGTTACGTATACAAATCCATTTTCCAGCCATTTCAAAAGCAGTAATCTATAATGAAATGCATATATCAATACAAAAGGGCATACTACTCCTGCTAATAATTACAGTTTAACCTGAGCAAAAAAAATAGTTGCATATGATAGACATAATCCAAAACTCTTGAAGCTGAAACAAACAAACAAACAAACAAACAACCACAACCAACAACCACAACCAACAACCAACAACCAACAACCACAACAACCACACACACACACACACACACACACACACACACACACAC
>ML685783.1:5467775-5487283 GCA_007922175.1 Pelusios castaneus
ACACACACACACACACACACACACACACACACACACACACACACACAGAGTATGTATATTTCTGTGGTCATACAACAGTACCAAGAGGCAATTGCTCCTTCTTAGTAAAGCAAGTCTCAATTGTCAGGGTGGACCCTATTACCACCTTATTCATATGAGTAATGTTTGCTCAGATAATATTTTGCAATCAGAGTTTATTTTAAAAAAACTACACAAAAGTGTTACCGTGCCTTTTTTCTTGCCCTCCCACCCCTGCCCCTTTTTTTTCCAGTAGAAAGCAGGTCTGTGCACAACTGGTGACAAGCTTTCAACAAATATCATTTACTGTTTTTTTGTAATCAAGTAATTGTGCACTTTTCAAGTTTCACTTTTGTACAGAACTTAACAAAATAGTTGTTTGTATAGAGACAAATGCAAACACTCAAATTTTAGATAAATTACCAACTTGCTTTTCTCTTAGAATAGCCTAGCACAAAACATAATTCACAAAAATTTCAAATATGGACTCATTTTAACAATTCATAAATATACACACAGAAATCAAAACCTGTTTGCTTACCTATGCCATTTGTTGTGAATCATCTGTATACCTCTTTCTCTAAATGCAAAAGTTTATATTTTTATTTAAACATTTCTCTGAATGGAGAAATTTAGAGAAATGGAGAGAAAGATTATTAGATGAGACTCAGGATTCTCTTGGCCAAATCTTTCCATTTTTACTCAAATAAATTAAGGTAAATGAAAAATTTCCCTGAGTAAGGTCTGAGGAACTGGTCATCAGATACCAAAAGACTTATGAGTCAAGGACACCAGATATCTATATCCCTCGACTCTTTTCCCTTCCATCACGTAATGTAAATTTTCTACCTTCCTTAAGGGGTAATGACGATGAAAAACACATCATAAAATAGATGCGACACCAATCTTAAAATAAATTTTAGATTTTCTTATTGATTACAAAGAGTGAATAATTTTCTTCATATTATTCACTTTAAAGTAAATTTAAAAAGGTATTAAAACCACAGTTACACTCTGACTCATTTTTCTTCCCTGTTAAAGTTTTTTGCACCTTCCATCATTCTTTTTTATATTCTTCTTCCCTGCCTAATTGCTGATCCCATTTCTCTTTACGCTGTTCTGACTCTCCTCCTTTCCTCAGGCACTCTCTTTCTCTCTCAATTCCCTTTGCTCACCCTCCCTTTTCCTTTCCATTAAAATCCTTCCAAGTTCTCCCCCGCACAACACACAGTATCCCCTTGCTTTAAATATCTCCACACTCTCCCTGCTTTCTCCCTTGATCTTCCATATTCTTCTTCAACCAAAATCTCCCTGCCTCCCTCAATTCCCCCCACTTTCCCCTGTGGTATGGGAATGCTACCCATTCACCTTCTTTCTGCAGAGCAGAAAAACAACAGAAACATGGGTCATCCATTCATAAGCATAAATGAAACTAATGAAGTCTGACTGAAGGCTCGGAGGAAAAGGGAAAAGAAAGAAGCCAAAAGATTGCTTCATATTTGTACAAGAGAAATAATACTAACCACAGGCCAGCACTTGAATGGCAGACAGCAGTAAAATAAGCTTAAACAGAAAGTCATGTAGAAAGCCACAGTACTATATGCAAGGTTCCCCCTGGAGTATGTATAGGAAAACAGTCCCCCTAAAATTTTAGCATGTCTGCTTTTTATCCCACAAAATAAGGCTAATTGTCTGCAATGTCTGAACTAGTTTTCTTGTATAGTAGTGTAGAACAAGTACCGTCTCTTCACTTTTCAGTCACAGAGAGCATGAAATACTGCCCTGAAGAAAAAACGAGTGGTATTCCAGCATCCATGAAGCCAGTCCAGAGAGTAATATCAGTGAGCGAGCACACATGCAATTACACAAAAAAGTGGGGGAAAGAGGAAGGATTCATCAGAGGAACAGTTAGTCATAAGCATCTACCCCTTGGGAATGAGGAGAGAAAGGATAAACCATAAAGACTATTGTGATTCCAAGGAATAAAGAATGAACCTTCCCCTAGTGCTAGCAGACAACTGAATCTTCTGGAGAAAACATGGGACTTTGTCAAAGGCTTTCTGAAAGTCCACATATGGTATGTCCATTGTTCACAGCCTTGTTGATACCCTCAAAGAATTCTAATAGATTGGTAAGGCATGATTTCCCTTTACAAAGCCATGTTCATTCTTCTCCAACATATCCTGTTCATCTATGTGTCTGATGATTCTTTCCTTAACTGCCGTTTCAACCAAGTTAGGCTTAACAGCCTGTAATTTCCAGGATCACTTTTTTAAAGAATCGTATTATATTTGCTATCTTCCAGTCATCTGGTACAGAGGCTGATTTAAGTGACAGTAGTTCTGCACTTTCACCATTGTTCCTTCACAAAACTCTTGGGTCAGTACTATCTAGTCCTAGTGACTGTTTAATTTATTTTGTTTCAAAACAGTTCCTCAGATTTATCATCTAAAAAAGAATGGTGTGGGAATGTCCCTCACATTCCCTGAAGTGAAGACAGATGGAAAGAATTAATTTAAAATATCTCTGTAACAGCCTTGTCTTCCTTGAGTAGTCCTTTAGCACCTTGATTGTTCAGCGGCCACACTCATTGTCTGGCAGGCTCCCTGCTTATGATTTTTTTTTTTTTAAATGCTGTTAATTTTGTGTCTTTTGCTAGTTTCTCTTCAAACTCCATTTTGCCCTGCATATACTTTCACACTTGACTTGCCCGGTGTTTATCTCCTTTCTATTTTTCTCAATAGGCTATGACTTCCAAATTTTAAATTGTGTGTTTTTGTCTCTAACCTCCTCTTTTACCCTATTGTTTAGCCTTTGGGGTCTTTTGGTCCTCTGGTTTTTGTTTTTTTATTTGCAGTATAAATTTAGTTTGAAGCTCTATTACAGTGTTTTGAAAAAGTTTGAATGCAGCTTGCAAGCATGTAACTCTTGTGACTGTTCCTTTTCATTTCCATTAACTAGCCTCATTTGTGTGTAGTTCCTCTTTTTCAAATTAAATGCTATTGTGGTGTTTTCTTTAGTATTTCCCCTAGTATAAGGATGCCAAATTAATTACACTAAAGTGACTATTACCAAGTCATTCAGCAATATTTGCCTTTGGACCAGATCCTCTGAGCCACTTAGGACCAAATCAAGAATTGTTTTATGGGCTCCAGACTAGCTGCTCCAAGAAGCAGTCATTAATGGTGTCTAGAAAATTTATCTTTGCATCGTTTCCTGAGGTGACACGTTCCAAGTCAATATGGGGAGAACTAAAATCCCCCATTATCATGTTTTCTATTTCTATTTTTCTATGTTTTCTATTTTTGTTGCATCTCTAATCTCCCTGATCATTTCACAGTCATTATCATCCTGGTCAGGTGATCAGTAGTCCATTCCAATTGCTGTACTCTTATTATTAAAGCACTGAATGTCTATCCATACAGATTTTATATTTTTTTCCCAGCTATAGTGCCACTCCACAACTACAGCCAACTATTCTGCCATGCCTATATATTTCGTACCCCACTATTATCATGGTCCATTGATTATAATCAATCTACCAAGTTTCTGCGATACCTATTATGTCAATATCATCATCCAATACCAGGCACTCAAGTTCACCCTTTTCAGTATTTAGAATTCTTACACTGGTACACAGGTATTTTCAATATTTAGTCACCTGCCTTCATGTGATGTAAGTGAATGGAACTCTTTTTCTTCTGTTCCTACCTGTAACTTTTCAACTTCTCTTCTTTACTAGGATATAGAATATCACCTTTAATAAATTCTTCACTAAGGGATGTGTCCAAACCCTCTGGCCTTCCCCAGCCCATAGTTTAAAAACATCTCTAAAACCTATTTAATTTTACATGTCAGGAATCTTAAATTTTACATGCTAGCAATAGTTTCCATTTTGGTTCAGGTAGATGCCATCCCCTGCACAGCTCTTTCATTTCTCAAAGATTCTCCAGTTCCTAAAAGCCTAAATCCCTCCTGCCAAAACCATCATCCCAACCTCACACTAAGACTTTGAAGTTCTGTCTGTCTAACTGGCCCTGAGCATGCAACTGAAAGCATTTCAGATGTAGCCCATAATCTAACCTATGCGTGGCATACATACATATATCTTTATAAATTATAGACCTATCATAGAAGACAGTATATACATTTTATATTAAAAACTATAATGCAAGATACCTTTTAGGTTTGTGTAGAGATCATACTGGGCTTGTATGAGACAGCTGAAGGCATAGAAGTGTATAAGGTAAGTTAGCATACAATATACTAGTTTGTGCTTTGGGTGATGATGTGGAAATCCAGGGACAATATTTCGGTCATGAATTTTACCTGAGACCAGTCAGCAGACATCAAAACAAGAAGGGACTTGCCTAGCCTGAGCCCCAAAATATCTAAAAGTACACTTCAAAATACATCAAAATATTTAGAAATAAAGGGGAAGATAGAGAATATTCTGAAAGGATGGCATGCATCAATCATACGCACAAATCTGCCAGCCTATAGGCTAAATGTACCCTTACAATTTTTGGCGTGAAGAACCCATATTCATAATAAGTGGGTTTTTTTGTTGCTGGGAGGTTTTTTTGTTTGTTTGTTTGACTCCATATTTATTTCATTACAGTTCAGGGTTCAAGTCAAGACAGGAATAGCCCTGGGCTAGATGCCCTGAATACTGGGGTGTTAGCTCTAATTAAACTACTTTCCCCAGCTCTCTATGTTGGGTTTTACTGAAGCCATAAAGCAAAAGCTCCCCCAGGACACACTCAGACCCCATTTTAAAAAAGGATTTCCTGGCATGGAGGATGGTTCAGCTCAAACGAAATTCACCTTATCACATTTTGTAATGATGACCAGGAAGGACTGGGGGAGAAAGGAGGCGCATCCTTTTGATCCTACCGGAAAGTACACTTTCTAACCAACAAGTTCAGAAACAGGGTAGGATGGTGCCACAGAATCCACTGACTCTTCTAATTGCACATAGCAAAGGTAAGATCCACGAATGACAAGTTGTCTCCATACAATGAAGATGGGATTTGGGGAGAAAAGGAAAGAGATGATCTCAGAATACAGTGGGTCAAAGTCTTAATAAGTAAAGCCTCTGGATTTTAAATGTCTTTAAATCCTGACTATTAAAATCTACTGACAGCCTCAGTTAAAATACGTCAGTTTTCAAACCATGTCCATTTACTGGAAATTTTCATCTATTTCATCCTTTTTCAGATCTACTTCAAAAATCATAGGAATCATTTAATTATGTAACAGAGTTTATAATGTATTATACTTTAGGCTGTTCCACAAGAAAAATCACAGCTTAATTAAGTTAACTAAACTGATTAAGCCCTGCTCTTTCACCTGTTACAGGAAATATTTAGCCCTGGAGCCATCCTAAAGGCACGTTATGCAGCAAATTCCATGTTTTGTCAATACAATATACATATTCAGTCACAAAAGATGGGGGAAGAAGCCAACACCCCATGCCAGCCTGCCTGCGAAAGAACAGCAGAAGTATCAGCTGATAAAGCAGCTGCTTAGACTCCCTTCTTGCCTCAAAGATAGCTATTGTACTATAAAGGAATAGCCTAAACTGAGAGAATAGTATCCAAAAAGCCCATATTTAGAAATATTTAGGTCCATTCTTACTGCAATTATTGTATAGTTAAGTTTCTGTTATCGCCATTGAAGTTAGTGTATTTGCAAACATCTCATATAAACAGATTTAAATGTAATAGATAATAAAAGCATCTTTGTTGTCAGCTAAATTTAGTTCAATGTCTTGCCATCACTGCAGCTAATGAGTTCACATTGTTAAAACAATTCTTTAAACCTTTCAAGATGTCTAAAAGCAATTTTCTAGTCAAATAAAAAAATAGCTAAACAGGAACGCTAAACGCTTATCTTTGCTCCTTCTAGTACAAGGGTGCTGCACTGTGTCTCAGAAAGATTTCTGGCATAGTAAGAAAACCTGGTCAATTTCAGATTCTTTCCTGGGACCTGTCTGAAGTGTCGACAAGCAGCTAAGCTGAATATTAATACACTCTCCATCATCAAAAGCTGTTGCATACCCAAAGGATGGGAAATATTTTAATCAGCTTTCAGCTTGTCTAGCAAAAGTCAGTTTATTCCTTTGGGATTATACATCTATGTGCTCAATTTTTGTCTCTATGCTCTCTCTATATATTACTTTTGAAAGTAGCAGTAAAGAACCCAAATCTGCTCTTTTGTCAGAAAAGGCATTTAATGCTGTGATTCAATTACAATATTTTACATTTAACAAGAAAATCTAAAAGGTGAAAAGCAAAGGGGAAAAATAAAGGAGTTGAGAAACCAGCCCTTTTATTCTGGTTTTACACCATAGCTTTTATAATTTAAAAACAAAACAAAAAAAAACAAGGACTTAGTTGGGGTTTTTTGTTTATTCAGTTTTTTAGGTACACATTTTTATCAGTATGATAAAATTTCAGCAGTGATTTCTCAATTTTCCCAGCCTCCATTTTTTTTAAACAAGCTTCATGCAAATTGAGTTTTTAATTGATGCAGATCCTTAGTGAAATTACAAGAATGTTAGGGTTGACAACTATATACATTTAGTTATATACAATACATATGAATGTATATATTTAACACCTTCAGCTTGCTTTCATGTAAGCAGTTGCCACATTTTTTGTACATCTTCAAAATTGTGGTAGAGTAATAATCCTAGCTTTACTGTGATTTCTCAAAGAGAACACGTCAATTAATGTGTTGCTGCACTAATGAATATATTGCACACAAATAACCAGAGAAGACCCATGTAAGTACAAAATATTATTTATCATCTGTGAATGTCTGACCCTTCCAAAACAGTATGATGTCTCAGACTAATTTAGGGTCAAGGTTCCTTGTAACCCCCTCCCATTATGCATCCATTTAAGTGCCATACAGAGTTACAATCTGTGTTTTGTTCCATCCCTGCTGTCTTGAGAGGGCACACACACACCACAAAGGAGATGGTGCCATGGCTCTATTCCATTCCCCATGAAGAGATGGCTGATGCAGAGAGGGTAGGAAGGTATCCCTGCCAAAGGTTTTTAAGTGGTGCTCTGCCTCTGTGCATCTGGGAACTCCAGGCGGCACAAAGAGACTTTTATGTGGCGACGACTTTGGTGGAAAAGTGTCAGCATATGGTGGTTTGCAAAATAGTTCTCATCCAAATCCTTCTCCATTGACATCATCTCATCATAATGAAAGGAGGTTCTCTTTCTTATTTTTTGCCAAGCTGTACACCCAAAGGCCCTGATACTACAGCTTAGGAAGTGCTCTTTCACCAGACAGAAATGTGAAGCAGGACGGAAGATGAAGCCTAATACTTAAAGCAGTGCAATGGGTAACAGGACAATCTAAATATTATTGCTTTCTCTGCCACTGAATTACTGGGTGAGTTTGTACAATTCACTTATCCAAACTGTGATCCACATCATCATCTGCAAAATGGCCACACTGCTACTTATCATGCACACAGGCATGTTGGCAGGCTTTATCAATTAGCATGATATACAAGGACAAAATATTATTAAACATACCTATGTAAATCTGAGTCGTGTTACCTATTGCATAACTATATTGAGTCTAAACATTCAGTCAACACAAATTGACACAATTTCCCTTAGCCATTAACAACACAATGTCACCTGCTAGGTACTAGGGACATGCATTATTGGTGTAACTCCATTGACACTCTTCTTATTTACCCCAGGTCTGAACTGGCCTTTGCCACTGATCTCTAAACCACTCTAATATTTTTTTTAAAGATTCAAAATGAGACCTATGAAAAGGGATGCCACTTAGTCCAATTGTGACAAACAATCACATTATTACACAGAAAACAACTTAAGAAGATTTGTTATGCTTAAACTTTAAATAATTCTCACAGCAGAGGCTTTATATTAAAGTTCAGATTTACTGGTGGTCCAGGGAAGGCTGCCAAAACTGATGTTAAGTAGAGACATTTGAGAAAAGCCAATAATTACTTTCCTGCTGCAGCATGGTAAACATTAAATAGATAAGCTGCATTTTATTGTGACTACAGCTTCAGGATTACTAAACGGAAGTATGTGTAGTAAGCAAAATAAATGAAAAGTGCAGAGAAGTCTTGCCCAAGAACTCATAAGAGTCAGGACTGAAAATTGAAATGGATCCCTGGATTTCATTTGGGGAATGAACAGGATATGCTATATGGGACTAACTCTAGCAATGAGATTCATAAGGGCAGAACTTTGCCCCTATGTATCGCCCTCTCATGGCAGAACTTGTCATTGCTGGCCCTTATTCTACAATTGGATCCATGCGGGTAAAGCTCATGCCCATGTAGAGTTCCACTTTACTCAAAACTGCTCTTTCAGTGGCAAAATAGAGCTACCATAATTTTTGTATATTTTCAGTTATGGTAAAAATCAAATGGAGAAATTGAGGCTGAAAACTGTGCTTAAATTTTGACATTCAAGTATCTATTTTATACACAGAAATTTTGGCCTGGGCACCTAATTTTGAAAGTCAGGCTTAAATTATTTGCTCGAATTGCATAAATTCAGTGACAGAACTACAGTTATAAGAATGCTAATTTTCTGAGGCCACCAGGCCACGGGGCTTTTTCAGAGAAAAATCACTGAATTATTCTGAGCTTCAGTTTCCTTATCTGTAAAAAAAGAAGGCTGTGATTTTTACCATAATTGAAATTCTGGAAAAATTATGGTAGCCCCAAAAAGAGTTTTGCTATGATTTTGCTAATAAGAGAGGAGGGATTGGTGATGAGACAGAATAGGAGCAGCACCAGTTCCTGGAAATAGTGACTGCTAGAAAAGCATCTTCTCATTTGCTCACATCTACTTTTACAAATTATGAGTAAAATGCAGTTACATCTTTCCATGCAGCAGAATTTTTACATGGCCTTAGCAGCTGGAAGAGGAATGGCAACACCCATCACACTGTGATTGTAAAGTCACTAAAAGGAGCGAGCACTAAAAAAAAGGTTTGCTAAGTATCAATTGTAGTGTGAAAAAATTACAGCAGATGACATTTTAATCACACATTTATTTCCCTTATTCTATAATTTTGTCATAATAAAAGCTTCTTTAGCCAGAAACTCGTTTTAACCCAAACCATATTTTAACATATTACAAACCATACTTGAACATATTACACACACACATGCACACTTACTTCTAAGTTATCAAACAAAATAGAAGTTTTGTGATTTCTGATCATTCCTGTTGACCTGTAATTCCAAACTACTAGCCATTTGCTTCAAGCATATCAGATAATAAACTGAATAATTGGTATAATTTTTTTTTAAAAATCTTTCATCCACATGGGTGTTGCTTTTTTTGATAAAAGTTAATATATACTTGCAGCATGCAAATGTTGTCACTACTTTCTGCGGATTTACAAAACTATACAATGAAATAGCTCTGCAAAACATACGATGGACTTTTGAATCAATAACTAGCCTATTGAAAGTGGCAGTACAATAATACCACAACAGATAAATTATAAGCCTATAAAAGTAGGTAAATACATAGCCGATCAGTCAAAGATAGATCATGCGCTGTGGTGCATGTGTGTTCATCCAAGAGATTAGCATAGTTTTACACACACACACACACACACACACACACACACACACACACACACACACACACACACACACACACACACACACGTCAATTCCTTGAATCTAATGTTAGCTGTTTAAAATGGTCAAACTAACAAAAACACACCAGCCTCATGATTAAAGGGCTGGTTCTGCTCCCCTTGAAGTCAGTGATATAATTCCTATTGATTCTGATGGGGTAGTATGAGGCACTGAAGACGTACTATATATTTATCTATGCATAATTTCTTTAGTTAGGAGACTAGCATAGTTCATAATAATTGCAAGAAACTGATGTATACACACATACATATCTGGATGTTCACACATGTAAAAACGCACACAGATATGTTGACCTAGATTCTGCAATTTGATCTATGCAGGTAAAGCCACATGCCTGCACAGAGTGCTGTAGTCAAGTTCACAGGGCTCAATTTCGGCACAGAGATCAGATCCCATGAACTCCATGATTGTAAAAGTGGAATGTGTATATATATGCACATATGTGAAAGAGAAAGAGAGAGAGAGAATCTTATTTAAATAAAATTAAGATTTGTAGCACTAACCGGCAGAAGTCTAGTAACTTAAAATTGAAGGTGACTCTTCCCATCCCCACACACTCTTACTTCACACCATTGTACTAACTCCCTCTGAGACACATATTCGATGCCCTATAGTGAAGAAATTGGAGTAACCAGGCCTTAACTAAGTCTGCTGGGCTGTGCCAACCCTAATATTTTCAAGAGTTGTTTCTTTTAAGTATAGCATAGGAATTTTTATCTCAACGTTCCCAGTTTATAATAGAAATGTTAAAGTGCTTTGTACCAACAGAGCTGAGATCTCAACTGGCTCATGTAAGGGTTAAAAATAGAAAGTGCTATCCACTGGTTTGCTCTGATGTTCCTGTAGATATTGTCACTGGATGTATCCTCAGTAGAATTCTATTCAACACCTCTGTCTTTAAGTACAAAGCTGTAGGCTGTAGCAGCTTTAGGAAACATAAGTATCCTTTTTTCTACTGCACAGTATCTGTGTGTGAAATTCTCTAAAGGGGTTTAAGTATTTACCCTGAACACTATCAGACAGTTTCTAAAATTTTCCTTATCCTGTTTCAAAAACACTTCAAAGAGAATCATAAACACACTCCTTTGTGCTTTCAGCACACATTTTGTTTTGGATGCTTATGTCTGAATTCTCTCAGAATTGTAAATATATTTTCAGGAAGATGTGGTATACAACTATTTTTAACATTTTCTGTTAGTAAGTCTCCAGTAAATGATGCTGAATCTGCTCTTTTCTGTGGAGTGGAAATACTGGAATCAAAACAAATTAGTGGGATAGAAAAAGGAAAGAAGCTAACAAAACATCAGAATTCAATATTAGTTTTTAAAGTAGCAGTAAATTTCTATGAGTATTTCAATCCTTGTGTGCATAATAAATTGAACTAACAAAAAATTGTTATGTAAAGGGTCTGCTATAAGAAGATAAGATGACCCCAGAAATTCAGTAGTTATGGCTGAAATTCGGTTCTTTAAGTAGCCATGTTTCACAGCTAAGTAGGCAAATATGATCCCCTGGCAGGCTGAGGCCCTTGAATACAGGACTGTGACAATGGCAATATTGAAGCATCGTGAGAAAGTTAGAATGGAATTTAAGCCCTCAATCAAAATTTCCTAATTTTTGTCTGTCAAAGTCAGATCCTTATAACATCTGGCACTTACATAACACTTTACATTTTCAAAGCCCTGAAGAGATATTAACTAATCAGCCTGTCAATTTCTTGAATGTAATGTTAGCTGTTTCAAACACTCAAGGTACCTAAAAATTCAGAGAATTTCTTATTACAAACATATATTATTTTTCTTATAGATCATCAGTTATTTTGGCACTGATATACTCTATAATGTTAATACATATTTAAACCTATAAAATATTTGAAAAAAATAAGAAATGTATTACAGCCCTGGGCTGAAACTCTGTATTGCAAGCTGTAGCCTAGGCTTAATTTTTACCTCTAATCTGTAAGCTCCTGACAATGGTGCCTTATAGTAGAAACTCAGAAATATCTTCATATATGTCAACAGTAGCAAATAATGAAACAGAATTCAAAAAGGAAACAAAGAAAAATAATGTAACAAGTAAATACGTTGGCTCTCCAATTTCAACGTAGGTGTAAAAATGATAGAAGGTTGCTTTTGAGGACAAACAACATGATTGATTAGTTGTACTCATATTAAAAAAAATCCCCAAGACTGTAAGATGAAACAGTTTTGTTTAAAGAAACTAAACTGCATGGAATGAGACTTTATCCATTACAATCACATAAAATTTATACATTCCTGTATGCATAGTACATTTATAAATTAAAATGAATAGCATGCTATATTTAATCATTAGCTGTTTAAGCATGCCAAGATAATAAAACAAACAGTATAAAATTTCCTGAATTTAGACGACTTTATTAACAATTAAATGCCAAAAGCTTGCACTTAACTTCTATGTTTCATGTCTTCAAGTAAGACCTTTTTACAGTATGCAAACAGTTATGCTATTAAATACAATGCCCAGTCACTTCTGCATTTCTGTACATTTTAGTGCCATAATTTTCCTCTTCTTGCCAAATTCCGACATAAATGGGTGGGATTAAATGGAGCCTAGCCTACCTAACACAATTATATATGTTGTGATTTTATACTGCAATGAAACTGATACATTTTAATAAGCTCAGTCTTGGCTCTTACCCACTAAAGTCAATAAAGGTTATTAAGGCCAACTGCTATATAAATACATTGCTCCATTGCTAAATGGACTGTCAAAGCAGGAAATACATTTTATAGCATGCAACACTACTAGCGTCTTCATATTTTAAAAGGAACATTAGATGTGTTCACAAAAATCTTGTCGATTTGTCATTCATGTGCAAAATCAAAGTCTATTCACTTTTCATTTCACAAACAAAACCATTCCAGTGATTTACATTTTACTTCACCAGATTGATATTAGAGTAAAAAAAAAAAAAGTCTTAGAATTTCCCCATTTCCTTATTTTTAATTCTTTCTTTTCCCACAGCTTTGGCACAGTGTTAAACATTTTTATAGGTAAAATAAATGTCAGTTTGTGAGGTTGGCATGATATCAGACCCTGAGAGACAAATTGTCTCTCCACTGAATCTCAGAACAGCTACAGCAAGACTTCTTCACATCACATGAGATTTCAGCTTTTCAGACTTCTCTTTACCCAGAAAGCAAAGCTTGTACAGTCCCTTTCAAATGGTAACTCTCTCTTTGAATTGAGTGAGCACTTATCCTGATGTTGCACATGATAATGTGTTAATCTTGGATGCCTTTTTTAAAAAATACAAACATTTGAATAGCCTTCATATTTTTAAGGGGGGAGGTGAAGATTGGTCAACCTGCTTTAGATTTAATGGCTCATACATTCATGAGGTAATATTATGAGGAAATGTGATGTTTTATCAGAATGTCATTCAAATGAAAGGTTTAACATTTACATCACAAGAGTGAGCCCTGAGTAAAACTATCCTCAGGGAAAGAAATGCCAGGAATAAACATTTTGATAAAACTGTGCGTTTACTATAACGCATAAAAATATTAAAATTGAGAACTGAGGTTTGGAGACCTTGGGCTACACTTTTTGAAGTATTATTTTGTTGTGATATTGGAACAATTGCAGTTAGCAGGATTAGAAGCAGTTTTGGAAAAAATATTCTTTTAATTCATCTTAAACAGGAAAATATAAAACAAAAACAAAGAGATCAAGACCTACTTTTGAAAAATCCTAGATACTTATATGTAAAAATGCACGACAAGAGTCATACACACTGTTTATTAAACTATTTCTTTTAAGAGGAAACCTTAATAAAGTATCTGTACAGACAAAATGAACAGTAGCAAGCCATTTAGAATTTTTTCCCTAAATTATACACTAGAAATTATTTTTATAATCATCCAGCTAAAAATATTATAATTTACAGACATATATTGACAATAGAACAGCAGGTACCTCCAGAAATATTGTTTTGATTTAACTTATTTCTACAGAATCCAAATGTACACCAAAACACTGCACTTTTTATGTTAAATTGCTGTTGAATTTGTTAACCCACAATTGATTTCCTGTGTTATGGAATCTTAGAGATTACAGCTAACTGAAAGCAACAGGGATAATTCTTGACAGTTAATGCTACATTTCAATGCATTTTCTCAAGCCTAGGGCTGTGGCTGCATTAAAACTGCAGCTCAACAGTGCCCCCTTCTGTCAGTTTTTAAAAGAAAGTGGTACATGCTTCAGGTATAAAGAGAATGAACAGAAATGACAAGGCTGCCTCTGGGTCCCAAATACAGCAATCACCAAATTTACTGAAAGACTTAACAAAACAACAGACATTCTCAATTAAAATTCTCTACTGTTTCCCTCAATAGCTGAAATTAATTGTGATTAATGTGTTAGAAATCATAAAAGATTAAAGCGATTTTTAAAATTTAAATTAGAAGCAGCTTCTGTCTTGGCCTAAACCTTCAGGTTGCTGATAAATATCATCCTGAGGCCTGTTGAAAGGAGATACACTGACGCCGCCATGTTTCTAATTAGAGACACATGGTAATGTCACACCAATTGCAGAAAACCTAGCCCTTGAGAATTCCTGCATTTGCTGTTTTTCCATGCTCTCAACACACAATGGTTATAAAATAACAATCAAACAATCTTGTGTCTGCCTCACTAGGTCTTTGTTTCAAAAAGGCAGATTGTTATTTCAAAGAAAAATAAAACTAAAAATCTTTTTTTTTAAATGGTAAGGTATTGGAGACGCAAAAACATCAGCAGAATGTGAGTGCACATATATTTGAGAGAGAGAGAGAGAGAGAGAGAGAGAGAGAGAAATGCATTTTAAAAAATGAAATAGTTCAAAATCACTTCCTTTTTCACTGGTAAAATCCAGGGCTCTCTGATTTCTTTCAGCAGGTGGTAGGAGCATAAACATCTAAGTTACTGTTGTCCACAATGATTGAGTGTTTGAGATACCAATAGTTGTGGAAAAACTTCACGATGTAGAACTTGAGCTCCAGTAGGCAAAACATTTTCCTAATCATGGTACATAGCGTGAATTGTCATCTGTTATTGGTGAAGGAAGAAACTTTCCTCAAATTTAAAGTTACTTTTCAAACATGGGGACTGTATCTGTAACTACCCTAGATGAATTGTCAGTACTCTGCACCTCTCAGGATTAAGCCCAAATTTGACACCACTGAAATCTAACATCTACCCAAATAGATATTCAGCCTCCTTGTCTACAATGGGGATTTGTCCAGGGCCAAGTCTACACTACAAAGTTTTGCCAACATAGCTATGACATTCAAGTGTGTGATGAGGTGTGATCCCAGACCAACATAATTGAGCTGGCAAAAGACCCTGGTGTAGACACAGTTATACCAGTTAAACTGCATTTTTGCTGATGTAGCTTATTTTATGTAGGGCACTGGATAAAGCTATATGAGTCAAAGGACAGTTTTGCTCATATAAGCTGTGTCGACACAAGGAACTCTTTACCAATATAATAAACCTTACTGGCAAAGCCTTCCATGTGTAGACTTAGCCTTAGGTATAGCTAGTAGTCAATGCAAAAACTTTTGGGAGACAGGCAATACTTGAAACCACAGTAAGCTGTGCACGTACAGAGTCTTCCAGCAAGTTTGCAATAAGACAACATAGATTGCATGGTGCAGCTACATCAGTGGCTGGCCACCCATGGCTACAATTAGGGCAAATCCCTAGTAGACAAGGATGCAAATATATTTTCAAAGGACATAGCATTCTTAGCCACTCAACTACCATTGCTGAAGACACTATTTAGCCTTGAATTTACTAGCATTCTCCTCCTGGTCTAGCACAAGGACTGATGAAACTGCATACAGACGTTTTGAAAAACAGAGCTAGTTACCTTGGTATTATATGAAAGGTGGGAATAGGGCTGAAAATTCTCATTGTTAGATAGTTTTATGTAATAACCCAGTACATAACATATATAAAGTAACACATTGTAGATTGTGTTATGTAATAACCCGGTATTGTGACATCATGCTTTACAGAAGTCTGAATGGACACTAGGGAACATCTTCTGCTGTTTTTTGGTTTTGTTCTTTTTGCTTTGCTATTTTAGTCCCACTCCTGCTTTGGTAGGAGACTGGAAGGAAGGACTGACATTATACAGAACATACAAATACTGAAAATTTAAACCTTGATTCTACAACACAGTTACAAAGGGAGCTCTTCATGCAGTGCATCTGCAGAATTAGGTTCTTAAGAGCTTTAGGCTATTTACTACTGCTTACCATAAACTCCATCTTTTTCCAAAAGTCTTCCAATTTAGCCATAGGTTCGAACCACCAATCAGTGCACTTCTTATAGCGTTTGCCCTGAAACCAAAACTGCCTAAGCCACTCAAATTCGACCTGTGAAGAGATAATAATATATAAGGAGACATAAATAATCTGTGCTCATTCCTTGGAAAAACACATGAATCTATTCACAACTGTGCTGCTATTTATAAGATGGAACGTGGAGCATTTCTCCAATAACAAGCAGCTTCCAAAGACAACTTTACACACAGAAATTCAAGCTACTTTTAATTTTCTTTTTCATGTGAATTTATAGTGTGTGCAAAAGCCCACCATGGATCAATGTAAAACCTCTCACTGATTTCAATTGGCTTTAGATTAGCGCCATGGTGCTTATAGAAGGTGCCTGATTAACAGCTCTGGAATCCCAACTCTTCTCTCCACTGATAGAACCGGTGCTATAAAAATAGTGTAGTTGTGCAATTTTCCTCACACCTCACAGACAAACATGCCTCAAGCCTTGACTTACTGAGACCACCACTATGGGTGAGAAAATAGTTCAGTCCCATAAAGTTTAAAACTTGGTCAATCTGAGAAGATTTCCAAAAAGTGACCGTATTAGTGCCAATTGTGGAGGTAGTTTTTATGATGTAGACACCGACACTGAGACTATAAATTAATTTCAGATAGGCCACCAAACTACCATCAGATGACAAATTTTGGCCACAGATCTGAATGGGAGATTAAGTGATCTATTTCCCAATACCAATTCCTCTGACCCATCAGGCCTATGGGACCCCCAAACAATTATCTGCACTCCCTTGATCAATTCTTCATTCACATTAAAAACAAACATTTCTGACAGTGGTGGGGAAGGATGTTCTCTGCTTTCCAGGTCACCTAAAGTCACGGATTGTAGGGGGTTTTCAGAGTGATTCCTCAGCAGACATTATGCTAGTGACTCCCCAATTTACCACAGTGCATAAGCACACAGACAACCTTGACAACCTCACATAAAATAATTTTATTTTATATTCTTTGGAATATAAACTACTTTTGAAATAATAAAGCATGCCCCCATTTACAACAGTAGAAGATATTTTCATGACCCCTTTACGAGGCTAGTTCTATGCCGCAGCAGAGTACTGTAGTAGATGGGATATCACCAACAAAGTTTATGCTGAAGCACTTCTTAGACCCGATGACCTAAGACACTGAAGGATCTGACGCACCTCAAGAAGCTAAAATGATTTTTTAAAAATATTTACTATGTGCTGTATAACCCTTTCGCCCCAGGGGCATTGTGCACACAATAGAAAACCTGAGTGTGTTGATGTTAATAGCATACTTGTGCATCACAGTGAAGAGACTACCAGTACGATAGTTATAAAACATCATTAAGACAGCATAACACACTGATTATTCTTCAAGCAAAGTCATTCCATTCATCTTAGTACCAGCCCCCAGTCTCTGGTTTTCATTTAGTTTTTTTGTTGAGGTTTTCTTTTGTTCTTGTTGTTGTTATTAGTGATGTACATTTCTGGTCTCTTAGAATTTTGTATTTATCTTTGTTATGGTAGTTTTGCTTCACACAGGGGCTCAAAGCTGCTTTAATCTTCACCTGTTACCACAAAGAATTCTATTTACTCTTTCTGAACTGTGTTGAAGCAAACAAAGGCAACCTGTGAAGGTGAAACAATAATGAAAATGGCTTAAAGCCCTCACCTGAGAACACCTTTCAACCAACAGAACACCTACAAAAGTCTGAGAGTTGTTTTAGTTGACACTAACTAAATCTTTCTTTGACATGTGTAACTGATTTCAATAAAAGCTGTTTAAACAAAAAAGCTATACATACAATATTAAAACAACCCCACTGGTAAAGCATATCAACAGGATTAGAAGACATTAGTTGAGGTAAATCTTAAATGTTTTGAAAGGAAGCCATAAGTGTAGTTCAGCTTTTCTTAGAATTCAGGTTCAACAACATATGTCCTTCCTAAGAAAGTTCAAGCAAAGTTTATTGCTCTTAAAGCAAGCAAAGTTTATTGCTCTTAAAGTCTTACCCAGGTCTGAAGTGTCAAGATGATTTTGTCAGTCTTGTCTGGGGCTGATTTTCAGATGTGCTGAGCACTAGTATCATCCATTGACTAACTGGAGTACTGGGTGCTCAGCACTGCTTAAAATAAGGCACAAAGTTAGGGGGTTTCTTGCAGGCCTCTTCCAGTAAAAAGGCAATAGCCTATAACATCTGACAACCATAATTTTCAGGAAATAAATCATACTTGGGTCATTAACCAATAAAGAACTCTGCCTTAAAAATAAAAAAAATCAATGTGACAATATGGCCCATTGTGACGAGAATGTGAATTCAGTCAATCTGATTTTTGACTAATTATATTGATTTGTCCCCTTGATCTGTGTAAATTAAATCTAATTTAAATCTTTGGCACTCTGATCAAATTTTAAATACATCTTGGGCTTAACTGACAGGCAGTAATGGAAACTGTGGCAGCCCCATTTACTAGCACAGTATGAATGCTGCAAGTACCACCACACTGCTTAGTGACTTGTGACCTAGAAGAGCTGTATTATTTTCTAGGTTTTAAAGGTAAAGTTTAGTGGTAGCCTAGTTAATTTTGTGCAGGATTAGTTGGTCCCTCTAGAGGGGACTGTGTCAACCATGCCAAATTGTGACATATGTGCTTGTTTAATGATATGGACTACTGCTCACCAGAGATCTCAAATTGAGGTCCAAATTCATTTTACCTAGTATCTCATTTTAGCCTCTATACTGAGTTTAAAGGTCAAGCAATGTTTTATCTACTATGTTAGTCTTCAAGCCAGTGTTATGAAACAGTGCAGAGAGTCAGTTACTTTATGTCTAGAGCAAGAACTGAAAGTCAGAGGCCTAGTCTACACTGGGGTGGGGTCTGGGAGTCCATGGGAGATACGCAACCTGTATGCTACCGATTGCGTATCTTCCGCCGACTTAATTAGTCTTACTCACCATGGTGTCTTCACTAGGCTCCATCAACTTGAAGCGCTCTCCAGTCGACGTAGACTTACTCCACTTGAAGGGGTGGAGTTATTGCGTCAACCGGAGAGCGCTTCCAGGATCGAATGAGCGGGTCTACACTGCCCGCTGAATTGATCCCGGATCAACGCAGTTTTTTCAATCTAGACAAGGCCAGAGATTACTGATTTCCCAAAGGAACCTCTCTGTGGCCAGGATGTCACCATCTGCCTTCCTACTTCCCACTCTTTCTATGAATAAAGAACAATGTGTGGAAGAAAAAAAAAATCAAATATAGGAAAGTTTTAACAAGGTAAGGAGGGCAAACTCAGTACAAAAGCAAAAGATCTGATATAAATATTTAGATTCCAAAGGGGTAGCCGTGTTAGTCTATTGTAGAAAGACAACAGAGTCCTGTGGCACTTTTAAAGACTAACAGATTTATTAATCGCATGAGCTTTCGTGGGAGAAGTGGGATTTTCTCCCACGAAAG
>ML685783.1:5497283-5519836 GCA_007922175.1 Pelusios castaneus
ATAAATAAATCTGTTAGTCTTTAAAAGTGCCACAGGACTCTGTTGTATTTTTAAATAAAGACATGAGCATATATTTTTGGATTTCTTTAATAAACTGTGGAGCTGTAGTGTATTACAAAAACTTTGTGAGATTAGGCATAAATGGCTCACAAAGAAATTGGCCTTCTCCAATAAAAATCAGTAAGAGTACTTCAAGCAGTAAGCCACAAGCATAGCACATACGCATCCCTCAAACGCTATGTCTACACTGGCAAGTTTGTTCGAATTAAGGAGGCTTAATTCGAACTAACTAAAGCCATGGCTACACTAGGCTTTAAGTTAGTTCGAATTAAGGGCTAATAACTTCTTAGTTCGAACTAACCAGCCATTGAAATGAATGGGGATCGCTAATTCGAACTAAGCAAGTGCCATGAATGGCACTTGCTTAGTTCGAACTAACTTTTTCTAGTTCGAATTAAGCTAATTCGAACTAACTAAAATGAGTTCGAATTAGTTAGTTCTAACTAACTAAATTGAACTAATTTTAGCAAGTATAGACATAGCCAAAAAGTCTAATGAGTCATCAGTAAAACCACGAACCATCGTTTGAAACAAAACTGTGTGATCCTAAAGTCATTTTGTCAGCTACTATTAATACTGTGAATGACCAAAACCAAATCCCCTTTCCTACTCACCTCTGCCACTCTGTGGGTAGAGCTGAAACGGGGTTGCAAACCAGCCAGAACACAATGCTGATGTGTCATGTTGAGGTCATCTGGGGACAGATTGCAAAATATAACCTGGTTCAGTATCTGGAGAAAAATATACTGAAGTAGAAAATGTATTCCTACCAAATTTAAACCACAGACACAGGCAAGTGTTTTGAACACAATACAAAGAATTTACATGTTTTATATCTTTTTAGCTCTTGTATAAAACTGGTCATTTGTAGATCAGCACTTAGCAGAAAGTAAATATCATTATCCCATTTTTAACAAATGGGCAAACAGAGGCAGACAGATAAAGTGAAAATCTACTGTCTGCTCTATCCACTGGCCCACATTCTCTCCCCAAATGGACAAAAATAAAAAAACCTGAATTCTTTTAAACTAAGCTCCTTTCTCCTTATTTTCATTGCACTTAATGTACTGACTTAATGATAACATCAATAAGCATGAAGAAGTTTAGCAAGGTTTTGGGACATAATTAAAACGTAGTTATACTTCCACCCCCACCCCCAGTAGAAAAACCTGATCTGAAATGTGAAAAGGAAAAGGAACTTAGAAATTTCCCACAGAACAGGAATTCTAAAATTTTGTTTAAAAAAGGGCAAGACAAAATCACATCTTGATCTTTTCTAATCTTATCCAAGACTTCCTAAATTATGTGGAGCTCCACCAATATACCAAATAGGAAGCAAACAGAGAACCCTAAAAGCCCAAATTTCAAGACTGTCTACCTTGAAAGTTGTGCTGGAGCTGAGAACCTCAGAATCTCTAGGTGTTGAGGAGCCAGGAAACCTGGAAGCCCAGACTCTCAATGGCCCACCTGGGGGGGCCTGAGCTGATAGGAAAGCAGGCAGGTATCCTTTGGTAGGTAGAGTTTAATCTGAACTTCATTGACGTCATCATGACCCTAACAGAATGTTCCCCAGAATGTTTTGATTTTGACAAATCAGAATTTTCCAACCGAAAAAAACATTCAGACGGAAAATTTCCAATCAGCTCTAACAACATTTTTGCTACTAGACTCATAAGCAGCAATAAATTTAGAACTCTTTAAAAAGTGTTCCAAATCAAGTTGGCTTTGATGTTCAAGTATCAGAGATTTGGGTCTGTGGGCCTTGCAGAAATGGAATTTGAAGGGGAACTACAATAGACAAATGGATCATGCCTAATCCAGTGAGGTGAACTCATGTTAAGCAAGAGAGACGGCACAAGGACGATAGTGTGAGGAAGTGAAGAAGAAAAGTAGTGAGTAAGATGGAGTAAGCCAAATTACATTTACCCAGTGAGAAACAAGGCCAGAGACAGGCCCTTGAAGAGAGCCTGGAAGGCAAGAAAACTTTTTCAACTTGATTTGGTGGGCAAAAAGAAGGCAGCAGAGGGACTGGAAGAGGGTCTGAGTGGCTGCTGGAGCAAATCAAGGTGTGTTAAAAGAGGTTATGGATATGCAGGATACAGCAGATATTATTAATAATGCTAATAATATTAAATAATAGGCAGGAGATAATCAAGGGTATCTATGGGTGGATTTAGGAACAGTGATCAAGGAATAAATATTTTATATCATATAGGGAAGGTTGGATATATGGGGAGGAGGAGCGATAAGAGTCATACATTGTCCTCAAGAAATCAGGCTGAGTAATGGGGTAGGATGATACTGACAATGATGATACTGTTTTCAACAGTGATGGAGACAGAACATAGAGAGGAGGCAGGTTAAGAAGAAAAATGAAAGATCTGGTTTTGCCACATTGGGCTGGAGCTGGAAACAAGACATCCACAGTGATTCATCAGAAGGGTCAGAGGCGCACAACTGGACTGTTAGATCAGTATGGGAGGATAGCTTTGTGAGTCATCATCAGTATATATGCTGATGAAATTGTGAGCTGAAGTCACCTAACAAAAAAATGTAAAAGAGAAGATACTAGGGACACAATCCTACCAGGTGCTGACACAGACAGAAGAGGACGCTATACTCTACTGAATAAAAATACCGTTTTTACTTCAACTATAACTCAGTGACTACTAAATTTGAATCACAGTAATGAGGTCTGATTTCAGAAGTGGTAAATCTCACATACACCCTCCCCCTCCATCCAATAAATATTAAGTCCTTTACAGATGTCACAATTTGCATACCCAGTAAAATTAAGGAACCTTTAAAATTCGAAGTCCCTTTAAAAAATTTGGATCATAGTTCCTTTAAAAAAAACAAAACAAAACACAAAAATACCATAACCACACTTGTTAAACTGAGTACCCTAGTGTAGAACGTACTGTGTGAAGGGTAATACGTTATTCTCTCTACTAATGAGAACAGATATGCTCTGAAATCTTTACTATATTTTGTAGCAAGTCTGAAATTCTCAAATTTGCATGTGCACTATGAATAATAATTGATTTTATTGAATTTATTCCACTCACAAGAATGAGTTCTCTTCTTTTGATGGATTTTATAAGAAGCTGTAAAAATTCATGCCCAACAATGTGGCATCTAGCATTATAGAAATTAAGGGAAAATGCAAATAGATAGTTTTATCCTTTTCCCCTTCTGTTGCTACATGAAACGTGAAAACAGATCCCAAGAAGGAATGTTTGTCCAGTGTATTCAGAAAAGGGAAAAAATGCTTACATGTTCCCATCAGGTTTAGGAAAACTGACATCACTTCCTAATATTTCACCATTTCCCCATTGCAGACCAATGCCATGCCATCTAAGTACCACCAATAATATATTTAAGGAATAATACATTATTACTACTGCAAAACCATGTTCAATTAGTCACTTGTACATTAAATTTGTGGCCACCTGGGACTTCACAGCTGTTTTTCTATGGCAAACCATGGCCTTTCAGGTCCACAAAAAGAAAACAGGACCATAACTCTGTTCCTTTTGTAATCATTTGAGAAAAAAGAGACACTATTTGGTACCAATGGCAATTTCTGCTTGTTAGAGGTTCGGGGCTGGAATAGGAGAAGTCTTACAGATCAGGATTGGGTTGCACCAGCCATGTATGATGCCTGCACAAAACTTTATTTCAGGATCTTTAAAAACAAGAAAATCATTGTTGTACAGACATATGAGAGTTAAATGGTACATAAACAAAAACATAGTAAATCTGGATTTTGTAACACTAAGGATCACAAAAAGCAGATTGCTTAAATACTTTTGTTTCATTCAGTACCAATTAATTTGGTGCAGTCTGTGTAGCAAACGCAACATTATAAGTATTACATTTTGATTTGCACCTTCATTCAAACCCTTGGCAACCCTTTCATTGTGGTGCTGTCTCTTCCTGAAATTGCTTCCAACTGTCTCTAATCCTTTATGACTTTTAGAAAGAACCCTGTAATTTTAATTTAAGAGTTCATAATTCATCAAAACTGTAATTGTTTAAAAATGGTTGAAGCTTCATGGATCATATGTCTCAAAGGATATTTGAAAAATTCATTTTAGGTCTTAAAAGATTACTCCAAAGATTTTTTTTCCCATATAATTTGAAAGGAAAATATTTGCTTGTTAAACGGGACATTGCCCATTTGGCAGCAGCAACTTTTAATTAACACATTGCATACAAATTATTTTATCAGTATTAGGAGTGTCCAAAACTGGCACCTTTTTACCTGGCCAACCCTGCCACACCCATCTTAACTTCCTTGCACACTGATGGTACAGATAAAATACAATACAAATACACAAAACACTACTTTTAATTTTGCACAGTTAAATTCTATCAGATGAGATTTGCAAACCAAAACCAAAGCCTCACATTTGAAAATATTATGTACCATATTGTTGTGGGGAGCGGGGGAAGAAAGGTTATCAGCCTTGCGGAGGGATTGCCTTGCATAGGGTTTACTATTGCAGGAGACCCACTGAATTTGTGGTGGATTAAGGGTCAGCATGGAGCACAATTTCAGTGGGACTCTTAAAAGAACAAAGTCCGTCCATGCATGTCGCTCCCTTTGCAATTTCAGAGCTTTAGTCAATATAACAGTATAATAAATATGCAAAGAGAATTTTTTTAAAGGGGCACTTTAAATGTTTATCTTAATCACCATTAACCTAATCCTAATATAGTAATAAATTAAACACAAGCACTACACACAAGTTTCCCTGAACTGAAGCCTAAAAAACTGCGTGTGTATGATAAAATTAAATTGCCTAACTCAGCAGCCCAACTTTGCAAAAGGCCTTCTTACATGTAAGAGAACAAACCAAGGATAAAGAATGTCTTAACTAATCTAGTGTTGCTTCAATACTGGGAGAGAACTTCAGATTGTGTGTGGAATACTTGGGGAGGAGCGTGAGGGGGGAAAAGAGATCATTTCATCAATATACAAGTAACTTTGGTGTGATTTTTTAATTTTATTTTATTATTTTTGTGTGTGTGAAGATCTGGTGTGTTTTCCTATTTCCTCAATTTTCTGCCTGCCCATTTCCAACTAATCATCTGCTACTTTGGAACAAAGTCCAATAGGACTTCTGTCTCAGGCAATTTCATGATTTATTAGAAGAAATTAATCACATGCATAATTTGGTACAGGTGGCCAAATCCAGATTGGAAAACAAACGTTATCAATTTGTAATTTGTATAATCTTGGGTTGTGTGGGTGTCGAATGGTATGCAAAGATGTTTTACTTCACAGATGAAGTTTGGAAATAGCAGAAGAACAAGTATAAGCATTCCTTCCAATTGCTAAAAGTATATATTTTTAAACGGATGATGATATAGAATCACCTGATACAGATACAACAGAAACTAGCACACCACAGTTACAATATGGAACAAGGAGGAGCAACACTTAGCTGCAGAACTATAATGCTTTTAGTACAGACATTTGAGCTATCAAAGTAAGAGCTGTGTGGATCTGTCACTGACACACACTGTGCCAGCGAGTTATGCTGGACTGCAGAGGAATGTTGGGATTTAGGTACCCTGGATTTACTACTGGTTCTGGATGGAAGTGTGCAACTAGTTACAGACCCTTCTGCCTCTATCTCCACCAGCCTTGCTCTTTCTGATTCTACTCCCTAGCACCTCTCTCCCAGACTACTTCCCCAGCCTATCACTATTTCCCATACTACAGCCTGACCCATACCCTACTCAGCTCTTATTCTCCCACAGTCTAACTCTATCGTTTGCTGCTCCTAACCCACAGCCTGTCTCTGCCCACTCTGCTCGTCTACCCAGCCACACCCCACCCCATCCCTTATACATTCCTCACCCCTGCCCATTTTGAGTCAATCTGCTTCCACCTTCTCCTCCACACTCTCTAGTAGGCATCAGCAAAGGGAACAGTCAGAGCACAAAAGAAATTTCAGGAAAAGTCCTGCTCAGCCCCTGTAACCCTGAGGTGGAGTACGTTCAATGCAGACAAAAGGTTCAGAGAGTTTAGCAGGCAAACTCCAGCAATCCTCTGATAAACATAGGGAAAAGACAATCTTCAGATCTTTATAATTCAGTCAAATTTGAGCAGATTTCATGAGGACAGTAAAAGGCACTTCTCTGATCACTATGCAAAACATCTGCCAAATTTCAAGTCCCTGCTCCCAAGTACTGAGAAGCTGGACTTAACAACAAAACAATTAAGAATTTTTTTAAACATTGGCAAAAGAAAACATTTTCCTTAGTGTCATTCTCTACAGTGGTTGAATTGTTGCTGCTTAAACTTTCAAAAAGAAATTCATCCTTAGGCAGATGCTTAACATGGAAAATTTCAACCAAATAGTTAAAGTCTGGCAGTGTTACACACAATGAAAAAAGGTCCTAGAATGGAAAATCAGGCAACCTTAACTGTAAGTATCATTGCCATCTCTCTCTATAATAATGGCTTCATCAGTGTCCAGGCCTAAAAATTTTATACTCAGACAAAGTTGAACATGAATTGCTATTAAACAATTCTTTCTTCAAAATGAGATGATAGAGAAATCTTTCCCATCTCAAACTGAAAGTAATATCTATCTTAGAAAATTACCTGTTTTGAGGATTTACAAACATTTGAAAGATTCCTAGAAAGGAGAGGTAAAAAGATGGCACAAGTTTACATCTAAATGGACTTGAGAAATAGAAAAAATGTTTTTCTGTTCAAGTTCTTAGCTATTATACGAGAATGTGTTTGAAACAAAGTTCTTGAGGTTAATCATTCACTGTTACTACTATATCGTATATCTGGTGATCTTTACTTCCATGAGATATGTCTAGTTTAACTATAATTTGCAATTTTTTTTGCTGCTTAATGATAAATGGTATGTTTATATTTTGTTTCTGCTTCCTTGTTTTTCATTACAATCATGATTTGATTATCTCTGTGTTACAGCACTAGATCTGTACATGAATATCCTTTGTCAGAAAGATGGATGGATGAATGAGTACATGCACGAATAATTGAACTGTGGCATCAATGTGGTGACAAACCAATGCAGATGAAGAGAACTGATGGCTTTAATTTCACATGCTACTTCTACAAACCATCAAAGTAAACCTAATATGGGAAGGAAAGAGGACAACTTGCTGCCCAATCCTGTGAGGTAGAGAGTGTTCTCAGCTTCTACTGAGGTCAATGAGACTACTTGTGTGAATAAGAATTACTCTCATGAGAAGGGCTGCAGGGTTGAATTCTTGATTATTAGTACATAAAATGCTTAGTACAATGCTTAGGCAAATGCTTGCAGTACCAACTACAGTAAGCCATTTTTTGCCTTTATTATCTGCTTTTTGTTTCTATTGAACCTCTTCAGATAATGGTCTTTTTGTCATCAACTTTCCCATGTTTGATGCCTCTAATTCAGCATTTCCCAAACTACTTTGGCCACAAAACATTTTTGGGCTTGGAATATATTAACAGAACACATAATTGCTGGTTTGGGAGGAGAAGGTTCATATAGAAAAATTGCTGCACATATTGCTTAAAAGTAGATTTAAAAGATTTAATTTTTGGATGTCTATATACTATTATGAATGCATTATAAATATTAATATACCTACAATCTAAATACTATTCAAATACCTTAGTATTTTTGATACACAATTTCATATTTAATATTTTAGAAGGAAAAATATTGCTAGCATCGAGTTTTTTTCATGCAACACCTAGTCACATTGTGTGGAACACCAGTGTTCCGTGGAACACAGTTTGGAAAATGCTGCTCTACTTCAAAGTGCAGCATAATTTTTAATATTCTAAATGCCAATATAACTATCAATACAAACATGAAATGAAATTGGGCTATTTATCTTCCTAAAGACAAAAAGATACAAAAAATACATGTGTTTATTTATTCTAGCGATCATGTTAGTGTGTACACACACACACACACACACACACACACACACACAAAACACAACACCATAAAGCTAAAATGCTTCGCTACCATTTTGCCATATCTCCAGTTCCATTTGGGCTTAGTCATGCAATTGCCACCAGGGAGTTTTATGGTTAATGGTATCCCATTATAATCAGATATGCTAAAGACATTTCTAAGGTATGGCCTGCGCAATAGAACATCACACTACCAGACTTCCAAACCAAGTTATGATTCACAAATTCTATAAAGATGATCTTACACGGTCCACAGGTTTGAAAGGATGAGGTATTGGTACAGGAAGCAGTTCTTCATTGGTTTACCCCCTTCATACGCAGCCTCATTCCTGCATTTCTTTAGTAGAGTTACAAGCATAGAGACAGCATCCTATGGGTTTGCTGCAGCAATGTTGAGGGAACGGCCCCACTCTAGTTCAGTTTACTTCCCCTAAGAAATTATAGGCCAAAGGACCATCTTCTACCCCTTTCATCACCTCTGTGGGGAAAAAAGTAGAGGAGATAACTGGCCCCAATCAGAGAATATTTGTAGTATTTAAACCCAAAAAAGTGTGCATAAAGGAGACACAGAATGAATGAAGAGATCGAACTGAACAAGATTTCAGGGATTTGCCAAGCTATATGATCCAAGTTTTGTAACAACAAATATATTTCTGGATGAACAGCCTTAATAATCATGGAAAAAAAAGAATTTAGATCAAACGTGGAGTCAAGAGAGCAAACAATGAAGTTAAAAAAATATTCAAGATGCTAAAGAGCAAAAAAGGTTCAAGTTAATATGTGGAAGTATGGGCAGATTAACTGGCTAGAAATAGTTTAATGAGCCACTACATACATGTGGAAATGTTTCCATTAAAGGCTTATCTCCAACCACAACCCACCCCTGCAATGTGTGTGCCTAGATTCTAGTTAATGAAAATAATTTTTTGATGCTCCTTGAACTATAATTTGCTCAGGAAAAAAAAGACACCATCATGTTCATCTTCAAACTGCTTTAAACCCCTAATCTTCAAGCAACATTTGATCTATGGGAAACAGCTGTGGAAAAGTAAATCTTTCCCCTTTGAAAAAGTCCAGAGTGTATTTTTGTTAAGTATGTTTTGAAGTCACGGTAGGAAAATTAGTGAAAATTGTAGATCTGTTTGCAAATCTGGTTGTGTCCAACTCTAAGTTTAGGGGAAAGATTCCAATTTATTAGTAAAACCATGACAGCCATAGTTAAGCATGCTCTTGGGCACTGCAGATGAGGTTCTTTGCTCACCGCCACATGCTATGGATTTATTACATGCACCCAACACGTTTCATATTAGACACCCATTGACTGTGTATTTGAGACAGCAACATTTAGTATGCGCTTCCTCTGCAGACCAATATATTATTCTAAAATGAACTAAACTGTTTCCGATTCGTAAGTGCTATGAAGTTCAGATTACAGTTATCAGGCAGCAGGTTTGCAGTTTCTCTGCAAGGTTATTTTTCATGTGAGGCAAAACAAAGATTATAAAAAGTAATGCCATATTGAAACTAATTTTTCCCCTTAAATCAAAAGTTCTTTTTGATATTGTGATAGCATATCTTAAAATGGACAAATTTGAACACCTCAGGCGTGGCACATAATATACAGTTCAAGACATGACTTAATACAGCAGCATATTTCAACTGAAGGAAAGAGCTGAGAAAGCAAATATAAGGCTGACCGTAGAGATTTCATTTTTAAACACAATTCTTCTCAAAGTTACGAAGAATCATATTACAGAAGAGCCCATGAGCAAGGACTCCAAGATTTTCTTTTGAAGAGCAAAAAAATTCATCCGCTTTTTCCTGTTCTTTGAAAACTATTTTAAAAACCTTATTTTTTGCAATACTATATATCTGAAAAATAAAAGATGAGATTCATGGAAACGGAACATTTAGATCCTATTTATTTTTTGCTCGGATGGCCACCACCAAAAGTCCAACAAAATACTTGTAACTAAGGAGTCTACTTCTAGATTAATGGAGGTTATGTAATATTATAGTGTTGACATAACCATTTCTCAGCTTCTATTTATAATAAACATACTTTGAATTTCAAGAAGTTACCATTAAAATATCAATATTTATTGAATGTTCACACAATGGTATTGAGAGAGATTGTGCTATTTCCTGCACACAAGCAAGAAAAGGAAAGAGTATCTCATATACCACTGTGCAACCACCATTGATAAATTCTGGTTTTTAAATGATTAATAGTGTACTGAATCTGACATCTTTGCTAGTGAAGATCTCGTAATGCCCATGTAAAATATGTCAACATTGTATTATTTTACTAATGAAAAAACTGAGGCACAGTCATCACATGAGTCTTCGGCAGTGCTAGGAAGATTACTCAGAAGTCTGAAAATCATCCCCCCTATTGCAACCGCTAAACATGCTGACACCACCCTACAATGACTAGCTGATTCCCAAAGTGATATTGGTGCAAGTCCAGCTGGTACAAATTCCAGACAGATCCAAGAGAATGTACCCTAACTGTTACCACTATTTTTGTAACCAAGATGGAGGAGGTAACATAAGTAATTGGGAAGAAGATGAGACCCTAAAATGCAGCAATACAGGATAAATTAACTAATATTTGATTCTTTGTTTTCATGCTACTACTTATACAATGTTCCCATATTTTAAATCTCCAAATACATCGACTTACATTCTCAAGTGTCATGCCCAACATGTATCTACTCTTAAAATAGTATGCTTGTAAACCAACATCATGAAAATGATACAAAACAAACCAATGCTAATATAGGTCCCTCCATTACAGTTTACTATCTTAAGGCACTCTCTTCAACTAATAAAAGAGCTATAATTTATTCAGAAAGGTTCATTTCTATAGTGGATCCCTGACTACTATTACTGTTAAATTCAAATAAAAGATGATTTTGTTAATCCTTCTAAGAGGTAACCACAAATGATTTAGGAATCTAGAAGAGAATATCTAACACCTGCTCTACAGAGGTCCAATAGTAGTTTTTTATGAATTATTAATAGGAAAGAGTGACTTATAAACAATAACCAGAAAAAAGCATTTAATATATCCTCTGTTTCCACCTAAACATGATCAAGATGTTGTTCGGTGTTAAATATAGCATTTCCAGGAATGCATGAGCTACAGTATATAAAGTTAATTCCTATCAGGGGAATAAGGAATATTCTTACCGTTTGAAAGTTTAGCCAACTATGATTTACAGTACTAGAATAAACTACTAAAATCACCAATGATGAGCGTCATTCCACAATTTGTCTTCTGAAATTACTGGCCACCAAGGCTGATTCGGCACAAGCTTTACAGTTAGTAAGAATTAGATGAATCTGTCCAGCTGATGTTAGAACATCTATTGCACAAAGATGGACTAAGAATTCTTACAAAGGGAATTATTAATTCTCACATAAGCTTCACTTTGATTTAAAAATGTCTCTCTCTATACAGATTGTCAGCCCTCATCCTAATGAATGGAGAAAAGCCATCTTTTTTATCACAGTATTAAGGATTTCACACAACTCTGTACTTTAATCTGTGAGATGCTCAAGTCTAAAAGTGTTTAATAGCACAACAGCCGCACTCTACCTTTAATTATACATATGCCACACAGTTAATCTCAGTGGTTTATACAGATGTAAGTAAACAGAACTTGGTACAAGATATTAGCAGGCACTATGAAAAAAAAAATCACTCAGGATAACTAAGCTGTTCAGTTTCACCTGATAGACAACGGGGAAAAGTAGAAAGGAACGATATTTCAATAAATTGGCTGGTAAGAGCTACTTTGTGGAAGTGCCTTGGGTTTCTACCTACCAGTAGTGCAGGAACTGGGAGTTTCGCAAAGATGTTGTTTCACCGATCTTTGAACAGCCAATAAAGACAATCATTGCAATGTCTCACTGATTGTCCAAGTTTTAGATTTTAGGAGTGCCATAACTGGGAGATTTAATTCACAGAAAATGCAAGTCCAGAATAAAAGGCTGACTATTGTACTTAAGAACCTGACTTAATTATGTTCTGTGACCTGCTAACTCCTATTAATATAGCCATGCTAGCCTTCTGTGGCCAGAACCATTGGGTTCAGTTTAATTCTCTTCATCCTCTAAACAAGAGACGCAACCAGGCTCCTTCTTGGAATATCAGAGCTCAATTCTACAGAGCCTTAGCATAATTCCAACACTAGAGGACGGTATTATAGACTACATATTGGCTAAAGTGTAACAGAATGAGAGAAAAGCTCATACATAAAGAAACAAAAAATAGCAGAAAAAAAGTACTGGGAAAAATCTCATCCTGAACCAAGGAGTCAGGAATAAAAAGAATAGCAATATACACAACTATGTTTCTATATATATATATATGTGGACGTTTTAAAAACAAAATGATGTATGTATAGTTCATCTTCACCCAAAAGCATTCAGTTGGGCAGATTTTGTAATAAAACAATGAAGTAGATGGCTATTGCTCCACAGGACAATTGTGTCTTGAAAGGAGAAAGAGGAAGCTACAATTAAACAAAGAATAAAGGCCTCAGCTTCTCACCATCTTGTAAGGTACAAGCTGAAATGTTACTATTGTGCTGAATCCTATCCTGAACTGGCAACACGAGCATCAAATACGAAAAAGTTTACCAGGTAAAACTTCACTATAAACCACTAACAAGGAAGAAAATAAGAGAAATATGGAGGAAAGAGTCTCCAAAGTACAAAAAAAACCCCAAACCCCAAAAGTAATTACATATTCTGGCCAGATCTTCAATTGTTGTAAATCACCTCCGTCTCACTGATGTCCACAGAGTTAGGATAATTTACACCAGTTGAGGCTCTGCCCTCTATTTTCAGTAGAAACATTTGTATTCCTAAACTTTTGATAATTACCCAGCATAAAGTAGCAGTCTCCTGGGTGAAGGGGTATTGCCAGTCCAGGTGTCTTTATGTCCCAGGCTACCTTCAGGCCCACATGCCAGTCAGCAGGGTTTCTCCCTTCCACATCATGTTCATTAACTTTGTCACTTGCAGAACCTTAAATAATTTTTAAAAAAGAGGCAGGATTAGAACCACACAATACAAAGAAGTCTTTGGTAGTGTAAAGCCAACTATCTATGGGGCTAATTCTCCGTTTCCCCGCACCTCATTGATGTCAATGGAAAGTGAGTATAAAGTGGGTGTAAAATACTACTAAACCAAAATGTGTACATGAGGCACAAGGCAATAGAGAATCAGGACAATAAAATTCCTTACATTTCTAGGATGTCTGGATCTATGGTTTTGGTTACTGCCCATCAATTTTTATATAGATTATTAAAACTATAGTAGCATTTATACTATTATTAGATAGGACAGCTTATACCACACACGTAAGAACAAATTCTACAATAACTTTGAGCCAAAGATTTCAAACTAGTTTACAAACAATTAAACTTGTTTACATTTATTAGTCCTAATTTTACCAAAGCATAAATCGCAGTTCACTGAAGTTCAAATGACTTCTATGAAGATGCACAGAAAATTAGAGTTGAAGAGAAGCCCTTCAAATCCTATCTGCCATCTTTTTCTCACATTACTAAACTACTCAAACATGTTAGAGAGTGCAACAGTCAATGATGATTCAATATAGTCTTCATTGTGGATGTCTTCTTAAACAACATGAAATGAAAAAATATATTTGGACCTCAATCTCTCAAATAGAACTATTTTCAGAGGCTTAGTGTAATGCAGTATTAAGTGAAAGAGAGAGTCTGCATTTATAACAAGGTATTTGGAAGCTATGGAGAAAGTTTAATGGCTGATGTCAACATTTTTCGGGGGAGGATGTAGCTTTTAATGAACAGCTGGTTCTGAACTAGTATCAGTGGCTGCTAATAATGAATAATTGTATGTTGTATGCCTAATTTCTAAAAAATCACTAATTATTAGTTGGTTGAATATTTCCATTTCACTGCCATGCAAATATAATGCAACAAGTTTTGTAGACTGTAACCTTAATTATTTTTAGAACAAATACTTGAAAAAAGATTTATAACTTTCATTATTTCTATACACCCATAAGAGTAGCGTTGACCTCATGCTTTCAGAATATTCAAGTCATTCATCACATGTGGCTACTACAGTGTTTATTTAGTTTAGGAAGGCTGAATAGTTAATAAAATTTTAATAATTTTCCAAATGATTTAAATTTTGCTTATATTCTGGAACCAGGAGGAGGAAAAAATGTAAATATCCCAGAGCCCAAACCTGAACTTCTTGTTTATTCCTATTATAAGATCAGCCCCACAACACTGCCCCTCACTATTGTTTTTCTCATCCTTCCTGCTGAAGTTTTGTCTCAGGATCAGTGCACAGCTCTAGGCTGTTCCGCCAAGGAGCACACAAATGAGAAAACAAGAGCTAGCAAATACTCTGAGAAAAATCAATACTAAAGTCTTTCAGGGGCTTTCATATTTTCTGCCCTGTTCAGATAAATCGTAACTTAATTTAAGAAAAAATGCTTTCTGAAAACTGCAAATAGGATGGCTTTCAAGGCATTTTTAATGCAATACATCATGGATATTATAAAAAGAGGTAACCTTTGTGGGTTAACTCTGCCTGTTATGCTGCTTTCCCATTCACTTTGGCAGCAGCACTGTTCACAATATGGCACCAATAAAATATAGAACTACAATCAGAGACACCAATTTCAATCAAAGTTTCCTGGGGTCTCCTCATAAATCCAGCACCTTTGGAATGTGCTTGTTAAAATGACTTACTTTTTTGCAGTTTGATAAAATTTTTATTGCTCAAATACAGAGTTCAAATGCAGCTCACAGACTCTTTCCCTACATTCCTAGTGAGTGCACCTTATAATTATCTGCAGCAATTGAAACTTATTGCTCTTACTATGTTATTTTGGAAACAAATGGAAGCAAGCTGCTACTTGCTTCTGTCAGCTATACCAAAGTGATTAAAAAAAAGCTTCTCTCATTTGGGTAGTATATCCGTAGGTGGGGCTGGCAAAATTTATACATAGGGAGAAGTTATAATAAAATCCTATTGTCACCTCAAGCAACAAGTCCATATATTTGATTCTGTTTTAAGTTAAAATATTTGGATGTTTCAAGTTCTACAAGTACTATAATCATATATACATAGCATCTTTAAGACAAATTTTAAATGGATTTATTTCTTCTGGAGCAAATGATACAGAAATTGCCAAATTTAGCAGTACTTAATAAAAACAAAGCAAAAGTCTCATTGAATATGGAGTTCTGCTTAATAAAGGACTGCAAAATCTGGCCCTCAGGTACTAGTTTCTCACATCCAAAATGAAATGCTGCAAGTACGTAACAAGCTTACAGCAATACTCCTTAACAGTTTGGAAAGGCAGTAAATAGTACTGTACCCAACCTAATAAAAGAGGGAGTTGCCATAAAACACAGTAACTGAAGAAGAATTTAGCTAGGACACCAGGCTTGATGTATTTCAGAGGTGTTCTGAACCCCAGAATCATGAACCTGCCTGTCACAGTTTGCCCAGAGCAATACAATGAGCTCCTTCCTAGTCCTTTAACAGCTAATTAAAGTTCAACTCAAAAACTGGCCACCCCAGCCTTTAAGCCCCATAACAAAATAGCCAGTTTGTCACATTTCTTCAAGTGAAGGTACAGAGGATGGCTAGGCTCTGAGCTGGGCCGAGGGATAGGCTGGAGGGAATTCTTCTCTTGACTCAGCTGCATCCAGCACTTCTCCATAGAAGCAACAGACAAGTCTTCTTATCTCTCCTGGCGACTCGTGATAAACACTGACTCTTCCTGGCCCTTTTTGACACTGGAGGGCCATGTCTTGTTGCTTCTGCCAATGTGGTAGGCAGTGCTTAGAGATCTAAGCTACAGATCCCCCTCTGACACTTTTTCAGGCAGGATCTGTCATGGTAGCAACACCCTAAGCAGGAGGCAGAAAAGGCCATTCACCTCATATCACACTGCCCTCATGATACTTTGATAGGTATCTTTGCCATTTTGGCCCAAAGTCTTGTAAGAATAATTTGACAGGTTTCAGCACTTTTGAACCGTTAGCCCTAAATTGGAATGCCAAACCTCATCCTAAACTGAATCCTAAATCAAATCCCAACTCCTTGTCCCATTTCCTAATAAGAAGTACCATTGCCTGCCTATGCCGAAAAACAGACGGTGCAATAGTTGGTTTTGCTGTTGACCCCAACTAGCAGCTCTCTCACAAAGGCAAAACAGACATTATGCCTGTCAGAACTATTGAAGTTTTTAAGTTATGCCCAGCCAGAGATTTTGACCAATTTGTACAATGTTTCATGAAATATACAAAGTGGAATCAATTTCAAAATATAAAACCTTCCCTGTTCCACCATGACCCACTATTACCCATTACGCTCACTTTCCCACAAAAAGCCCAAGAGTAAAGATTAGCTTTTCAATATGAATTAAAGGTCAACAAATCCAATTCCTGGAGGACCAATGTCAATAATGAGGTCTAGAATAGAGGCTCTTTCTGTTAAAAAAAAGAAAAGAAAAAAAGCAGCACATCCCACCAGCAGTCCTCCCCCAACTATACTAAAGGTGAAGGTGCTTCCACACATCACAGATGCATGAGAAGGGAGCGTGTCTCAAAGGTACTCAGGAATGAAACCATATAGGACTACACTGCACAACATAAATCGGACTCAGAAATTAACTGCAAGCTGCGACAGATCATACAACACTCTAAATGAAAATCCACACAAGTGATTTTCACATTTTTTAAAATTTCAGTCTTGTGGCACTTTTAAAGACTAACAAATATATTTTTCACATGAGCTTTCATGGGCAAAGTGAACTCAGGCATCTGATGAAGTGAGACTTCGCCCACGAAAGCTCATGCGAAAAATATATTTGTTAGTTTTTCAAACGCCATAAGACTCCTTGTTTGTTTTGCTGACCTAGACTAACATGGCTACCCCTTTGGAACTTTTGACGTTTCAGTGGTGGTGATAAAGGATAGCTCCCATATACTTCAAATTATAATAATCCAATCTGGAGATCACAAAAGTATATTTTTATGATTTGCACTGTGATCAAAAAAATCTTCATAGTTAAAAGACTCTATCGTTCAACTGATCTAACTTGGACTATGACTTGCAACAGTGGTGCTCTAACTACCTTTCTTTAAAAAAAATATTGCTCTAAAAACAATATATTGGTATTAACAATGGTATTGTTAAATTTTCAGTTCCAACTGTGATTTATGTACGCAGATTCAAGAGATTTGCTGAAACTGCATTCTTATTAGTTTGTCCCTTAAACAGAAATTGCCATTATCTCCCAACAGAGAGTTTCTGAGTATATCAGGAACAAAAGTACTTTAACAACAACAACAAAAACGAGAAGAATTTGGGAAAATTCTCTCATCTCTGAATTGATGAGGGAGAGAACTCTTATTGATATAAATAGTGATGGGAGTGAGTAAAACAGACTCAGAGCTTTAATTCAGATCAATAAGATTTAGTATTAACATTATGAAGAGCAGCTATTAACTTAAATTTTTCCAAGCATATCGTCACCATAGATAGCAGTTAACTTGTTGAAAAATACTTAGCAACTGCCTTAAACCTAACTCAGAAAATTACCTCTAGCTCGTTAACATCTACAAGTAATGACCAACTTCTAGCAATTATTGCATAATTGTAGAATTCTCACAAAGAAATGAGCATTTTGGCTACATATTCAGAGCCAGAGATTGAGGAAATATTTTTTACATGCATGCAGCATCTATCTATTTGCCAAAGTCAGTATCTAGGACACATTACTTACGTTTGAAACCATTGACGATAACTGTTCCTATATTGTACAAATAAATTATTCAGTGGCTTGTGTCCATGAAATAGCAAATAGAGATTACTAGTCAATTAAATCTTTAGAAAAATTTCAAGTGTTAATTACTACTAGTAGTAGTTGTACTACTACTACTAATAATATACTACTACTAATAATAATAATTATAACAACCACCACCACTGAGGAAAATGGCCAATGTTGAATGTCAGTTTCTTTCCCAATTATTATAGAAATGACAGGGCAGCTACTAAGTTTAGCAAAGAGCTGTTGCTTTTAAAAACCATGAAAAACACAAATTATGCTTTATGAAAGTAAAAAAATAATGGTTCCTTCAAAATTAGTCTTTATTGCAGTTAATCACCGGTTTTGTTAAACTGTTAAACATTAACCTGTCAGCTAACAGATCCAGTTGTTTATTACTTAAAGAGATTTACACAGCAAGCAGATCTTATAGGGCAGTAGGCCAAACAAAATACAGCAAAAGTATCCAAAAGAAAACTATTTCTTCAACCTCTAAATCAGCCCGTGAAAATCCCAGGTATGTGAAAGACAGTGAATGAAGGTCTTTGCATAATTTTTCCATGAAAAAAGGTAGAACTCACTGGCCTAGAGGAGCAATGTGGACTTCGAGCAGGGGTCTGCAACCTGTGGCTCTTTGGCTGCCCCCTTGTGACTCCAGGATCCCCCTGCCATTGGGGAACCCTGCGGGTGGCCCATTCCTGGCTCGAGGACTCCCCCCCCCACACCAGGGGACCCTGTGAGGGGCCTGTTTCTGGGCTCCCCCACACCAGGGACCCTGCAGCAGGCGCCTTGACCCAGTTCCCCCCACCAGAAGACTACACCCATTGCGGCTCTCAAAACACTTGGTTATTGAAGGAATTTTTTTAAATGGTTCTTCTTATGTTTTGGAAAAAACAACGAGAGTCCTGTGGCACCTTATAGACTAACAGATTTCTTTGGGCATAAGCTTTCTAACGAAGTGGGTTATAGCCCACGAAAGCTTATGCCCGAAGAAATCTGTTAATCTATAAGGTGCAACAGGACTCTCTGTTTTTGCTGTCCACAGACTAACATGGCTACCCCTCTAGACATTTCTTAATTTTTAGGTTGCTGACCACTGGTCTAGAGGAAAATGCTCACTTATGCTGGGAGCGCAGGAGAGCATCTTTTTGGTGTATTCAACCTTACACTCCAGGCACAAAGGTGGTTGAAACTTAAAATTCCCATTATGCTGAAAATTCTGAACAATGGAAAAACATTACATTTCCAATTTGGAAATTTCCAGCTGAAGGGGAACCCCAGAAAAAATATTTTGAAAAATTGAGACGTGTTTTGATTTTGGCAGTTTTTAACTTTCATATTATTTTTAACAGAATGTATATTTTAATGTAAATTTAGTATTATTATTTTACTCTTCAATTTGTTGACAAATGTCACTACTCCAATTAATACAGTGAAACATCTTAATTTTGTTTTTCAAAGTATTGCCTCTTCAATGTTGTTATGAAACCCTTAGTGCTCTTGAACAAGAAAATAAGCTAAGCACTCAGTATTAAATAAAATAGCAGCTATTTTTAATATCCTTGTGTTAGCCTGGAATCATTTTTCTAGGATATTAAAAGCAGCTGCTACTCTCATTAATACTGATCTAAGATCAAACTATTTCATTATAGCAAACAAAAGACACTTTCCAAAGGGGTAGCCATGTTAGTCTATTGTAGAAAGACAACAGAGTCCTGTGGCACTTTTAAAGACTAACAGATTTATTTATCGCATGAGCTTTCGGGGGAGAAAATCCCACTTCGTCAGACACTTTGAAGATGGGAAACTTACAAGAAGAAAAATTAATTTTCAAAAACATGCATTGCCTACAATATAGTAGATAAATAAATAACAGAGTCCTGGGGCACTTTTAAAGACTAACAGATTTATTTATTGCATGAGCATTTGTGGGAGAAAATCCCACTTCGTCTTCAAAGCGACTGACGAAGTGGGATTTTCTCCCATGAAAGCTCATTCAATAAATAAATCTGTTAGTCTTTAAAAGTGCCACAGGACTCTGTTGTCCAAAAGACACTTTGAACAAGATAATTAAGAGTAGCAAATATTTCAATAATTTTTAAAATGAAATATAAAAATAAAGTGCAATATATTAACTATAACAAATAATACACTTTTAAAACATTACACACAAATTTATATTTCATTTAAAATAAAAAACCAGGTAAGCCAGACAACCCTGGGAGCTGGGCAGCTGATTAAGGGAGCCTCTTGGTGAGCGGTGTCAGTAGCCTGCCAGGTCGGCTGCTGAGGAGCTGGGATGGATTCAGAAAACTGCCTAGCTTCAGTGAGAATTTCAAGAGATTCAACACATTCCTGTGGAATGTTTCAAATCTGTAGAATCAGCAGTTTCTGATGGAAAACTGTTCCATCAGAAAAGTTCCATCAGCTCTACTCTATTACATATAGCTTTCATTCTTTTAATAAATACACACCAACCACTAGCAGAGACAATCAGGCTTATAATTAGTAAAATGTGAATTAGTTTTAAATAAGGAATATTGACATATAATGCAGTAGCTTCTCTTTAATAGACTGAAAATGGGAATGCAGTCAGGAGACATGTTCCATTCAAGGATCTTCCATAACAATGGGTGATCATTAATTTACCCCTTAGTTCTGTACCATGGAGATGGTAATACTGGCCCACTGCAGCAAACTGCTGAAATCTACAAATGAAAAGTGCTACAGACTTGCAAAAGTATTCTTGTATTATTCATACAGACACTTATCCAGAATTTTCGCTGCTCACAACTGCCAGCAGTTGAAAACTATAATGAGGAAAATTACAGGCGCAAAACAGGAATAGCTCTTTTAAGTTGTCTGATATCTTTTGGACAACCAGAGCTTCTTGGATGGAGAAGTGGAAAAACTGTACATATTCAACATTAATTGATAATATTATTTGCTGCTTAATTAACCTTTTAAGAGTAGTAACTGTTTTTAAAAGTTTACCCATTTCCGTGGATTTGTGAAATAAAATCCGTGGGCTGCCCTTGCACACTATGTAGCTTTACTGCAGGGAAATACAATAAGACTTAAACTGTACTTAGTACATCTGGATACAGAGAAACTTCTGTAACAGTGTAATACTAGCACATATCACAGCACCAACCACCATTTTCTGCAAGGTATTGAGTGCTTCCTGGGTGGCATTGATTCCCACTGAAATCACTGGAAGATAGCAGTGTTTGGAATTTTGCAGCTTAAGGTCCCAGTTTAGTAACATTTCCTTCTTTAAAAAAAATTATATATATTTCCTTCTCCTTTTGCATACTGTCTCCAGTTAAATTAGATTTAAGATTTACAGGTCTTCCCAGAGATTATTAACACATGTGTCAAAGCCATGCTTTGAATCTCATTGGAGAAGAAAATGTACAAACTTCAACTCTGAAGTAATCTTCACATTTTTAAAGAGCAGAATGATAAAATAGTTGGTATGTTCATGAAAATGGCTGATATCTGGAAGTTTTCACCTCTACTTTTAAATCCTTTAATGATTTTTAAATTATTAGCTGAGTCTTTCTTTTATACAGCTCACACATTTTTAACAAGTAATGATTTTTTTCCTGCAATGGCTGCTTCAAACCAACAGAATATTTGCTAACATTCTATATTACACTAAGAACAGATTTAAAAAAAAAAAGAGAGTGTTTTCTACCAAGGAACTCTTTTGTATTCTAACCCACAAATTGGTTTGGGCTTTGTAGTGTTTTTAAAGCATGGGATGATCTTATTCATCCTATGTGCTGCACTCTGTGTAGGCACCACTGGGTTAGGTAAGAATCCAGAGGCAGCTTTTAACTATAAAGAAATGCAAGACTTTTTTCTTTATGGTTAACTCAAATAAGGCTGAATTTAAAGGGTCCAGATTTCTCTTCCACCTCAATAAGCAGGATTACGTTAAGATGAAGAGTGCTTTATGGGAGAGCATGAACACTTCTGCTTCGCCTCATGGTTATGGTCCACTTATTTAAATGAGTGTGTCCTCAACAATCCAATATAATGCAGAGTGTTAATAGCAAGTGTAAACTTACTGGACACAACTATTGTACACGGTATAAATATACCATCCATATCACATATACAACTGGGGTAAAATTTAGAGTCATACTTTCATAAATAAATCAGTTTCCTTACGTAACCAAGATAAAACATCCTTATAAACATGGACCAGTAATGATGCTTTCATTATCAGTGTGTAAAGTCTGAAAACAGAAAACAACCCTACTACGATGTCAATGTTATATAATGAGATGAACTACAGTATAGGATTTAACATGAAATGAAAAAAAAAAGTAAAAATACCAGCAGCTGTCTACGCACTATGATCCTCATCCCAAACCCAGGGAAGCCAATGTGAGCCTTTCTACATTTTAATGGGTATAGCAAAGGCCATCGTTTCAGAGTTTCTAATTATGAACTTGCAGTGGATCATTTGCATTAAAAATGCATGTAGCTAGATGTCTACATTCTATTATTTGTACCTGCAAGAGTGGAAGCCATTTTTGAAAAAAAGTGACCGCCAAATTAAATTAGAGACTGAAAGTTACCCAGCCTTAGTCAGAATTATGTATTTTAAACACACACACACACACACACACACACACACACACACACACACACACA
>ML685783.1:5519846-5563798 GCA_007922175.1 Pelusios castaneus
CACACACACACACACACACACACACACACACACACACACACACACACGTTCAGTTGTGGGTTTTTTGTTTGGTTTTTTTTGGTTGGTTGATTGGTTTTTTTTAAACAGGACAAAGAGGCAAAACGCATTTTGAACCATGAGAAACTGATTTTTATTTTCATCACTCTAGAACAGTACTTTTTTCACATAATTCACATTATATCTGAATTAGATTTTTAAAAGAAGAGCCTGTATGAAGTGACATAATACACTTCCAGTGGAAAGTCTATCAGACATCCCCACCCCGCTTTTGCCTGCAACAGTGCTCTTGAGTTTCATAACACGGTATATGTATTAACAATGTAACACTACAGCAGGTCTGGGCAAGAATTTATATTTCTCTGTAAACATAGGAATACCTTTATATAAAGCCAAGCCAGCGTGTTCTTTGCTAAGAAAGGACAGTAGTAAAATCAGCATGAAGCAGAGCAAGTCCATATTTGACAAATCACTCTACTAAAGACAGTGATGTCAGCTACAATAATACATTTTACAGACTGGAAATAGGCACCTGCGGGAACCTGGAATAGAGATTTGACAGATTTTATTGTCTTGGCTCTTTATCAGCAAGTTAATTACACCAGCTTTTCAATTCACTTACACGTACTACACTTAGGACCAGCTGGAGTAAACATAGGTGTATTTTGCTTGGTAAAGAAAGGTATAAGTGACAGTAGTGCTTATACATGAAAAGATAATGTTAATTACTATAATATATTCAGAAACAAAGGGCAGATTTAAGGTCGGAGGAAGGTATGCATATGGACACTCACACAGTAAAACAAAGCTTCAGGGCATTAAAACATTTAGATCAATTGTCAAATAATTGTGTGCTACCTCCCCACTACTCACCTTTACCTTCACAGCTGTAACTGTACACAGCTACTGTTGACCTTTCAATCAGATTCTCATCGTGGTGCCAGCTCACTGCCATATTCCCCATTCCAAAGTACGGCTCTTGTTTCAAGTATGGCATTTGTAGCGGATCCATATAATTTAATAACGTCAGGTTATAAGATGCTCTGTACTTCAAACTGGTGCAGTCATTCCTTGGTATATAAAAACTGCTTTGATCTTCTAAGAGGGACCCTTTTCCCTTAATAAAAGTAGGAAAATCCTGTTCTCTGACTGTGACAGCAGTATCTTCAGTTTCTTTCGTCGCAGATAAATTCTGTTCTTGCAAAGCCTGAACTGCTTCTATATTCAAGTAGTCATTAAGTTTGATTAATGCTTTACAAGCAGCAAATATTTCAGGATTGCAATATTTTATTTCATAACCCTCCATGGGCCACGGAACAGTAAATAGTCTTGTGTTTAAGTATTTGTAAGTACATCCTGGGTTTCCAATTAATATACGAGATACTGGTGTAAGAAAATCTTTTCCTTTGATCCGAACAAGATCTTGGAAGAAACAATCATGTTTTTGCAAGGTCAAAAAGGCTTCTTGCACTACCTGATGAAGTTCTTTGGGTATCTTATCAGCTTTCCTGAGGAGAAGTTTGGAATATTTGGTCTTCCACTAAGAACAAAAACAAACTATTTGTTATTTTTGAACCAGAATATAATTTAAATATCCAGGTATGTATTTTTAAGACTATGCTCATATTCACAATAAAGTAAATCTAGACTGTTTTGCAATAAGGCATTATACACTATATTTGTTTAATACTTTCACCTTATGATGTATCTTCAAAAACATATACAAGCAGCATCACTGTAATGTAGTAGACCTGCTCCACAAGCACAAAAGTAGAGTGGAGGGAAATTTCAGACAATGACTACCACCAGGGGAACCCACTATTTTTAAGGAAAGGACCACAGAGCCATCTTCAGTTCTTATGATTTCATCCACATACCACCACCCCATAAACACACAAAGCTCTGCACTGGACACATTAACTTTCTTTGGAGGTATGAAGGCTCTGAGCTGATCCCGCTAAGATTTGAAGTTAGGGCTCTAGGCCCATAACCACCACCTCTGGTCATGACTGCTTGTTACATTTTGTAAGGAAGCCACGTTGTAGACAGAATACTGGCGAACTGGATCAGTTCCAATATTAACCTCACAACACTAGTAGGAAGAAGAGACTGACTCTGGAAAGAAGGGAAGGGAGGAGAAAGGATGACTACAGCTGTGTGGTGCAATTCCTTAATGGTGACGTGGGCAACGCTTTGTAGCTATTTACAGTAACATTACTCTCTTGTATACTTTTTGCAAAACTTTTATTAAGGTGACAGGAGCTTGTGAAAGGTATCAGGCCAACAACTCCATTCTCCTGTTTAATTACTGCATGTTTGCACCATTTTTTATTTTGACCTCCTCCGTTTTAGAGACGTTAATAAGCACAAATTCAGAAGTTTCACCTTGCCCACCATATTTTTATGGGTAAAACTCTGGTGAAAAATCTATTTGTCATATAGCAGTGCCTAGAGCAGGGATGAGCAAACCCTTTGCCCTGACGGTCATATCTGCCTCTAGGTGGGCTGGAGGGGGGTGGGGCCAGGAGAGAGGAACAGCCACTGCATTCCAGCCAGGGCACCGCTGCTGAGCCAATGCAGTGGGAGAGAAGCAGCTGCTGCGCTCCAGCCGGGGCACCGTTGCTACACACAGTGGGAGAGGGGAGTAGCTGCCACACTTCACCATAGCATCGCGGCTGCAGACAGCGGACAAGGCATGGGGTTGGGAGCGGGGAAGCAGCCATGCTTTGGCTGATGAAAGGCCCCGTAAACTGGATGGCTGTAGTTTGCCCATCCCTAGTGTAGAGTCAGTTGATGTTACATACGGCATCAGATGAATCATTCGAACTGCATTCCCCCCAACACATAGGTACGTAGTCTACCACTAGATACCAGCGCTTCCCAGAGGCTGAAGTTCAGATTTGTTAAAGAGTCGGTGGCACAATAGGTGCAGTAATCTGTGCTGTGTACATTTCCTATGTGTTTCTAGTTCTCTCAGTTTGGATATCTTCTAGCTCTAATACTCCAAAATCTCTTTTAACATGTAAACTAGTATTTAGATACCAGTCAGGTGAACAAGTATAAATGCCTGTAGAGACTGCATAGATAGGATGCATTACATATATTAGCAACAGAAGCACATTCGCTGGGCAGCAAACCATCTGGAATGAAGTCCAAATCAGTAATACACACAAGTTTATATAGCTGATGCTTTAAAGAGGAGCAATTTTACAAAGCTGAAGACAATTTTGAGCCAAATTAGCTGGAAGAAAGAATTTGACTATAATCATCATCATCAGCAGCAGCAGCTTTTCATCAGTAGGCCTTTACAAAGGAGTTCAGTTTAATTATCCCTATAGTACAGAAAGCGAAACTGAGGCACAGAGCAGTGATATGTCTTGACCAAAGTTACCCAGTGGCACAGCTAGGAATCTTCTCCTGAGTCCCAGTCCAGTGCTCTATCCCCAGTAGGCCACACTGTTTGTCCACAATAATTTCATGGTAATTGGAAACTGAAAATACTTTATTGGATGCCTCAAAATGCACAATAGAGAAAGAATGCTACAATAGTTTAAAAAACAATGTGATTTAGGGGAGATGTGAAACACTTGGAGCTTCAAGCATGGGAAAGTATATGATTACTTTTTAAAGGAACACTATTTTATTTAGATTAACATGAAGAGGTATCCATCCAAGCTATGAGCATTATAATTATATAATTTAATTTTCACAATACATAATAGACTGCTCATCCTCTTCTAAGAAAAAAGATACAAATATCCATAACTAACATGATAATAAAATAACACCACCTTTATATCAGCTCATCCCTTTCCAAATCCCTGAGAAGAAAAAAGATGGACCATGACATTGCTGAAGTTGTTACCAGATGTTAGATTATTACCAAAAGGAAGGGAGTTAAACAAAACAAACAAGGAGTCTTGTGGCACTTTCAAAGACTAATAAATTTATTTATCGCTTGAGGACCACAACACAAAATCTATCTAAGGATTAGATCTATGAAAACTTATGCCCGAAGAAATTTGTTAGGACTCAGGACTCTGTTTTTGCTGTACACAGCCACCCCTCTGGAAACTGTGAAAAAAGTTTGTGGACCCCCCATTACAGAGCAAGTGCCAGTCCATTATCTTTATATTTCGTTTGTTGAAAATAAAAAAAAGCCCAACACCTACAGCCCCTCTACATGTGCAGTTGAGACAACTGCTGAGCATCCTACAGGAAGACTGCTAGTTGCAACAGAGAACGCACAAAAATACAGCACTAGTACGGCTGGGTTAGGCAACATTTAAAAATATTCCTCTCAGAAACTGTAACATTACAACACCCATATAACTAAGAAGAGGAAATAATACAGTAGCAATCAAGAGCAGTAAAATTTTTATTTTGTGCAAAAATTTGCAACGCCTTCTTTGAAACACTCTGGGATTCCCAGTCTACTTCACTGCAAATAAAGTGTAGATCTGAAGTGTATCTTGCTCACCTACAGAAAAGTGACTGTATAGGATTTAAGGCCGGTGTACTAATGAGCTGTTATCCTGGAATTCTAAAAGTATAAAAACACTTATCAGAATGATGCTAAGGCCTTGTACACACTGCAAAGTTATTGCGCGATAACGCTCGTTATTGCGCAATAACAGACACAGCGTCCCCACACAAATCCATGTTGTTGCACGGTAACAGCCGTCTTACCGCGCAACATGTAAACCACCAAAACAAGGGTGGTAGCAGCTACTGCGGAACAGCTGTTCCGTGATAGTTCGTGTGTGTGTACGGTTGCCGCGCAATATGAAACCTCCGGAAATGTCCCAGAATTCCAATTCCACCCCTTCTGCACTTCCTTCTGCACTCTGTGGCTGTGACGTGACTGTACCCGCCCTCCCATCATTCCCGGGAATTTAAAAGTCACGTGGTTTTTGTAGCGCAGGATCGTGTACACACTCTGCCGCTTGTGACGGAACAGAGGACCCCCCCCCCTGCAATTCGCAATTTCACAAGAAACCCAATTGAATTGTGGAAACCTATCCCACAGTTCCATCCATCCTGATTTGGTGCTAAGAATCCTGGGTAGAAGGAGAGTAGCGCTGAGCACCATGGGTAAAGTCTTGGCTTCTCATGGTGCATTTGCAGGGGGGGGGGGCCTCTGTTCCGTCACAAGCGGCAGAGTGTGTACACGATCCTGCGCTACAAAAACCACGTGACTTTTAAAGCGCAACGGGCTTGTTGCGCGATTATTCCTGTAGTGTGTACATGGCCTAAGAAAGCACATAAGCAATATGGGATATTTGTTTAGGGAAAGGATTTTTGTTGATGTTACTGACCTGTTCCAAAGCTGTTCAGTTTACTAGGACTGTTTGAATGAATACATCTAGTGGGAAAATCTGGCAGAAACTTTCATCAACAGCCTGCATTTTTGCATGTACAAACAAAAAGTTTTAAATACTAAAGAATGACTGTAAAGGCTGGTGATTGTTCCTCTGTGCAATGTATGTGTTCAGTCTCTCTCCTTCCCTTCACATTTTCTTTATATTCTGCTCTAAATTATGGTCTTAATTGGATTAGTTACAGCTTTCCTACCTAGCCTTGACGTTTCTCATTCTGACATTTTAACCCTACTCAGCCTTGGACAGAAGCTGCCAGATCACTTAACAATGGTCCGTACCATCACGAAAGGGAAGAGTCCATCAAGCAACTGGGTCTATCTTAACATTACTATCTTTGAACCAGACAATAGTACATCCTCTTTTTAGCCTGAATTCCTGATCACCTAATGAAAGAGCCACTGTCTCCAGCCCGAACCCACACAATCACAAACACTATTCCATCACATAAAAGATGCAAGCCATAATCCTGTTCACTACCTAACTATATTTCTATCTCCTGTCTCTCCAAATTTAAACAGTTAAATTTAGTTTTGTAACTTGCTATTATTGTTGTTACATGAATCACACGAGTAAAGTTTCATGCAAAGAAATAAAAGACAACAATATTTCACTCTCCTCTTAAAACACAGAACTAATGTGTTCTGCATTTCAGTGCCAGCCAAATCAGAAGCATGTTACCTTTGGCTTGTGCACCAAGATTACAGGCTTAAAAACTGTTTTATCAATATTTCTTACATGGTGTCTTAGTGTTCTACCCTAAAAAGCACACACTGGTATCTCAGAAGAAAAGAGAAAGTGGAAACACATTTCAAACATATCACCTGAAAATACTGTTTGGTATTCTTTAAATCTCCAACCAGCTGTCATACTATGTTCTGCAGAAGGAAAGCATTAAGTGATCAGAAAACAGGGTAAACACTGAATTCATATTGAAGAACATGTTGGTTTAAAAATGATGACGTGCTGTACCCTGTAAATCTGACAGAAGATGTTAAAGGTCAGTTCACTATTGATGCTGCCAGAAGCAGTTATGTAACTGATAACTTCCAGAATGAACATGAACGTTCCTTGCATAAGTCTTCATAAGCATATTACATAAATAGTATTTAAAATCAGCTACGTTGTAGAGTCTAACATATTTGTTTTCAAGAGACAGTGTGACCCCACCACACAAGTAGCTGGCTAGAGCTGCAAACCAGTGAGTAGATCCCCAATAAGCAAATTGACACGTATTTTCCACCATGATATGTTAAGTTTCATTAAGTTTCAAAGGTATTTGTTATGTCCTCTGATTACTAACTTTTTTCCGATGTTTTTCTCAGATGCTGTTCACACCTTAGTTTCCAAAACGACACTGCTTTAAGAGGTTTGTGGTCCCATTCTAAAATCCTTGATCAGGCAAAACGCCCACTGAAAAGGGAGCTCAAGGGAAGTACTTTTTAACTAGAGATTTCAGGATTGTGCTCAGAGAATATTTCCATGCCTGTCAGTATGCAATAACTTTTGAATCATACTCTACACCTAACCTTTCCAACATCATTTTTTTCCAAACTACGTTACTTACAAGAGGGAGATTCTTAAATGAGAGGTTTTTCAAAACAATAGCCATACAAACTAATCTATAGCATATCATCATCCATTTTGGGTTTGATTTTTTTTTTTTTAGTGCCCCTCTTTTTCCCACCCTAAGTACATGCAGGGCTATTTTTGTGCCAGTACACACTGGTACGGCATACTGGCATCTATTTTTTCCTGGCCGGCTGCTGGGGATAGAGATAAGCAGGGGAAAGGAGCGGATTTCCTTTCTCCTGCTGACCCCGGTCCCCACCTAGGCAGCGGGTTTGGCATGGGACAGGAGCAGCGTGCTCCTTGCCCCTGCTGATCCCGGCCCCCAGGACCACACGCTCCTGCAGCTGGCCAGCCCCGCTGGGGGCTGGGATCAGCAGGGGAAAGGAGACCCGCTCGTTTCCCCTACTGACCCCAGACTGCAGCTGGGCAGCAGGCCTGGCAGGGGAGAGGAGTGGGCCCCCCCAGGAGTGCGCGGCTCCTGCTGCTGGCCAGCGCTGCTGCCCAGTTGGGGGCCAGAATCAGCAGGGGAAAGGGTGGGTATCTTTTCCCCTGCTGACAATCCCCACCCACGCACCACTCCTGCTGGCCAAGTACTGGCACCTTTTTTTATTTAGAAAAAAAGCACTAAGTACATTTAGGTACTATGGAACTAATCTTAGCGGTAGGAGTGCGACTTTGTCATCCACAGGTGCTATTTAAGTAAAAATGTAAAATTTATACCATGGTTATTAAATGAAAGGTGTTTGTGAGGTTTGTCAGTACCACATACATGTGCAAATGTATGTGTACACAGGCACACAATACAGGAGGCATATGTTATGTACATACATTGCAAATGTAGTGACTAATCCTTCCAGCGATATAACAGTTCAATAATTATATCACCTCCTGGCAATCAGTTTTACCGATATTCACTTGGTGCCTAAGCCAATGCCTACTGATGTCAATGGGAGACTTTCAATTGACTTCAATATGCTTTATGCAAGATCCTTCATCTTTTCAATATCGCTAATTACTTTAATTCAGTCAGATTTAATTGTTTATCTTGTTCACAAGGCCCCTCTACCTGTATGGATACTGTGAAACTCCACTTAGCAGCGTAAGCTCAACTGTGTCTTCCCTGTCAGCTCTGCAAGGAAGGGGTAGGAAGTGTGAAAGGACACACAGCTGGGCACAAGCTATCAGGCGGGTATTATGTTGGTATAAAAGGAGAGAGGAGCAGACAGTAGAGGATGTAACAGGATCAAATAAAATGATGATTGGGTTAGACCTAAAAGGGGCAAGAACTTTTACTTAATTTTGGTGAGACACTGGAAAGAGGGGAAAAAAACAGAAAGGAAATATTAATCATCCATCCCCTCCCCTCCCCTCCCCTCCCCCCACACTTTTTGTGTGTGTGCGTGTTAACAATAAAGTATAAGCTACAAAAGATCAAGTGACTTGCCCGAGATCACACAGAAAGTCTGTAGAACTGAGCCAGGAGTTGAACCTAAACCCCAGTCCAATATCTTATCCACAAAGCCATTCTTCTACTCTGCAATATGGAATGCTGATGTCTTAAAATTCTTACCCATGAGGTCCTGCAAAAAAAAAACAAACCCCCAAAACCCTCCCTTCCTGCAGCACAACATTCAGGCTGTTTTTTTTTTTTTGCTCCTATATGCATCTTTGAGCCATATGTTGATACAAGAAAGTTGACATGGCTGTAATGTAGGAACTCTTGCTACAGTTGTTCAGGCTAAGTAAGAGATTCCTTTTCATGTCTTTCATCTTACAGATGTGTTCCAACTTTAGTGTGACTGAACTTACAATTCTTTCCATATGTTTTCTATTTGACCTGAGAAAGGTCCAAGATACACGTAGCAGTATTCTAGTTATTTAATGATACGCCTCGGCATACTAATTTGGTTTAGTTATGTGACTATTGGGCCTGTTTTCGCTTTCTTTAAGTTTCATTAAAGGCATGCATTCTGGCTTTTGTGTTTCAGGTTCTATGTCAGGTCTTAAACATTGTGTATTGTTTATGACTAGAATTAAACCACATATTCTAAATATCAACTTCCACTGATTTCAAAAGGATTTCATACCAAAAATTCTTCATTCTGCTTTGTTCTGACTGAGTGCTGAAGGATCTCACTTTCTATCAAGTGCTGCCCTGCAAGTACTTCAGACACCATCTACTTCAGTCTCAGAAAGGAATTAGAAGAAGTGACATTTTAGTCTTATCGACTCTAATTGTGCACCAGTAAAGAAAGATTTGTTCTGCTGTTTGGTAAGAATGCTCAATCACATTTAATACAAACAAGGTTAAAAATAAGATACAGTACCACTTGGTGGAATTCAGCATCTCTAGGAGTCAGATATGGAAGCCAACGCTCTCCAAGTTCTTCAAGAAGCTTTAGTTTCTGTTTTTTTAAAAAAAGTATGATATGAAATTAGGTCAAAGAAAACAGTTCCAGTTAAATAATAAACTAGATGCATTAGTAATATAACAGTGCAGAAAATCAGAAATGTCTCACTGGCCACTATTTCAGGAAATGTAATTTAAATAAACAAATCGGGGGTGGATGTTTTGAGTTTCACCAGTTTTGATTCAGTAGTCTCAGAATTAAAGAGAGTACTTCTTGGTATCCGCAGTTCTTTCTTAGGAGAATTGCCCTTATTACACTAAGAAATGTACACTCATCCTTAAGGTCCTGCAGAACTTTGCTTGGTTTAAATGTTAGATCTTATTTATTTCTTTGGTTTTTAGTTTTTTATTCAAATTCTGGGTCTAATGGATTTAAAGCCTAATATATTTCAGGCTGTAGTTTAATAACACACTCTAAACAATACTGAATTTTGTCTTAGCTTCTGTGTCTGATATAGTGTCTGTTGGTTCCTGCCAAGCAAAAAAGAGGAGGAAGTTTAGTCCTCTTTACTTAATCTCCCGTTCAGTCTTCCAGCCTAACTCCATGTGGACCAGGAAATCCTCCTGCCCAAGGAAACAGCTCTAAAGCTTGCAATCATCTGCCCACCACCTGATTGTAAAAAGGGGTGCTTTCTCCATTCTACCTCGTCCCTTTCCTTCTCATGGCTTTTCTATTATCTTTGTTTATTTCCTACTGATTGGAGAAATTATTTTGACAGAACTAGCAACTTTATGAGTAAAATGAGAATGTTGTGGTGGGTAATCCACATATTAAAGAAAATGATTAAGAAAAGAAAAGCAGGTTTGTATAACCTGCAATTCTCCTCCATATTTGTGTTAATAAAACGGATAGCAGACACTGGGTGTGTTTATTATGGAGTTAGCACCTTATATCATGAAACAAAGAATTTTTGAAGCAATAATTCTTAGACCATGACAGGCTCATGCACATTCTCCCACATCAGTCAAATACCGTCTCCACCTGACCCTGACGTAAAGAGGAGAATACTGAGAGAGCATAAAATTACGTTTAACATTTGCCTATCCTAGTACATCTCATCTGTCTCTCTCTTTTACCTGGCAAGTATTGCAACTCATGCAGCACTGAGCATATCTTTCATGGTTCACAAATAACTAATAACAGCAGTCAGAAATGCCACAAGAGGCTAAAAGTTAGCCTTAACATTTGAATACAAGGGGCTTAAAATCATTAATGTATCTTCTCCTTAAAATATTTTCTACCATATGAACACAACTATGAGAAATATTTAAGTTTCTCAGCACACTAAAAATGTTCATGTGGTACAATAAAAAATACATGCATACCAAATGCAGAAATGTAATAGATATTATAACCATGTTAAAACTGTGAACCAAATCAACAAGTTCAACTCAAATAAGAAAAATCATAATTAATAGTTACACTTTCTCAGTTCACCTAGTGCATTCCTCTTCCAGTGGAAGATTATTCCCTATATCTCTTAAAGTGCTTTCTCTAGTCTACCTGCAAACGGTCCACTTAATCAGGCTTTCGCAACTTTCCGCATTAAAATATTCCATGGACTACGAGACTTCAACATTTTCTTGATATTCACTAGTTTTTATAATCTCATTCCATTGCCCCGAGTTAACATCTCCCAGGTGCGATCCTAAATAGATCCTCCCCATCCTCATGTTTGCATCCTGAGAGGAATGAAATGTTACACAGACCAATATCTGATCTTACCACAAAAATAGAGACAAGACAAGACAAAACTATTAAGAACACAAATGAAATGCTAGAGTATAAAAGACAAAATATAAATTTTCACTATTGCCCTGAGGTGACTGCATAAAGCAAATAAAGTGCATGCTTCAACTGTGGCGGGAAAGAGGGAATATTGTCATTGAAGTATTTTAACTAACAGATCAGTCCATCAGTCTGAACCAAGAGCAAGTAGCACAGACTAATCTCACGACTCACTAACTACCGTTCACTGATCCTAACTAGACTGACAAGAACAGCATTGATATTTACAAATTGGAAATGTACTCTGATCTCTCAGGTTATTGTTTTCTTTGGGAACACTTCATAATCTGATGATGCATCACTGGTGAAACCAAGCATAATGTAATTTTAGATTAATCTGGCAGAAAACATAGCAGTGTGCTGTATATTCCCAAACAGTCATTCTTTCAGGTTGCAAAAAACATCTATGTCTTTTATGTTAACATTATTTGTTACATTGAAAACATTGGGGTGGCTTTGCTAATTTTGCAAGATATAAATATAACTTTTTGCTTATTGTTTACAATAAAAGTATATTCATCTGGGGGAAAAAAAATCAAAGCACAAGACTAGCAGACAGAGGCAAAACACCAGACAATTTCTTTATCAAATGCCAAACTCCTGGCAAAAGCACACAATATTAAAATGCACTCTTGAATGTAGGTAGTACTAGTTCACGTTTGGTTGTCAGATCTGGCTAAGTGCTGCTTCTTGGCTTGATGTACAGACAAATACACACAGCTGGGTGGTAGAACACATTACTCTTCTCATATACAAAAAGCAGTCACACAGATGTCAAATACATCAACCTATTCACAAATTCCTCTAAAATATGAAAAAGAGAGGGGGAAAAAAATCAAAGACCCAGCTACACAAGCTGGCTGCAGACTCAGCATAAGGATTGTTATATAAATGTTGTATTTACCAGGAACCTCAACACGTGCAGTAAAGGTGTACAGATCTTTAAAATATACATGTTGCATTACCTATTACTAGGTAGCTTTAAGAGATACTTTTCTACATTTGATTCCTAATTTTAAAAATCTTTGTAATTAATGAGGCCTTAGAAACAGAATGTTGATATCTGGTTTCAAATAAAATCTCTGTTTCTCTTCCAATTAGCGTTTACACTCAGACTGTTGATACGTGGTAATTACTTCTTGCTTACCTGTATCATCATCATGCACTGTCTGGAATTTAACATACACTGCTCCTCTGTCTTCTGAGATGGGAGTGGATCTCTGTGTAAATACATTATTTCATGGATTGCTATGAATGTTAAGAGATATTATTTAGGGAAAGAGGTGTGGGGCTGAGTACAGGACTGAAAGCCAGAAACACCTGATTTCCAATTCCAGCTCCAACGTTTGTAATAAACTAGCGCTGTGCTCAAGTGTGAGTGCTGTTGTCTTCTAGTGGCCGGCTCATAGTGAGGATAAGGAATGTGCTACCATCAGTTAAGTGAATTCTCCATTAACTTGAGTGATAGAGGACTGTGTTTCTATGCAACTTCCTCCATACAATTTTTTTTATGACTATATCCTTTTCCTAGCAACTGATTCATGTACTAGTGCATGCAGGTAGCTATTGTTAAGATACAGGAAATGACCTGATGAGAGGTGGAACCTTTCTCCATAACTATATGTGCATTTGTTGGCAGCAGGAAAAGTAACTGCTGCAGAGTAATGCCCTATCTGTTGCACAACCAAGAGCATAATGAAGTCATAACAAAAGCGCACAGACTGAATTTACATCCTGAAATACAATTCGCCTGGTTAACTATTCACCAGTTAAGCAGAAACAACACTTAGGGACATTCTCCAGCCAGGCAGCATGGCTATACAAAAATTATCTGCCTGATGCATCATCACTCTATTATATCATCAATACTATTTCCAAATGGATCTCTCTCTTTCTCTCAGCTGTAAAACTATATAACACATAAGGACTCTATTCAGTGTATGTGCTATGAAAACTAAATAGGGCCTAGTCTTTTAAATGAGAATTCCTCACCTGTGCAAACACCACCATCCAGGAAAGCCAGAAGATTTACACACCAAGACCTTGGTGTGAACTTGTACTGAAGATCACATTTAAATAAAAATGATTTAAATGAAATGTGATGTTATAAGGATTTCTTAACCATAAAACTTCTTTGAAAATGTAAACCAGCACAAGTTACATTATATCCTACATTGCAAAATTTATGCATCATTTATTGAAGAGAGATTTTCTCACACAAATAGTGTCTGATGTCAAAGCAAGCAAAATTTGCATCTTAATGAGGCATTTAAATTTGGATTAGGGTGCTTTCAGAGAATTCGGAGAAAAGAACCATGACTCATCAATGGAGGTTACTTACTGTAACAAGAGATTCTTTGAGACGTACAGTCCCGCTCTGGATTCCAAATGTCGGTGCACATGAGCGTCATGTGCCAAAACTGTAGTAGCATCCGTGAAGCCATGAGTACATTGCCATGTGGTAGATTTGAGGTATTATGAGGCTGTGCAGGTCAATGCCACTCCAGTCCCCTCTTACCAGCAGGCAAGAAGCCCACAGCAGAGGGGATGCAGAGCAGATATTGGAACCCAGATGGGAACCACACACTCTGAAGAAACTCCACTGACAGTAAGTAACGTCCGTTTCTTCTTTCAGTGAAGGTCCCTATGGAGATTCCATAAATGGGCAGCATGTGGAGACGGGCGCGAGGGCTCACTGGAAGTCCATCTGCAGGACAGCCCAATCAACTGCCACATCTGCTTTTGCTTGCAAGGCCATGACACAGTGAGCGGTAAAGGTGTGAACGAAAGGACCTCGTGGCCGCCCTACAAATATCCAGCCATAGGATGTCGTTAGGGGCAACCACTGGTTACCCCTGCAGATTCGTTGAGGACCGCTTCTGATCTGGATTGAGCTAGTGCTAACTTGGCTTGAAGCCACTCCAGTGCAGAGTAGGCTGGGACCCAGCTAACCTTGAAAGTGTTGACTACAAGATAGCAGGTTGTTTTCTGCCAGAGCCACCATGGGAACGCATTCATCCCTGGAAGGGGAGTGGGGCATGTGTGTGTTAGGTATATGAGAACTGGGAGCAACCTTACCTGGGACCCTGATCCCTGCTGGGTGCCCAGGGCCCTCCCCACGCTGGAGCAACGCTCGCTATAGGCCCTCAGGTACAGGAAATAGAGGGTCAGGGGTTGCCCCGTAGCAGAAGAAGTGTGAGCATTTGATTCTCAGCTTGTCTGCTTGCGGGTAATGTATACTCTAATGCTAAAGTGCTGAACGGCTTATTATATCAATGCAATGAAGCAACATATCCATGCATCGGGTGTGGTTTCACTGAGTGTACCCAAGACCCTGCTGAGGGAAGGGCCCTTCATATAACAGATGTCCGAGAGAATGGCAGACATGAGGTCATACACCCACATGGAGTGGGAGGTGACTCCAGAGGGTGTACAGACATGCGAAAGGGCACAACTTTCTATGATGCAGAAGCAGATCCATTTGGAGAGGTGCTTTGAGGCTAGGGCACAGCCTTGGCAGTGCTCCGCAACAATGAGGAAAAGTTTGGGTGAGACCCAGAGAGCGAGAGTGCACTGAATAACTATGTACCATGATAACTATTACAACAGTTCATTTGGATGAAGAGAGGCTGCTTAGCAAGCTAAGAAAAGGAGGAAAAGGTTTCTGGCTCTGGCTTGGGGCAGTAAAAGGGAACTGAAGTGGTAACAACCGGCACAGTCTCGTAAGACCGCAGACGCACCACGTGCCTGATGAATAACGAACACGCAGATCGACAGACGCTACTACAAACATTTCTGGCTCCGATGCATGTGCACTCACATATGGAATCCACATAGGGACCAGCACTTTTATCCCTCTGAAATGTCATTTCAGAGATGCCTATGACCTTTGTATCTAAGTGCTGACTAGTACAGATATTTCCACTTTTGGAATAAGTTAAATAATAGAAATGAAATACTTGGCTATTACAAGTAATTGACATTAAATTGATATTTTCCCCTTTTAGAAATGACAGCTATCAAATCTGTTGACAGTTACCAGAGAAGAATACAAAAATCACAGAAATGGGTGTACACTGCTTGAAACAGGATTAACATGACCAAATTGAATGACCCAAACTAATTTAAAAGAGTGACCAATTTAGAAAAAATCTGGTGCATCAGTTAAAGATAGCCCTGGGCATTTTTCTACCAGGTATTTCTCATACATGCAGGATGCTGCTAGAGAATAAAAGATCACCTTCACTACACCAAGGAATTTCTATGGTTCTGAAGCAACATCATAAACGTATAATAAGTCAGTAACACAATTCCAAAATATAGCCTACAAATAACAATTCCTTCTAAATGATAAGAATTATTGACCTATAGTGATGCAAAAATCCTTGACTTTAATGAATCACACAGCCAAAATCCTGTACAACATTTTGAAAATATAGGAGATGAAGTTCAAATAAATGAAGAAAGTTTTGAGAAAGCTTGAGTGAGAGGGTGGATCGTTCTTCCACTAAATCCCTCCCCATTGTTCTCACAGCAGGATTTGCAGAGCAACACATCACTGGACTGAGAGGTCAACCATCATATGAATCATTGAGGAAACTTTGGATTTTTCTCTCTTTTATGTGCAGGTGATCTTTGAGAGAAATGAAGGCCTAAAATGAGTAAAGCAATGCTATTGGTCTTAAACTGGAGAATACATCAGTGCCACTAGATTCACTACTAGGTAAAGGAGGTGACAGAAAACGGACTGAATGCCCTAAAAAAATCCCTATTGATTCTGCTCAGAAAATGGTGAAGGAATAAGGGCAAAAAGAGTAAGAGAAGACAACCACCTAATGTGTGCTGAAGTGAATAAAGCTAGTGATGCCTTTCTCCTCGGCATCCTCTCCCAAAAACATTAATTTAAGACTAGATAAGAAAGATGATTTATCTCAGGCTGGCTGGGAGCACTGGCAGTAACAGAAGGCTCCTGCAAACATCGATTATGCAGCTGAGACTATTAGAGACTCATGTGGTGTCAATGGACTCGCTGAACAAGTACCAATGAAGCAGGCAGCTAATTCTTGATCCTCTACTAAGAGCAAAGAGCTTTTTGCCTGGTGAACTGCAGCAGAAGCTCTGTCTCCAGAATGTTATGTTCATCCTCCCACATCATTTGGAAAAGGGAATTCTCATGATTTAAAAAGAAAAATCCCCATATCAAACTCGTCTTCAGTCCAAGCACACACTTGCATATTCTCAACATGACTAGCAGCATACAGTATACAAGTAAAAATCTATCACACCTCAGAAGAAAAAAGCATTTAGGAAGATGGTACAACACAGTGAAATGACCCAGGTTCTTTATTAAACCTATTGCCACATATTCTTAACTGTTCATCATCCTGTTCCCTTGTTGTTTTAAAATAAAATCTTGCATAAATCACTTATTCTTTTGATTTTTTTTTTTACACATAAATATCACTTTTAAAAATATACACTCTGTTTCAGAAACATACAGGAAATAGGAGTCTCTTATGCACTTAAACTATAAATTACTACGGAGGGAAAAATGGAGGTGTATGGATATCAATCCATACACACGAGCTATTTATTTTTTGTACAGGTGATTAAAAGGCATCTGAAATTGCATGAAGGGCTGGACCATGTCCCACATGCCAATACAAAGCAACAGAGTGGGTATAAGACTAAATTGTCACCACTTACGCACAGGAAGAATGGATGCTCAACAAAAGCCTCTGTGTCCCCACCTTTGCATAGGTGGCCAGAAGCAGATGGAGCCTTGCTTGCCCTCCCCAACATCCGTGGCAGCATAATTATGGCAGTGCTTCAGGGAACAGATACTGTGATAAGCATAGGCCTGTTGCAATTTACTTCCTCCTCAGAGCATAGAAAGGATGTGGGTGACCTGGTGACACCCCAGTCACAACCCTACACTTGGGCTGCTCCAGGAGAAGCGAAACAAATGTTCTATTACCATGGGTGGAATCACAGACTGACAGATTAGCCCAAAGTTATTAAATAAGTAATTTGAAATAAGGTATTAGAGTTGGTTTAATTTGTTAACTTTCTGAGACACCATTTGATAAAGTTCCATTTTGTTATGGTTTCTTGACACAGATACTGATTATTATAATGAGGTTTGTTTGTAATTTCACCGGTCCGGTTTAATGTTACTGAGGCATGTGTACTTTCAGTTTACTCTTTCAATTCTGTAGCTACTGAAAATGTATTTGTGCTGACTTGTCTGATAGAAAGTAAATACTAATTGCAAAGTAACAAATCTGCATATTCAGATTCATCCACGCTTGCAATCTAATTTAATTTTCTGAATCATAATCTGACATGTTATAATGACTTACAGTCTGTAATTTAACTGCTGCCTAAATTTTATTTCGATTATTTGTTTTTTTAATGAAGAGATGAAATACTTCTAGGCATATTCCCCCAAGATGTCACAACCTTAAAATGAGAAAAGATCTGAGAGAGAGAGAGAAGAGAATTAGACAGAGCTTCTCATCTGAGAGCCTGAATCTCCCTTCTGCTTAGGCAAATGGGAGTAGGTCAGTGTCGGACTGTAGCACAAAGTGCAGAGGGGAAGACACAGCAACTCTATGCATGCTCCCGATTCTGAGAGACCACAGAAATGCCTTGTGTAAATTCCATGCTTTTTCAGGTCATAATCGAGTGGTCAGAGGAGCAGTACTGCATGGCTGCATTAACTACACTCTGTGGGTTTTACTCTCCTCTGAGAAGAGAGCAGTGAATTAGGACTCACTTCAGCAAAGCATGTATGTACATATTTAAGTCTCATTGAGTTCAATGATGCCTAACTAAGGAGGCAGAGAAGAGGAAGGAGAGTCAACAGAAGCAAAACTCCCATGAAAGACGTTACTAGAGGGAGGGCCCTGCCACCAATCTCCAGAGTTGCATTGATTGTGTTTTGTTTTCCCATAGCTCATCAGAAAGCAGAGGCTATTCCCCAACTCCTGAGGATGCAAACTCCTCTTCTCTTGAGAAGATGATGTGGCCCCAACTCCATGAAGTGAACTCCTTTGAGTTTTTGAATCTCTCCCCCCCCACACCTGCTTTGGTGCTTCCTAATGGAAGTGTGCATTAGTCCCTTTTAAAAGTGCAGTTGAATATGAATGTTACTTCAGATGCTATCTATCTATGGCCATCCAATATTTTGACAGATGAAAAGAAAAACAACAGTCAGTCATTCCGAGGTGCTTGGCAGTGCTGTGAGAGAAGAACCCAACATATGAGCGGCAGATCTTCCCACAGTGGTTACTGGTCCAGTCACCAGATTGAGGCTGGTGCACACACTGCTCGCTGGCTTGCCTACAGGCCTCAGCCTGGGCTCTCTGAGTCAGATTATATATTAGTGTCAGATTACATATAAAACCATAATATAAAACCTAAACAGCCTCACTGTTCAAAATGTTGTCAGGCTTGTCGGATTTATAAAAAGAAGGTGGGATAGTTATATGGGCAGAACTTGAAACTTTTTAAACACACTGCTGAACTCCTTCCTAGAGAGGCTCCCTCACTTTACAAGATCTTTCTCAAATTTGGCCCCAAAATGCCTTATGTTTTAAAAAAATACTATTTAAAAACTTGGTCTAAGGGTCTAAACCACTAGATGCTTCATATTGATATGCTACTTGCACTCATTACTTACAACTGTTCTTTCTTTCAGTTAATGGTCTGATTGGGTGTAGGGAGAGAATGAGGGAGGGAGGATTTAATTGGTATTATATACCTTTGAAGCTGCAAATCTTTAAATTTAAGAGGGAGTCCATTATAGCTGCTGTCCACTAATTATCCACAGAACATAATCTATGAGGTTATGAAATGACTTCCAGTTTCACAGTTTTGAGATCTCATTTGTTAAATTCAATCCAACCTCAAACTTGGCATAAAAAGTCTCAGATCTGGACCCCCAAAATGTGTTTTTAGTTCTATTTTAATTAGTTTTAAAGTTACAGTTATCAGTAAAAAGATCGGCTTACTAGTTTAAGAAGTTTATTTTCACTCATGTAACCTAAAATAAAGGTCTGATTTGAATAGAACATAGCCTGCACATACAAAATCTTTGCAAAGGACATGTTTACATTAGACATTCTTTAGCTATCCTTTTGTACAAAACAGCTCTCTTTACTCATGTGTGATCAACACTGGACCCTATAATTATGGACCATTGTGTTAGCTGAGAGGCTTTCAGCTTTTACTGTGATTACTCCCAACAGATGGCTTACAAAAATCTGGCAAGTCTTAGCCACACAAAACAATTAGTCTTAAGAATGATCCATACTGTAGATATATGAGCACATGGATTCCTTTAATCACTTATGCTGAAGACAGGCTGGGATTAAAAAATCAGAAGTCTTCAAAAACCCCACTCCTTATTAAGTCCCTATGAACTCCTATTTGTTTTGTACCCCATGATTACATTTTTTTTTAAAAAACTGCCTTGACCAGCTCTTTCTGTGAGTCCTCTTTCCTCTCCAATTTTCTATAAAAATCCCTGCTGGCTCTATGCTTGGCCTTCTTGCCTCCCTTTACAACTTTAGTATAGGTGGCCTCATCATCTTAGCCAGTAACAACTACTAGCTGTATGTTACCTTCCCAATCTTACGCAGACTCCCCCAAAAAATTCTGCATCTGGATCTTGGCCTGTACCTCAGGCCATCTTCTCTTGGAAGTCTAACTGTCAACTTAGATATAACATGGATTGTCCTCAACTTTAATTGTTCCTCCTAAGGTCTCTCTCATTCTCTGTATCTGCAGACAACATGACCCTCCTCTGTCATTCAGGCCAGCAATTGGGGAGTTGTCTTTGATGTCCTCCTTCTTCCCACCTTCATATCCAAGATGGCTCCAAGTTTGGCTACTGTTTCCTAAATAACACTTCTAAAAGTGTTCTGAAAGGTCCACTATCCCTACTTGTTAAATGTTTATTTTTACTACATGTGTTCAAATAAAAGCATTTTGAAATTTTGTGTCTTACTTGCTTCTCACATAAATTTCAAGCCATTGTAACTCCACTGCCTTCAAAAGAGTCAGTTCTTGTTTTATATCATTAGCTAGGAGAAAATCAAGTGCACTGTGTATAGCAAGTTTTGGGAAAACAATGAATTTTGTCTCATTTTCCCTAAAAAGTAAAGTATAGAATTTTATAGATGAGTACAGAGAGGTTTAGCGACTTGCTCAAATTCACATGGTTAGTGATATAACTACGGAAAGGTAATCCTCTAAAAGTACAGGCAAAAATGTTGTTTGCCTTCTACTTCTCCTTTGGGGGCCTGATCCAAACCTCACTGAAGTTAACAAAAGTTTCCAATAGATCAGGCCTTAGACAAAACACATAGTTGGATCATATTAGTCTCTCCTGTGTTAATGGCTTACAGTTTCACATAACTCCATATAGACAGTATAAGACAGCACAGTCACTATTTCATTTGGGACAAGTGTTAATTGGAAAGAAGCTGGTATCACTGTATGTTTAAGGGATACTGACATTCAAATATTTTTAAAACTTCAGTTTCTGATAAACAGCATTCTAAAAAATAAATCCTGAAAATACATTTTAAAATTCCTGAAAAAAATCAAAAGAACAGCTTCTTTGCTCCTCTGAAAATTAGTGTTTTAGCAAAGGAAAAACTGACTAACTATGAAACTGACTATACCCAAAATGCTATCAAATGCACAAAATAAGCAAACTAAAAATAAGGGGTTTTTTGTCTCCTAGTTTTGTTTTATAACATTAGATATACCTTAAAACTATAGTAGTTACAAAGACTTCAAGTAGAGGTGTGATTTTCAAGTGCTACTTTAACCTTCTTGGTTTTCCAAGTGTTACCTATTAAAACATATTAGTAACTGAGATCATTCAAATGGTTCACTGAAATCAGTTCAGTCAGAAACGAATACTGAGCACTAAGAAAAAATTGATTCTAAACAGCAAAAGTGCATTTCTGTATTTTTTCTATACAGGGCATTATCACAAAGAAGATTTTAGATAATCTCTTCTCCATTTTGATTCAAATGTACAGTTATATTTTCAATTTCCTTACATTATTCTCACATTTACCAACAGTTAGACTGTCTGTGCTGCCATTCTTCCTGTAATCCAATCTGTCAAAAAATACTGGCAGACAGAACACGACACATTGCATTGCACTTGGGACAGTACAGCTCACCTTTCTTCCCCGTATCATACATCAAACTGGCTTTATAGGTTCTTAAGGCCAAGAATCCAGCGATTCCATCTAGACTAATATGAATCAAATTTCATGATCAAGGATTATACAAAAATACTTAACTATTCATAATTTATGTTCCCAAAATGCACTCCATTTCAGAATATCTGCTGATTTATGGTATCATTGTACATTTTACTGTCCCTTTAAACAAATCAGTCAGATTACAACGTATATAGGACTGAAGCTAACTGATTTGATTCGGGGGGATGAAGTAACGCACAAAGATCTCAGTTCTAATACCAGTATTTATAACTGAGCAATTGCCTAAAACCAATATTCCTTCCTGCTAAGGTACTGTTTGGCTTTGCTTACCAATTCCAACCTCTTACCCCTCCTCATAACTCAGCAGGCCCACATTTTGGTTCCCACACACACGCGCACACAAAGCCCAGTCATGCATACACACAAAATACTTGACTGATGTAATTGAACTCGGTTAATGTATGCGTTGAAACAGCTTAGCTGTGTGTGAAAAATATCTCTGCTATCAGTATCCTTTCGCAGAGGCCTGTCTTGATATGTTAAGGGTCCTCTAATTGTTGTTTTAACTGAAGAGGACATTGTTTCTTTGGCCAGTGGCTGTTAATGAAATGGGACTGGCAATCTTCTTGCCCAGCTGAGTGTTAGATTTGTCACACATGATTTAGCACTTTACATAATTATAATAGGAAGTTGAAATGATAAATCTTTCAAACATGGCCTCTTTTTGCTGATAGAATGCCCCTGAGCCCCACCCCAGCAGACCCTATCAATAAATTGTTGGCATCAGTGCAAACACCTTGACAGCATCATCCATTTTTTGGTCCCTTTGCCATTTGGCATCATCTTTCAGCAGGTATACCCAGGTTACTGGATAAGCTCTACACTGGTGGAAAGCAAAAAAATAAAACAAACAAAACAAAACACCACCCTTTTTGCTTTGGGAAAAAAGTAATGACCTAACTCTAAACCAGAGGCACCCAAACTTTTCAGCATCATGCCTCCTTTCTGATCTTTGAGACACCCTCACACCTCCCCACCTCTCCTTTGCCAACATCCAAAAATTCAATTCATAACTGTACAATTAAAAATAACCACAAATAGGTTTTCTTGACGCAAGAATTTTTCACTATGAAAATTTCACAGCCTCGTACCCCCCTCAGATTTTCTTCACACCCTTCTGGGGGGACGCCCGCCCCAGTTTGGGAACCATTGCTCTTAACAGATTCTAGCATCTATTAATTGTTCTTCAGATTTGTATGCGGCAGAGAGAGCGGGAGAGAGAGCGCGCGCGTATGTTTATTCAGGGTGGCAGGGCTTTTATATTTTTGGATGAACGTGTCTTTTGTGAATGTGAGGGATCTGAAAGGAGCAAAGACTAAGGACTATTTTTGCTTGGCTTTCTTCCCACTGTTTCACTGAAAGCCAGTCAGACAGAGGCTGAGAAACTAAATACAGTATAGAGCACTTAACCAGGCAGAGCTTAATCACGATATCTCGCAGGGAACTAAATTAGCTTAATGACAGTAAATGGAAACAATTTCTACTTAATCCAGATAATAGAAGCAAAAATTCCTCCTAACAGGCAGTGCCAAAGAGCCAAGTAGTGTTTGACCAGGTGTTAAATATAGACGTGAAATACTCAGTGTCAGTCTTTTAACATAGGACATGCCAAACAAAGTGGATGTTGCGATTTGCACCCATATAAGAATAGGTGTAAATTCCAATATGTATGTAAGCATGTTGGCACAGGCAAAAGTATATTTGCACTTTATAAAAAAAAAAACTTAGTATGAAGAGGAAAGCTGCTTAAGCAAAAAGTCGGGGTGTGAACAAGGTGTCCAATTAACTGAACATGTTAAAAATTTTAATATAGATTTAGGCTTGTTAAAGGCTTAACACTCAACAACAGCTGTCTTTTGGCTTCACAGTTTGTGATGGTCTTGTATTCTAACACAACAGCCACTATCTTGGCTAACACACCAACGATTAAACAAGGTAGCTCCAAGAACTAAAACTACGTATTGCTACAGTTTGAGCTAAGGAGCCCGGGCCTCTAAATGGTGTGGTAACAGATTCATCTATTTTGCAGAGAATGCACAGATGGGATTTGCAAGACAAACTCACTGATGGGTTAGGCCAATACAAAATTTCTGCAAGGAATTCCCAGTCCATTGATAATTTGTGCACAGCACCACCATGAGATTAATGTTAAAATTTGGAGACGGATAGACTAAAACTGTACTTGCCCTCAATTCTGAGCTGTTATTTGTATGGTCCCTTCTCTGAAAACGAAGGGCAAACATTTGAAGAAGAAAAAAAAGAACAACCTCAACCAAGCCAAAAAATTAGGTTTTCAATCTAGAATGCAAATTCTTCAGAGCAGGGACTAATTCTTCCTATGTGTTCTTACACTGCCTCACAAAATAGGACCTTGATCCTGGGAACTGGTCTCTGGATTCATCCACAATACAAATAAATAATACTGGCAATAACTTATTAAGTGCTATGCTGTTGCTCCACCAGCCATTGTGGAAGCATGTGTGGAGACACACAGGAGTAGCAGCCACCGCTGTAGACATAAACAGAGTCCTGTGACACTTTTAAAAACTAACAGATTTGCTAGTCTTTAAAAGTGCCACAGGACTCTGTCTGTTTCTCTGCAATAGACTAACATGGCTACCCCTTTGGATGCTATGGATATGTGGATTGTGGAGGACACAGGAAAGAAAAATGTCTCTGGGTCACATAGGGGAGTGCAGTCAGCTGCAACGTCTACAAGGGGGCAGCACTTCCAGGCATTGTGAGGGAAGAGGAGCGAGGAAGACCACAGCCATACCGCCTTGGAGTTTGGAGTAAATAGCTGTGCTGACTCTACTAATCTTTCTGAACTTTGCATTTACCAAAGGCAAATACCAGGAGTCAACCTGCCTGTGGTGCCGTTTGCTGCTCAGAGATCTCTCACCACTTTTCAAGCTCATACATGAACAGCTAGAATTCGCCCAAAGAGTTTATCATATGAGGTAATCAGATAACATCCGTTATTGCAGAATTATAAGAACAAGTTCCAGATTCAAGGAGATGTAACCAGTTTCTCTACAGCTCCTGGAATATATTGAGCACAGCTGAGAATTCAGGGATGTTTTTATTATTAACAATGACAAAAAAAAAGGATCTGAACTGTAATACCAATGTTTAAAAAACAAAATAAATAAATAAATTCAGGATATTATTTAAAATACAAGGCAGTCAAAACCAAAATAAAAAAAAAGTCAGTCTAGACAACATCTACACATTTTAAAAGGACCTATTTTGATATCAAGTGTGGTTTTCAAAGTTCCCTCGGTAACAAAGCTACAGATAGTGTTAATGTAGAAACAGTAGGTGCTAAGTGCAAATGCTTGTGCCCATATGATCAACTAAAGGGAAGATCAATAAGCAGCCAGAGCATTAAATTTCACACACTAACTGTCATGCCCCTTGCATAGTATTTGAACATCTTCACAGGCCATTAGAAAATAGTGGACTCTCGACACTTTCTCTCTGAGGTAAATTTGAAATTATTTTCCATACATTTTACTTGTCCAGTAGCGTTATAAAGCAAGGTGTCACAAATTTAGCAAGACTTGTAGAACTTTCTAGAAGCAGAACCCCTTGATAAATTATTTTATTTTTATTCTATTTCTGAGTGTAGGAGGTGATGGTTCAAATATTTACTGTGTTATACTGAACGTGTATTATCAAATTATATAGGGCATGGAGAGAAAGACCCACTCAACATATTTGGGGCAGCCCTATGGTACAGTTTTTCCCCCCGATAGATAACTGATTCTCATCTAACACAAATACTCTTATTATGCACATGACTAGCCTAGGATTTCGAGAAGTGGCCTTGAGACACAATACTATGCAACATACCCCAAAATTAACGGACTCAGTTTACTTTAAGAGTGTTGCAGGGAGGGGTTAGAGCTGGTTGGGGAACAGCCAGAACATTAGGTCTCACTGGGCTTCTGCTAGAAGTGGGACCCAACTGCTTACCCCTATCAATCCTTGTGATTACGTTGGCCTTGAAAAAAGGATGACTTTTTTTAAAAAACGGATATAGATTAAATGTCTCTAAAAATCAGAGGTGCCTTTGACCCTGGACTTCAATAGTGGTGCAGTTCCCAGAAAAGGTATTGAATGTAAACTTGGCCACAAACTTATGATCATGGTTCCATTAAAAAAAGATCTTATGCAGCATCCACAACTTTTAAATGAATAGAACAATCACAGCAAAGATTATGGATTTTCTAAATGACATATGAGTACAGTGTGCATACAATATCTTTTCATATGAATGGCTTTCAAGGACACACTAACTGATGGCTCACAGGTAAAACATGTTGGGGGCTGATCCAAAGCCCTCTGAAGCCGATGGAAACTTTTCTACTGATTTCAAAGGCCTTTGGATAATGCTCTTGGGGCATAATTACAGAATTCATTTACAAATACATGTATATAAAAATCTATTGAGTTTTTTTTCCAACTGTCAATATCGGTAAAACTAACATGCTCATAACCATTTATAAAAGTGAATGGAAGTATCTGATCAGTCATTTATATATATATATGTTACATATACATGGAAAAATGCTAAGTTTTATAAGAATTACAAATCTTTTTTTCACATACAGTACGTATTATACATTTGGTTTCAAATATCATATTGCGCTATATGCCAGACCATAGAATATCGTACATGTCTACAATAAATACTTCACAGCATATTTATAATAGAGGCCACTTTTATATTAGTTAATCTGTTCCCATATTAAGTGAGAGATATTTAAAGCCTATGGTATTTAGAATTCCTATCAATTACATGTGTATTTCTTCCACATGGGCAGAAACAGTCATATTGACAGCGTATATCAAATGCTATCAGTACATTAAGGCAAGAGAAGTAACCTTCCAGCTCTGTTCTAAAGGGAGGTACTAAACTCTATCAATTTCTTTTGCCCATGGTCAGGTGCTATCTATCTACAGTAAATATAGAAATAGTATTTGCTAGCTTTCTGAGCTTTGTATGTTTCTTCCCCCTCCCCCTCTGACTCTAGTCTAGCATATACCCTCTCCTTTGACTGATGTGTGCTTGTTTGACCGGCACCTGAAGAACCACATCCCACCACTACCCCCTTTGTTGGGTTTTCATTAGTAAACACATACTTGTTTACTTCTTGGTTTGCAAAAAGGGAAGCAGCATGATGTGAAAGAATGAGTACAACAATGAAGGTCAGGAAGTCTTAAAATCTGATACAAGGCCTACAACTGACTTCTCGTGCCACCCTCTGCAACTCATTTTTCCTGTGTTTCTTCATCTGTAAAATGGTGATGATGGCACTTACCTACAATATCTAACTTAGAAGCCAGTTGTGAGATTCATGTTTGTCCACTGCTTAGAACAGTAGTTCTCAACCTTTTTTGGGTCACGACACACTTGGCGGTGGGATGCGACCCTACAGGACACACCAGCCCACCTCCCCCAGGAGGAATCAGTCATCTCCCTGGCTCTCCGCGACACACGTACTGTTGTGTGGCGACACAGTAATGTGTCCCGACAGTGGTTGAGAACCACTGGTTTAGAACATACATCTTACTATTTTAATGCTAAATATAACTTAATGTGATAATTTCCTGTTTACTTTTCCTTTAACATGCCCGGATAGTTTGAGATCCTAACAGCATCCGATAGTTTACAGCGTATTGAGAGGTAAAATACAATAGAACATTGAACTACCAGGAAAAAAAGATAGATCTGTTAAGACATTTGCTGAGTGCCAAACCACGACTTTCCATAATACAAAGGAACCACTCTTTAAACAATTTGCTTAAGAATACATATGTTGCACAACAAAGATAGGCATTATTGCTTCTTAAAAGAAGACTGTCTTATTAATCACAGTAACAGTTTAATTAACTGCTCTAGACACCTGGGAAGAAAAATTAAACATTTAACTTCCAGTCTTCTATTTTACCACTTGAGTGCTTAGGGGTCCTTCAGGCAAAGGGGAACAAAGTAATCAAATTCACACTCCGTCCCAGCTAGGATTCACAGAAATACTGTTTGGCTTCTTCCATCCCTCAACACCACAGAAATGCAGAAGGGGTAGAAAGTGTGGCCGATCTAAGCGCAGAAGCTAGAGGGAGATGTGAAGAACCATTTTCAAAAGTGAACCCTGGCCAAATGCACAGAGAAACTCCTCTCCCATGACCATACCTCCCTCCCTGCACTCCTAGCCCCATCTGTGGTAATATGAAGACTAAGTAGTCCCGTTGCCATTAATGCAAAGGTCACACACCAGGTAAGGAAGATAATGCAGCTTTGACCAGCATTGACCATACTTTCAATAGCTATTTAAATATACAGGAATTTCAGCCTCAAGATGGGAAACATGCTGCTTAAACCAACTGGCCTTTGAGTCTTCCTTCCCCCTTTCCAGTCTCACAAATACTGTGTGGAGTTTCTGTAGATGACAATGTGATAGGTTAACAGAAAGGGACTGTTCCACCTTTCCCTACTGGGCTCCTTTGTTCTGTTTCATCAGGTTTGTTCCCTTCAATGGAGTAAATTAAACTTTGTACTATTCTATATTTTAACTCATTGTCAAATTTAATAAGTAAATACCACCAAACAAACAGCTCTGGCTCACTTGAGTGCAGTTGAGAGCCATGCTCTGAACAAAGTGAGAGCAGGACAGCCACAATTGCCTGCTACAGACGCAGATATGGGTCAAAGGATAATAAGAAAACCGAACTTCCCATCTAGCTGCTCAGAGTTTCATGATATATGTTTGGCCAGCAAAAGCACTGTGCCCATCAGACTGCTGTACCTGTTTCCCTTCAGCATACTTCACCTTAGAACAACAGCACTTAGCAGTCCTACCACTGATCTCTCCCAGCCCTCAGCTGTCTCTCTCCAGGGATGATCCCAGAAAAAGGTTTACAAAGACTCACATGCAGGAGGAGGACAAATTACTGAATAACTCAGTCCTTTACTGTTTCTGGTTTAGTTTTAATAACACAAAGAGATGCATATGTCAAACAGTGTAATAAGTTTATATAATCCACTTGCAATAACATTAACTAAAATAACACAGTTAAAGAAACAAAAATGTTTTAACAAGACACCAGACTTTACTATCATGCATGGAGCTACAGGGCTCCTGATATCTGGCGCTTGAACTCTTTATGAAGACACAGTGCACTTACTGCTGAGTCATATTAGCAGGTGGCTCTTGTTAGCACCACTCAGAACATCAATAGGTTTGGAGTATATGTCTAGACAGAAATTCAGTATGGGAAATCCTAGCAACAACAAAGCTTAGGGAGAAAAGTTAGGCTGAAGTTTATATTTGATGGTTGTTAACTTGAGTTTCTGCTAAAGCCAAACTCCAAGGAGGGTTTAAGTCTATACATGATGTGTTTCGATTTCTTGTCATCACTTCCAAAGCTCTACATAAATCTGGCTCTCCCTACTTATTTTCTATTGTCAAGCTTTGTGTTATCCTCCCCTCACTCTACTAGCATTCCGCCCATCCCCTTTTGTCAGATTACCTCCGTCACTTCCATGTCATCTTCTGTGCAGTCACCTGACATCTCTCAGCTCATCAACAGGCTCCTGACTTGTTGACATTTAAGTATCTCTTAAAGAGCCACTTCTGCCATGTTGCCTATAGTGAATTCAGTTGTCTTTTATATAACTTCCTCTTTTTGCATCTCTTCGGACTGCGAGCTCCCTGGAGCAAGGTTCTGAAAGTGTGACGGTAAGCACTACCACAAATACTTAACAGCGCATTTTGTTTAGAATAGGGTGGACTCTACATCTGCTCATAGGAGTGCAGAAGTTACATAAACAATAAGCAATATTTTACATGTTATAGCTTCTTTCATCCTAATGGAGCCCAGAACACTTTGTAAAGAACAGTAAATACTGTACACACACCACAAACACAATCAGAATCCTGTAAATAGAAGTAGTCAGACACTCAGCTAACACATGTTAAGGAATGATTCTGTCCAATACACAAAAGGAAACCTCTCTGCCCTTATGAAAAGCTCCATGGAATCGTTAATACTCATGATGAACCTACTCAACTTTTAAAAACGCATGTCAGAGATCCTCACACAGTAAACTGCACTTTGCTCTGAATGTCTTGAATCAACGAGGCTATGACCTGATCCAGTGATTCTGCAAGTCCAGGTAATCTTTACCTCAAAGTCACAAAAACAAGTCATCCCATTCTACATATGCTATGCACTTATAAATAATAGTCATGCATGTGACAGCAGCTTAGATGCATTAATAAAAGAGATGGAGGTCGAGCAGACGTTAACAGAAAACTGTCAGGGTCACCTTTTGCTTGTTTACTGCCTCTACAGTACTACCTACAGTTTGAACTAGAAGTGAGCTGCTTGTGTGAAAAAGAGCATATGATAAAAGGAGAATAAAACAAGGACAATGCAAGATATTAAAAAAAAAGCTGGAAGATGGGATTTTAATATATAGTGTGTCACACAAATGCAGTCATTACAGACCAATATTTTTAAAAAAAAAAAACAACCCACCACTTTGAATCTTAGTTCTAAACTGATCACAATTGAAAGCAATCACCATCTACCAATTTTTCTATGGACTGTAGGAAATGGGTTGGTGATCTCAAGCGATTAACAAGTGTTTGTAACACTAATACCATCAACCATTACAATTTGTACTAACCCAGCAGAGATTCAAGGACTGATGGAAGTTAAACTACATTTGCACCCTTATCATTGGCCTAAAGGTGATGGGTATTTTGACAGTATAAGATGGGGAAGCCTGCACTGCTACTGTCTACTGTAGACAGTTCAGACCGCAGGATTGACAAATCCCTATCTTCCACTAGCACTGAATCCACTTTAGGATTTTATTTTTTCTTTTACATTTTCAGAAGAGTAATTTTAGTGAGTTCATTTGTTGCCTGGTAGTAAAAAGAAAGGGAAACGAGCTGTTAAACAGCCTCAGCCCTTCTATCTCTATTCTCATAATATGGAAGACAAACGTATATTTCTACATATCACACAAGTATACATATTAACATTAAAATGCATGTGTGACTTTCCTCTTGAATAACTAAAAGTAGAAGGAGCTGCACAAAAATTCATAAAGGATGCAATATGCTTCTAATGCCTATAACCATTGGGAGAAGTCAGCGTGATCTAATCATTTATTTCCTGTTGTTCCAAAAGTTGAAAAGTTAACTGTACTGTATTTACAAATCTTCACTAGGCTATTAAATAAAAACTCAAATTTGTTTGCATTACCGACCAGGGGGATTCAGAAGAAGTTAATATATACCCATTCAAAACAATTGTGCAGAAAATAGTGGTGTCGTACAGAGCTTAGGCTTTGACCTGCTTAACTTCATTCATAGAATGCATAATTTGTCACGTACGAAAACACAGAGGAAAATGTGAGGTGTTGGTAAGTACCTCTGTTAGTGAGAAACTCTGCTAATTATTACACCAAATAACCATAGTTAACAGGCCAGAGCTGTGAGAGGGGCATGTTTCAGGGCATTAAATGGCTGCCTTGGATGGAGATGAATATATTACACTATGCCCTTTGACAATAAAACAATTTTCCTGACATCTAGAAATTCATGCAGTTGTAGTAGGATAGAGGAAGGACTTCAAGACTTCACTTTGAGTACAATGATGTTTCAGTGCCACCTAGTGATGTGCACTTCAATTTTTGTCTCTAAAGACTTGCAGTGCATGTCAAGTTCAAAGCTAATTCAGCTCAAGTGTGCTATTTAAATGGAACTAAAAGCAGCCCCACACCCACCATTTACAGGGAAAATTCAGGCAGAGATAGGAAATGGTGAGACAGTTTCTTCTCCCTCACAGGTCCGTGAAACATAAAATACCTGTTCAAGTGCATGTTTACTAAAATGAAATACATGTGCTTTCACTACAACTTTCCCTTACAATCAACACAAGACAGAAGGCTTCCAGAAACAGACAAAACATAATCTACATTAAGAACTACAGTAAGCTAAAAATAAATAGGGGTTTTCAATTTAATTAATATCAATAATATTTTATCAAATTAATCTACTTGGAAATTTTTAGTTCACTATTTTCTCTTGCTAGGAAATAGAGAAAAACTATAGACTTCTGAAAATAACTGATCCTGCACAAAGTCATCTTCAGAAGTGAAGCCTGAAGAAAGATACTAGGAGGAAAAAACAAAAATAGCTCAAAGGCCACACTACTCCTACTTTTGGTGAACTTCACAATCCAGGGCTATATCTACACTTGCTAAAATTAGTTCGAATTAGTTAGTTCGAACTAATTCGAACTAATTTTAGTTAGTTCGAATTAGCTTAATTTGAACTTGCATGGCCACACTGGAATGTTAGTTCGAACTAAGCAAGCACTTGCTTAGTTCGAATTAGCGATCCCCATTCATTTCAATGGCTGGTTAATTCGAACTAAGAAATTAGTTCGAATTAACATGGCCACATTGCTTAATTCGAACTAGTTAGTTCGAATTAACCCCTTAGATTGAATACCCTATTGGAACTTCTTAGTTCGAATTAAGGAAGCCCTTAATTTGAACTAACTAAAGCCTAGTGTAGCCATGGCTTTAGTTAGATCGAATTAAGCCTCCTTAATTCGAACTAACTTGCCAGTGTGGACATAGCCCAGGAGTTTAGCAACTTTCAGTCTCAAAATTAGATCAATCTGAAGATATCAGTAATGAATTCAAATACTTGTGTGTTAGAAAATTAAAACAATAGTGAGAGAATGCAGTCCATTTCAAAACAAAAACATTTAAAACAAATTCCAAACTCACCCATGAATTTAAATTTACACAGGGTCAGATTCAGCAAACAAATGACACTCCCTGCAGTGGTTAAAAACTTGAATCCCAGAAAGATTGTCAGCAGGTGCTTATACATACACACTCTCTCTAAACTTGACAGTTTTCCACTGGACCTCATCCAGTCCTAGAGCACCAACCATCACCTTTATGCAGATAATTTCCTTACCTACCTTGCTGGTTTAGCTTGGTCTTCCCAGTACCACCTTTTGAATGTCTTATTGCGGGGGGGGGGGGGGGGGGGGGGGGGGGGGGGCAGGCACAGGGAGCAAGGCATAGCAACATGTCATGAAGTTCTACCCACAAAAATGGAGCTGCCCACTTAAAACACCAAAATGAGGTTAAAAGATGTGAAGATCTTCATATCATTTCCCTTTTTTTTTGTTCTGAACTTTAACCAACAATTAAATAATTAAATAATGCTGATATTTAAATCCTTCTTATTTCTCAGCAACCATCATGCTGACATAAGGTGAAGTAGTAGCAGCAGCAGCAGGAGTCATCCTAAAACCCAACTGGGTTGGAAGATTTGGGCAATGGAGAAAAAAACAAAGAGAGTGAATCCCTGTCCTGAAGCGTTTACAATCTAAACAACAGTTCACACTTAAGAGTCACTTTTCAGGCAGTCTGAAAACTCTGGAAGACATAAGTGCATTGGTTTACAGTTTGTAGATAATCTACAAGGCTTTTTATTTTCTGAACACATAAAAGCTACAGACTTAAATTTATTTGCTGTTTTTTCATGGAAACTTGGATTCTAGAGTACAAGATGACAGCCTCTAAAGGGGTACCATAACACTGTATCAATTTGGAACTGGCTACCTGCCTTCCAACTTCAATCAAATTTCATTTTAAAAGCTCTTTGTCCAGTGGAAAACTATCAAGTTTAGAGATCGTGTGTATGTATAAGCACCTGCACTGAAACTGCATTGTGCGTACCTAATTTCAACTGTAAGCTCTTTGAGGGACCAATAGTGAAATCTTGTCCCCATTGTAGTCAACAGGAGTTTTCCCACTGATTTCAATGAGGATAGGATTTCACCCAGGCCTCGTTCCATATTTGTAAAGCAATAAACGCACTGGTAGCGTTCAATTAATAGTTGTCAACCCTAATTTTCAGATAGACTTTCAGTCTGGCTGAGTGAGCTGATTGGATCACAATGAATACTTAAACTCAGAACTATCCATACCCTTACATCTGAGTATAATGAAAGTTGATGATCAACTGCAGAGTTAAGTTGATCTTGTAGGGTGAGTGTGCTTTTTCTTATATTGTGCTATTATGAGAACATATCACAGGCATCTTAATAGTGACTGGACATTTTAGTACTCTGTTACTCTGTTGATGGGCATTTTAGATATAGACGGATACATTAACAGAAGAAATCTAACAGCATGAAATGGGTCACATGTGCCACTTGACCTAGTGTTTGGAGCATGAATTGGATGGCAGGAGGCAAGTCGGACCAGACACAAGGAGATGAGAGTCTGAGACAGGCCAGAAGACCAAGAATCAGGTGTCAGGAAGCCAACAGGGTCAGGTTACCAGGAGATCAGAGTCAGGCAGTAGGAATTGGTAGTAAAGGGGAGGCAGTCCTAAGCAGTTACATGGTCAATTACCTATCCCTCTTTTTCGTGTAAATGGAATCAGGGAGCCAGTCAGAACCCTTGGAATTCCATTCATCAACTCCCAGGACTGGAGTCCTCTGCTAGTGTTGAGCTAGTTGGGTACTGCTAGCAGGTCACTGAGTGGCAGGTCAGAACTTACTGGCTCCTAAGAGCCCTGGCGACCAGGGTTCAACACACGTGCTCTTGATATTGCACAGCTTATTTCTTTGTATAGTTTTTTATGAGAACATCCTTAAAGTCCCATGATTATGATGCCACTTCATATGCCTCAAAATCTCCTGACTCTGCGTATTTTTCCGTTAGTTCCTCTAAATAGTTTTTACTGTACTCAAGGGATACATTTTAGATCTTCACATTATAGGGTAAGTAATATCAATTGTCAACCCTAGAAGATGAAACTACTATTGCAGGAGAACACTAAATACTATCACCCTGTCCGTAGCCTTGAAATCTTCTATCAAATCAGAGAGTATTAGAAAAGGTTAAGCTGATCCAGACTAGCTACTCTGTAACATCCTCCACAAGATTTAAAGTAGATGGTTTAGTCAACTCCTTCTGACTTTATTTAAAAAAAAAAAAAAAATTAAAATTCTAAAATGTGAGAAGTTGTAGTTTAATTCTAACGAAGGGTGGAAAACAGTTCTGTATTTGCATGAAACACAGTTGAAATGACATAATGGGGCAAAAGATTTTCTATTCAGGGTCAAATTCCCATCCTAAGGGGTAGATTTAAGGGAGTATGACTCTGTGGATTAAATCTTACTTTGTCTTTGACAAATGATTCTATTGCATGACTGGAAATCCCTAAGAAATACACTATTTGTAATAGCAAGGGCAACTGGAAAGTATCACCCAGTGGGAAGCACACTGTAACAATAAATCTGCAAGGCTCCATTACAAATATATTTCAGATGCTTAATCAATATCCTGCCTTAGGACCTAAAATGCTACCATATATAATCAATATTACCTCTATTATAAGTAGCACAAGGAACAATGGAATAAGCTTCCTCATGGAGACCCTTCTTCATGACTTCTAATTTTCTGCTTTAGGGAATCTGCTCTACTTGAAGTATTTTCAGAGCTATGACACTCTCGAAAACAGTTAGAGGAGTAGACTGCATGAAAGAATGCTTTCGTACAGAAGTGCTCACTACATAGTTCCCTGCTCTTACAACAGAAATAAGAGCAAGAGAAACAGAGGACATTACCACCAATAAGAAACTGATCATTTGCTGATCATAGCAAAGAGGGCAGTTTAGAAATACCACTGACTCATTATATAGACAGTATTGCCAAGCTCTTTTTAAGAACCTGCAATATTAAAAACATTTTTAAAGGAATGCCTCCTAGTGTTTTATTAAATGGAAGTTGCCATAAAGAAATAGGATTTGGATAAGCCATTGAATGATAACTTCTTTTACCATATATAGTATCTTTCATTCAGAAAGATTCAAAAGTGCTTTAGATACAGCCGCATAGTCAAGATGAGTGTCAGAAATGGTCTCCCTATTTTGATTCCCGGGTATGTGCCGAGATACACAGACTGGGTTTATGTTTACATTGAAATATTTTAAAGTCCAAATATTCAATTCAGCACAATTCTTAGCAATTTAGCACTCATTCTATTTAGCAGCAATGCACATCAAAGTCTTATTCCCAGTACAGATTACTGCTGTGATGAAAGATGTCCTGAGCATGCACTCTCCTCTCAAAGATGGATAAAAATCTGATTGCCTTATGACTGGGAATGGAAAACTTCTAGCACAGAACATCGAGACATACTACACAGAAAGGATCCATGTAGGATGAGTTGAAATATAAATCTGCAGTGAAGAAAGAGCATTGTCAATACAATTCCACTCTTTCGTTGAGGACAGCAAATGTTGGGTTCTAGAACATGACTTCAAAGAGCTGACCCTACGGACATGAGTGCCAACTCACTTGTAGAGCCCATTCTAGCTGAAGAAAACCAAAAGGGGCCCCCCCCCCCCCCCCCCAAAAAAAAAAAAAAAAAAAAAAAAAAGGAGTGCAGACTTCAGGGGATTCGTGACCTTCTTCAAACTATTTCTCTGCCACTTCATTACTTCAAGATCACAACTGCTAGTTTACTATAGCAAAGAAGGGGCATAGCCTGCAAATCTGACAAAAGAAGAAGCTGCCACAGCATATTTTACAGATTTCAAGCAATGCATTAGGGCCACCTCTGCTTCTGCGCTGCTCAGCCCTCACTTTATGCACTTTAATTCCTATATGGTGCCATCCTAATATTGTCAAGGACCCAATCTGCCCTGTGGTCAGAACTCTGCCTCCCTCCCCGTAAGACATATACAAAGTCTTACAGCTAGAGAGGGAGAATTGATGCTTGGATAGTAGTAATCTACAATCCTTTTTACACTGTCAAGTATTATTGCTATATGGGAATATGCCACATTAAATGGTTGTTCTCCAACCATATTCCTTTTGAATACAACAAGGTTCTTTTAGCACAGTCACAGAAGGGAGAGAGGCAGCTACATGTTTGAGGGAATACTGTATTAAATGGAAGGGTCACACAATAGTGGTCAGAGTTTCCATACCCCCCGTCAATCCTCGACTTTTCTGTTAAAATGGCAAGTAAGGATGCCAATTAGCTTTAATTGTTTTGGTGGATTAACAACAGCCAGACACAGAAATGAACCACTAAACATTTGTCAGAAAGTAATACTGGGCCAGAATTCAAACCAACAAAATAGAAATGAAAGATTCCATGTTATACTACCCATTTGTTCAGCCATTCAATCCTCCACAATTCTAGTCTGTCATAATAACATTCAGTAAACTGAATGATATTTTTAGGTAAATTCTAAAGCACACCACAGATATCAAATAGCTACAATTTTTCTCTTTTGATGTCACTTGTAAAATTAATACATAAAGAAGAGTGGTTTAATGCTATTCTGTTTTATTTCATTTACAATATTAACAATTTGTTTTAATTGTGTGACATGACAGATCATTAAATCTAAACAGGTTTATAATAGTAACACAAATGTCATACAGCATTTAAAAAAAAATCCAATTTACTTGTCACATTTGTTTTATTTCTTTCCTATAACCAGTAGCTACCTAAAATTATTGTACATTAAAGCCTGGGAAATTCCATCACAATATATTTTCTTTTGATCCATTATAAAATCAAGTTATTAGATTGTGTTTCTGATATATTAAATTTCCCCTGAAAATTACGTAAGAAACCAAATATGATGCATTTTAAGACCATTTCAAGCTATACTAAGTATGGTATAATCATAATTTGCAGGTTCTCAGAAAAACAAAAACAGAGCAGCATACACAAAAATATTCAACTCAAGGATTTTAAATACTACAAAAAAGGATTTATTATACTATATAGCACAGGCAACCCCAGGAGAAATATGGACATCTCATTTTGTATTTCTGCATTCTTTTGCTTATAGTCAAGCTAGTGATTTTCTTTTGTATTTAAATAACATTCTCAGGATTATCTTTAATCTGTTACACTGGTATAAGTCTGGAGTAATTCCATGGACATTAACAATTATTCTGGGCTATACTAACATAATAGAGGTCAGAATTTGGTTTTAATACAAAATATTTGGATTTTACATGACTAGGTATTTAGTCATGTATCTCCACTTCTCCCTTTCTAAACTCAGAAATCCTTTTAACATTATATAAAAGATAGGTATTGAGGGATATAAGCATATTAAATGTTCTAGGTTACATCCATAATAAAGTCTTGCCTAACTAATGAAACTTCATAGATTTTGAATCTGAGGTTCGATGTGATTATAACTCAACTTCCGTTTTAAAGTGAACAACATAGCAAAAGACCTCCCGTTTACAAAATGCGCCTTAAAACAACTCTCCCCTGTTCTGCCCCAGCACAAACATTCCCTGGTTTTAAAGGCACCATATAGAAGGGCAAACTGAATTGCATTTGATTCTATTGAACTTAACAATAACTCAGTCTCCTTTCTATTGTCAAGAAGCTCTCTATACATGTAAATATTTAATGCTATTACCATCATTCACCTTCAGTGCTCATAATGTCTGAGGAAGCTTCTATTTCTGTCTGTTAGATGCACTTGATAGCATTTTTTTCATGTCTGTCTCAGTCACAGAAGTCCTTCTTCTCAAAAATTCTTCAAAGATCGATAATTTATTAAACACTCAATGTAAGGGTCTGTATCATTCACAGAAGTGCATAACTGTTGAATATGTTAAAGTGTTTCCTAATAGAAAGGGTTTGTTTTAAAAGACACCATGATATTGTGCACCAAGTATTTTATACCTTTGTGTGTGTGCACTTAATATAGTGAATAAGCTATAGTCAACTTGACAACACCAACGCTGTTTTTGTGTTGAGGATTCTGGAGACCATTTAAACCAAGAAAAGTGAATATCAAACAATTACAGGTCATCAGAACTCCACCAGGGGGAGAAGTGGGGGGAACAAACCCCAAACTTTATAAAAGATACTTTTTTGAGTATACTGAATTTTTTACTTCATGTAATTCTCTCTCAGAGAGAGACCGACTAACCTTTTTTCTTTCAAAGATTCTTTAGTACATTGTAATAGTTTCTAAGTATTTAGGAAGCTAGATATGCCCTTTTTTATTCTAGTATATAAGTTTATGTCATATGCTGCAATTATATGTGGTGGTATGAAATATGAATGTTACATGCATCTTATGTGCTAGCTCATGTCCACAGAGTGAAATTTGCAAAAAAGATAACCACCCAACACATCTTCCAATAAAGCACCAAAATAACTAACCAGAGTGTCAAAAGCATTCATCATCTCATAGCCCCCATTGTTCAAATTCTGTCCTAATATACATAAGGGAAATTTTTCACAGGTTTCAATGGAAAACGTGCGTCTGAATGTTTCTGAGGAGATCATCTGGGTCTCTCACACACACACCCTGTATTCCAAATTCCAGCCACACACAAGCCTTCATATGAAGCCAAGACAACATAAGTTAGATTTTCAAAAACGCTCAGCTTTGGCTTCACTCTGCTCATCCTGTAATCATTAGGAATTTTACCACTCACTTCAATGACAGCAAAGCTGGGCCAAAGCTGAGTAATTCTGAAAATCTGATCCTATCTGTATAACAAGAGGGGCTATGATGAGTCAACATTTAAAAATACAAACTAATCACATAATTTTAACAAGTTGTGCCTACTCTCCAACTTTTTTTTAAAAAAGAATACAATTTTAATCATAATTTTTAATGTTATCAAAGTCCCTAATGACACATCATAATACAAAATAACATCTATGAAAAATTTACTTTTAGATTAAAATTTTTGTCACTTATCTTTTCAAAGCACATCTCCTTTTTTATAGCAGTTGAGCAGCAAGCATTGTGACCACAGGGCATTTAAAGAAAGAATTAGTCTTTTCATCCCAGTGGTCTTTTAGTCAGTATGAATGCAAGACTAGATCCTGCTATTCTTCAATGAAGCTAGAAGGAATGAAAAAGTTGAACTAAAAAACTCTCTCTGTTAACATTGTTTATGCAAAATAGGGTTCAATGTGAATTAAATTAATATTTAATCATTTGAAATTTTTGTTTCTTTCTGCTCTTTAAACATTACAAGTTAATTATAAAATAATGTAAAACCTGTGTGGATTTAAAATAATGTTTTCAAGATTTGTATTATTAGTTCAAGACTTATTATTACTGAAGAAAAAAGTGGAGTCCCTGCCATTATGCGGCTTTAAAGTAACATTCCCTGAAAACAAACAGCAGGAGCACAAAGGAGGGCTGTGGTAGGGAAGAAGTGAGACAGCAGCATGGAATGACAATGATGGGAAAGTAGCTTGGAAAGGATGATCTATGTTAAATGCAGCCAAGTATGATGAGGTGAGGTGGGGTGGGACAAGAGAGAAGAAATCAAATGTTACAGCTACTGGAGGAAAGACCACAGTATATTGCCTTACATCTCACCATGAAATAACCGTGAAGGATATAGGAGCACAGTCTGACGTTATGTGATGATAGGGTACCCTTGTACGGCCACTGGTTCAAAACTCTATGAGCACGCGCTACTGAAATACCTTTTCAAGGACTTTGAATTGTACAACTGAACAGCATCTGTGCTGTGAGCAACTCTCACTATAAAATCCAATGCAAGGTGGAAGCTTGCTTTCTTTTGGGTTTTATATGCAGAAGTTGCCAATAAAAAATGGCAGTATTTACCATCAAATACCATTCTGTAGTATAACAGAGTCCTGTGGCACTTTTAAAGACTAACAGATTTATTTATCGCATGAGCTTTCATGGGGAAAAAATCCCCCTTCGTCAGCCATCTTCAAAGCGTCAGACAAAGTGGGTTTTTCTCTCACGAGAGCTCATGCGATAAATAAATCTGTTGGTCTTTAAAAGTGCCACAGGACTCTGTTTGTTTTTCTGCAATAGACTAACACAGCTACCCCTTTGGAACTTCATTCTGTAGTATGGGAGATACCATACTTACTTCCTACTCTAAGTACATGGGAATGCTAGTGATCTCAGAAACCAGTGTAGTAAAAAACGGTTACTTACCTGTAACTGGTGTTCTTCGAGATGTGTTGCTCATGTACATTTCAACTCAAGTGTGGGCACGCCACGTGAACGGATCACCAGAAAGTTTTCCCCTAGACTACCCGTAGGGTCGGCTGCAGCCGCCAGCGGCACCCCTGCAACCCTCTATATATACACACCAGCCGATCTTTTCCCTCCCCAGTTTCTTCTTGCCAGAATTCTGGCCGAGGGGAGGAGGGCAGGTGTTGGAATGTGCATGAGCAACACACCTCGAAGAACACCAGTTACAGGCAAATAACCATTTCTTCTTCTTCAAAGTGATTGCTCATGTCATTCCAACTCAGGTGAATCGCAAGCCTTACCTTGGAGGTGGGTCGGAATACTATACCCTCGCTGCCTGGAGAATCGCTCCGCCCACCGCTGCATCATCTCTCGCCTGCTGAGGGAGTGTATAGTTGGTGTCAAAGGTATGCACCGACAACCATGTTGCCACTTTGCAGGTATCTATCACGGGTACGTGTGCCGAAACGCCACAGAGGACACTTGAGCCACTACCACTAAGGATCCCAGGGTATGGTGCGTATAAAAATGTTCATGGTCCTTGGTGGGAATGAAATACTTGTGTTCCATCCTCCTGGCTGTGGGTGGGATGGAGACCAGTGTCTGCCAAAGGGTCTTGGTGGTATCCCTTATCTTAATGAGAGGGAGGGCCACTTTCATCAGCTCTTTCGGCACCAATATGTCCACCATAGGATCGGTGTCCTCCACCATCTCTTCCACCTGGAGGACTATATTACGTGCCACCCGCCATAATAGCTCCTGGTGGGATTTGCTGTCATCCGCTAGGGGGGCTGGGGTTGCTCCCGTTTCTGCCTCGTCTGGAGGGGAAGAGGACAACTCCCCTTGCGTCTCCTCTGGGGTCTGTAAATCCAAGGGGTGGGCCTTACCCCGCTGGTGGGAGTCCCCTTCTCTGGGCTCCGTCTCTGCCGAGCCCACATCTGACTCTTCCCCTTGCCCTGGAGGGGCACTGACAGTTCATGAGGGTTTCAACCTGGCCCCCATTGAAGAGTGGGACCTGCTCACCATGACGCCCTGTGCTTGATGATGGGCCCATGGGGTGCAAAAGGGCCACTTCAGTGACATATGCCATTGCTACCAGGGCAGCTGGTACAGACGATAGCCCCCCTTCCTTCTTCTTCTGGACCTACTAGCTCGCGGGGCACTGACCCCTCATCTGAACCTGAGGAAAAATGACTCCTAGGGGACCAGGGAGGAGCGGTGCCGGAGACCAGTGCCAATCGCCAATAACGGATTGCATTGACGGTGCCGGTTGTCCACGGTGCCGCTAAGTTCGAAGTCGACGCCCCCGATGACCAATACCGCGGCACACCTGCTGCCGCGATGACCATGGGGGTGATCGGCGAGTGGTGCAAGTTCACTAATGGCCGGGATCTCCAGCCGGCTCTGGCTGAGACTTTAGCGGTGAGCGTGACCTGGCCCTCTGCACCACCAGTGCTGGAGAGTGGCATTGAGGCAACGGGGGTCTCAAAAGTGTCCGATTGCCATGAGGATGCACTGGGGGCATGGGCTTCTGCACCACTGCAGGCTCTGGTGCCAGAGGTGTTGTCTGTTCTATCAAGTCTCTGTCTGCCTCGAATGTCTCTGGGGTGGAGGGGAGCTGCAGGTCTTCCTCCAGTACGCCTCTGGTGGGAGTTGGTTCTGACTTTGGACTCAACATACCCCCCTTGGGACCTGGAGTCAACTGTGCCGTCTAGTGCAGCGCCCGGGTCGAGTGGCCCAACTCAGGCCTCACTCTGTCTCGGTCTTCTACTGAAGGAGAATGTCTTTTCTCCTCTCTCTTCTTTTTCTTCGGTACCGGGGAATGGGATCAGTGCCGGTGCTCCCTTACCAGTGCCAACGGTGCCAGTGAGCGGTGCCACACATCTTTGGCAGAAACTTTGCACGCTGTGAGTGGGGCGCTCTGCACCAAAGCGGACCTGATCAAGCCCAAGCTCCCAGCTTCTGCAGGGCAGAGGGCCTCTTCCATCATAAGGAGCCTTAGTCTTTGTTCCCTCTCCTTTTAGGTGTGAGGTTTAAAGCTTCTACAGAACTTACACTTGTCTTTCAAGTGTGACTAACCCAGGCACCTCAAGCAGGACACGTGTGGATCATCCCTAGACATAAACTTCTTGCACAAGTTGCGGGCTTTGAAGCCTAGCATGCCCGGGCGTGAGCCCTAAGGCAAGAGGAAACTCCTGCAGAGCAAGAGCTTCTTGATGGCTCACCTAACTATCATTATAACTTTAACAATGGCTCTAACAACCATAAACGCTAACTACACTAAAATTATGAACTGAGATAGGGGATTGCTAGCTATAAGCAAGCAAGCACTGTTCCAACAACTGTCAAGCGGTAAGAAGGAACTGGGGAGGGAAAGGGTCGGCTGGTGTATATATAGAGGGTCAGAGGGGTCCCCCTGGTGGCTGCATCCGACCCTGCGGGTAGTCTAGGTGAAAACTTTCCGGTGATCCATGCACGCAGCGCACACACATCTGAGTTGGAATGACATGAGCAATCACTCGAAGAAGAACTGTTGACTTTTTAACTGAAAACATGTATAAAAAAAACTCTGACGATACTACTTCTTTACCTCTGTGAAAGGATAGTTTGGCTACAAATAGAGTGGCCTATTTTGCTATTCTTGTTCCCAATGTGTATTAACAAGCAAATCCGCCAGTACCATACACCAATGAAGTATATCACTCTGCTACCATGAACAGTCCACTAATACACCATACTAGGCATTAATACAATACAGCTTTTTCTGGAAGGTGAGTGAGTACCAGGATTCACAACCATAGTTCAACCTTTTCCAAATACATGCTGAATGCAACAGTGTTGGACTTTACTGCTTACTTGTCTCTGGAGCAATCTTAGGTATCCATTGTCTATTTGTGTTGATCAAATGGGAGATGTGAGACAGATGAGAAGAATTCTGAGAAGCAACTTGCCAAGTGTGGCCAATAAGGAGAGAGTGTAATTTGATTATTTTTATGTAAAATGTATTGTTTAGTACAAATAGGTCACAACTTCTGTGAGTAAAGAGATCCTTAAATATTTAGACTGGACCATTAAATTACCTGCATTTTCTGAGCTCATTTGATTATGCTAACTGGACTTTACAACAACTTGTCTAGGAAATTGCAAAGGGGTAGCCGTGTTAGTCTATTGTAGAAAGACAACAGAGTCCTGTGGCACTTTTAAAGACTAACAGATTTATTTATCGCATGAGCTTTCGTGGGAGAAAATCCCACTTCGTCAGATGCTTTGAAGATAGGAAAGTTACAGAGTGGGAGGAAATTAAATGCAGGGGAGTGTATGACATAGCACCAGGTCAGGCTGTAACAGCAAATCAAAATAGGTGTTAGGATTTGCTGTTACAG
>ML685783.1:5564198-5620637 GCA_007922175.1 Pelusios castaneus
AACAGTTTACCAAGGATCATGGTGGCTTCTCCATCACTGGCAAATTTTATATGAAAATTAGAATGAATTTATTTAAATATGGGGTTTTTTATTATTGCTCTAATTCAAAAGGAATTATTTTGGGCACTTTTTTGTCCTCTTATGCAGGAGATCAGACAAGATCACAATGGTCCCTTCTGCCTTTGCAATCTATAAACTGTGAAGGACCTGTTGCTGACCAGACTACCCAGGCTAATGATAAGAAAATGTGATGTGAAATACGTGCAAATGAATAGATCCCAAAAGAAATCTATTTTTGTTTATTTTGTTTTTTGGTGGTGGTGGCTGTTTTACAATTATTCTAATATTGAAAGTAGAATGTTTTGCCATTTTGGGAAGGGCAGGTGCAGCAAGGGACCAATTTGAATGAAAACATTCTCCTGAAGTTTTTGCAATCCAAATATTGCAACCAAATACTCTGTCAGAACCAAAAAGTGAAAGTGATGATTAAAAAAAAAAAAAAAAAGTGAAAGTGGCTTGTTCATTATCTTTATCCAAGTTGGGTCACATTGAAAAGGAATTAGTTACTTAAGAGTCTAAAAATTCTTCAACTATAACCTTTTTTGACAGGCATCAGGCTTGTTTGTACGGTACCTCGCACAATAGGGACCTCACATCCAACCGAGGTCTCAAGGCATTACTGTAATATAAATATTTTTTGAAATACACACTTCATTACTTATACTACTAATTATTTTTAACCTTTGAGTGTCCCTTTAAGGTCAGCTCTTGAGGCCCCAGCCTGCTCGCATTAAAATCAATAGCAAAATTTTGATCGACTTCCTTGGGAGAAGAATTGAGCAAATGTGCCTACAGGGGAAGCAGTGTAAGCTAGTGGTGGGAGCATAGGCTTGGAATTAGGAGATCCAACTTTTGTTCTCAGCTCTGATATTACATTTGCTGTTTGAACATGAGCAAGTCATTCAGCTCTTCTGGGATTTAGTTTCTCCATCTGTAAGTTGCAGCTAAAACTAACCCCTCCTCCCAAGGTATCATGAGATTTATCAGTTAATATTAGTTAAGCACTAAGAGAAGATCTTTAGATGGATGGCTGTATAAATATTTTTTTATTAGGCAAAAAGCATACTGTTTAAGAAAGACCACTATGAGAGAGATAATTCAGACATAAGCAAGTTTGGAAACCTTTAGTCAAATTCATACGTGGTACAAGTAAGTAAATCCTATGGACTTCAGTGCAATTGCTTCCACCTACAACAGATGTGGATTTGGCCTATTGCCAACAAGGAAATTAATGATCCTGGACATCAATAAGAGGCAAGGAAAGGGGCTGTCCAGAGTCTAGCTAGGTAGGTATTAAAAGCAATGGGAAAATTTGTCAACAAATGAACCCTGAAAACTAGAGGATTGCAAAACAGGGCAGATCAGAGCAAGAACTAGAAAAATGTAAGAAGCAGAAGCAATCATGAGCAAGGACTGAAGCAAGCACAGGCAGCTTAGGAGTGAGGCTTAGAGTAGTGCAAGAGAATCAAGACCAAGGTCCAACACCGCAGGAAAGTCAATAAATGGCAATACAGTGGTCCATATCTTTCAAAGGAGCAAGTGAAAAACTGTACTAGCCACGCTTTGTGTACTCTTTGTATTTTAATTACAAACTTTAGTGGTGGGTAACAATTTTTTCTACTTGCATCTCCCTTGTTTTGGCACCTCCTGGCCAATTATGGTAAAAATTGCTCAACAAGATGCATATATAAGAAAATCCCTTTCACAGACCAGATGCAAATTTAATTACTTCAAGTTAAACCTTCCATCTTGTCTATGGGTCCTTCAAAAACACAACTGTAAACAAGCACTATATTGCAATCAGGTGTCAAAGGCTTATTTGATCTCTTGCAAAATATGTCACAAATCACTGGCAGAAACTGGGTCGAGAGGGAGAACAAAGGGAAAAACTGTCAATGGACTAGGTAGCTCCTGTGAGTGTGCCTATTAGTGTACTGGATCTTTCTGCTCCTGTCTAATGCTGTCCATATAAAGTGTTCCTCGTTTGACAGTGTTCTGTTATCTTGCATTTGATGTAATTTTTCTACAGTAAGCAGAAATCTGTGGAAACAAGTGGTAGCGTAACCAAAGGAAACACTAAAGATACCAGTATTATTCTTCTGTAACATCAATTGCATGTAATTCATCTCTTACATGCTATGTAACTTTTTAAAGATACCTCAATATATGTTTGAGAAATGATAAATAACTGCATAAATCTCAGAAGCAACTTAGTTTTACTTTCCAACAGGCTTACTGTAGACCCCAAATAAATTATAGCTAACCTTGTCTTCAAAGAAAAAGTAAGACAGTATTGCACAACCTGATATGGGCATTATGAGTATTTCTACCTTTCTCTGAAGCATTAGGTATTGGCCAGTTCCAGAGGCAAAATATCACACAGCTTTCTGTGTACATCTGACCAGATAAAACTTCTAGTAGGTCACTCATCATCACATATTATTGAACTAAAATGTGGTTCAGAACTCTTTACATCTTTCACATAATCAAGTATCAGAGTTTCATTTTTACATTTACACATAAAGGAAATCCAAAATTAGTGAATGAACAACCGTAAAGAAATGAATGTGACAGGAAGATACAAAGATATTTTTATTACTCATGGGCAGATAAAGGTTTATTTATACAATTATATAGATATAGTGCAAGTACCTATGTTAATTAAATGCTATGACTGCACAGATAAAATATCATAAAAGCCAGAAATCAAGAAGTGCACAGGCCAAATTTATCACCAATATGCTATTGAGACTGATGGAGTTAGATCATGCATGAATGTGGCCCAAGGTTCCAACAGCAATGTTAATTGTTATATACAAGCTGTGCAATGAAGAAAAACTATACATTGATAAATAGCAAGTGATGTAAGAAGCTATACATGTAACAAGACGACCCATGATAAATGCTACCAAGTATGTTCCCCATGCCTAGGAAAATTGCGTTGCAGGGAACCATGAATTTTGCTTTACCTCACTTTTTTAGTTTAATAGTGTGGCCTTAAATGTTGCATTGATTGAACTTTTCCATTTAATTTCCTAGGTATGTTCAAGAAAAAGTATTGAGAATAAACCTTGAGAGAGATATTTTTCTGGAGGCACCACACCTTTATCTCTATGAACTATATACCCTTAAGTGAGCCATCAAAGCACATGCACTTCTAAGAATGTTCTTTAACTCATGAAATATTTATAAGGACTTCACAAATATTTCCACCCCATCACCATAGGTATACTCAGGGCACCCCAAATGATAAGCTGAAAGGCACTATGGAACAGACTATGTAATCCAGCCTGGTCCCTCTTGCTCCATGAGTGAAATGGACTGGGGACCTAGCCAGTGTTCCTCTAAACTGCGCGGGTGCGCGGCCGCACAGCGGCCGTCGCACCCCCTGCGCAGCACTAAGGGACCCCCGCGCAGCCCGGCAGCCCCCGCTGCTCCCTCCAGACCCCCGGGGCTGCAGCTTTGCCGCGGCAGACCTGGCCCGCGCCCGGCCTCTGGGCTGGCCCTCCCCGCCCCCAGGGTGGGACAGGCAGGCTCGGGCTCGGCTCAGGTGCGCGGGCCTGCCTGCCTGCCCCACGCGGCCGGGGCAGCGGGGTGGCTGCGGCCACGGTGGGCTCCCGGGCTCTCACCCGCCGACCGCCTTGACTTCCTGGCCTGGGGCCGGGGCCGGGCTCATCCGACAGCCTCGGCCTCCCAGCATGGGGCCGGGATCAGCCTTAGGGTTGGGGTCTGCTCCGCCCCACCGGCAGCTTCCCAGGGCCGCGGTAGGGTCCTCCCCAGCCAGCGGCCTTGGCTTCTCTCTTTCTTTCTCTTCTTTGCTTTCCTTTTTCTTTCCTTCTTTCTCTTCTTTGCCTTCCTTCTTTTTTCTTTCTTCCTCTCTTTCTCTTTTTTCCTTATTTGTCTTCCTTTTTCTTTCCTTCTTTTTTTCCTCTCTTCTTTCCTTCCCCTTTCTTCTCTTCCTTCTTTTTTCTTCCTTTCTTTCTCCTTTCTCTTCCTGTTTCATCTTCTTTCCCTCTTTCTTTGCTTCCTTCCTTCCTTTCTCTTCCTTCTCTTTTCTTTCTCTCTTCCTTCCTTTTTTCTTTCTTTCTTTCCTTCTCTCTTTCTTTGCTTCCTTCCTTTCTCTTCCTTCTCTTCTTTCCTTCCTCTTTCTTCTTTCTTTCTCTTCTTTTCTTTTTTCTTCCTTCTTTCTCTTCCTTCCTTCTTTCTCTCCCTTTCGCTTCCTTCCTTCTCTCTTTTTTCTTTCTCCCTTCCTTCTTCTTTCCTTCTTTCTCTCCTTTGCTTTCCTTTTTCTTTCCTTCTTTGCCTTCCTTTTTTCTTTCTCCCTCTCTTTCTCTTCCTTCTTTCTCTTTTTTCCTTCTTTGTCCTCCTTTTTCTTTCCTTCCTCTTTTTTCCTTTCTCTTCCTTCTTTCTTTCTCTTTTCTTCTTTCTCTTCCTTCTTTCCTCCTTTCTTTTTCTCTTCCTCTCTTCCTTCCTTCCTTTTTTAAAAAAAACTTTTAAAAAATTAATTTTAAATAAAAACCTTTCTAAAAATTAAATTTCAATTCAAAATTCATTCAAATTCAATTAAACACAATTAATTCTATTTACAATTACTTTAACTTCAATTAATGCCTATAATTTCTGTCATGTGAGTTTACACAAAAATTTTATTCAGAAAAAGTTTTGCACACGGCTTGAAAATTTTGCACACAAGCCGCCAAACCTTATAGGGAACATTGGACCCAGCTCTCCCCAGGATGAGAGCAAAGTTGGATACCTTCCTCCCCGGCTGAATAAGAGTTCTCTAACATCTTTATTTCTGTCTCTGCCAAGAATCAGGACTTCAGTCCAATGAGATGCCAGGTGACCTGCTCCCCAATCATTTATTCCCACTAGCTCAGGTTCTAAGTATTCCATTACATTTAGAGGCACAAGATCTGACAGTCCAGGAAATTTAAAAGGAATGTGTGCTCCAATTATCTTACATTCTGAAGAATAGCTACAGGAAAAAACAAGAGGACTTGAGTGCCTGGGATCCAGATGAACAAGAAGCAGTAAGGCAAAGCCTGCCTGCGAACAGGTGGAAATCCACAGGAATTCCTACTCACCACCTTCCTGAGTTAAACCAACAACAAAACATCACTTTTTTCCAGTTTTTCAAGCTCTGACGCTATGTCTACACTGGCAAGTTAATTCGAATTAAGGAAGCTTGATTCGAACTAACTTAAGCTTTGGCCACACTTGGCTTTCATTAGTTGGAATTAAGGGCTTCCTTAATTCAAACTAATAAATTCAATTGCTTAGTTTGAACTAACCCTTAATTTGAAATAGTTAGTTCGAATTAAGTCAATGTGGACATATTAGTTCGAACTAACTGCTTAGTTCGAACTAATCGGCAGATTGACCTGCATGCAATTGACTAATTCGAACTAAGCAAATGCCATGCATGTACACAGCTAGTTCGAACTAGCATTCTAGTGGGGCCATGCTAGTTCGAATTAAGTTAATTCAAACTAACTAAAATTAATTCGAATTAGTTAGTTGGAATTATTATTATTATTAGTTAGTATGGAATTAATTCAAACTAGCTTTTGTAAGTGTAGACATAGCCTTAGATTTTTGTTTGTCCACCTCCAGGAAACTACAGATCCTGCTGCTTCTAGTTCTCTTTGCTTTAGAAAGATGATCAACATCTTATTGCTTTTTATGGATCAATCTATTATAATGAAAGGCTGGGGTGAGGGGAGGAAGCACAGGGGAAAAAAAAACACCTCTGAATCTTTAAAACAAACAAGAGGTTCCGTGGCACTTTTAAAGACTAACAAAATTTATTTATCACATGAGCTTTCGTGAGAGAAAATCCCACTTCGTCAGATGCTTTGAAGACTGACTCAGGAAAAGAGCACTGCATTCCTATTTAGGGTCCTAAAATCTGCTATCCTAAATAATGTTAAGAAAAACTTTCAAAGCTGCACAATACTGGGGAATGAAGGGGACATGGGACAAGGACTTATTTTACCTCTGTAGGCAGTTATGTGTCTTATTTTAACACAAGAGGTAACAGTTAAAAGAGCTTCTCTCATGTATAATGTCTAATAAAATTAATATATTTTATGTATATTTATTTGCTACAAAGTAGATAATACTGATTCTAGGGAGTTTGGGGGTTTTTTTGTTTTTTTTTTTACATTTCCCCAGCCTGTTGTGGTTAGTAGAATACAACCATTTTAATAAGAAATTCATTACATGCATATTCAAATTTTGTTTTCAAATGTTTTTGACTACACAATTTTGGGGCTAAATAATTTATTCATATACTTCACTAGCACTGTGGACACAGTATACTTCCTTTGCCTGGAACAGACTTTTTAAAAAATATTTCAAATGCTTCTTACACTGCATTTATTATCAAAAAGTGTGCTAGTTCTATTTATCTAATTCCAATAAAATTTAAACAGTACAAAAGTATTTTTCATATCACAAACTCTTGTGTACATGAAGTGGAGAATAATATTAACATTAATGTTTCCATAAACTACTCTGCAAATAAATGGTAGTTGAAGTAATTCCATCTACTATTTATAGGGTTTAATAACAGTTGTAAATGAAAAAATTGCAATAGACATACTGAGTGATAATCAAAGCCAACACGACAATCGTAACAATATATCTACTGTATAAAAATACTGTTTATATAAAGACAGTCTAATCTGTGATTTTTCATCACTGGTAAATAGTGTTATCCACCTCAATTTCAGATTATATTTTACATTGCTATATAATCTACTCAATTTAAAAATTTTATCACTCACTTTAGAAACAGATAACATTAAAAATGTTGGTTTATTATGGTATAAAAATAGGTTCAGCATAACATCAAACCACTACATCTGACTCCAGCTTCAGCCAGCAATGTGTACTGTGCCTTTCATTGGTAGAAAGCTGCAAATGTGACACACACATAAAGCCATACAGGCTGTCAGCAGAAGTTCCATGAGGTCTCTTGTTAATATCTACAGTCACCATTTTATCCCAGCACAGAGACTGCACCAGTAATTGCTGATGTGGAATTTTTAATTTTTGAAAGCTACAGTCGCCACACTTAAAAGCTTTGATAACTGAACATTATCCATAAGTATTTGCACTAATGCCAATAGTAAGTGTAGGGCTGAGTCACATGGTCTGTTTATCTAAGGCAAATTGCATGACATTTTAAAGGCTAATTGGTGTATTCGGTAAACACCTCATAAAACACAACACAACATTTTAGATACAGTTCCTTACACTAATTCACCATCTATTGAGTGTCTATATTGTCCATTCCTCCCTATATCTCTTCACTATTGACCTTTAGTCCTAAATTTAAAATTTCTGGGAGTTGGATTACCTCTGATTTTAAACTTAATTCTTTGGGATACAAAGGTTTAAGAGAAAAGAAACTCATTGATTCTTTAAATAAAATAAAACAAAAAGGCAATAACTATACAATACCCAAAGAAGGTCCAGATGTTGCAACTGTTTACTTTTGAGTAATCTTTAAACCACATAAAGTCAATGGGCATACTCATATGGATAAGGATTTCTCAGATAATGGTTTGTAAGATTAGGCCCTAAATACATTTAGAGATTGTGACAGGCACATCAAAAACTTGTACTCTGTGCACAGATACTATTTTGTTAGGACATCATAAGAAATATCTGTTAAGTTTACAGTTAGCTACAACCATCTTGAATAACTCTGATCTTGATGACTTTCCATCTCTTCTCTCTTTAATTTATGCACTATTTGATCAATATACACAGAGGTATGAAGACCATATCATTGCCTTTATTTAGATTCCTGACACTCAGTGATTTATAGACAGTTCATAGATTCTAAGGCCAGACGGGAACATTTCGATTATGTAGTGCACCCTCCCGTAAAACAAAGCCCTCAAACTTCCACAAAATAATTCTGGTGACATAACTTTTAGAAGTTCAATTTTGTACCTATTAACATTATGACATCATATTAAATGCCAAGAAAAGTGTAGAGTTGGGGCAAATTCACCACCACCATAAACCAATGGCACTCCAATGACTCCAACAGAATTATGTCTGCATATGCTTCTTTGTCAGTTGGTAGTCTGTCTGTCTTTGGTTTTTTCACCCCTAGATAACCCCTTCTTGCTGTAGCTGTTTTCTACACAGCTAGAGTGAACTGGAAATAAGCCTTTTGTCTTCAGACTTCAAAAAGAGGACTTTAATGTTTGACGTTTGCAGTCATCCTTTGAGTTTTCAGCATCCTAGTTAGATACCTCTTTCACAAATCAACAAGCAAGAGTTAATCTCACCCTTGGAATCAAAACTTATTTTGTTGCAACTGAACTCACTGAAAACCTTCCAACTTACTCACTGACTACTGGGACTTCATAAGATAGATAACTTAATGAGATTCAGTTGCAATGTTGCAGAAATTACATTCATTCTACTGAAATTCCCCACATCTTCTGGAGAAACAAGCATGTGAGAACTTTTTAGTTTTCTTTTATGGTCATCATGAATAATATTGTAGATACTCTACCCCTACCTGCACCTCAGATATGCATCTTGCCCTTTTAAACACTCAGAAATCTTCAGTATGCTGAGAAAAATGCACATTTGGCCTCCTTGAGAAACATGGGAACCTGGAAGTTAATAGCATATTTTATGTAGTTTGTCTTTTGCGATAGTGCTTAATTTAAAAGAAAAAAAAAACTTATCAAAAAGTAGAAACTGACCCATTAATGCGCTAGATACTAAATTCTTAGCATATACAAAAGCCTCAATTCATGTGATAAAATTGTGCCATCATATGACCTCATGTTATTTTCCTTATTTTATTTTTCCCCACTTGCCATTTATCACATATGGTCAGATTTGAAAAACTATATTACCTTTTACCTGATTATCTCCATCCTGATTATCTGGACATGTATGTTGTTTGTCCTCTTTTCTTGTTTCAATATTTACAGATGCCTCATTTTGTAGTGTCTCTTTCTTGCCTCCGCTTGACACTCGCTCTTGTGATTTCACCCTCCTCTTGAGTCACAATCCCACTGCCCCCTTCACCCCCGAGGACTCTGCAGTCTGTTCTAGGCCTCTTCCCTCAGTGGCCACTGCAGTCCTGTGGCAATCAGGGGCTGGGGAAGGGACCCGGGCTCACCCAGTACTCCAGGTCCCGGCCCAGGTAGGGTTACCAGATACCAAAGCATGGAAAGGAGGACACGGAAATACAAAAAGGAGGACATGGAGAAAATGTAGTATTAATATAACTGTCATTACCATACTATGTCATGGAAAATGGGTAATGATTAATGAATGCATGGCAGCATGAAAAAAAATGGAGAACAAGTTGAACAGAAATATTCTTAGGCACATTAACTGTAAAAAAGATGTACAATACAAAACTGTGTAACACAATAAACCTGAGTATTGTTATGAATATACAATTTGTGTCAGTAATGTCATGATAGCATTTATTAATTGACCAAATTATACCATTCAAAACGGTAAAGCCTATTCTTGATATTTATCAGCTGAACCTATTTTTGTCAACAGGCTATCATTGTCAAGAATATTTGTGGCCCCTTTTCCTGGGTCCTCTCCCCCCCTGCAGCCCCTTTTCCCAATCTCCAAGGACACAAGCTGTGCTAGACCTCTATTTTTGGTGTAAGATGCACAGCACTCTTGAGCACACTCCTTTGTACACCAAGAGAGAGGCTTAGCACTAAGTTTGCCCTTAATCACTTGAGTGCTCTGGAACATCAAGTCTATGACCACCGTGAGGGAAATCTATGCTCTGTCTCTGTATATATTTGTACGTTGTCTGGAATAATGTATATTTAATCATTACTTTGAGACACTTCAAGAGTTTAATAAATCTATAGACCTAAATATCTCCATATTGCCAATAGGAAATGACTACCCCAAAGTTATCTTTGCTTCAGAAACATAAATGGATGCTATGATAATGGGTGCAAAAGGATGTTGGGGCTGTAGGTGCTGCCATATTACAAATAATACTCAAGAAATAGCCTTTCATACTGGGCTAATGTTTACCTAACTCACAAACTGCATATGCTTAAATACTGAACTGCATCACAACTTTAACCCATGATTCAAGAGATGTCAGAATCTTTATTCGCCAAAAGGCCAAAGACAAGTGAAAACTAAGGTTAAATGAGTGACTTAGGTCAATGGACAGAATCTCTTGGTACATGCCATATGTCCTATGATACCAAGAGCTTACACAATAAAGAATCTGTGTTTCTTCACAACCTTGTTTAATAATGGAAACCCATTCTTTCTTCTACCCCTGAGTATATATTATCAGTAGCCTGAAATGTCAGATACTTCTATGGTAAACAGAAATACCCTGGACTTTTTTATTTTTATACATGCTGATAGTAAAGAAGGTGACAATATAATCTGCCTAAGGCAACTATCACCATCCACACTAGACAAATCACTTTCCTTTTATCAAAGAGAAGAGTAGGTCATCACATTTTAGTACATGTTGACACCACCGCTAGTTTAAAAAAAAAAAAAAAAGATAAGAATTCAGTGCCCTTAAGGTACCTTATCCTCTATTTTACCTAATACAGATATTTCACAGCTATTGCATTACAGCCAGAATAGAAACAAGTTTGTACCCTCAAAGAATGCACTACAAAAGGCCTCAACCTTTGAGACAACCTGATATTTATACTATAAAGAGCGTAGGTGACAACAAAATACTTTCCTTAAGGTATCTCTTGCTCTTATTTTGGTAATAGGGTTTATTTCTCTCTCAAGCGGCAATATAGAACCATAGATCTTTAACCTCCCAAACATACATGCATATTTTTGAATATTTATTGAAATTGAAAGAAAGAATCCAGACACACCTCCTGTAATATGCAAACAACTTCAGAAGTTTTTCCTTGCAAAACAGCCAGAATTGAAAACATTTTGTTTATAGTCTAATTCACTCTGAAGCCAGAACTCCACATCACAATGGTACCTATCCACACTAGTCTACAGCCACAGTTGCTTTTCTTCTAACAAATGGGTCAAATCACTAGTGCAAATGCACATTTTTTTTAATTTCCCTGGCTTTAGCTAGATAATAGTAGTTTTATACTGTTTTAGTTTTAGTACTGTTCATCATAACATGGGAGATGATACTGCGATAATAGAAATGTACCACCTTCTGCTTACTATATATTTGACATTCTGTACCATAACATCCAGAGCATGGGAATACATATACCTGTCTAAAAATAGCTAAATTGGTTTCTACATGTCTTTTTGTTCTAGAAGTCATCAGTGTGGCAACTGATAAACACAAAGAACATCATGAAGAATATATGGCTAGAACACCAAAACAAATCTCTTTATAAAACTACAATGGGCATTTAGTGTTTACAAATAACTTTGTTTTTACACCTGAATAATAAACGTGTGTGAGCATGCACACACGCAGTGAACTGCATGATGGAACACTATTTCTTCCCCATAGAGGGACTGTCTTTTTGTTCTGTGTTTCTACTATACCTAGCAGAATACGGTGCTGGTCCATGACTGGAGCACCTTTATGATACTGCAATACAAGTAAAAATGAAGGTCTGAGTCAAATTTGCCTAGTGATTAAACTGGATGCAGGGAGAGCAAGTATTTCATCCTTAATATAAAACCTTCACTTCTAATTAATTGGAAGGGCTGGTGTTGACAGACTCCAAACAACTATTTTCCAGGAACTGATGATCTGGACTTTTAGGCCCATTGATTTTGCTTCCATAGAAGTCAACTGACTACCATATAGGCAGGATTCGGTTCCATCAGACTATGAATGGGAATCAGTATTATTTTTATCTGGAAAAAGTATAGCTGATTTTGCTGGGACTCTGTGGTGTTATTTTTAAAAAAATATACAGGTGAAGATACCTGAAATTAGACACTCAGTTATGTGCTTGTTTCTGCATGCACACAAATTTCAAAAATTAATCCCCAAAGTTAAATTTATTCAGTGTAGTTATACAGCCTTTAAAAAAAATGAGTCTCAGTAACAAGCATTTATTAACGGCAAATTTAGCGGTCAACAGTATGAAATACTACGCAAGAGAAAATGGTTGGGCTGGCTGATAATTGTACAACAAATCCTGACAAGTATGAATCAATTTGCTTGACAAACTAATTATGTACATTTGTACTATGCACATATTTGAAAATGAATAAAAAAGTAAAATCAATCTCAGACATTGCACAAATGTACGAGGGTTGGACTGTGTGTTATCACACAATACCAGCATTTGAGATTAACAGCAACGAGGAGGGTGAAGACATCATATAGCCCTACATGCCATGGTCTAATTTTTGAGACCAATGCTTTTGGACAGAGGTCTCTTGCAAGTGACACTGACTATCAACAAGGGAGAATGAAAGTTGCCTCTGAAAATACATAAAGGGCACGAAACATATGAAGTGAACAAATGGGGGTTGCTATTCCTAGTCAGTTTCAAAGGTTCATCTGTGTGTGATTTTACTGTTATCCTTATGAAACCTGGAGGTTTGTAGAGGAGGCATAGCTGTGGGGTTTTCTTAATGTACAAAAATATTTACAAACAAGAACAATGAATATAATTTAACCAATGAGGAAGATAATGTTATTTTATAGGATTTTTATATTTTGTTTTATATTTATAAAGAACCTATACTGAAGCTAAATTGTTAATCAGATATTTTAAAATATATATCATTTGAAATGTACCAATGGAGACATTAGGGAAGAAAATATAGGGCATCTTTTAAATCCTTTATAATAAATTGGAATAGGAAAGCTTTTTCGAGGAACAGTAACAGACAATGAATATTATGCTAAAAACAGGACATGACCCTACTAAATATGAACAGTTTCTCTGTACCTGTTGGTATATGTTGCGTTGGCCAAATGATTAATTTATAAACCAAGGTTTTGATTCCCTTTAAGTCAATGGTAAAACTCCATTCATTTATAATGGAACAAGATTTGATCCTTAATGTGCAAAGTATGCTTTGATTATTGGTAAGTACAAAAATGCCTCCCCAGGAAGGATTTTTCTTGCACACTTATCATTCAGTGAACCTCAGCACTGATATATTTTGAGCTTCCATGTATTCATATACACAGTACTACTTTGCACTTGGATAGAAAACTGGCTATTCTATATTGACTTTGATTTAATCAATGGAAGCTTTCTATACTGGACTCCTTAAAGTATACTCTGCCTGATATAACCAGTACTTCAGCCATTCACATCTGCTTTTCAAATCACACAAGCTGACCTCTCTCTCTACAATACTACATTATAGTGAGATTCAAAATGAACACTGCAGTTTGACAGTTAACCTCAGGCACCACTGATCTAGTAGCTAGCTGCTTATACTGCTGGTTGAAAAGCTGATAGGATACGCAAGACAAGCTGAGAGTTTAACTGGCAGAGCTGCTCAAATATAAATTATGTTATTTGAAACTTAGACCACATGAGACAACAGTTCACTTTTTATCCTGGCAACAGATTCAACCTCTTGGCCCTGTGAAAGTCATCTGAATACATAGAGCATGCACACACACACACAAACCTCTTCCTATCTTATGACCGAAGATGTATTCAACACACTTATTTTTATGCACATTTGATCATCCTGCTGACAGCCCTGGAAGTTAAGTAATATGGACTATTGCACATAGGTTTCAAACCTTGATGGAGCCAACAGCAAGCTACTTTTGACAGTCAAATAATGACAAGCACATTGCAGGCTGATGCCCGTCATTCATGAACATCTTGGCCTGCTCCAACCGTTGCACAGCGACTAAGTGGAGGGTCAAAGGTTAAGTTCTAAGAAGACAGCAATGAAGGGCAACTGTCATGCACCACTGCATATTGTGAAGCAGTAAGGAGTGGTTGTCTACTGAAGAACATGCAAAATGTTCTCATTCTGTCCAGGCAGACACATATCTGAAGGTCCTAAATGAGACCATTGCCAATTCATGAAGAGCCAAACTGACAGCATGCCATTCAAGCTGTCTATCTAAAATTTAACTTTTTTCTACTTCAAATCACGAATGCATGCAAAATATAAGGTTAAGCAGAGCTTTTCAGCAGCTGTTTAAAGCAAGCTAGATTTTTTCTTTTTCAAAAAGGCACCTAAACTTTTTAAAAGAAAAATATTAAGCACAAAAGACAACAATCCACAAGTACTTTTGTTTTCTCTCAACAAATTTTAGAGATTTTCAGTTTATACATGTCTGTTTTCTAAATACTGAATTTTCTTTAAAATATAAAAAAACTGGAGCCTAACATCTTATAATCAGAGTTAATAAAAACAGTTGGATCTCTGGTTTTATATTTGTTAATATTACAATAGAACCATATCTGTTATAACACTGCAAATGTGCTGAATTGTTCTATAAAAATAATAATTTCCATTATAAATTGTTCTATATAACTATTTTAACATTTGTTTAAAAGCACTGTTTCTGAAGAGTTATCTTTGCAGTGTATGATCAACAATCAAATTGTACTATTTTGCATAATACATATAAACCATTTTTTTTTTTACCAATTGCCAGCCAAGATTTATATTTTTTGTTTGCACATTTAAATTGCAAGATCATATTCAGGTTTGTCTGTATTAACATATAAAATACTTGTGGGGGGGGAAAATGAAATGCTTTGTTTATTAGAAATACAGTGATGCTTCCCATCTTTCACATAAACCGAATGCCAGATATTACATTTAATCAGGCTGACAAAGGATCATATGGGTTAGTTCTTTATGGCCTTTTCATGAACAGCCCCTTTCTCCGGCACTTATGGGGGCCAAATATTGCCCTTTAAAAAAAAAAACAGATCAACATGCAAAATGGTTGTTTCTCTTTGCTGGGTCACTGGTATCATCCCACTTGTGACACAAGACACCACTTTGTACCAATTTCTGTCATGCCACCGACATACTAAAGGCCCTATTTGCAAATTGTGTGCTTTGTAAACTAAAAAGAGAATGAATCATCATTATTTATGAGGCATACATTTGGGTCAGAATGCAGAAAACCACTTGCTTGTCTGATACACAAATGCCTTATGCATATAAACTCCTTAGTGGGTTGTATCTATAGTTGTGTCTTTTATAGCACTCACACGATCAGCACTTACCCAATTATAAATAATAATGGACCTAAAAATTTTGTGCAAACTTCCTGATCCTCACTGCATTTCATGGGTCGGTAGGTCAAAAAAGCACAAATCATAAGCATTCCTTTGCAGCTCCGGAAGGCCCTACCTGCATAGGAAATAGTGAGGCTACTATGCTGATTGGAGAGCTTTTCCTGGCTGCCTAGTCAATCCACCTCCACAAGAGGTGGTAGTTATGTTGACAGGAGAAGCTGCCCCATCAATAAAGTGCGGTCTAAGCCATGGCTTAGTTGGTCTAACTACGTCACTTAGAAGTCAGGATTTTTCACACCCTTGAGCAACTTAATTATACCAATGTAAATTTATAGTGTAGACCAGACCTGGCCATAAGCTTTTCTGTGGCTCAGTTCCCATATCCATAAATTGGGAATCATAACCATACCTCACACAGAGATGTTGTGAAGACAAATACATTAAGGATTGTAAAGTCCTCAGTGACAGATATGGTAATGTCCTGCAATATCCCTGAGAGGCCTTATTGTATTGAATTTATGTATTATTGTGGGCTGGGATTGTTTGTAACCTCTCTGTAGGGAGATGCAAGAAATATGCAACACTATCAAGTATTTTTTCTAGTCCACTGTTTTAAACAAATATTTATGTATGACTGTGTTATAATCCATGGGGAGGGCAATCACAGCTCCTCCAGAAACTAAAAACAGGAGGTGGTAGGTGATTAAGGCAAATGAGCCAGATTGAATCCTCCAAGACAGGCTCCTGGGAGACATGCATATATTAGTTCAAACTAGACCCTCCTGAGACAAACAGACAAAGATAGGACTTTTGAATAAACAGCCCATGTTTAAACTGATTCAGGGCCTTTATTTTTGATTCAGCGAATGGATAGAACCTTATGTCAAAGTTTGGGGACACGCCTTAGCAAAGGGTTGGAAGGATTTTACTTACTAGGGTCTCATTAGACTGAAAGGTAATGTGGTAAACTTTGTATCGTGAATAGGTTATTTTATTGTTTTAGTAAGATTTCACTGTAATGCTTTTATTTTAAGAAAAAATGTACTTGCTTATAAATAGTCACTTGTAACTGCTGACAACTCCATTTCTTCCCTTCTGGAGAGGAAACAAAGGGTAGATTCTGGCCTGTTTAGGAAGTCTGGCTTGCTGGGAATATCACAGGGTAAACAGCAAATGCTGCAGCCTGGAAAACTCCCATTCAGGAGAGAAGGAGACATGGGTCTCTGCCACACACAAGTGACTGCTGAGGAGCTGGAAGCCTCAAATGGGTGCCCTTGAAGGACCACAGGAGGGGAATACAGGTGACATTGTCTTGAACTGTGACACTCAGCTATTTCAGTAAAGAAAGATATAAACATAATCGTAAAAAGGTAGGCAAACAGACTATTTCAAATATTATGGTGACAGGGACATATAAAAAAAAGGTTAGGGAAGCCTGGCAAAGTGGTTGACACTTTGTGAGGCAGTGGAATATAATTCCACAATTCTCTTTCATAAAGCCAATCACTGTACAGGATGGCCAACTATCATGATTTTACTGTGAATCTCATCATATTTAAGGGTGGAAGGCTGTTAAAGCCCCAGCTCCTGGAGTCCTGTGATTATCAGAGACTCACAGCTTTCATCAAAAAACAAAAAGATACATTTTTACCCACTGTGAATGCTTGAACCTGTGAACTCTACAGGCACAAAACACAAGAAGTTTATATAATATATACATAAAATCTCATGATTGGTGGGGGCGCTGAATTTTTGAGCTACTGGGATTAGCAATACTGCACATTTAGCAAGGTCACCACTCTAGAAAAAACAGAAGATAGTGCTGTTAATGATGGCCACTGTTATCCAATGAGTACAGGCCTCGATCCCCTAAATCATCAGAGCTGTAACAGCCATAGGAGAGTGGCTCGAGAGCTGTTACACAGCCAATGGAAGAGATAATTTTATATGCACCAACTCCAGCTGCCTAAGCTGGGTGAAGTGGATAACTAGGGATATTTCCCCTTAATTAACAGAAGAAAGATAACTTTTTAAGAAATATATATGAAATCAGGCTACAGGAACAGAAATATCATTTGTAGTAACCATTAGCCCGTTGTTTTGCATCACATTTTTCTCTACATTTAGGACTTAATCATTCCAAAGCTCGCTACCAGACAGTGCTATCATGCGTAGCCCCATTGACAATTTCAGAGGAGTGCTTCAATGAAGTTACTCAAGATAGTAAGCACCATATCTCAGAATAAGTGCTTCCATAATCAGACCGTTGGTTTATTTTCAACTGAGTCAGTCTTTTGTGGAGGCAAAACTTCAAATAACGTGAGCTGCCTCCATAAAGGATAGCCCAGATACGGTCTTAAGGAATTTAAACTAACACAGATATGCCCCAACATGTAAAACAATCACAAAAATATCAAAGTGTGCAGTTACCTATGACTTAAGCTATGATGTTTCCACCTCTATAAGAACAAAAATAGCAACATCTATTTTACCATATTAGATATCCTTTCAAGTATTTAATGTATGGAGCACCAGTTGCCTCAGGGCCATGAAATAATACTAAAAACTTTATAATCATTCATTGATTTAGTTTTCAGCATAGTAGATCATTTGAATCCAATGGGAACATAAAGAGCTATTTGTGAGGTCAACCACAGTACAGACAGAGGCTGACATGATATCGATGGTAAGGTGGAAAGAAATTGCCAAATACAGCAGATCAATACCTCGTTTCACTGTTACAGCCTTCTGCAGACATAAAATATATATCTTTACAGCTACGAAAATAATAATAATGAAAGTGGGAGATAAATGTTTCCCTCAAGGTAAACTATTTGATTAGCTGAGGGCAAAGGTGACAACAGCAGTAACACAAAAGTAACTTTACACTCTTAAATAAAAGTGGTGGGATGAGCAGCAGATAGAAGTGCAAAATGAAACTGAACAAATTCTAGGAGATAGAGATGTAATTCTTTTAGGAAGTGGTGTGTTATGTGTAGGATAATGGAAGAACGGCTTGTTAACTAAAACACAGTAAGTCCAGAGTCTTCTTCCACAGTATGACTATCATAACTTTAAAGTATAGGATTTAGAAACTATGCACTATCATTTATTATAAAGAGGGTATTAAAGATCCATAATATATTTCATACTAATGTTTTAATTGGTAATAAATAATTATAAACATACTTTGCATGTGAATATCAAATATAATTGAATGCAATATTATACTCCCATTCAGGCTTAAGAGAAGATAAGAGGATCCTTTAATGTTTTGATGCTTTAGGTCATTAAAAGGTAAATGCATGATTGAGGCCATGGATGAAATATTGTAACTTGAATTAGAACCCAATCCTGCTCCCATTGAAATAAATGGAAGTTTTATCACTGAATCCATAGGGAACAATGCAATTCTAACAGGATTTTAATTTCAAGAGTGCAGATTCACTTCTGGAGATGCTAATGTGCTGTATGTGCAGAATCTGACGAGAACACAGTCTGTGGGCTGCTTCCAATATAACATAACAATATACCCCAGTTTTCTATCAACTATTGTGACAATACAAAAATTAATCATCATCCAAATTAAACCAAAAATTTATTAGCCTTACACAGAAAAAGGTCCATTTCTGAATGAAAACTATCCTATTTGCATACAAAGTTCCATTTTCTTTTAAAAAAAAAATTCTTTATTCTGCTTTACTTTTTTGGTAAATTTGCAGACGTATTTGCCCTAACTTCATATTTCAAGGTTTTTTAATTTCATTTCAAATATTCTGCACAGCTCTAGCCACTAGGGATGATACACGGTTTATTAGTGCACAAAGAAGGTCAATTCCTTTTCAACTATACCCATAAAATAATACTGTGGATACAGCCTGAAAAGAAAGGGAACAGACAAATATGGCACTATAGAGATCAATGTCTTTGGAGAACTCCAAGGATTCGATAATTTTCTGAATTCCAGTGCTATCGTTTATGGATCTCCACTTTGTGTTCTTGAAGATTATGGACGAGGCTACTCATAAAGGAAGTTAGCATTAAACAAATGACCTGGGGCTAGATCATCCCTCATCTGTGAACATGAAGAACATAATGGATTTCTGCTCAGATATGGTGCATGAGGGGGCATATGAATGGGCATGCCACTACTCTGGCATCAGTCCCCCACTTCCTCAGAAGTCCCTTCACAAAAATGTCCTGGGAATCCATATCTGAGCACGGGGAAGGGCATGGGTTCTGCCAGAACATCGTTCCCCCATCTTCACCCAAAGCAGACTTTTTTTATTCATTTTTTTCCATACACAGGTGAGTATGCGCACAAACACATTTTAAAGGGACTCTGGTGGTAGCAGCTAGAGGCTTTGGGCACCTCAGAGATTTGATTGGTTTAAAGTTCAGCTGGACTAACTTGGATGCCTATTTACACACATGCTTCAGTGTTTGCAGGCAAGGGCTCCATAGCATTTTCTTCCACATTTTGATAAATCTTAAGCTTTCAATGTCGTGTATTATACTAACAGACTCTAAAAAGTACAGTTAATTTTTTTTTACATAAGTAAGCTATTAAATACATTAACTATTGGTATGGAATACAAGCGTTATCTATTCTAGGAACATTAAAGGTCTATTAAGCCCCATCTTGCAGGCAGACCTATAGAATGAAGCAGATCCCAGTTGAAACGTATGTAGAGTTGCAGAAGTAAACTTTTTGCAGGAGGCACACAATATACTCTTGGTAAGGTTGATTCTTTTAAAAATAATGTGAGATCCTTTGAGTCAGACAAAAATGGAAATGAAAGAAAATTAAGAGATAAACACTTCTACAAGCTTTGCTAGATTGGAGATCCATTTGACACTTTTAAGCATAAAGTTGGAATTCTTTCCCCACAGATCTCAGGGTGATTCATATACACTCAGCATTACTAGAAGCTTTTCTTAAAAATAAGCATCCATCCTCCAGCTGTAGACCCCAATCCTGCAACAAGAACTGTTAAAATGTCTGAGAAGCAATATCCGAATAACTTTATAAGCACTCCAAAAAGGGCACAGGCAACGTTAATGAAACCTGAAGCCAGAACACAGCCATTGAAACAATTTCAAGTAGCTCTGTTGTTTTTAAAAAGCTTCATTCAGTGAACTGAGGTGCACCTGCAATACCGGTTATTATTATTACTAATTATTCGTATTACAGTAGTGCCTAGAGACCACACCAATGCTCTATTGTGCTTGGAACGGTACAAATAAAAGAGACCTCCTTCCCCTTTGCTCTTACAATCTAAAAATAAATAAAACAAACAGTGAGGGAGGCAACAAAGAGACAGAGAGATGAAGCAAAAGCAAATAAGTGGCAGAGCTGGGAGTTGCAGGACCCTGAAATCAATGGGAACTGAAGGCACTTAAGAGTCAGATGACAAATTCATAAAGTTACAGATGACAGTGCGAAAATATTCAGAAGTTTAAGAGAGAGTATTTTCAAGACAGAAAAATGCAAATGTTCTTTGTGTTAGTCTCTGACTCTCCTTACAAGACTCGATTGACAAAGCATAAATTAGAGTTTGCAATAAAAATCCAAGTAATTTACTGTCTTTGCTCATATTGGTATCTTGTACTTGCATATTTCTAATCTGGGGAAGATGGGCCTGTTTTTATTTACAACAAAAACAACAGTCTGAATGTAAAACAGCAAGTTTAATAAATCTGGGGACCTAAAGTACCACCATAATTCAGACCAGCAACACAGATACTCACTCCTTAATTAAGTGGGTGATGTTCTATTTAAAACAAAAAGACAACCCTAGGCTATAGCTAAGATTAAGCACTCACTGTTGCAAAGCTCCAACTATTATCAATGTAAAGGCTTTAAATAATGAAAAATAAACCATCTAATAGCCTATATTCAATAGTAAGTAGAAAGTCAGGACACAGACTGATTTGGATTAACACATTTTCAGTTATAACAAGTAATTTTACAGAGGATTAGTATCTTGATGGTCTGATCAATACTAGGCACTGCTGCTATTACAGATGAAGAGAAAATTACCCCTTGGGTAATAAAGTGTGTGTGTCTTGGTTCTCCTTCATTTGCTGAGTCCATTACTGTAATGGTTCCAGTATTAACAGCTGGGACAATTTAAACAGCAGGGCTGTGATGAATTTAAAAGCAGGAAACATTTACCATTCATTCCTTCTTGCATATGCAGCTTCTACCTAGCAGTCATCCAATATACAGATCATGTTTTATGTGACAATCAAAACTATTTCTCAATTATTGTCTCATTAATAATATGAGGGAACAATAGTGTGACTAGAACAAAAATTGTAGTGACATACTTGCTGCTGATTCTGCTAAAACTTGCACACTGTTTACCTAAGCAAGCATAACATGACAACAGACTTATCTGAGTGCAAATAAAGTGTTATAACTTTATTTTACAGATACAGATTCTTTAAGAAGACTGACAAAATAGAACGTAATCAACAAATTTAACATTTTTATTGTTTTATTAAGAAAAATGGGAAATTAAAGGATTAAATAAACAAACTATGCCAATGCAGTGTTAAAGCTAAGATATTTAATAACATAAAAGAGATTACTGTTTTACAGCACCAGCCTTGGCTCCTCTCCCTTCTTACTGCCTGTTATTTTGAGAATAGTAGTTATAGTTGGTGGTGTGCACTAATATGAAACTGCCTAACTGTTTTGGTATGTCACAAGCAGCAAATTAAGGATGATGTGTGGTTAATAATAGAATTCCAGGCTTCTGATTGGATGAAATCTCAACCTCAACATTGCATTGCTACAGAGATTTGTAGAAGACTTCCTTTTTCTAAACTTTCTTGTAAATAAAATTGTTCATGATATTTTAGCAAAGACTAAAGAAATACCTATTACTTTCCTTTTCAACCCAGCTCACATGTGGACTAATTACACACCAAAATATACACAGCTGCCATTAAAATCCTTCTGAACATTCAGATATTCACATGCTAATGCTCTTTTTTATCCATATTTCCACACTCCCAAATGATCCCAATGGGGAGACAATTGTACCGGATGTTGTTATAAATATATGATTAATAATAGCGAAACATTCATTGCTGCTAGTTCTTATTTGTTGTATTGTACAACCACTTTGCAGTGGTGTGAATGACTACACAAGGTGGAGGTTAATAGTGAATTGGATGCAGAAGTATCATTCCCTAAAAATTCTATAAACTAATATTATTCCAGTTAAGGAAAACAACAGTATCAGTACACCTTTTTCAAACAAGCCTAATTTAGTTGCTAATCCTGCAAACACTTACTCATGCAAGTAGTCCCACTGATTACCAGTCAATTGGAGTTGCAAGTGCTTAGCCCCCCTGAGGCTTCTGCTTATTTTGAAACTTAAAAGAAAGAAACAAGAACAAAACAAAACAAAAGCCACATTCCAAGTAATGCACACATTGCTTATAGAGAAATGCCTACCTGCCACCGATTAAATTTTGAAAGAAAATTGTGACTATTAAGAGGACAAAGTGTCAAAGGCGAAAAGACCCTGGGTTTCCTGCTTTTTGTTTTTTAATTAAAAGCATTTAGAATATTCAGAATATATTCAATCGAACTTTAAAAGGGAAAAAGTAGATTCTGGGCTGAGATCAAGCATGGTAAAATTATTTTGTTTTTAAAAGTGTAATTGTAGTTTGTACAACTAAAAAAGGGAAACGTAATGAAGTAAGGAATCCAATAAAAAGCAGATCAGAGTAATTCCATTAAAATTACGTATGAACAAAAAAGAAACTCTCATAGGTATTGAGTATTCAATTAAAATAACTCTCTTATTGGAATCACCAATCAATAATATCTAGTCTGTACTGTTCTGTTTTCATGTTGAACGCTATCACACACACAAAGGCAGCCCTTGGTGAAGGCAGGACAGGAGGAGAACTAGGCTCAGGGCACATAATGGACTAAACTTAATGAGAGCTCATGGCACACAGCACTTCCCAAAATCGTTTTGGAAACATGAGAAAGTTCAGCTCCATGAAGTTCTGTTAGTTTCCATCACTTTGCATCTATATGATATTCAGGAGAAGGACACGAGCATTCCACAGGTCATATGGACTCCAAAAGCACATATCACACGGCAACTGAATCATTATATTACAGAAATCCCACAACAGTCCAGAGAGCAGGTGAGTTCTTCTAAAACCGCACAAAACTAAAACCTGATGACATACAAGAAGGTTTTCTCTGAAGAGATCAGTGCTTCCTTATCAGGAGGGCCTAACCCCAACCTTTATTGCTATGTGGACAGTTCGTGATGCATGCACACTTCCTCTTGCACTATAACCTCAGTATGCAGATGAAAAATTTTAAACATATGCATGCCAGAGTTAATATCTACCATCTTTACCCACAGGTGTTATTGCACCAAAGCACATGGCATGCAAAACTGCACCAGGAGAGGCCAAGAACTGACCCAAGTGCAGTGTGTTTTTTAAAATAAAATTTAAAAATCCTATTTTAAGAGGCTTCCTGCTATTATCACATCATCTGTGGCCATTATCTCATTGCAAATGGACAGCCCATCACCTGGAAGAAACACATCGCCTATTCTGACACTTCCAACAAGCAAAAAAGATCAAAGTTCCACTTAAAAACAAACCTAAATAATCATAAATACACCTTTATTCAATGTTTCTCTCTCCAGAATGGAGACACTGGTCAGAGGATTCACAAACCAGGCTAGCTTCTCTAGTCCAACAACTTCCTCCCTAGTAGCAGTACCTGTAAATCCTACTCTGCAGAAAAAGTCAGGTTAAACTCAATAACTAATACGTGGGTGGGTTTTGTTTTGGGGGTTTTCTTTGTTGGTTGTTGGGTTTTTGTTGTTTTGTTTGTTTGCTTGTTTGTGTTTTTTGATCTGGTTCTGAATGGGGATCTTGGCAAAGCTACAGCTACAAAAAAGCACTTCCCTTGCCTTTAGCATTTTTCTTCTGAACTAAATAAATCAGGGACATTTAAACTCCAGCATTGAACGGTATGCTAGCAATTTGCTGAGAGTCCAAGGATTGCCCCAGTTTGAGTACTGGGGTATATTTTTAAAGTTACAAATAAATGTACATTGCCAAAAGTATCAGTATGTACTACTCTGTTAAAGAGTACTCCTTTCTGTTTAATCCAAACATCTCTTGCTTTCTCCTTTGTCAGCTGTCTCACTTATTTTCAATCATCCTCCCTGCCACCTCTTTTTCTTCAGCCTTCAAGCATGCTCAAAGGACACATTTTCTTCTCCAGCTACTGCTCCCTCACCAGTCCCTTCCTTTTACATCCGAATTCCTTATGCATGTACTCCTCTCCTACTGCTTTTACTTACCCATAAGCCTACCCTACAATCCAGCCCTGTTCATTCACTCCACTAAAACCAATCTAATTACTGTCATCAATAACATCCTTCTCACTAAATCTAAGGATTACTTCTCTACTCCTATCCACCTACCTCTACCTGCTGCCTTAGACACTGATCACTCCCTCTTCATTACTGCCTTATTATACTTTTTTTGTGCTTCTTTGCCCTCCTGGTATTCCTGATACCTCCTCAGCAGCATATCCTCTTTTCCGTTCTCAGTAAATGGGTTCAAACTCCTGCCCTCTTTCTTCCCTAAAGTCTATCCCTGGATAATCTCATCTGTATTCCTAATTTCAACTACCTTTTCTATGCAGGTGACTCCAAAATACAGGTAAGATGTATCACAGCGCATAAGCTAAAACAGATAACATGGGATGGGAAGATTAGTTTTTGAGCTGCAATTATACACTTCACAAAATTATACACCTATGCATTTTAACTCCACAATTCAGTTCAATCCTTTAAAAGATCAACATCAAAAGAAACGTCCAAATGCTATCCTCAGCACAGTGAAGTCCAAGAAAATAAGACAGTGCTTACTCCTAAGAGTTGGCAATCTGAAAGAAATATCTAGGAACAGCAGCATACATTATAGAAAGCGCAGAAAATGAGCAGCTTGGAAGGGTGCTTAAAAATAAGATTAACGCATTCCTTGTAGAAATTGAAAAGAAGTTTAAGAAGCTCTTGAATGAGGTCAGCATGGTGTCTTGGTAACATGAGATGAGACAGCATTCTCTGCAAAGAGAATAGTATGATTCAGTTCTTGGCCTCTCCTGGTGCAGTTTTGCATGCATGTTTTCGCTTACATAAAGATTGTAGATACTAACTGCAAGCACCAGTTTAAAAATTCTCATGGAGGAAGACACAAAAGCAAGAGCGAGAAAAAGAGCTAAATGGGAGGCACTGAAGTTGCAGTCATTAGTGGAGAGGAGGGTCAGAAGGATGTAATAATATGAGACGTGATCAAGTGGTGGACCAGGCAGAGTTGTGTAGGGCCATACTGCTTCATACAAATCACAAAATTCAACACAGGTATTGACTATAGATATTTCGGCCTTCCTATAAGGCCTATGATTTTCTTTAAACATGTTGCATCACTAGCTAGCTACAGTGGTAACAAATCAAAGAATCAGTTTGAGTGGCTGAGGCCTTGTACTTGAGCTATCCAAAGGCAAAAGTCACCAGAGGCATCCACAGACTGAGAAGCGTGCAGTCACATCCACACATTCCAAACATATCATGTCAGAAGGAGCAAACACCTCCAGAGCATCACACTTGTGACAAAATTTACATTTTGTATTGTTTGGTCATCTTGGTATCTATTGCTCTGATGACTTCTGTCTGTCCTGTAATTAGTTGCAATCAGTTAAGGTGGTGGGGTATGATTGGTTAGAGAATTATGTTACAATATGTTAGGATTGGTTCTTAAATAATATTAAATGATTGGTTAAAATACACTGTCAAACCTAAGGTAAACCAGGAAGGAGAGGGAGGAAAATGTAAGGCGGGGGGAAGGAGGGAGTTTATTGGGGGAGAGGGATTTACTGGGGGAGGGAGAATTTATTTGGGAGGGTGGAAGTTTACTGGGAGGGGAAACTTATTGGTGTAAAGGACTATGGAGTCCTAATGGATACGTGTGTGGAAAAGATCCCAATAAACCTGTCATATTGCCTGCTGCCGGACTCTGGTCTTCTGCACTTGTCAGTGAAGCAAGAACTGAAAGGACTTGGGAGGATTCTAACAACAGGAACAATAACTTGAAATATATTTTCTAGGAAAAGTCTAGATAAAAATATAAGTTAAGTCATGCAATTCCCCTAAAAATTAATTTTTAATATTTAAAAAATTAATAGTAATGTTGTAAGATAAAAAATTGCATACACTGTACTTATTAAACTTAATTTATACAGGTTTTAATTAGATCAGAGTTAGACTTTAAAACAAATAGCCAAAACATTTCACATGCTTAACACAGATGTAGAAGGCCTTGTATTCTTGTTTCACTTACAACAGAGTACAGCAGTATTTCTAACGAGATCTATGAAGTTACAGCAAGTCTAAAATTACCCTTAAAGGAGAATCAGATTCATAATATTAATCAAATCATATATGTGGAGGCTAGAAGGCCACACAAAGACTATAATTAATAGTGCCTTTAAACTACATAATTTAATCCTCTGGGTTAAATTTTCAATATGGGTTCATGATGTCTTTAAATTTACACACACATTCAAGAAAACAATTCAAATACCAGAAAGCTATAAAATACCATCCCACTATCCCTATCAAATACATTTATATTAAATTATTTGGATAATCTGGACCAGAGAGAGAATGTTTTACTTAGTAAGAAAATACCAGGGAGATAATTTTATGCATATAGTACCAAAAATTTCTCTGTAAGAACACAGCCCAGAAATCATGACAGATCCTGGAGATGGCATCAAAAACAGCAATATTCATATTGCAATTCCATCCTATGATTTCAAAGTAATCTATACAATAAACCTAGGACGAGAAGAGCATCAGGCTATGGGGAATGTGACAACTAGCTAGCACACAAGGGCAGCAGACTCCCAGCCGTGTGCTCAGGCCACACATCTTTCATCCCTATAAGCAATGTAATTACGTCCGATTATTCCTGGCTGGCCACTGTAACAAAATGTCACAGGCTCGACGAAGCCGATTTCGTGACCAAAAGGGGGGAGATGCCCAGACCCCATCACTGCCCCGCACACAAGACCTCCCCAGGGGCGGAGATCCCCCAACTTCACTGGAAGTCAAGTGTCAACCGCAGCCACAGGTGCTTGAAGGTCCCAGAGCTGAGCGCAGCGCCAAGGAAGGGCTGTGGACGGTGACCCACCAGTGTGCTGCGAAGTCCCGGGAAGAAGGGGGATTTGAGCCGAGGACACCTGGGGGCGGCTCCGTTCTAACGGGAGGACAGCGTTACCACCCGGCCCAGCAGACAGGCCGGTCGCTCTCTGGCTTTAATCAGAGACTCGCGGCCGCCCTTAGAAAGCGGAGCGCGGCTGGAATTCACCCCCCGGGGGAGGCAGCCAAGAGGGCACAGGCCAGGAGCCATGCCTGCATGCTGCTGGGCTGCTTGGGCAGGGCCCAGCCGGGTACTCCGGCAGCCCTGACCCGCCGGGTGTGGGACGAGCTATCCTCAGCAGAGAAATCGCCCCTGGCGCCACATGGGGACGACAGAGCAGCGCCCTGCCTGGCACTAGTGCGCAGAGGCGACGCGAGCTGAGAGGGCGGAGAAGGCGGGCTGGGAGGGGCAGGAAGCAACGAGAAGGTACCTTAGCTTCTTTCTCTCTCAGCCCTGCTGCCCTCTTCATGCTGCTGCCTGGCAGGCTGGAGCACAGTCGCGTGGAGCGCCCCGCACCGCCGCCCAGTAGTCTTTTCAGCCTCGCCCCGCCGCCACCAGCGCAGGTCCGGCTCCGCTGGCAGGACTACAACTCCCGAGATGAAGTGCGTTGACGAACGGAAAGAGAGCGGCGGCCCCCGCGCCAGACATGGGAACACTCGCGCCGAACTGCAATTCCCAGCAGGCACTGGGGCGCAGCCTCGCGCCAAGCTCCTTCCTGCCCCTCGCAGCCAGGCCCGGAAATGACCTTTTGCGTAGCAACAGGAGGAGCCGTTGCTAACGGAGGATGCTGGGCCGCCGCCTGAGGGGAGAGAGAAGGACACAGGGCAGTGAGTACGGAGGGAGCGTTACTGGCCGGGGCAGGCGCCGTAACATCTTCGACGTCGGCATGTAGATCCCGCCCGGGTGGTGGGATCCAGGGCTGCGCTAGGGTCGGCGGGGGGCATGACTGAGCCGTACTGGGGTCTGTCTAGCCGTGGCCTGCCTTGGGCGTGGGGTACAGTCGAGGCTGCCGCACATCCCGCTCTGTGCAGGGCGTTGGGGCCTGTTTTCTTTGGGGCAGGCCCAGGTCACGTGGGGCTGTGAGATCTGTTGCCATGGTGTCTTTTTCCCAGAGATTTGGCCTGAACACAGGCCTGGGGCCGGGTGTCCAAGGGCTTGTCTCATCCCTGCTCCTGGCTAAGGGCCAGATTCTTCCCACAGATATCACTGGGCGCAAATGGGAATTGTACTCCTCTGCCAGAGGGGAGAGTGTAGCTTTAGATATGAATGTGCTTTGGCCCTGCACACAATGGCATGTTTTCCCCCAGTGCTACTCATTGACGGTGAAGTTATGCCAGGGGTCAGCAACTGGAAAGATAAGAAGAGCCATTTTAAAAAATTCCTTCAATAACCAAGTGTTTTGAGAGCCACAATGGGTGTAGCCTCCTGTTGAGAGGTGGGGGGAGCTGGGCCAGGACGCCTGCTGCAAGGTCCCTGGGGCAGGGCGGTGGGGGAGTGCAGAGGAGCGGTGCTTGGAACCACCAGTGGATACCCTGCGGGGTCCCTCAGTGATAAGGAGCCTGGGGCAGGCTGCCTACAGGATCCCCTGGTGGCAGGGGGGACCTAGAGCCAGGAGCATGCTGCCCACAGGGTCCCCCAGTGGCGGGGGGAGGGACACAGAGTCCCAAAGGGGCAACTAAAGAGCCATATGCAGCTCTGGAGCTGCAAGTTGCAGACACCTGAGTTATGCAAATAGAAGCAATAGTGGGAGCCTGAGGGTAAGCAAGGTGCTTGGTGGGGTGTCTTACAGAGTTTCAAATACTGTCCAAGCCAGACCTCCTTAGTTTAGGCCACCCAGAGTTTACACTGATGGCCAAATGCTCTGTCTACTCTTCTGGTCCTGCTCTTGGTATCACCGTTGGAATTGCAACTAGGGGAGAAAGCTAGAACAGTTTCTGTGTCAATTCCCAGATCTGTAAAATGGGGACAGTGATACTTACCTTATACAAGGTGGCTGCAGAATTTACTGAACTTTTGTAAAGTACTTTGAAGACAAACCTTGGTATGAGTGTTCTTATTTATTTATACAGCATTAGAAATTAGAAGACCCAAGTGCATTTTGTACCACATTACTGCAGAACATGCCAGTGCAATGTCACAGCAAAAAACCTCAGCACTGTGACATCTAAGAAAGGTCTCTGCCAACTCCCAAAAATAATCTGGGACTGTTAAATGAAAGTTTAGATGTAACCCCTTTTGCCCACATGAAAACCATATCAAAGTTGACGGGTCTGATGCAGATCAAGAGCCCACTTGCACATTTCTTTTTGCAAAATTGGGGATTTAGGTTTCAGTTTTAAAAAACTATGTTTGGCAATTTCAACTACAAAAAGTACCAAAACAATTCTGTTAACTTGGTGCTATAGATTGCATAGTTACATTTTTCTGCAGTATAAATAGCACTTTGGAAACTTCATAGCTTTAATCCAGGACTTTCCCTCTTATCCAATGACAGTTTACTTTGCAAACCTTTGTAGTTCTGCAATTTCATATTTGCTATCAAGGGCCAGAGAGAAGGTTCTCTCTTAGTTTAACAACTGGCTAAAAGATAGGAAACAAAGCATAGGAATAAATGGTCAGTTTTCAGAGGTAAATAGCAGTGTGCCCCAGGGTTCTGTACTGGGACCATTACTGTTCAACATATTCATAAATGATCTGGAAAAAGGAGTAAATAGTGAGATGGCAAAATTTCTAGATAATGCAAAACTAATCAAGGTCATTAAGTACAAAGCATACTGCAAAGAGTTACAAATGGATCTCACAAACGGCAACGAAATGGCAGGTAAAATTCAATGTAGGCAAATGCAAAGTAAAGCACATTGGAAAACATAATCCTTTCTATACATAAACCCCATCAATTTTATAAATTAGCTGTTAAAACTCAAGAAATTGATTTTAGAGTCATTGTGGACAGTTCTCTGATAACAGCCACCCAACATGCAGTAGCAGTCAAAAAAGTTAACAGAATGTTAGGAATCGTGAGGAAAGGGATAGATAATAAGACAGCATTATTCACTCCTTCTTTGAGTCACCAGACAAAATTAATAGGCAGCAAAAGTGCAGATCACTTTCTCAATGACATTACAACATGTGGTCTTTCAAGTATATTATTTCTCTGTACATGGAAAAATAGTCCACACTGACCAGGTAATGATGTTCTCTGAATTCACGTAAATCTGCAGCTATTCTTTTCCAAGATTTCTTTGATAGGAGTGTTTGAACTGTATGGTTCAGCATTGTCTGTTAATTTTATTCGTACTGGATCTCCTTTCAAAAGTCCAGTATCATCAAATCCTCCATCAAGTTCTTCCACCTTTCTCACTAGGCCCGTCCTGGCTGCCATACTGTGATTGGTATTCTGAATGCTTAGCTTTTGTCTTTTTAAGTTGTTTCTATTGTGATCTGGCCCACGCAGTTAGGTTAAATCCCTTTTAGATGATTGTGACCTCAGCTCCTGTGTCAATTTTAAAATTAATAGTCACACCATGAATATTGCTTGCTGTCTAGGTAGGCCTTAGCTCATCACAAATAATAGATCTCAGCAACAGGGGATCTTGTTTGTTTGTAATATGAATCAGTTCCCTGGCTGCTTTCAAGCAGCTGCAAAATGTCCATATTTTGTGTATTTATTACACTGTGTGCCTCTGGTTGGACATGGATCATCTCTTGCTCTATGACTTTTTCCACATCTTATACCTGTAGGCTGGAATTTGTCCCTCTTAGCCTGAGTGTATTCTCCTTGCCTCAGGGGTGTTATGATAATGACTTTTAACTCTCAAATGTCAGTGTATACCTTCTAAGCTAGTTTCAGGTTTTTCAAGTTGCTCCTGCCTTTTGTGTTGTTTGATTAATTCTGACCGCTTTGCTATCTGCATGGCAGTGGCTAGGGTTAAATCTCCCTTCAATTTATAGCTGTTGTGAAAGGTTTTATCTGTTAACCAAGTTAACGGCATCTCTGATATTTTCATGTTTTATATTTCAAAAATCACAGTTTTCAGTCAGTGTATGCGAAGCTCTTATAAAACATTCAACATTTTCCCCTGGTTCTTGAAGTCTCTGGTGAAAACATGCTCTTTCACATATCTCAAACAATGTGGTTTAAACTATGAATTAAACATAATCAGAGCCCTTTCACAGTCATCTTTGTGACTGTCTTCAGTAAAGTCAAAGGATTTAAAGATATGCTCTGCATCGTTCCCCATAGCATAAATTAAAGAAGATATCTGTGTATCTCCAGTTTCTTCATGGAGTTTGTGATTCAGAATCTTGCAACATATTTTTTCCAGTCTGTATATTTTGAAAGTTTGTCAAAGCTGAAGTTCTCTGGGGCAATGAAGAGAGGTATGTTGATGAGATCTTACAATTTTTATTGCTTTGTTCCTTCTGTCTGCAACCTTTGTTTCTTTTTTCTTTCTATTTCTGGTCTTAGTTTACTCCTGACACCCTGTCATGTAGCTGTACCCGATGTGAACTATCTACAGAGCTTACTTATGTACATCAGATATGTTAATCATAAGATGCATTACTGCTCTGCCAGGTGTTACTGAGATATGTTTTACACCAGGGTTTGACAAAATCGGCACCCAGCTGGGTGCCAGCAGTTTTATTTTTGGTCGCCAGAGGGCACTCCTTCACTACATTTCTACAGCGGAGATAGGAGCCAGGCTAAAAACTCTAGTTGCCATGGTGATGTGGTACCTGGGTTTTGTTGATCCCTGTTTTACATGCAGTGCCACCTTCCACTATATGCTCTGTTAAATGTCTACACTTGCTGTGGCAGGAGACAATGATGCAGCAGTATCAACTGAGCAGGTCTGAGAACACCCACTCAGTTGATCGGGAAGATCTATCTGACAGCAGTAAATTTGCTGCCATCAGTGAAGACAAGCCCACAGTTTCTGCTCAAAAAATATTATTGTCTGATCAAAAACAAAACAAAAAGAAAAGCTAGGGATTTTCAGTGGCATAAAAGGTAGTTAGGCACCCCATTCCTATTAGCTTGCCATCAGAGGAGGTCACTAAACTCTGGTGCCTTTGAACACACACATCCCCTCAATTTGTCTATAGGTTTTTTTTCTATAATCAACTGTCTTGTTCCTGTGAGGGTCTGCTGTCTATTGAGAAATTTCTCTTCCAAGCTCTAATATGATGATAGGATGCAAATACATTTCCACGTCTTTTATTTGTTTTCCAATTTATGGGTTTTTATGGGTAAAAGAAGGTTCAGTGAATTTATTTCTGATAAAAGTGCCAAATGGACAGCTCTGCATAGTGAAAAGTTTTTTTTCACATATCAAGTATACCACAGAAAGCAGTAATGCAAATTTGTCCCAGTGTTGCATTCTGGTCTTGATAGACCACTTATACTGGAGAAAGGGTGATCCTGACATTATGTTCTTTTGGCAACTGGCATCTCTGACTGGTTGCCAGCAAAGAGGGCATTTAATGTTCACTAAGAAATGGACATTTCATGTAGTCCATTGAAAAACCATTTAATAAAAACATCTCTCTATTACCAGTTTAAGCTAGATTTGAACTGAATGGTTTTATATAAGGGGACATGTTACTGGCAGAAGAGTATATACCAAACACCTTATCACAAGGTTTTCTCTGTATTTAGGGCAAAGGGTAGCAGCATTGGTGTTGGCTTTGGAGAAGAATAGTTGGTATGCATCAGAAGAAAAACACAGCTTTGGAAGCTGTTTGTAGTGGAGGTAAAATGGACAAATGTTCTCAGAATGCTTCCAGATTATATAGTTCCTTTTTTCAAAGTGGTGTCAGTCTTCAAGCAAGTTCCAAAGGGGTAGTCCTGTTAGTCTATTGCAGAAAAACAAACAGAGTCCTGTGGCACTTCTAAAAACTAACAGTTTTATTTATCGCATGAACTTTCGTGGGAGAAAACTCCACTTCATCAGAGGCTTTGAAGATGGGAAATTTACAGAATGGGAGGAAATTAAATGCAGAGAAATGTATGACATAGGATCAGGTCAGGCAGTAACAGCAAATCAAAATAGATGTTAGGATTCAAACACTGGGGAACAGCACATAGAGGAAGGTGAGGTCAAATTACCTGTTCTAATGAGAGAAAAATCCATAGTCCCTGTTTAACCCCAAGGCAACTGAGTCGAATTTGTATATAAATTCAAGTTCTGCAGTTTCTCTTTGAAGCTGTGATTGTTATTTAAATCTGTTAGTCTTTAAAAGTGCCACAGGACTCTGTTAGTCTTCAAGCAATGATACTTGCTGCTAATTCTAGCTTAGTCTCTGAGATTTTCCAAGACATTTTGGGACTCTCTGAGTTTTCAGAAAGCCTGCTATGAGAAACATATATTTCCTGGCTTCATGTCTTTCTTTTGTGTAATTTAGCTCTGGTCAAATTTGTGGACAAATTGGAGAGGATGTAAACCCACCGGAAAAAACCCCCAAAAAACAGAACCAAACTGCATAATAACCTGGAGATGTTAGAGTTGTGTGACCCTACAGACAATTAGGAGAGACTAGTGCTAATGAGGTTCTGCACTTAGGCAAAGGAAATAAATAAAGGAACTGTAACCAAACAGCTGCACCCATTACTCTAAAACAAATGTGTTACCTTCTCTCTTTAATATGCTCTAGTATTATTGCTTCATGAAGCAAAGTTTTCCAGTTGCCTCATGGAAGATGTGGAGTCAGGTTTAGGAGATGAGGTGTCTGTAAGAGAGTCTCTGTTTTAAGAGATGATCCCTAATAGATAAGTGTTTGAGAACCATTTGGAAAAAACTAAATGAGAAGTAATGAAATCTGGAAAGGCAATATAAGCTGAAATCTCCTCCATATCTCTGAGACCATTCACATTGGGCAAATCCATGAAATGCTGCATCTGATGATGCCTTAGGCTTCCTGCTATTAAAAGCAGAAACCATTGAGCTTTTGATTCAGGTGCTTAAGGTCAACAGAAGTCTTCCCATTGATTTAATTGTGCTTTGTATCAGACCCTGAAAAAAGTTTAATCTACAACCATTTTTAAAATAAATTATAGGAGCTGTACTGTAGAAAGGAGTATGTGTGGTATGGTATGATTCAAATTGGCATAATGTTAAAACTGAAATTTTTTTATGTCGCCTGAGTCATGCATTTAGGAAAGGTGTTAACATCGGTCTTACTATAATGAGTCTGTCATTATACTGAATCTGTCACTATCTTTTTTTAATTCATTTATATGATGTAATTATGGTTCGTTCTCGTCTCACAATTTAAGCTACAGATAGAGAAGGATTTCATATGAATTTTGTTATTCACAGATAAACCATGTCTGCTCCAGCTGATGAGACTGCGGGAGATCTTCCTGTGAAAGATGTAGGTCTAAATCTAGCTGGAATTGGAGGATTACAAGGTTTGTACCAGCTCTTACTTGTTACAGTGACAGACTTTGCTCAGTTACTTCATTGGCTTCCTTCTAAAAACGTTTCTGATATTTACACTTATGAAAATTAAATTCAGGTAACATTCAGCATCTGGGTTAAATTCACAAAGATATAAGATAATTCAGAGTTCATATTACTACTTATACAAGGCTCAGTCCTGCAAAGAATTGAGCATCTGCAAAGTGCTGCATTGAGCCATATCCAGTTTCTTCACTGACTTTAGTAGGAGCAGGTTCTGGCCCATTGAAGTAAATGGGAGTAGAAGGCGCTCAACACCTCTGACTTGAATTAACATCTTACTTCTTAGATTGTGTGTTTACACATAAAGTACTGTGAATCAGTTAAGCTATTTCACCTCTTTCATCCATTAGCTAGACAGTTAGGCATGTCATTTGTGTGGGTCTTTTATTCGAAGGAAAGAAAAGCATTAAAATAAATAGAAAATATGAGTGTATGATCATCAATTGGCAGACAGACTTGGGCAGGTGTTGAACATGAAACTACATTAAACTCATTTTTTTAAACTGGCTGGGTTTCAAGATGATGATATTCCTTTGGGAATTGTGAAAGTAATTTGATGTGATTTTGCTTCTGCTTGTTAGAATCATCAGCTGTACAGAATGTGAAGGCTCGGCAAGCAGTCTCGCGGATTAGTCGTGAGGAGTTGGAAGACCGATTCCTGCGTTTTCACGATGAAAACATCTTACTTAAACAACATGCACATAAGCAAGAAGATAAAATTAAAAGGTTTGAATCTTATTTTTTTAAGCCAAAATCAAATTTGGATGATATGTTCTTTTAAATCTTTATTTAAGACCATTGCTTTCTGTCCTATCCTCAGAAGTTAGACAATAATTTTTTCCCTCCTCCTTGTAACAACTTTTTATGTACTTGAAAACTGTTATCCTGTTCCCCCTCAGTCTTCTTTTCTTCAGTCATGCCCCATAGTTCATGTTTTCTAGAACTTTAATAGTTTTTGTTCCTCTTCTCAGGACTTTGTCCATTTTGTCCACATCTTTCCTGAAGTATGGCACCCAGAACTGGACACAATACTCTAGTTGAGGCCTAATCAGCAAGGAGTAGAGTGGAAAAATTACTTCTGTCTTGCTGACAACACTCCAGCGAATACATCCCAGAATTATGCTGGTTTGGTGCGGTTTTTTGTAAAGTTGCTTCATTATTGACTCATACTTAGCTTGTGGTCCACTATGACCTCCTGATCCCTTTCTACAGAACTCCTTTCTAGGCAGTCATTTCCCATTTTGTATCTATGTAGCTGATTGTTCCTTCCCAAGTGGAGTATGCATTTGTCCTTATTGAACTGCATTCTATTTACTTCAGACCATTTCTCCAGTTTGTCCAGGTAATTTTGAATTTTAATCTATCATCCATAGCACTCGCAACCACTCCCAGTTTGGTATTGTCCACATTCTCTATCTAAATCATTGATGAAGATATTGAACAGAACCAGACCGAGAACTGAATCTTTTGGGACCCCATTTGATGTGCCCTTTCAGCCTGACTGTGAACCACTGATAACTACTCTCTAGGAATGGTTTTCCAGCCAGTTTTGCAGCCACCTTATAGTAGCTTCATCTAGGTTGTATTTCCCTAGTTTGTTTATGAGAGGGTCAACCGAGACAGTAGCAAAAGCCTTACTAAATATACCCAAGGTCAACTTCACTGGCTGCCCCATAATTGGCCAACTGGGACATAATGCAGTGGATGCACTAATTGATATTTTAAATAAAAACTCAGACCCGTCTGTGACACACTGCACCCTTACGTTGTGATTGTGCATCATTCACATTCACCCTTATATTATAGTTATGTATTGTTTAATGCAAAGTATGTCATGTAAGATCTTTTTTTGAATACTCATGGCATATTGAACGTTATAGTAATATGTCTATTGCTGTGTCATGTGAATGATTATGAGGCTTCACTATATAATATTCCCAAATATGTGTCTCATGGCTTGAGACAGACCTAGGCAAAACTCTACAGAGCTGAGAAGCAATTTGCATTTCATTAGGATTTGTATAGAACAACCCAGCTCAGCATTCTGGGAATAAAGAACTGGCCCAGACATCAACAAATGAATCCACAAAGAACCACAGCAACTCAGGGCATGGTGGGAGCCATACATAGACATTGTTTGTCACTGAGCCCTGATTGACGGGTGGGTGGGTGAAAGAACATATTCAAAAAGGAAGACAATTTGCTGTTCTCTCTCTTCTACCTTCATCTACAAACACCTGAAGCACCAAACAACCACCTGAAATCCTGACCCAGGGGAGAGTCTGGCTGCAGATGGACCGGCCAGCCTGTGATGAGAATTATCTAAGACTGTAAAGTTGCTGAAATATTGAGACAACAGAGTCCTGTGGCACTTTTAAAGACTAACAGATTTATTTATCGCATAAATAAATCTGTTAGTCTTTAAAAGTGCCACAGGACTCTGTTGTCTTTCTACAATAGATAAACACGGCTACCCCTTTGGAATTCGAAATATTGAGCTTAGTTTAGAATCCCTTCTATTTACTTTTGATCAAATCTGACCTGCTTTCCTCTGATTTATAATCACTTAAAATCTTTCTGTATTTAATACATTTGTTTGGTTTATCTAAAGCAGTGCATGTGGTTTAAGGTGTGTAGAGATTCCATTTGAAGTAACAAAGCAGGTGCATATCTCTTGATGAATCAGTGAGCTGGCTTTGACAGCACTGAGCATTATAAGATGGCAGTTCCTAGGGTTGCATCTGGGACTTTGGGTGTTGGCTGGGATCATAACATTGCATAATCCCATGAGCGGCTCGCTAGAGACACACACTCAGGCTTAGTCTACACTGGTGGTACTTTTCGGCGCCAGTTGAAGGGAGATACACAAGGTATGTAAAATACCTTGCATATCTCCCTTAAACTCAGGCCTTGTACACACTACAAAGTTATTGCGCGATAAAGCCCTTTATCGCGCAATAACAAACAGAGCGTACACACACAACTTACAGTTATTCCGCGTTAAGTCCCTTCTTTTTGCGCAAAATGTAAACCACCTAAACGAGCGTGGTTGCTGCTAACGCGGAATAGTTGTTGCGCGATGGCCAGTGTGTGTACGCTTATCGCGCAATGTGAATATAACGGAAATGGCCCACAATTCAAATTCCATCCCTTCTGCACTTCCGCCTGTACTCTATCGTCGTGACGTCATTTTTCCCGACCTCCTCTTCTGTCCCGCGAATTTTTGAATTCACCACTCTCCCTTCTGCCTCGCTGTTCGGTGCTGCTGCCTCTGTGTGCTTCGCTCGCAATGTCGTCGCGCCGCAGCAAACGAGCTCCAGCCTGGACAGCAGCAGAGGTGATGGACTTGATCGGCATCTGGGGAGAGTCCGCCGTGCAGTCACAGTTACGTGGCAGCCGGAGGAATTTTGACATTTTCGGTCAAATATCCAAAGCCATGACCGAAAAGGGGTACGAGCGAGACACCCTGCAGTGCCGGGCAAAGGTGAAGGAGCTGCGGATAACATTTCACAGAGCCAGAGAGGCTAACCGGCGCTCTGGCTCCGCGCCAGCAACGTGCAAGTACTATAAGGAGCTGGAGGCGATCCTGGGCGGCGATCCCACAACCACCCCGAACTGCACGGTAGACACCTCGGAGACTGCACCCCAAACAGAGAAGGAAGCAGAAGGCGACGAGGCAATTGTGGACGAGGAATCAGAAGAAGAAGACTACGAGGACGGAGAGAACGGAGCCACTGACCCGGGGAGCCAGGAGTTATTTTCCACCCAGCCAGAAACAAGCTCCACTGATTCCTTCTCCACGCCTACCCAGGAATCATCAGAAGGCAGCTCTGGTAAGTCCCGTTCGCAATGTCCTCTATTCTAGGTGCTACAGCTCAGCGTAGACATGGTTTTTATGCAAGGGGTTTTTGTTTTCGGTGTCTTCAGTTCTGTTCCTTACAGAACTGTAAAGGTGTTACTAGCATTACTTAAAAAGGTCATCGATGTATGCCTCGATTTCCAAGTAGTCGTTCCCTTTCAACTCACTGAACGCGTCATCCAAATATTTCCAGAGTCTTCTCTTGAAATTACATGGTAGAGCATTCCTTTGCACTCCACCATTCAGGGACACTCTTCCTTTCAGACTCGCAAGCACTCCTGCGGGCAACATTGCTGCGCACAGTCCTGCAGCGTAAGGTCCCGGCTTGAAGTCGGCAACATGAAGGAGATGCATTCTCGCTTGCAGAGGCACTCTAAGCAGTGTGAGATCTGCCTCTATTTCAGCCATCTCGGGCACGGGATCAGAACTTGGTGTGGCAATAGTCAACTCTCCGTTGTACTAGCTCTGCAACCCGTACCAGCTTTGGGAAATCTGTTACCGCCCCCCCATAGGTCCCCTCTTGTGTATTGAAGGAATGTGTGGGGAGAACAACATCATTTGCTCCTGACCGTGGCGAGAACAATAGCGGCATTCTACATTTTTCATATCTGAACAGGAATGACCTTCGGTGGACAGTCTACAGCTGCAGCTGAGCGTCTGAGGAGGATAAGGCGGAGGCCTCGCAAGAGCAAGGAAGACGTCTTCCAGGAGCTCATGCAGTTCCATGAGGCTTCTGCGAGGGAGACAAGGCAATGGAGGAGGCAGTGCAGGCAGGACAGGAGACAGAGCAGTGCGAGGAGAGAGCAGCAGAAGGATGCCCTGATAGGCATCATGCAGGAGCAGACCAACCTCCTCAAGACCATGGTCGGTCTGCTACAGGCTCGCACCCCCCATCATCAGCCTCATATGCCTTTCACTTCATCCACGCCACATTCCCCCCCCAGACAGTTTTTAGACCACCATGGACATCCATGGTGTAACCCTAACAGAACCCCTCCCCCAACATATGTAGTTGAGTCCCGCACCTACACCCACCTTTAGTCCCTACTCCCCTCAAACCCGAGTTTTGATCAATGTTAATTAAATAAAGTTGAATCCTTGTTAAACTTAATCAGACTTTCTTTATTTGTTTCATTAATTTAACATTAACGGTTTTTGATTCAATGAATGTTTACAGGGGAAAAACACAAAATTTTTACAGCTTAATTTTTAACAGTTGAAACATATAGGAAATGGTTAGTAACTATATTAAAAGGTAAAATTTTAAACAACAGTACTAAAATGGGTTTTTAACGCATCCCTTATGCGAACTGCCCTTAGCTGCGCCCCCCGGATACCCCTCGTGTCTGGTTGCTGGTAGGCATTTTCCAGACGTTGTGCCTCAGTGGTCCAAGAGTTCCTGAATCTCTCCCCCCGGCTTTCACATATATTGTGAAGAACACAGCAAGCCGAAATAACTAATGGGATCCTGTCCTCGTGGAGATCTAGCCTGCCATACAGCGCTCTCCAGCGCGCTTTTAAACGGCCAAAGGCACACTCCACAACCATTCTGCATCTACTTAACCGGTAATTGAAACGCTCCTTGTCAGGATCCAACTTCCCGGTGTACGGCTTCATGAGCCATGGCATCAGTGGGTAGGCGGGGTCCCCAAGTATCACCACTGGCATCTCTACACCGCCCACAATTATTTTCTCGTCTGGAAAAAAGGTGCCAGCATGTAGCCTTCTGAATAGTCCAGAGTTTCTAAAGATGCGTGCATCGTGCACCTTTCCAGACCAGCCAGCATTAATGTCCATAAAGCAACCACGGTGGTCCACCAGTGCCTGTAGAACCATCGAAAAGTATCCTTTCCTGTTGATGTATTCAGAGGCAAGGTGGTCGGGAGCGAGAATAGGGATGTGAGTCCCATCTATTGCACCCCCACAGTTCGGGAAGCCCAAGTCATTAAATCCTGCGATGATCTCCCTCACGTTTCCCGGGGTCACCATCCTCCTGAGCAGAATACGGTTGATGGCTCTGCATACTTGTGACAGTGCCACTCCAACGGTCGAGCGTCCAACCCCAAACTGGTTTGCGACCGAGCGGTAGCAGTCTGGAGTCGCCAGTTTCCAAAGTGCGATAGCCACACGCTTCTCCACGGTCATGGCGGGTCTCATCCTCGTGTCCTTGCATCGAAGGGCAGGGGCAAGCTCCTGGCATAGCTCCATAAATGTGGCTTTCCGCATTCTAAAGTTCTGTTGCCACTGATCATCATCCCACAGCTGAAGGACGATTCGTTCCCACCAGTCTGTGCTCGTCTGCCGGGACCAAACACGGCGGTTCAGGCTGTGTTGCTGGTCCGCGAAACTGATCAGAATGTCCGTTTGGTTTTCAATGCTGTCATCATCCGAGACCGAGTCATCCGTGTCATGCTCCGAATCATAGCCAAAGGCAAACCGCAACAGAATCTGGGCTGTGTTCACAATGCTGAAGGCAGCATTCAAGATCACAGCTGAATCCATGGCGATTCTGAAAAGGCAGTGCCGAGAAGAAGGTTGCTTCAATTTGAAATTCGCGATCGTTGCTATTAGCAACCGCTGGGTAGCGTCAGTAGCGGAATGCACCACGGGAGATGATACTGGGGACTCTGGGATACGTACCCACAATCCCCTTCACTTTCCTGGAGGACTGCGCTCAGAAGGGGGGGGCTTTGTTCCGTTAGAGCAAGCATAGTGTGTACGCGATCTCGCGCAACAACAGCCACGGGAGAATTAATGCGGAAGAGGATTATTGCGCGTTAAAAATGGTAGTGTGTACATAGCCTTAGTAACTCACACTTACCGCCCTGTCCACACACGGACTGGAGAGAAGAGCGGTCCTCGGTGATGGAAAATCAGGTTAGGGACTACTTAAAGAAATTGGATGTGCACAAGTCCATGGGGCCGGATGAACTGCATCCGAGGGTGCTGAAGGAGTTGGCTGAAGTGATTGCAGAGCCGCTGGCCATTATCTTTGAGAACTCGTGGCGAATGGGGGAGGTCCCGGGGGATTGGAAAAAGGCAAATATAGTACCTATCTTCAAGAAAGGGAAAAAGGAGGATCCGGGGAACTACAGACCAGTCAGCCTCACCTCAATCCCTGGGGAAATCATGGAGCAGGTCCTCAAAGAATCCATCCTGAAACACTTGGAGGAAAATAGAGTGATCAGGAACAGTCAACATGGATTCACCAAAGGCAAATCGTGCCTGACCAACCTGATTTCCTTCTATGATAAGATGACTGGATTTGTGGATGCGGGAAGAGCCATTGACGTGGTATACCTCGACTTTAGCAAGGCTTTTTATACGGTTTCCCACAGCATTCTCGTCAGCAAGTTAAAGAAGTATGGGTTGGAGGAGTGGACTGTAAGGTGGATAGAAAACTGGTTAGATCAACGGGCTCAGCGGGTAGGAATCAATGGCTCGATGTCGAGTTGGCAACCGGTAATGAGCGGAGTGCCCCAGGGGTCGGTCCAGCGGCCGGTTCTATTCAACATCTTCATTAATGATCTTGATGATGGGATAGACTGTGTGTTTAGTAAGTTCGTGGATGACACCAAGCTGGGGGAAATGGTAGATACTCTGGAGGGCAGGGACAGGATCCAGGGAGACTTGGACAAATTGGAACACTGGGCCAAAAGAAACCTCATGAGGTTCAACAAAGACAAGTGCAAAGTCCTGCACTTAGGACGGAAAAATCCCGTGCGATGCTACAAGCTGGGGACCGATCGGCTAAGTAGCAGCGCTGTAGAAAAGGACCTGGGGGTTATGGTGGACGGGAAAATGAATATGAGCCAACAGTGTGCCCTTGTTGCCAAAAAGGCCAATGGCATATTAGGCTGCATCAGTAGGAGTATTGCCAGCAGATCGAGGGATGTGATAATTCCCTCTATTCAACAGTGGTCAGGCCGCATCTGGAATACTGTGTCCAGTTTTGGGCTCCCCAGTACAGAAAGGATGTGGACAAATTAGAAAGAGTCCAGTGGAGGGCAACAAAAATGATTAGGGGGCTGAGGCACATGACTTAGGAGGACAGACTGAAGGAACTAGACTTATTTAGTCTACAGAAGAGAAGACTGAGGGGAGACTTGATAGCAAACTTCAACTACGTGAAGGGGTGCTCCAAAGAGGAGGGAGCTAGGCTGTTCTCGATGGTAACAGAGGACAGAACAAAGAGCAATGGTTTCAAATTATAGCTGGGGAGGTCAAGGTTGGATATTAGGAAAAACTTTCTCACTAGGAGGGCGGTGAAGCATTGGAATGGGCTACCTAGGGAGGTGGTAGAATCTCCATTTTTGGAGATATTTAAGGCCCGGTTAGACAAACCTCTGGCTGGGGTGACTTAGTGGGAGTGGTCCTGCTTTTTAGCAGGGGGTTGGACTAAATGACCTCGTGAGGTCCCTTCCATCCCTATGATTCTATGATTCTTCCTACGGGGCTGGAGTTACTGCAGAGGCGGTCTTTGGCTATTGGGGGCCCTAGGCGAAGGCACATTGCAGGGCCCCCATCAGCCTGTGGGGCCCCGTATAGGCCCACGGGGACCACCCATCGCCAACCCCAGATCCCCACCGCCATTCCCGGCCCTGCCCTTCCTGCAGCCCCAGCTCACTGCCGGCCCCAGCACCTCCCCACCAACCCCGGACACAGGGGCCAGCTCCTCCGCCTGCTGCCAACTGAGGCAGACACAGCTTTTGGGACAGGCAAGGGGGCCCCTTACAGCTTGGGGCCCTAGGCATGTGCCTGCTTCGCCTACCCCAAAAGTCGCCTCTGAGTTACTGTGTCAAACTCCAGATTGATTGAGCGCTTCTTGACTGACTGCTCAATCAAACCTGGAGGAGCAAACTGACGGCAGCAAGTTTGCCACCGTCAGTGTGGACAAGGCCTCACTGAATTAAGAGCAGCTTGCTTGCTCTAGGCTGTGCATGAACTGACTCAGGAATGGGGGTTCACACAACAGAAGAAGTACAAGACAGTCTTAGAGTGAGGGATATGGGTGACACAGCAATACGCCAGTCCAGATTGTAGAGGGGAATATTACACCTTCAGTGAGTGCATTGTCTGTGTTGTCTGTGAGGAAAAAGTTTTAACATTCAGCTATGAATTTCTTTCTCATATGTCATGCTGGAATCCATATAGCTAGAAGCATGCATTGAATATGCAGTAGAAATATATATCAGAAAAGTGCTTGCAGGCTAGTAACTTGTTCTGTGGCATCCCAAAGCTATTTTGGATTTTTGTTGTTGTTTCACTTTTGTTCTTTTAAGTAAAAGCTTCTGTCTGTAAGCATACTCCAGTAAAACAAACCACTTTAAACAAATGAAGTGTGTCTTTATTTTCAATCTCCTGTCTGGGCCTCTGCAAAAATAGATTCTCTATAAACTAGATACAGCTCTTAAAGATGTGCGACCAATTTTGTAAAGTCTTGAACTTGTCTTCCTCATCAAAGCCACCTTTTCTTTCTTTCTATGCCAAGTTTTTTCTATTCACTGCTGGGCATGTTTTATGTTCTTTTATATTACATCACCCCCATGTGCCCTCTCTGTCTTTTGTTCTGGCTTACTAATGTTTATCAAAACTAAAAGAAATCAAAGGTACAACTCTTGAGATGCCAAAAGCAAAATTTGTATCCTCTTAAAGACAGATGAAAACCATACTTCCTGTATCTAATTATATCCTACAGCTAACCATTACTTCTCTTAGCACATTGGTACTACTTACTGAATATTAAATTTAGTGTGACCAACATGAACTATTTAGATCATTTCTCCTGAGGAGCTTTTTAGGCATGCTCACCTACAGTTTTCAGCATTTTTAGATCTGAAATATGGTTTTTAATCCTACAATGAAAGTGGAAACAATAAATTACTGAAATGCTGCATATTATCATGTCTTCAATAGTTTAATGTCTTGTGGAATTGTAGATTTTATACATTGCCTCACCACATCCCCAATCTGTAACTGTACTTAACGGAATGCAGAGTTCCTCTTTACGGTCATGTGTTAAAAATTATATTTAAGGAGCATATGGAGTAAATATGTGTGCTCTTTACTAACCTTAAATGATAAGCCTTAGGAAACTGTTATTTGTCAGTGCTATAAAGCAGATTGCTGCCCAGTGGTTTCAATTATCTTCAAAGGGTTCTTCACAGGCAGTAATAGTTATATGAAAACCTGAAATTTATTATTCAGGTTCTATGCTGAAGTCTTCCCAGTGATTATGTTCTTTTCAACACAATGGTTTTTATGCTGACTTCTCACATTCTTTTTCATCTTTTAATTATTTCCCTAGAATGGCCACCAAGTTAATTCGCCTTGTTAATGACAAGAAAAGATCTGGGGAGATTGGTGGCAGCCCCAAGCGGTTGGGCAAAGATGTGGAGCTTGAAGAAATGATTGAGCAGCTGCAAGAGAAAGTACGTGAGCTTGAGAAACAAAATGAAGGCCTTCGCAACCGACTCATTTCAACCAAACAGCAGCTTCAAGTTCAAGGCCATCGGCACACTCCATATAGCTACGTTCAATCTCGCATTAACACTGGTCTCAGAAAAGTGAACGAGGCTATTGCCATCCAAGAACACACAAGGAAAGGTATAATTAAAATTGAGATTATGTGCTAACACCTTTTAATAGAGATTATCCTGATTAGTTCTCCACCAAAGAAGCTGTTATAGTCACAGGCTAATTTCTGTTCTTTATCTTCTTCATGGACAGAGTTCCCTTCAGGAAGTGATACAAGAAAGTGAGCTATTCTCTCTCTTAAATTTATTGTACTCTTTGTGGCAATCATGTCTTGTTCGTTTTGTACATCATCACTTGAGGAGTCATGATGGTTTTGGAAATAGGAAAACACTTAGAGATGCAGTCGTTATCAAACATAGTCTACTCTAATATATTAAAATTGTAGAATTTTTTAAATGTAAATTAAAATCTCTATTTGTGATAATGACTCATATAAAACCAAAAGCAATGGTTTTGAAACTTTTTTCCTCAGGACCCAGTTGAAAAAATCATTTATGTCTGCAACCCAACAATTACGTCTTTGAGCAATGCATTCCAGTCTTTTGGTGGTGGCAGCAGGGGGTGGGTACTGGGTCCTGACCCATGGTTTGAAAACATTGATCTAAAGTATCTGAAAAGGTAGCTAGCACTACCCATTCTAACACTTATACATTTACAATGTGTTGCACATATTTTACCTTATTTAGATTTAGGGCTGGGCTGTATTTTCTGATACACATGTGGGTGACATTGCAAATCTTTGAAAAATTTATTACACATATGTAGATTCTGGAAAATATATGGGGAGATAGAATCATAGTTAATGCAGGTTTTTACATTCTAGATTTGCCATTGAGTACAAGAAGAGTAGAATTGGGCACTCATTTTCAATCTTGTATATGGGGTGATTAAATTATATATAAAAATTCAATTATGTTACATTTGTATAAGGAGAAAGTTTGTGAAGGGATTTGCGTTTGGATAATTTATTATAATTATCCAAATAACTTGTAAAAAAAAAAATAGTCGTATGTAGCCTGATCCAAAAACCATTGAGTCAGCTGGATATTCTTTATTAACTGCTTTGAGTTTGGATCAGACTTATGCTCAGATGCATTGCATTTTTGTCCTTTTTTCAAATTTTCAGTTTCTCCATAAAGAGACTATCCTATACTCTTGCAACCATTTCTTCCAACACTTTGACCTGCTAGAAAGAAACAATTCTGGTGCTTCTAGACAAGCAATGAAAAGTAACAGGCTTTGGCATTTTACTCTCCTCATGTTTATGCAGTTTAACATTTTTAACACATAGTAACTGTATTTTTTCAGCCTTTGTAATGTCATGAATTAGATATTTTTTCAGTCTAGTCTGCCTCTATAATGCTGTAGTGAAAGATGATTCAAGAACAGGGGCACTATTGTGTGCTTTATGACACACTATAAATGGTCTTCAATTTGCAAGAGCAAACTGCTGTGGCCTAGACCCACTGCTGCAAAATTATTTCAGATATATTGTTAAGAAGAGATTCTTTCCATTTGTTTTATATCTCTCTGTGTTGAAGTTAGAGACTGCCTTTTTTTCTTTATTATTTTACAAGAAAAAAAAGTGATAACCCTAATGTGTTGGCTAATATTCTTTTTCTCAGTAAAATATTCTATTCTCCAAGGTAGTAGATGAGCATTGTCTACGGTATTTGCATACCTAATTGTAGCGCTATCAGTTTCTGACTACAGTAACTCCTTTCTCTTTCTGCATAAATCATTTTGGGGTACCTTAAGGAGACCTGGTTTTTCCTTTGTTTGTATGTTTAGTATAATGAGGGAGAAAATATAACCATGACATCTAAAATTGGCATACATGCATTTTGTGGAATATTCTGAACTCCTGCTTGGCAGTCTTACAAGGATTATTGTATTACCAAAAAGAAAACATGCTCTTCTCATATTTCCTCCACAGAACCCATTGTAAGAATTGTGTAGCTAGCCATATGTGTACAGAACTTAATTTGAGTAGCAGTGGTCTACCAAGGGGTATGCACAATGTACTCAAGTCATACAATCCATCAGCCGGGTGTAAAAAAAATATCAAGATAGCTCATGAACTATGAGAGATGTCGCAGTTCAGGGTAACTGCACCTATATTCCTTTTTTGTAGCCCAAAAAGGGCAACCACTCTAGGCTCCCAGCTCCTAAACTGTCAACTCTGATGGGCAGAGATGCATGTCTCTCTCCCTCCTATCTGGGTTTTTTCCAAGCAGCACAGTTGTCTGCCTACTCTGTGGTTCCTCAGCAAGTCTGATTATCTAAGCAGGCCTGCTTTGCTTTTTCCTCAGAGGCTACAAACAACATAACTGCCCATATAACAAGTTACCAAAAAGCCATTCTAAGCATTTATTTTTCAAGTGAAAGCATTACAGGGAAAACATTTAAAAAAAAAAAAAAAAAAAAAAAAAAAACAAAGACTCCTCACTCATGCTATACAGTTTAGTAGATGTCACCCCTACTCAGCTCTGGGTTTTGGCATATGTGTCAGTCCTTCCAACCCGTCTCTACCCCCAAACAGAAAGTTCTTTTCGTTTACTGAGTCAGAAGGATGGGTCTGAGTCAGTTTAAACTCAGGTTATTTATCCAAAACTTAATTCTTTGTCCGTTGGTGTGTGCAGAATTCAGTTTGAAGTAGTATATGTGAGCCTCTCTAGGTGGTGGTACCTCTCTGGAGTTGTTACAGCCTGAGTGAGTTTGCCTAATCACCTCTCACTGTCGTTAATTCCATGGGGAATTATCTACAGCCTTCCAGGAACTATGTAGAGTCCCCAGCCCACAATAAAGCATAAAAATGCAGTAAGGTCTCCCAAAGATATTGCAGGAAATTTCCTAAGTTCTCTATCTGAGAGTAAATAGAGAGAAATCATCTTAATCCTAGTTCAGTACATTCAGATGGATCATCCTAGATTCCACATAAGATGTGGGTTGTTTGCTTCCCTCAGGACAAGTTCCAATATCCCATCCAATCAAGTCTCTCTCATCCAAGTCATGGCAGGTCTAGGCTAGAAAGCACAGTGAGAATTTAGTTGAGAGTGTTAGGCCTGACAGGAATTTGCACTTTTGTAAACTTTCTCTAAAGCAGGGGTCTGCAACCTGCAGCTCTGGAGCCACATGGGATGCCTTGGCTGCACCATTGTGGTTCCAGGCTCTGCCCCCCACCACCACTGGGGCACCCTGTGGGCAGCACACTCAAGGCTCCCCACCACCAGGGGACGCTGCGGCAAATGCCCTGGCCCTGCTTCCAGCTCTCCCCACCAGTAGACTATACCCACTATATGCACTAAAAACGGCCATGGCAGCACAAGCAGCAGCTCTGGCTAGCTAACTGGGTACAATCTCACCTGAACTTCTGGATATTAGTGGCTAGCCCTAGCTACCACCATGGCCACACCGATATTTTTTAGCATGCTAGTTTGAGCAGAACTAGTGCATGTCTGTCTACCCCCCACTGGGAAGCAACGTGGCTGCTGTGTAGCTGTACTGACAGGTTAAGGATGCCCTTGTAAGGTTAGTTGAATTTGGTAAACAATAGTGTCTATAGCGTGGATATGGAAGTGTTTCCTTTCCATTGTGCCAGACTCTGTACTATGGTGTTCACCATCAAAAATATCTTGAATATTATCTCAGCTTGCTCTTTAGATAGTGATAGGCATGGATGCCTTCTGTCTGGGTAGGGGAACACATCTAAGATCTTTGACTGTATGTGGACTTTGGAGACTTCAGGAACTAAGGAATCATTAACTTGCTAGAGCTTTGGGCCGTCACTGTGATTTGATCTCAAAATCTTTCTTGTAGATCAAAAGGAAACCAGCTTTTCAGAGACAATATGGTGGCTTAAGCAGACAAGGGAGAGGTTGAGTGCTTTTTTTGTGTAAGAAGGCAAGATGTCTCCAGGAATGAGTCACTTGGTCTCAAATGTGCCTATCTATTATGCACCTGGCAGGCCCACAAACATTTTAACTGACTACTTGAGACAAAAAGGTGTGGATCAGTATGAGTAGTCATTGAAATCCTCAGTGGCTTGTCAGATATTTTACCATGTGATAAAGTGGGTGAGGTAATACCTTTTATTGGAACAACTTCTATTAGTGAGAGACAGCTTTTAAGTTTATATATTTGTGTGCTGTTAGTCAAAAAACAAAATCCAACAAGGTGTACTCTGGATAGTAAGAATGACTAGCTATTCTTGGAATAACTAAGCTACTTAGAAAGTCAAACAGATGATTTGTAACCTCTGGAAATACATAAAAAGGTTAAAGCATTTTAGTTCAAAGGCTGCTAGGTAGGTAAGACTGTGCATTTAGTTCATGTTATTCTCTTGCTTATGTTCCTCTGTCTTGATCAGCTCAATCATCTAGAGAGATGGCAGCCTCAATGGCACATATCTTCAGCATGCTCTTGTCTGAAATCTAAAAGGCTGATATGTAGTTCAGTTCACGCATTAACAAATCAATAATTACTTGATGCTGCATTAAAATTAGATGCTGGATTTGAGAGGGCAGTATTTTAATCACTTTTCAGCTAGCCTAACAGGGCTCTTCAGGGGCATCTAGCTAGTCTCTTTCAGTGAGACTTTGTGGAGGCATAGTCATGAAGGAGAAAGAGTTGTATTGGCCATTTTTCCTTCCCTGCTCTGGAGCCCAGATCTACATAGACTTTCTGGAGGTAGAGAAGAATTGATTGGATTACTTATACTATCAGTCTGTGGCAAGTAGGACTTGAGAAAATTATTTGCACCCCTAAGTATAAACAACTAAGTAAAAAGTCCTGTGACAGCGAAGCTTGGTGCATGCTTCCTCCATTATGGCTCCATGGAAATAGCCCCGTCAGAGAACAAGAATAGCTGCTGGTCTGTAATCACTTTTAAAATATCATTACTGTTAAGTCTTCTTTCATTGAAACCAGCATATATGTGGACCTTTTCTTGTCAAATTACAATAAACACCAGAAGGCCCATATCAAAGGTTATTGATAACATCTCTCTGCATTGTGCTTGCTGTTTTGTCCATACTAGAATTCTGATACCTTGAGTTTTTTGGGGTGTGTTCTGAATTTACACTTAACATTCAGTTGTGTATTGGATATAAAAATACCCTTTACAACAATCTACATAGTAATTATAGACATAGGATTTTTTCCATTATGTTAAATATCTTTTTTTATTAACTTCAATGTCAGAAATATGCCTCTCTTTTTTATTTTTAGGAATGAGATTTCAGGATATAGAAGTGAGATCCTTGAGGTCCCCCCAACCCATGGTCCCAAGATACGGACGTAGTTTGCTTGAAGAAGCAAGGGCTGAGATAAGAAATTTGTATGATATTTATATTTCTTTATTTTCTATAATATACGGTTGTCAGTACATCTGCTATTATTGAGAAAAAATATTTTGCATGCATCAAAGTGTTTTATAGAGTTGCCACTGAAACAAAAAATGGGTCCTTAGGATCTGGCATTGATTGAACTGGCATCAACAACACTGCAAAAGAGATTTAGAGAATGAAAGTATAAGATTTCCCAATCAAATTGCGTTAGGCAGAGAAATTTAATACAGTAAAATATATGTACTCTAGTTGGAATTTGGTCAGATGCTAACACTCCTACTCATGCAAAACTTGCCTCGGAATCTTTTTTATGACTCTTAGTGGCCAGAGCATCGGTTTTCCATTTCATCCAAAAACCAGCACTTCTTCCAGCACTGTTCCCTCTTTCAATGTGCTGGGCTATTGGGTTTATACTGACAAAAGAAAGAAAGCTATCTATGAAATTATTACTAACACTTATGGAAGCACCTGTGTTTCTTTAGCGAGTGGTGTCTCTGCAGGGGGTGCTTCACATTAGGTGTCTGCCACATCAGCGCATGGAGTCCGGAGATTTTGTCCAGAGTCCTCGCTCCGGCCGCACTTGCGTGAGCTGCTCAGAACACTGTTGGTGTTCTGAGGCACACAAGCGCAGCTGGGGCTCCCTCAGATCCTTCTCAGCCATCAACGTTTGGAGTTGGAGTCTGCAACAGCTCCCCTTCTTCCTGTAAAGTTAATTAGATTAAGATTTAGGATACGGCTTTCTCCATAGTAGTTAGTTAGTTACTTTAGTTAAGTTGTTTAAAAAAAAAAAAAAAGACTTCTAGTTTGGCTCGAGCCTCTGCGCCTCAATATGCTGAGCTTAGCAAGTTTTAAATGGTGCTCTCGCTGTCAAAAGGCTATGCCGGCATCGGATACTCACTTTCAGTGTATCCGATGCTTGGGGGAGGAACACGTATCATCTAAGTGCCCCCAAATTGTGGGTGAGAAGAGACAGGGAACTGTGTCTCAAGATGTTCCTGTTAGAAAAATCGCTGAGACCAGCCTCTGATCCTGGTCTTGGACCCTCCCCGAAGTCAAGAGGGAGAGATCAAAGGAAGAGATCCTCGACCCCATCAGGAAGTCCTCCGAGGAAACAGTCTCCACCGCCAAAGCCAGCAGCATTTCAGAAACCGCTAGGCACTGCGGCTGCAGCAGCACCAACCACTGGGGCGGAGGCAAGGCTCCAGAATCCACAAGCCTCTTCCTCAGTGCCTCCAAGGATAGCACCGACATCAGTCACGGAGCCGCATACCAGAATGGCACTGAAAGACAAGCTGGTGCAGAGACAAACGGCAGCCCCGATGACCGTGGCGCCACAGGAGCCAGCACCGTCAGTAATGCCGGAACCATCGCTTGCTGCACTGGCCCCGACCATGCTGGACACACCCAGTTACCCAGCAGCACCACCTGCCTCAGCACCAGTGACTGCAGATTCGCAGCCTGCAAAAAGCACAGGTAAATAGAAACAAAAGACTCGCCATATAGAGTCTGAACGTTCACCATCCCCTCCATACTCACCTTATAGGGAGGACATGTCACCACCTCTTTCTCCACTTCCCCTCAGCGATGGAAACTTCTTTTTATGCATCGTGATACTCTTTTCCAGTGGCTAAGAACAGAAAGAAATGTAGGAAATACCATGACAATTAATGGTTTCCTCCCCTCTGGATGATTCCCCAGGGAACTACAGTTCACAGTTGAAGACCTACCTTTTGATAAAATCAAGCTGTTCGGAGCAAAAACCAACGAGGTGATGCATTCTATGAAGGACTCTCAGGCATACTCCGCACCCTAGGTATCTACACGCTGAATACCCAAAGGCAACAACACAGAAATCAACCATACTAGAGACGATACCAGCAATATCTTCTTAACAGACAACAGGACAGGAACAGACAGAGATCACAATGTCGCCGTCAACCCAGTAACAATCAATCTGCAGCACCACAGCCACCTCCTTCTAGACAATAGTTTTGAGGGTTTGGTCAGGGGCATGAATGACCTTCCCGACCCAGCACCTAAGTTACTTCAACCATCTTTGGACACCGTCTACAATCCTACTTAGACATCTGGGAAATTATAACATAGGACAGATGGGTCCTCGAAATCATACAATACGGTTACTCCATTCCCTACATCCCCATTCCTCTTCAGGGAGTCTTCTCACATACAACTGCTCCAAGAAGAGAGAGAACATTTACTATCCATCAGAGCAATAGAACCAGTACCCACCCAACACAGGGGGAAAGAGTTTTACTCCCAATACTTTCTCATACAAAAGAAGAATGGGGGTTGGAGACCCATGCTAGATCTGAGGGGGTTAAACAAGTTCGTCATGAAACACAAATTCAAGATGGTCACATTAACAACTATTATAACAACCCTGGAGAAAGGGGATTGGTTTTCATCCCTCGATCTCCAGGGCGCCTATTTCCATGTAATGATCCATCCCGCACAGAGAAGATTTCTCTGCTTCATGATTGGGCAAAATCACTATCAATACACTGTGCTGCCCTTTGGCCTCTCTACAGCACCAAGGGTCTTCTTGAAGGTACTGGCAGTTGTCACTGTCTACCTCCAGAAGCAGGGAATCGTCATCTACCCATACCTCGATGAAATTTGGTATCGAGCCGGTGTGAGTCCGCAATCGTAAAAACAGCATGCGTGCAATCATACGAGTTGCTGTGCACGGCATCATCAAGCACTGTCTGAGACAGAAACAATTTGAAGATTGCCCGGGTTGTGTCATAGATGCCCCCAAGCAGAGGAGTCACGACTGTTTGTACTGATCCGAAGACGACGTGAACCGTCAAATTAAAGAAATTAGTGGCCATTTGTGTATGGAGAGTGTTTTAAATGTCATCATCACGTTGGGCTACACGCTGCAGTGCCGCCGTTTAACCCAGGAGCATCTAGCTCGAGGAGTAGCGCTGGTGGACAAAGTGATGAGGCAGAGGACCCAGATAGCGCATTAAATGAAATAATCAAACCGCGGAATAGATGCTTCCTGCGAAATGATGAACAACTTCTCGGTTCGATAAATTACAAAATCCTGCTGAGAAAAAACAGTGAAAGTTAGTGTGTTTGGGGGCTTTGTAAAAACAAAATAAAAATGCGTGTTTTCATTGAAAGGGCTGGTGTGAACAATGTTTTTATGGGGCAGTGTGGGTGAGGTGCTGTCAAAAGGGCTGCAGGTGACCCCTCAGTATACTCATAGTTAAGGCGCTTGTGCACGACGTAGGCAGACTACTAGGAACCCTGGGTTATATTAAAACCGTTTAAAGACCTTTTATTCATATGGTCATTGTGGTTTTGTTGCAAAAGCTTGCTGCTACAAGTAGCCAAAGAAAGAAGTCTGAAATATTTTCTTACCACCTTTATAAACAGTCTGTTTTAACCCTCCTTTTTCTCTTTTGTTCCTTTGGGTATCTGCCCCCCTCAAAATGCAACCTGCTGCGAAGTTTCTTTTTTTGAAATTTTTTACATCATACCAAATATTTGTGTAATTGTGCAAGTTAAGGCCGATTAGCAGCTCTTTAGGCTCACATTATTAAAAGTTAACCTGGGCTTGTTGCTGCACATTCAGAAATAAACAATTTTAAAATTTATTTGATATTGTTACAAAGCCACTAACTTGTGATTTTTGTCCTACTAAGCGACTTGAAATAACAAGGACTTGGGGTGTTTACTTCATGGGCTTTTAGGGCCATGGTGTGCGGGATGTCTGTTTCCTAAGATAAAGAGGGGTCACTTGTAAATCTAAAACTTTAAAGAATGATGCCGTTTTGATATCTTTAAATGTTTGGGTATAAACATATACCTTTCTCTGTGTGTGCGTGAGCACATGCTTCAGGGTAAGGGATAACTGCCACTCGTGCCTTCTTATCCAGGACCCTCTTCAAAAGAGTTAGAAGGGGTAAAATATATGCTTTGGCCCTCTATCAAGCAAATATACAAGTGGGTATGCAGTATACATAATTTAAAAAAAAAGATATATGTTATTTCACTGTCTCTTTACAAGCAAGGGGCTTGTTCCTGTAATTCTTAACATTTGTTTCCTACTTCAGGGGTTCTTGCAAGTCCCCCCTCTTTACAAAGCAGTTCTGTTTTTAAAATGACAAAGAACTAGCCTCTTTCCTTCCATAAGCTGTGATCCTGCTAATATAGCTTTATTTCTATTCATTAAGCAGACTCCTTTGTCTTTTTTTAATGTAAAACATGCTTATTAACAAGGAGATCCCATGTTAAACTTTATTTAATACAGCCTATAAAGGGAAAAAAATAACCTAAAAGGGCTATATATAGCGTACATATAAGTATAAGGGCTGTACAGGCCTTCTCATGCAGTGCCCTTTCTTCAGTAACATCTACCTGTTTAAAAAGCTAAATTCCTCTCTCTTTTTTAAGTGTGTGGCTTTCTTTAACCCCAGGCCATTCTAGGTGCTTTATTTAGCATATCGTGGGGTAACAGCCACATGGACCATCTGATCCAGGGTCCTCTTTCATAGCAATTAGAGCAAATATGATTTTTAATTTGTTGTTCCTTATTTCTTGCAGGGGTGAGGGTCTAGGTGGCTCGAGATGCTTTTGGGGAAAAAGAAGAACTTTGATTTAGGAAAACAAGGATGTGAGGATGGCAGGATGTGTGTTTAAAGATCTGGCATGGATAGATAACGATTGGGGGGGGGGGGAAGTAGTGCCTGTGGGGTCATTGGAAGGTTCAATGTAAAGTCAAAATGAATTTTTTAATTTGTTCTACGGTGGCAAAAATCAACTTCTTTACAAGCCTCTGTAGTCCTTAACTTTTTGCTTCACAGAGTTGAATCTTTATTTTATAGAAGAGCAAAAAGTTACAAGCAGGCTCTTGAATGTCCTGATTTTGTCCATAGAGGCTTTATAGAAATAAGTTATTCACTGTAAAAGATGTCCCAGCCTTCTCAGGCAGGAGCCTTTCTTCAGTAACATTTACCAATTTAAAAAGGTAAAATGCTGTCTCTTCTTTAGGCACGTGGCTTTCTTTAACCCTTGGCTTTCTGGGTGCTTTATTTAGCATATCGTGGTATAACAGACACATGGTCCTTCTGATCCAGTGCCCTCTTTAGAGCAAACATGATTTTAAATTTGTTATTCCTAATTTTTTGCTGGTCCTAAGGAACAGAAAATTCCTAAACTACCACACACCCCTAAAAAAGTCACTTTCTTTCTAAAAGCTGTTATCCCCCAGGCAAAACCAGCTCAAACTCCTTTATATTGTTCAAAAGAGGATTTTTCACATCAAACTTTTAATGCAACTTAAAAGTTTCCTCAGTTAAGGCTCTCTTCAGAGTCTGTCTTACATCTTACATCTAACTAGCAAAACTAAAGCATCAAGGTCAGTCAGCAATAACACAAGTGTGGCAGATGCACTTTTGAATGAGTTTGTCACAGTATCCCAAAAGAAGCAAATTTGTATAAACTTTTTTAAAAAGTTACAGGGGTGCTGTTTTGGGACAAAGCCTAGTGAGTGGGCTTGGTCTGGAGATTGGGGTAGGGGAGGGGTCTGCAACCCAAAAGATAAGAAGAGCCATTTTTGAAAATTCCTTCAATAACAAAGTGTTTTGAGAGCCACAATGGGCGTAGCCTCCTGGTGGGAGGTGCAGGGAGGTGAGCCAGGATTTCTGCTGCTGGGTCCCCTTATGCGGGGGGGGGGGGGGGGGGGGCAC
>ML685783.1:5620737-5670393 GCA_007922175.1 Pelusios castaneus
GGGGGGGGGCAGCCTGGAGCTTGGCATGGGCTGCCTGTGGGGTCCCTGGTGGGTGGGGGAAGCCCAGAGCCAGGCATGGGCCTCCTGCAGGGTACCCCGGTGGTTGGGGGAGCCCAGAGCCGCAAGGGGGCAGCCAAAGAGCCGCATGAGGCTCCAGAGCCACAGGTTGCAGACCCCTGGGGAAGGATCTCTGGCTGGTCTATAAAACAGCCAGCGGGGGATGTTTGCTCCCTCCCTCCTCTCCCCTACTGCCCAGCAGGAGAATGACTGACTGGTTGGTAAGCGTCTCTCTCCCTCCTTGGAACACAGGCATCCTGTCAGCCTGCTGCTCTAAAACTTTTCCCCTCCCCAAAGCCTCTGCACTGCTTTAACTTAGCAGATGTATCCAAATAGCTCTTAATTTTTATTTTTCTCTCTTACCCCCACTGACCCCCCTAGTTTTTGGCAATTTTTTCTAGCCTTTGCTCCTCTGTCATCTAGCAGATGTATCAAGCTAGTCCTTCTTTATATATTTCCTCCCTCCACAGCAGAAGTATCAAACTAACCCCATGTCTTAAATAAGCCTCAAAAAGAATATAAATGTAAATCTTCTGTGTTACTTGAAATCAACAAGGAAATTTGTGAAGTTGGGGTGCATGATCCTAAAGCTGTCTGTGTTTAACCAAGAATGCTGTGACAAGATAAAAAATGTCTCTAGCCTTAGGCTTGTCAGATCACAAAGGCTGTGTAGCTGCTGAAGGAAAAACTGTTGCCAAGTACTTGTCTGTGGGTAATGTGTGGAGGTGATCTGTTTGTATTGTATCAGGATGAAGCCCCAAGCAGCAGTCTGTACATTAGAGATTAGATTCAGTTTCTAGCTGCCAGAGATTTTCAAATGTGAATGACTTGGTTTTAGTGTGGACAAGGTTGCAGATGAAGAGAAAATTATTGGGATACCCCTGTAACTAAATGCCTGGACTTGACCAGTATATTGGGTAGACCATGATGGTAAAACCTGCCTGTCTCCATGATGTCAAATTCCAAAGGGGTAGCCGTGTTAGTCTATTGTAGAAAGACAACAGAGTCCTGTGGCACTTTTAAAGACTAACAGATTTATTTATCGCATGAGCTTTCGTGGGAGAAAATCCCACTTCGTCAGACGCTTTGAAGATAGCTATCTATTCATTCATTCATTGACTTGGTTTTAGTGTGGAAAAGGTTGCAGATGAAGTGAAAATTATTGGGATGCCCTATAACTAAATGCCTGTACTTGATCAGTATATTGGCTAGATCTGCCTATCCTCATGATTCTAATCTTCTGTGTTACTTGTCAAGTGGGGGTGCATGATTGTAAAGCTGTCTGTGTTTAACCAGGAATGTTGTAACAGGGTAGAAAATGTCTCTAGCCTTAGGATTCTCTGTTTAGAAAGGATGTGTGGCTGCTAAAGGAAAAACGGTCTCCAAGTCCTTGTTTGTGGGGTGATGTGTGGAGGTAATCTGTTTGGACTGTATCAGGATGAAGCCCTTTCTGCAGCATTCTGTATGTTAGAGATTTGATTCAGTTTCTAGTTGCCAGAGATTTTCAAATATGAATGACTTGGTTTTAGTGAGCACAAGTTTGCAGATGAAGTGAAAATTATTGGGATGTCCCTGTAACTAAATGCCTGGACTTAATCAGTATATTGGGTAGACCTGCCTGTCTCCATGATGCTAACTTTGTGAGTGAATGAACAGATATGTCTCAGGATCAGAGAGAAAATTGGGCAGCTGAATCTACAGAGCAGGGTGGCTGTGCCAGTGAACTCGTGGACATACAAGGGGAAGCAGATCCCCTAAGTGCTTTGGAAATACCTTGTGGACTCAAATACTTCTGATGCCATGTGGAGTGAGAGTTTGGGGGCTGCCCATCAGAACCCTGTTTGTGAGACATTTGGTTGGATATCTCTGAGACAGAGTCCATAGTTGAAAATTTGGAAGCAAGCTAGTGTGTGGTGGCTTAATGAAATTTACCTGATTGACTGGAGTGGGAAGAATTGCCCAGACAGTTCAGAGCTGTTAGCAAGGGAGACACCCCTAGCCAGACAACATTGGCATCCAAAAGAAGCAGTTTTAAAAAGTTAAATAGCCTCTACTGCCTCCCAGTCCCTGCAGCCCCTGCACGAGAAGGACTGGGTGTCTGATAAGCTGATTCTCTCTCTCTCTCCTTGAAACACAGGCATCCTGTCAGCCTCTCTCCAGGCTGCTTGGATTTAAACTAGCAGCCTCTTCTTTATATCAAGCTAGTCCTTAATCTGTTTTTCCCCAGCTAGTCCAATCGAACCTCAATTTTAGAACTTTTCCTTCTTTTTTATTAGACTCTGCAGTGGGAACTGTTTCTGCCACCCATGGTGACACAGATGCCTGATCTGCTCCCTTCATGCTGCTTTAACTCTTTCTCTGCCTGTGCCTGACTCAAAGGATCCTGCTGACTACTAGCTAGCTTAAGGACTCCTGCATTTTTTGTGTGTGTGCGCTTTTAGATTCTGGTTTTATTTATATCAAACTCGTCCTTTTTTATTATTATTTCCACTGTGTTTTTAACCTGGCAGACCCTTCTTTATATTAACTTAATTTTGTTTTTTTTAAAAAGGATTCTGCAGCAGGAACTGCTTCTGCCAGTCAGGATAACACAGACCCAGCCTGCTTTAACTCTTTCTCTGCCTTTACAATTTTTTCCTCTCTTCAGTGCCTCCGCTTGGATTTAGTCTAGCTGCCGTATCAAGCTAGCCCCTCTTCTCTTTAGTAGTTTTAAGTGTTTTATACCTATTTTTGCCTTTTTTCCATTTTCCTGTTTCCCCAGCTAGCCCTCTTTTCTAGCCTTTGCTTGTCTATAATCCAGCAGCTGTATCAAACTAGTCCCCTCTCATAGCTCATTGAATTCCTTTTTGCATGCTCCTTGATTCCAGCCGAACCCTCATTACAGACCCAAACCTTTTGCTCTATCAAGCTTGTCCTTCATTTTTAAAAAGGTGGTCTTTTTTTAGCTGCCTCCTGATTGGTTCAGCAGAGAGGAGGGGTTTGATCCTAAGGCGCAATGCCCCCCAGTCTGGCTCTCAGTTCCCTTTCAGCCACCGAACTGGTAACAGCTCCTCCGCAGACTTCACTCCTTTCTCTCCATGACCCTTTACTCTCTCTGCCTTCATTCCTTTCTCTCCCTCCACCTTTTACTCTCTTTGCCTTTATTCTCTCTGCCTTTACACTCTCACACGTCGCCTTTTACCCCAGGCCCTTTTCCTCTCTCAGCTTTTACTCCCTCCACCTTTAATCTCTCAGCCTTTACTCCCTTCGCCTTTTACTCTCTCACACACTGCCTTTTATCTCAGGCCCTTTTCCTCTCTCTCAGACCTAACTTTCCTCCATTTCTCCTCAAAATGCACAGTGACACCCCAACCTTTCTCTGGGCCCAAGGTCCAAGCCCAGGCTCATGTGTTCAAGCACAAGCACTACAAACTTTTCGTCCATTTCTCCTCAAAATGCACAGTGACACCCCAGCCTCTCTCTTTGCCTGAGGTCCAAGCCCTGGCTCATGAGTCCGAGCACATTTTCCTCTCTCTCAAAACCAGATTTCCTCCATTTCTCCTCAAAACGGCCAGTGGTACCCCAACCTTTCTTTTGGCCCAAGATCCAAACCCTGTCTCATGTGTCCAAGCACAAGCACTACACACACACAAACACAGATCCATCCAATCTCGATATAAAGTGGCTATCAAAATGGCCGCCAGCACAAGTCCCGCCCAATCTCGATATAAAACTGATATCAAAAGGCACCAGGACCTCTAGACCGGAAACCGAGCTGTCAAAAAATGAATGGTGATTTATGCTATGTAGGTTATAATACTGATGTTTTAAAGATGTTATGAAGGGTTTACAAAGGGTACCAGCTATTGTAATTGAAAATGTGACTAATATTTGATCATCTGACTTTTTGGATTATTTGCATTCCTCTACATGAACTAAAGTATGCACTTAATAATCTTTGTGATAAATAAATTTCTAGAAGTATAATTCAGCACCTTTGTTCAGATTAGTGAAAAGATTTGATCCAGGAGTGTAGCTTTGCACAGAATACTTTTCTTTCTGCCTTCTTTCAGCATCTAATATTTATCTTTTTCTTATCAAAACACTGATTGGAAGCCGCTTTGTTAACTTGCAGGGAGAATGTGATTGAGTCACAGAAGGGACATATTGAAGAACTGGAGCACACTGGAGAAGTACTAAGGAGTCAAATAAGAAAGAAGGAAAAGGAGTTTGAAGAATCTCTTCTGCAACTGAAAGAGCAACAAGCAACAGGGCAAAGGTATTCTGAAAAATGGAAACTTTCGTATCACAAAGCTAAATACCTTCTCCATGTATTTTAGGGTGAGGCATTAGAGAGATGTCTTAATTTATATATCATCCATATTTCCCAAAATGGTACAAGATATTTAGATAATGATTCTAGAAACAAATGAAGTTTATTGTGCTTATTTCTTTGTGCTGAGCCCTAAAGCATTCAAGCATAACCTTGCTCTGCCTGACCCTGCCCAGTTAATATGATCTCACTCAAATGAACATAAGTCCTATAATCACTTCAGATAGAATCTCACAAATAGCTACTTGAATGACCACTCTAGAAAGCTGATTAACTTTTGAACAAGACTTGAGTTCCTCATGGTTTGTTTTTTTAAAATATTTAGATACAGATATTTTTGAATGTTCCTTAATTCTCAGTGGCTATGGCTACACTTACTAAAATTAGTTCCAATTAGTTAATTTGAACTAACTAATTCGAACTTATTTTAGTTAGTTCAAATTAACTTAATTCGAACTAGAAAAAATTAGTTCGAACTAAGCAATTAGTTCAAACTAATATGGCCACATCGGTTAATTAGAACTAACTAGTTCGAATTAACCCTTAGTTCAAATAATCTATTTGAATTTATTAGTTTGAATTAAGGAAGCCCTTAATTTGAACTAATGAAAGCCTAGTGTGGCCATGGCTTTAGTTAGTTCGAATTAAGCTTCCTTAATTCAAACTCACTTGCCAGTGTAGACATAGCCATTGTTACTTTGGAGGCTGTTAATTGCAATACATTGGTAGCCAACAGAGATGTTTGAAGAATGTCCTTTGGAGGTATGCAGTAGAAGAAACTGAAGATTGTTGTATTCCTCCCTCTTTTCACTATTTTGTCTTCTCTTTTTTATATTTCCCCTTCCATTTTTCCTAATTCATCACTTCTCTTCTCTTTCCCTTTCCTCTTTTGTCTTCACTATCTGTCCCTTTTTGTTCTTTATTGTTCTGTTATTCTCCACCCTCAAAAATTCCTTTTCTACTTTGCATTAGTTTTCCTCTCAACGTTTTTTCTAATTTTCTTTATTCTCATTCAGTTTTATTCTGTGCTTGTATTTTTATCTTCTTCACAACTTTCCTAATGACTTGCATCCCTCTCACTTTCTCCTGATTTTTTTTGTTTTGTTTTGTTTGTTTGTTTTTAAACAATTTTTTTTTGAGTTTTTGGAACCAAATTAACACAAGAAATCTCCGCCAGGTCTGACTGAAAGTAGTAATAACAGTGTATAATATATCTTTTTAAGAGACACACAGGACAGATCTGTCAGTGACCATCTTGCTACAGCAACACTCAACAGCACAGTTTGCTCTCCTTCTGTCATGTTCTGTCTCACTTCACAATCTTTACCAATGCCGATTACCTATTGCTTTTTTTCATTGGAGTTTAATTTAGGGCTCACTATCATTCCATGCAAGCAAAAATCCTGTTGACTTTAATGGAAGTTTGTGCAGACTTAATACAGGCCAAACAGGTCTTTAATTATACCAAATACCTTCCAGGACAGGGAACCTTGTCTTATGTGTCTATATACTGTCGTGTACTTAAGTAGCACTACATATTTAATAAATGTTGCTGTTAAATTATTTAGCATGTTATAATTGAGCTCAGTCTACAATGTCTTTTAAAACATATCTGATTCCTTGTTCAGAATCAGGCCCTGAAGTGTTATAAATCTATATACTAGAAGTTCCTGACATTTATGGCACAGTCTTTACAGAAGATATTATTTAAATTCCTTGCAATTGTTTATTGGCCAGTTTTATTTGTCATCAACTTGACATAAACTTTTAGTCATCCCAGAGCTGTAACTCTCATAAATAGGAACTAAAATGCCCTTTAATTAAAATAAAGGGTTTTTTCCCCTGTTGTTGCAGGCTATAGAACATCGGACTGTGATTTTTGCATAATCCATAATCCTTTGTTAGCAAAACTCTTCTCTTCTTTTAAAGCAGCCTTGTGTCTCCTTTTTTTAACTAAATTCAATACAAAAAAATTAAACAACATTAATTTGCTGATTTGTAAAGGAGGCCTTGAAAGTAAATATAAAAAAAAGTTCACTGTGAAAAATCACATGCACATGGATAAAAAGCAGAAAATTAAATGTCCAAGTCATCATACAAAATATTTGAATTGTTACACACTGTAGTAATAATTAGGCTTCACTATGTCCATGTAAAGGTATTCGAGGGGGAAGTAGCTAAAGGAGTGCTAACCTAGTCAGCATAATAAGTGTAGTAGAAAGAGAGAGCTGGAGACATGAGGCCTAGTATAACAAGCTGGGCATGAGGCATGAAGCTTGAGCTAAAATAACAGCCAAGCCCTGCTCTACTGCTGTTGGCAGAAGTCAAGCTGTGAGTCTGTCAAGTTCACAGAAACTGGCAAGAACAGAGTTGTTATTGCAAAAATACACTTTCTTGAAGAAGTGCTAGGCTCAAAATACTCAGCAAGCACATTCTGAAAAGCTGGTACCAGAACATCTTGATACCTGGAATGGTACAGGTTCACTGCCCAAAGATAAGGACACACTGACTCCTTTTAAAGATAAGGTCAGGATGGCAATGTGGTGGATGGAGATGTTTTGATTGAATCATCCAGTACAAGGTGAAAGGTGGTATCTTACCATATCAGAGGGTGGCAACCACACACATCAGAAGTGCAACACACAATTTATTCGTATCAGTATATAAAAGAGGGTCTTCGAGGAAGCATCTTAATCTGGTGAGTGAGGAACTGTAAGTCCTGCTGTTTATTGAGCCAGTCCATTGTCACAGGCTCAATCTATTAGGTGTACTTGTAGCATATATAGGATGCTTTTTACTATGCTTCATTGGCAATAAACCTAAATAAATAAATAACCAAGAGTCTTTGTTACTGAAACAAATCTCTGGTCTTACGGGGTATTTCATTTGTAGTCTGCTGTATTGGCTATCTACATAGAACTGGGACAGCATACACACTAAAAACCCACACAGCCAATACTTAACAGTGTTAAATAATCACTTCTGTTCCATAATTTCTAAATTGATCTTTAAATTAAAATGATTTATGAAGTGCTCCCGGTGCATATTTATGGCATATGAACTGCAAGGATCCAGTTGCCTCAGTTCTATCCTTTTCAGATTTGATTATGAGTGCACACACTGTCACTCATTATCCTTAGAGGTTAGTTGGTCTTTCTCTCTTGGGAGGCCCTAGAACTGTCATTTGATATGCTAATATATGAGGATAGTTTCATTCTGCATCCACCTGGACCTGGAAGCTTGAATCATGGAATTTAAATAATTCTGGTCTTTTTCTCCTCTCAAGAAGCTTAAAAAGTTCTAATGCAATACAGAAGGCTGTTGATATTTAAAGGCTGCTAATCAGAAAAAGTGGTGATTTGGGCAACTGGTAATGTCTCCTTGTTCTGCTTCCAAATCAAGCATTCTGGAATTTTATTATACTTAAAGCCCCCCCCCCCGTCTTAAATTAGCATTCATTTGGCTTCTATCTTGGTGTATTCATTTCTAAAGTCAGCTCAGGAATTAATGCAGGGAAGTCCTATGGCCTGTGTTATACAGGAGGTCAGATTACATGATCAGTGTGGTCTCTTCTGGCTTTAGAATCTGTAAATCTGGTTTTCGAAACCTAGTTATTATGCAATGCCTGAAGACCCGATGAATGTGCTTCCAACATGTCTCATTAAGGAATCCCAGCCTGCTGCTCACAAGATTAAAAAGACACTGAGGGCAAGTCTACATCGCGGCAGGATTTTTATGTCAGTCAAAGGGAGATATGCAAATTACGTAAAGTACTTTGCGTCTCCCCTTTTCGACTGCCTACTTTCTACTTACCGTGGTGTCTTCAGTGTGCTGAGTCGATGTGAAATGCCCTCCCTTTGACTCAGTGCTACTCCAGTTGCTGAGGTGGTCTTCAGCGATTGACTTCGTGATCAGCTGACCAGGTCTTCACAGACCCAATCAGTTGATTGGGAAGATTGATCTGGCAGTGGCAAATTTGGAGTGATTGTGGAATGGCTTGTCCTGGAGATCACCCCAACTTCCAAACAGCCTGAAATCCAAGAATTTCAAAGTGGCTTAAAATCACTTTGACCTTTTCCACTTCACTCCCTTCCTGGGCTTGCATTTTCATTGCTGAGCTCAAGAGAGGCACACAGCAGTCGCTAGTACAGCTGTAGATGCTGTGTTTCTTATGATTTCCATTAGAAGTTGGTTTTGTTTGTTTGGTTTTTTTAATAGGGGCATATTACTTTGAGAAACTTGGCATAGAGGGTTATCAGGCTGGATGCATTTGGTTGTTTTTAATTGAGAGATGGGCAAAAATAGTTGCCTAATGGTTAGATAATTTCTACAGAATACAGTGCTCGAGCTGGAACACCCTAACTCTGAACAGTTACTTTTCTGCAAGCAGTTAATCCTTTGAGTAACTTAATTGCTCTTCGTACTTTCCAAAAACATGTTTTGAAGCCGTTCAGAAGTGCAATTGTGCAACAGAGACTGAACAATCCCCTTCATCTGTCAGTATATAAAAATGTGTTTTATATCTATAATAGCATTTTTACTGCAACAGGACTTCAGTATCAGGCCTACTGAATATTTAGATTTAGGAGTGCAGTACATTACATTCTCTCAACTACAGTGTTTGTGGTTTAGCAGTTCTGTCCCCAGATTATGAGGACCAAACATGGTAGACCTAATGTGGCATTGGGGATTCAGTGGAACTACACACGAGTAAGACTTTGTCAAATCAAGCCCAGTGCAAACAGAAACTTGTACACACATTTCCATCTGAGTTCTCACACCTGACTTCTCATACTCACGTTAGTTTGTGTGACTGCAGATCAGGGATTTGCTGATTGCTGGATAGTTATTTAGTTAGCTGTGTACACATACAAAATCCCTATTTCCATATACAAATATTGAATTAAACTGAATGCAGATGTGCACACAGAGATGCATGTAATCTTTATTTCTATGTGTATGGATCTAAATCAAAATGGTTAATATATAATTTGATATTTGAACTCAAATATTTATAGTTTCTCTTTTGTCAGCATCTGATGACAGAAATGCGATGCTTCTCCAATGTGATACTTCTCCAAGTGTTCTTGTACAGTGGAAGTGACTTGAACTATTCAGTCTCCCATCTGTAGTGGTCAATTATGTTTCTTCCTGGGTTTGATTCTTTCTTCCAAATCTCCCTGGCAATGTCTAAAATGCTCCAGAGCTGTTGCCCATATAACTCAAAGGAGTAAAACCCAGTCGAGGCCTAAGGAACTTCTCAGATGGTGAACGTGAGGCAAGACAGCAGGGTATCCCAGACTTTCCCATCCTGATTTATTACTTTTACCATAGCCTTGAGGGTCCTTTTGAATCTCTCCACCAGGCCATCAGTCTGTGGGTGGTAGACAGAAGTCCAAAGAATATGTATATGAAGCAAGGGATATGGGTCCTTCATTACTTTTGACATAAGGAGTCCCTTGATCTGTCAGGATCTCTTTAGGTAGCCCTAGTCTGGCAAAGTTCTTTACTAGCTCTCTTGCTATCATCTTAGAGGCAGTGTTCCATAGGGGAACAGCCTCCGGGTATTGGGTGACATAGTCTAGAACAACATGTATGTATTGGTGGCCTCAGGCTTTCTTCTCCAGGGGTGCCACCAACTTCATAGCTATTTGTTTAACCTGGACCTCAATAATTGGCAGAGGGACCCTTAAGTGTGGAGGGGAGCTGTGTATCTGGTACTCAGGGCAAGAGGCACAATAGCAATGGACCTCCTCATGTACTCCTGGCCAGATGAATCTCCATAGGACACATGCCAGGGTTTTCTCCAGTCCTAGGTGTCTCCCAAAGATGTGACTGTGGGCTAGGCTCAACACTACCTTCTGATGCTTTTGGGGCACTAGGAGCTGCTGCACCTCCTGTTCTTGTGTCTGTGTGACTGGTACAATAGATCCCTCTTATTATGAAGTAAGGCCCTGATCCCCAGATTTTCCCTTCCACACAGACCCCATCTGTTTTCACACAGCCTCCCTTCTGGCATTATCATACCTCAGGTCCTCTGCCTAGTCTCACCCAAAACTTTCCCTCATAGGACTAAGCCAGGGGTCGTCAACCTTGCCGGCCCCCCTGTGCCAGCCGTGCCCACCGCACCCTCAGCAGGTGCCAGGGGTAGGGCCAAAAGGGGGCAGGGCCAGGCCTCAGGTTCCCGGCAGGTGTCGGGGGCTGGCTCCCGCCAGCAGTGACGGCTCTGGGCGGGCCGACCCGCCCCGCTCCCCTCCAGCAGCCCTGCCCAGCAGGAGGTGGAGCCAGGAACCCCACACCGCAGCTTCTTTTTCCCTGCTGGCCACTCTTCCCAGCAGGAAAGCGTGGCCAGTGGAGGCCTAGAGCCACAGCACGCGGCTCGTGTGGCCCCAGGCCGCGCTTGGGGGCAGGGCCAGAGGGGGAGCCCAAGCAGTGCCGCATGCCACTCAGGCTTGGCCTGCGGGCCATGTTTGGCACGCGTGCCGGGGGTTGCCGACCCCTGGACTAAACTGTCTGAGCTGAAGTGGGCCTTCTGTCTCAGTTTCTCCATCCCCTGGTACGGTGGGACCTGGAACCAGATTCCTCTTCTCTCGGGGCAGTCTCCTTATGTGCTTCCTGTGTCTGCCTGCCTCCAAGGGCAGACTTCTGGCCCTGCGTCAAAATCCAGGTACCTAAAGCCTTAGAGGTCCTCCTTTCTCACTTAGTCTTTCTGACCTTCTGGGAATATGTAACAGATCCTCATCTAGCTCAGAGAACATTGTTGGGGGACTTTCCTCTGAGGAGGCTTCATGTATTTCAAGATCCCCTTTTTCTTCCAACCCCTCTAGTGGTAGTAGATTTCTAAACCTTGGGAAATCCCTTCCTATGAGGATAGGATAGGGGAATTTAGGGACTTACCCCTGCAGTAACCTTGGTGACATTTTCCTGAACCCCGATTTCTATCAGAATGGTGTGATAATAGCTAACAGTCCCATCGATGCAGGTAACCCCTATGCATTTGGCCTACATCAGCTGACTTTAACTAATTTTCCCTAGACTAATGTAACAGCACTTGCAGAGTCCATAAGTGGTGTGGTATCCACTCTAGTCAGCCTCATTGGCCTCATATATTTATGTGCGGTCATTGCAACCCCCACCAGGTGAATCAAGGTGCAGGGGTCTGTACAGCTTTCTAAACTGCATTGCATGGCCTCCTTGGCATTAGGGCACTGAGCTGCTATGTGCCCCAACTCCCCGCACTCATACCAGTACGCACCCCTAGGCAGTTCTGTTCTTTAAGGGATCTAACTCCATAGCTCATTTTGCCTAAGTCACCCTGTTGCTTTGCAACCTCTGGCTGGCCCTTGGCTACTTTCTTCTTTCCCCTAATCTTTCTCCGGTTCTCAGTTGTTCCAACTCTGGGGAACAAACTGGTGGCTTAACTTGGAGTGAGTCTTCCCTGGGTGGCCGGAAGAACCCCTTAGCTGTCATCTATCTTTCTACCAATGTGACTATCTCATTATAGGAGGAGGGGTCATTCTATCCTCTCCATGTGTGGCGGTCTAGAGGTAGTCCCCTCATGTGTCGGTCAATGACCAGGACTTTCAGGATCTCTTCTAGACTGTGGACCTCAGGTTGCAGCCACTTCCGTGCAAGGTTGATGAGGTCAAACAATTGGGATCTTGGAGACTTTCTTTTTTGGTACCTCCACTCATGATGCCTCTGGGTTCACATGGCCACTGTTATTTCTGATCAGGAAAGATCTCTGCTTTCAGTTGTTAGTAATCAGTTGCAGCCTCATCAGACATGTCATGGTAGACCTTCTGGGCTTTGCCACACAGAAAAAGGGGTGAGAATGCTGGCCCACTGGTCCAGGGGCTAGGCCTCATGCAGTGCAGTCCTCTCAAAAGTTATAAGGTACACCTCCACGTCATGTTCTGTAGTCATCGTTGGTAGGTACCTGGTGGCTCTCTGAGCTTGCATTCCACTGGACCCATGGGTTGTGATGGTCAGGGTCTTCAGCTGATCCACTACCTATCACAGGAGGGCTCGGTCCTGGGCCCCCTGACTTATTAACTTAATTGATTAATCTCTTGTTGCACCCTCATTGATTTCTGCTGAGCCATCATCTGGGTGCTGGTGGCCTCCTGTTGGGCTGCTGTGGCCTGTACTAGCGCCCTCACCACGTCATCTATTATGGTGAACAGGACAACAACAAAAATGCCATAAACACCTCCACCTTTTTTATTCCTGTACATGTGTGCGTGCGTGCATGCACTTTAGTCTGCTGTGCTGACAGATCCCACCCCTGGCACCAGTTGTGACAAAGCTCCTCTTCTATGTTGGTGGGTCCAACACTTCATTTTAGCGGTAGGTCAGAAAACTGCTTCACCCCTGTGTGTTCTCATAGGCCCTTGTTTCTTTGCTAGGGCTCTTGTCTCTCCAGTGAAGGGCCAAGGGGGCCTGGCTGTGGGGCTCGGCTGCTACGGAGGTCTCAAGCCCCCCGGCTGCAGCCCGGCTCAGCTGCACAACCGGGCTTTGCTGAGCCGTGGCTCAGCTGCTACTCAGCTGGCCGGCAGCAGCTGAGCCCCAGTCCAGCGGAGCCCCAGCTGCAGGACTTGGGGCTCAAGCCAGCACCACTGCCAGCCTTTCGGTACCCACCTAACTTTTATTGCTGGACAAGTCTGTAGTGTGTACATGGCCTCAGGCACTCTTTAGCCACACTCTTTCTCTGGAAGAAAGGCTTTTTAACAAGTCCTGGGTGGGGCCTTAATTAGCTCTAGTGTGCCAATTAACCTGGAGTAACCTCTGTTCAGCTCTAGTGTGCCAATTAACCTGGAGAAACCTCTGTTCAGCTGTTGGGGGGGGAAGGGACTTGCTGAACCTGGGGGCTGCAATTGGGTCTGATAGCCTGATATACTGGCCTTCTAGTACTCTCTGGAAACCCTTCAGTCTGATCCTATCACAGTATATGTACATAGATTATTCATAGGGACCGTGCCAACTTTCCCCAATCACGGTCTTTTCAGGTGCTCTGTAGTGTCAGTTATGGAAGATCTGAAGAGTCACATCTCCTTCATTTTATGGAAGAAGCAATATAGGAAAAGCAGTTTCTGCCATGTGTTCCCACCACTACCAGCAGGGTTTCAAGTGTGCATCTATGTACATAGTCAGCCAGAACATAGCCATTTAACAGGAGTAATGTGAGAATTATGTATGTCTGAGAGGAAAAACTTGATGCAGTTGCCTTTGTAAATATTTGAGGAAAAAATATATAAAATAAAAACTGTACAGTGCTTAAAAAGAAGCATTATTTACTTTCAGTAGCTAGCATCTATATCAAGTTAGATATTGTCAACTAAAATAAATGCTAATAAATATCTGGTAACAAGCATTAGCAAAACCATTCAAATCAAATACTGATTCAGTCACTGCTGAAGATAATGATTAATTTTGATTGTCAGGAGCCATTGGAGTTACATCTGCACATCATAAATCTCACTATCATCTGCTCCTTTTGTTTATTTAAAAACCAAAAACTCCTATAAAAAGCTTTTGAAGGCATCAGTACTGTATGTTTGTGTGGAACAAGATTAATAAAAATGTGCCACAACATGTTGCTAGCAAGAGATAATTCTGCTGTCTATATATACCACAAGTATAATCTATGTAGATAACATGTTTTGGACACATGATTATTTTAGCATTTTGTTAATGCTATTTCTTGGGGAAGATCCCAAGTTTATAAGGTTGTTAATCATTTGTGTAAGGGCAGTTTACTGGACAATACAAAAACACAATGAACTTTGATATTTTAAAGAATAAAAATAAGTATTTCAAGTCCTCAGCTGGTTTACAGATGTGTAAATTTGTAGTCTGTTTTCTGTTTCCAGTATGGCATTGAGACAATTTTTCTAATAGTCTGTAATAGATAAATAGGAGAAGAGAAATTATACATTCAAGCACTTTTGCTATAGTCTGATTTTTATCTCTCTTTAGTCTGTATGTGTAAAAAAAGCAGTTCAGGGCTTGAAATAGCTGCAAAAAATAATGAGGTCCTCTTTAGCTGTTTGAGGTAAATTTTTTGGAAACATATTTTCAGTTTTGTGATAACCTTTAGCAAGCTTTTCCTATTAAATAATGCATTCTCAATTTAATCTCAGCATGGGAAGTATATAATAGAATTGTAGGCATATAGGGTTTCTGCTTAGATGTTTAGTGTTTTTATATATTTAAAGACACATCTGTAGCTTATTTGAATGCTGGTCTTAGGGCATTATCTGTGTAAAATTCTAAGTCATTTTTCTTGGACGTATTTGAAAAGTTTAAGCTCTGAGAGGAAACTTCAATAAGTAATCCTATGACCACATACTTTCAAAGAAATTGGATAGATTGCAAAACAAATGATCCTACTGCTTTAAGCATAGATTGCTCCTTGCATTACAGTATATCTATAGTTTGATATTGTCAACAGACATGTTCAAATAATGATTGCTGCTTACTTGTCGTCTTCTTCTAGTAAAATGTGAAATTACTTAAAATCTACAATTCAAATTTTAAAAGAATTAAGTTGACAATTACACATTAAACCTCCCTCCCTCCCCCTCCCCCCCCCCCCCCCCAAGTGTGTGGTGGAAGTAAGAAGCCATGGAAAACTGATTTGCAAGGGGTTTTAACTTTCCAAGGCAAAACTAATAAGAAGCCTGTTATTATACCTTAAATCTCACCATAAGTTTTTTTTTTATACAATTTTGAAGGTTAAATATTCGGGACAATGTGGAAATGATAAAGCTTCACAAACAACTGGTGGAGAAAGGCAATGCTTTTGCAGCAATGGAAGGAAAATTTCTCCAGCTTCAAGAGGTAACTAACTTGCAACAGTAACATTCTATTCTCACATTATATGACAACATTGAACATATAAGAATAGATTATATAAAATATTACACACAAGTTATCTGAAATTTACAGTGCTTCTTGTATGAAAATAATTGTGTGGATGGATACAGCAGGCCCTAAAGATCTTGCTTATATGTGGGGAGCTCACCCCCGCAGTGCAGGGTTTTGGCTTGGTTCAGTTTTTGTTATACAGGTAAACTACAGCTTTCCAGCTGTCTCAAGTTATGACTGAAATCTTACTAAAACAGGATTTCATAAAAACAAATGTTGATTTCAGTGTGAATTGAAATATGGGCTGGACCTGACTATTGATAAAACAGAATTTTATTTCAGAATTCTGAGGATTGGGCTTTACTTGTGTCTATAATGTAAGGGAAACCATTTTTAAGGACCAGTTTAAATCACAGATTTTATTTTAAACATTAAGTAAAATTTTCCTTAAAATAACCACCAGAAGTCAGACGGGTTGCTACAAGGTGGATTTCATATATGGTTTGTAGGTCCACCTTCTTGCTGCTTTTTCCCCCTCATATACGTCATATACAAGTGAAGGGCCCTGAGCTGGGCCAGAGAGAAATGGGACAATAGTAGTGAGGCAGCTAACCTTCTCTTCTCTGTGCTGTTTGGATCATTCAGGCAACAATCCTATGTGGTGATGGGGAGGATGTCCCCCTCCTGAAAATGGAGCAGCATCAGATGTATTTGTTATTTGTATGTGGTGTAGTTTGGGGCTATTTTTTCTCAACTGACAACTGTCATTTAATTCACCGTAAGTGAAAAGTTGTTCAAATCCTTTAGTCTTGTCAGAAGCTAAACCTTTGTTTCAAATTGCCTTGTAAGCAATTGATTTTCTGTTTTAGGAGTGTGCACACTTCCTTTACAATTTGCGAATTGAAATAGTGAGCCAACAAATACTAAGCTTTCAACCCAGAAAACTACAGAAATAAGAATGACACCATTTTAAAACTGTGTCAAAAGAAACCCTTGATAGAGAGTTGCAGCATTAGTGGTGCAGAATAATGAATCAATACATACAGAGTAAATAATAAGCAACTGAAATAGAGAGTTACAATTCCATGGATTCATGTAGGTGTCATAAACCCGAATATCAAAGCTCAAATATTTGGTACAGTCAGAGAACTCTGAGATTGAGTTATCCTGAAAAAAGTAAGATAGAAATGAATGACATGCATAGTTTTAGTGATAATTATTAAACATAAATAATCACAGAAAACAGCAATGAATTTCTAAGTTGAATAGCAAATCAACACACACAGTTATTGTAGCACTATTTAGTAGTGATGTATATTTTTCAGAAATATAAAGATGCTTGTTTTCATGAACGCTGAAGTTAATTATCACATACTTTTAATTTCCACCAGTTGAAGAGCAAATACTATCTGTCCATTTATGCTTTTAATCTGGACCAGCACAACTATCATGCAACCATGGAATGAAAAAAGCCAAAGATCCTGCTTCAACTAATGGCCTGAAATATATCCATGTTATCCTGCATGCATAGAGAAAATATTTTAATGTAGTGACAGGCGTCACTGTATGAACCGACAGGATGAAAGAATCATACAGTCTATTTAGAAAGATTGAAGGACCCAGAAACTCTTCTGGTTATTTATTTACCAGTAAACCCCCGATTCTCTAAAGAATCGCAAATTGAAGAATGGTAATCACTTAGTGTTTACTCCAAACTTTTCAGGGATGAGAAATGATGGAGGGTGGAGTGTCCTGAGTTTCTGCACTCATAAGTAAGAAAAACATTGGAGTTCAAAGGGTAAAATTATGCAAATTAAAAACCACAAAATCATGAAATGGTGAATTGAAAAGATTTAATCAAAAATTTCCTTATAGCCGCTGGGCGGGAATTCATGTAAGAGAGCCGCTGGGTGGGCGGGAGGGCAGCCGTGCGCGCGAGCTATCTAATCCACAGGCTTATGCACGGCATGGATGTGGATTCAGCTGCTGCGTGCGCATAGCTGTATCAATTATATGCGCGTGCAGGAGCTGCGTCCACGTCCCACCATGCATATATACAACTGTGGTTTAGTTATATAGATGATCCCTTATGCTAATATTAAAAAAATAAAGAGATCTTGATTCTGAAACTGATATTCTGGATTTCATGAACCATAGAGTGATATCTGCTAAATTATTATTTTAAGTTGTTTCCAGTTTTAGTTCTCAGGAGTTAATTCTGTTCTCGCTTGTTCCAGGATTCATTGATTGCAGAGAAGTAATTGAGAACAGATTTGATTCAGTGTAAATGTGATCAAAATCAAACCCTTTATCTTTGTAGGTGCAGGCATGTTCCCCAAAGGACAGTGTGCCAAACACCATTGAAATCCAAAAAAACTAGAAATCACCAATCCAGTTAGCACCTTGAGATAGAATGTAAAATGAGAACAGAAAAGGGACCACAAAAAAGAGGGGAGGGGCAATGGAGTGGCCACTGAAAAAGAAATGCTTAAAGAATGGTCAGAGTTCTAGAAAGAAAACTAGGAGAAGAGTCTGTCTTGACAGACCAGTGAAAATAAAGGTTGAAATCCTCGCCTCACTGAAGTCAATAGCAGAACTCCCATTGACTTCAATGGGCCCAGCATTTCACCCAAGATGTCAAGAGTAAGAGCAACAGTATATATCAAAAAGAGCAGATAGATTATGGAAAAATAGTATAGCATGGAATCCTTAAGGTTCTCTGTGAGCAGTTTATTAGAAATACTAGTGAGTGAGATTTCAGTAAGGTTTAACAGATTGTAAACCAAATAAAAGGGATCTGAGGCTAGAAGAAGAGAATATCAGTGCATTGATTTTTTTTTTTTTTTTTTTAGACTTTGTGTTCAGTGATTTTAGAGATGTAGAGAAGGATAAAGATGGGATGGTACATGAAAACACAGGTAATATTGAGGGATTTTTATTTATATATTTGAGGATAGGAGAGGTGAGGGCATGCACATTTTGAGAGGGATAGGAACCATAGGCTAATGAAAGGTTCAGAAGTAGGACAAGGGAGAAGTTGAGTAGAAGGGTAATGTAATAGTAAGGAGGTTGGAAGGAAAGAGATGGGATCACTAGGAAATGTGAAGGATTACAGATGGAGGAGATAGGAAGACGGGAAATGAGTGAAAAGAGGAGATGGGATTGAATGTTCTCAGCAGATTTTGTCAGCTTTTTCTCTTTAAAGAAGGTAATAAATAATATGCAGATAGAAGAAGGGGAAGGTGGGGGTGTAGCTTGACAGATATGACAATATCCTACTTTAACATTTTGGAAATATTTTAGGAGTTTGTTATATTAAAATGCAAATATTTATGTGTTGTTATATGTATCTTTTTTCATAGTGTTGTAACCATGGGGGTACCAACCCAAAAGAGGGCCATGGGGTAGGCAATTCACAAGGCCATTGTAGGAGTGTCACAGAATTGCCACCATTACTTCTCCCTTCAGAACTGGGCAGCTGGGAGGCAGCTGCTGACTGGGCAACCAGCTTTGAAGGCAGCGCCACTGCTAAGAGCAACACAGAAATACGGGTGGCAATATTATACTGTGTCACCTTCATTTCTGCATTGCTCTTGGTGGCAGCACTGACTTCAGACCTGGGCTCCTAGTCAGCAACCATGGAGCTTTCTGCAACCAGTGGAGGTTCCTGGAGGTTGTCCCCAGGAGCAGCTTTTGCAGAGGAAGAGAAAGTTCTGTCTCTCCCCAACCCACCCAGGACTAGCATATGGAGCCTGACTCATTGTAGGGCCCATGAGTAGGGCTTCCCCAGCCCTGGCCATTCCCAGCTCCAGCCCCACACTAGGGAATTAAAGTGGTCTGAGGCTGGCTGTGTTAGTGTGAGGGAAATGATCACAAGCCCCCTGACCACGGGGCCCTGGGCAGTTGCCCACTTGCCCATCCATAAGGCTGACAGTGCACTTCCTCTCCTCTGCTCTCCCCCCACCCCCGAAAGTGACTATTCCCCTATACCAAGCCATCCTCACCTCGGTGCCCTCACATCTATGCTGTTGCTGGTGCCTCCAGATTTGGGATGCAAATGACTGATTAAAACTGAGGATTATATACTTAATTTGTTCTACAATTTCTCTAGCATAAGAATGTCAACCATATTTGGTGTCTTACATAAGGTTTATTTTATGGATAAATGGGAGGCAAAAGATCAAGTGGGTGACTTCTTTTCTTAAGTCTTTTTGGAGGATAGTCAAAGAAATGGACATCTCAGAAAAGACTGAACAAAATTGCACAAAGTTCTCTAGTACTAAACTCCCTCCTCAAAGCATTATATGACACAGAGTTGTGGAAAACATGAAATGTAATTTCCCCCATCTAAAACCATCAGTAAAAGAGTCCTATATTTATATAATTACATGTGTGGGTTTAGAGAATGTTAAATAGCAGACTGACCAGAAACAAACCAGCCTAACAGCCATACTTGTCTATGTTTGATTTACAGTGAAATTCTTCATAATGAATGGGTGTTATTAATACGCTGTGAAAAGTGAGGGATATAATCATGAGTAATATGCTGGAAATTCAGGTTCTACCAGCATCTTATAATAATATTAAGGATAAAGTATCTAAATTTAATCCAACAAAGTAGATTACATTTTAAAAGAAATTGTAAGCCTTTCATTAAATTATTATTACCAAGAAAATGCATCTGAGTGAATTGGAAGGATAAATCAATTGAATATCTAAAACTATGGGTTAGGAGAACTGTAGCAAGTTTTGCAATTAGCATATCTGTGGTCAGCCTTAACTTTTGCTTGTTACTGCAGTGTTTTTGGTCAGCACATCTAACCACTGTAACCACAGCAAAATGTTTTAGTTACTTTAACAGATGTAGTCTTGGTCCTTCTTATTGCAACTAACAGTAAGAGTTTAATGTTGAGGAGGGGAAAAAACACTGCCTTTCTGTTGGCCATGTGTGCTGACTCTGATCTTTCCGTTTCTACAGGGGTCAAACTTAGTTCAAGAGTGCCTCCTGTTGACTGAGCTGAAAATACGTATTATGTATTGGTTTGGGAGATCAACTACCATTTGAATATATACATATTAGTAACTCAAGAGTTATATCTTCATTGTGCTGTTATTGGAAGCTTAATCTTTTCTTTTTTTCTTCTCTATTCCCTTTCATAGAATCAAAGAAATCTTAAGGCCAGTCATGATGCTTTAATGGCAAATGGGAATGAGCTCAATCTACAGCTCAAAGAACAACGTTTGAAGTGCCTCCATCTTGAGAAAGAATTACAATCGATGACGTTTTCAAAACAAAGGATAGAAGAGGTAAGATTTGATAAGGCTCAGGCATTGATATGCATCCAAATCTAATTCTGGAAATATTTAGTACGAAAATTGTACTTTCATTTTAAAGGATGACACATTGTTGCTCTCTAAATCACTGTTTCTTGTCCTTTTGTTAAGATAAAGTATAGTGTCACTCTAACAGCTGACTTCATATGTCTAGAAACTATATCCTACACTTGCTGCTGCTTCTAGTCTTTCTACATATTCGACCTGTATTTTTCTGCATACATTTCAGGTTTCATGTTAACATTCAGCTGCCTTCATTTATGGCAGAAAATTTGGTTATTTTATTATAGTGAGTTCTGTTACATACTTAAAAAATATTGTTAATTTCAAAATAATATTCTATGCTTGTGAGACATACTTAAAGTAGAGGAATGTTCAGGTGAGCATTAGTATTTTGAAATACTTTGTTCCAAAACCCAGCTTTGATATATATTTTCTTGATTGATTTTACTTGACTTCTTAACACCACATTTTTTTCATTACAAGAAGTTTTAACAGCTTCTTAAATTTTTTAAATTATTTTTTCATCTAATAGATGACTGTCTCTTCCATCTGGAACTTAAATCAATCAATTCTGTTCCTGAGCTCCAGGAGCAAGAAATATAGAAGTTCCATAGCCCACGTTGATCTAGATCTAGCTTCCAATCCTGCAGTCAATCCCTTATTCTTTTAGTTGTTCCGTTGACTATATGCAGAGAAAGGGTTTGCAGGATTGTTCGTTGTATGTCATGCTACATTTAGTCATGCCTAAAGGTTGGCACATTGTGAATTTATTTGTATATTGTCAAAGATTAATTTTAAAGAAACTCATCCCATAGCTAATAACCTTTAAAGTGTTATAATATACTCAGGAAAGTTCTTAGATTTTAAAAAAATGTCTTTAAAATTCTTTTCTTTTCAGTGAACATTTTGAAAGCAGGTAGTCAATAATATCTGTTTTTGTCTGGCCAATTCAAAACAAACTTAGCTATATGGAAATCCCTAACTAGTGAACACCATTCCTAGAACAGTACTAAGATCATCACAGTTGTCAGTGCCAAAAACAAATCTTTTTGGCATAAACCACCATATAATTAGATATTATTAAACACAGACAACTTGTTAATTTCACCTCCATAAACAACATGAAAAAATGTTGTCCAATTTGGTGGAAGAAAAATGTTATTTTTATGCTCCTAAGAGACAGCTACACAGAATGTTAAGTTTAAAAAAAAAAAAAAAATAGAAGCATGCTTGACAGTGTCTGCTGATACTTGTTAATCATCTTTATAACTGTTGTTTTCATTTTCTCTTGTGCTGTACATTATATGTAGTTTTCTTCTTCATTCTAGTTGCAGGATAGAATAAATGACCTAGAAAAGGAGAGGGATCTTTTAAAGGAAAACTATGATAAACTATATAACAGGTAAATTGTAACTGATTTTTTAATACCACTTGACCCTTTTCTTGTTTTCTAGCATGTCTTATACAGAGATAGATTGAACTAGTTCTCACTCCAGTTTCTAGGGATTCTCATATCCATAATTGTTTGTGGAAACTTATGCAGCCATGCCTGTGTTGCATCTGCTTTGTTGATAAACAAAGGGCTTGAGGCTCCAATACTGTCAATCCAGTGCTCCTCAATATTAAGCTCATTTAATGAAAAAAAAAATCCATTAATGGAACAGTCAATAGTATATCACATAATTTTGACCATCAAGCCAAAATGTTCAGGAGTAGGTGTGAATTTACATTAGAAATGGTGTGAGTGGCTGAATGGCTTTTTGAATGATAAGAAATCCAGGTATGTCTGGGCGTAAGATTCTGCAGATTAAATTTGTTGTCGTGAATTCTTCTTCCAATCTCTGAAGTAGAGGTAAACTGAGGCTAGTGCTTGGGACAGTTTTGGTGACTTTTTCTGATTGTTTTTATTTTAAAAACAATTACTTTCTTTCTGCTGGTTTTACTTGAAGTTTATATGAAAGTTCTTGGAGATAATAGTCTGTGTAAATCCTGTTGTCATAGTTTAAAAATCACATAAATATAACATTAAAATGCTAATTCTTTTTAAATGAAGCTTGATAAGGTGCAGAATTCAGTCTGTAATGCAAAATAGAAAATTGAAATAATTAGTCAATTTGTACAAGCTTAATGAGAAAAAAGTGATGTTGAAATAAACTTTTCATGAATTTAAGGCAATAGTCTTTCTTCTAATAGAAGGAAAACATGACCTTTTCTGTCCAGTTGGAACAGTTAAAATAATAAGGGACACATTCTGAAGTTAATTAGTTTCCTAAGGAAGTACCCAGAATGTTAGAAGTCTTTTTATTTTCCTAAATGACTCTTAAGCTTATATTTTGCAGCATTTGTCAACTTGATATCTCTTAGAGGACCTCTGAGAAGTAAATACAATAACATCTGATATTATATTTGTTACTTTTCTGCTAAGAAACAAACAAATAAAATGTAAATAGGTGAAAGCATTTGAGAACCAGTTGTTTTTAAGAATTGTTTTAAGACCAGGTAGATAATCACAGCGAGAAACAGCTTTGTAAATGGAAAGAATGGATTCAACATTTGACTGTTTCTCAGGTTTGATGTTGTGGATTCCTCTGGCTTGTAAATAGTAAATTGATATTCCTTATTATTCCATTATTCCTCCTCTTTAATTACATGAAGAAATAACTTTTGGTAAAGCAACAGCTTGTCATCTTGGTTTAAAGTTATCTATTGGCTGGCAAGATTGAGTGGGGCAACTAAAAAGAGCAGATCTTTAAAATAAACTGATGAAACTTTGCTTAACCATATCCCAGTAAACTGAAACTCCCAGTTAACTTCAACATTGTTATTCTTTCATCCCTCTTTCCTTCAAATAACACCTCTGTTCATTCATAATTTCATTTATCCAATTGATTCCAATGTTCCTTCAAATATAAAGGATCATATTGTAGAAAATAAGCCAGTGAAGACAGGTAAATCTCCAGTGCAGATAAACTGGAAGCAAGCTGATTGTGCTATGCCTTTGGTTCTGTAATTCTGCTGTTCTTACACATTTGAATAGTGCATATATTTACCTTTGTGGCTAGCAGTGGACATACCAGTGACCATAGGTGCCAAAGGGTTAATGAAGATATTCTGTTTTGATAACATGATGTAGGAGGTAGAAACTAGTCAAACCCCTCATTCCTTGCCTGTGCCATATTTACAGAATGGTTATTTGAGGTCAGTGGGAGTTTTACTGAAGCCAGGACTGCAGGGTTTGGCCCCAAGACTTTACAGAGAACAACTGTGAGTGTTTAGGGATATAAGGTGTATGAAGTATAGTATCTTTTATTGGACCAACTTCTGTTGGTGAGGGAGACAAGCTTTTGAAGAAGAACTCTGTGTCAGGGGTGTTGCTGCCCTAAAAAAATGTCCAGGGCACAGGGATCTGCCCCCCCCACCCGCACCAGCCCTGCCCTCCACCATGCCAAGCCCAATCCGGCCCCTGAGCCAGATCCAGCGTACCAATCCAGCTCACTGGCCCGGGGCTGGGTCCTCCACCAGCTTCAGACCCCAGCCCCCACTAGATCGCAGGCCCCAGCCACCACTGAGTCCTGGGGCCAGATCTGGCTCTTGCTGCCGGCCCTGAGGCCAGATCAGGCCCTGTGAGGAGTGCCGGCCCTAGGGCTGAATCCGGCTCATCACCACCAGTCCCAGGGCCAGATCTGGCTCCTGCCACCGGCTCTGGGACTGGGGCTGGTCAGCTCCTGCTTCTGAGTTCCCCGGATCCCCAGCTGAGGCAGGTTAACTCCTGCTGCCGGGGGGCCTGGGTCCCTGGCCAGGGCTGGCTACCGACGCCCCCAACCCCAGATCCCGGGCTGGGTCTGGGGCCAGCTGCTATGCCACCCCCAACCTGGGGCCAGGGCAGCCAGCCACTGCTGCTGGCACCACCTGAGCTCCTCCCAGAAGCATGGGGGAGCTGAGGGCAGGCGGGCGCAGAGTCTCTACACCTGTGCAGCTAGGGCTCGGGGCACTGGCTGCGACACTCAGGGCCCATGCCCCCTGTGCCCAGTGCCAGCAATGCCCCGGCTCTGTGTAAGCTCAAAAGCTTAGAAGTGGATCCAATAAAAGATACTACTGTGCCCACCTTCTCTCTCTAATATACTGGGACAAACACAGCTACAGCAAGACGGCATACACAAATATGAAATTGTCATTTAAGTCTTTTATTATTTAGGCAACATCCAAGAAAGCAACTTGCATGAATATCAGGGTTGTTGAGTTTGTCTTCATAGGATTTTGTAATTCAGATCTAGTCATGCACACAATCCCTGCTAAGGAAACAGTACCAGATGTAGTTAACCATTTGTCGTTCCCCAGATGGCTCCAAGTGTGGTAGAATATAGTAAACTCAAAAGAAATTGCACACGAATTCAAATGGAATGTAACTCTAAATTTAGAGGGGAAGCTAGCAGTGGACTGAACTCAGACTAATTTATACATAGTAACATTAGTGTTATGTGGGCTTGGAAAGGATTGGCTTCTAAATTTGTTTTTAATTAAAATAATCCATATTCTGATATTGCTGGTGTCTGAAGGGCACTGGAGCATAGCATTTTTGACAACTGAAATAATGTGTACCTGTATTTTGTTAAGTAGCAAGTAAACATCTATAGTGATAGTGGATGTAGATGTAAACCTAGGTAGCAGCAATCTCACAAGAACTTATGATATCTTTTATTATTTATTTACTAAGGTGAATGGAGATTAAGGACATAAAGCTTTTTAAAAGATGTAATCAGTTAAAATTTATGTTGAAGTAATCCCTTTTTTACATTAGTCAGTCAAAACTTGAATATTTTAGGCCTAAATGTTTCCTCAAATCATTGGCACTATGAATTCAAGGAAGCATCTCCACAACTATAATGAAGTAGAGAGAAGTGCACATTATTAATCATTTGTATTATGGTAGCACCTAGAGACCCTAATGAAAATCAGTACTTGGTTGTAATGGGCACTCCACAAACATAAAAATCAGACAGTGGCTGCCTGAATTGTTTCTTACCTAATCAGACTAGTGTGGGAGCAGTCTGAGAGGCACAGAGAAATGGAAGTGACTTGTTCAGAATCACAAAGCAAGTTAGTGTCAGAACCAGAAATAAAGCTCAAATCTTCTGACTGTCCACTTGCCCAATGTTTCTCAAACTTTTTGATACCAGTGACTGGCTTGCAGCCTTCCTAAAGTGTATCAGGGAAATCTGAGGGACCAGTAAGTGGCTGCCATGGACTGGTTGATGAGAAATACTGAACAACTAGTCCACACTGCCTCTCAAATTAATTTCTTTGTAGAATAAATTGATATAATTGAAAATTTACCATTTAACTTTTCATTTACTGTATTCAGGGAAAACGTGATCTTCCCCAATATCTTGCAGTTATTTGAGTCTGTTGAAAGGTAGGGTCAGGATTTCATGTTACAATAGTTCTTTTTTCAATTCCTTATAGAAACCCTAATCCTGATTCATTGGATGTAATTCACTTTTACTTACAGCCAATCCACTGAGATGTCCAATACACATTTCTGTTTGGGTGTAGAAAGTCTGCAGAGCGGTGAGGGGGCTTTTGTGGGTTTTGTTACATCTGATCTTAAAACACAATGAAAAACATATTTATTCCAGTTGGAATCAGCCTCTCTAAATTGTATACATGAGAAGCTGGCTCATATATTATTTAAGTACAGTTTCAGATTATTCACAAAAATGCAGAACATTTTTACAATTTTACGTTTTGGTGAATAAGCTGGTATATGATTGGCTGAAGCACAGGAAAGCATTTGTAAGCAAGTGAGTGCACTTTTTAAATAATGGTGTCAGGAGCACAAAGTAACATTCGTCTTGTAAACTATATAAAAACATATTACATTGTTATAGCATATATATTTATATGTTATATCCTGTAACTGTAAATCATTCATATGTTTACTTTTGCTTCAAACTGAATCTTTTTGTGTTTCTGTGATGGTTTCAGCAATTCTAATTCTGCCATTCCAGTTGTATACAGGTTTTTGGTTTAGAACCAAATAATATGTTATGACAAAAATAGTTATTCTCATTTCCTAGACTATTTTTTTAAAAAGCAGGACAAAAACTACTTTTTGTAAGTGCCTCTTAATCAGTATTGGGATGACCATTTTACAGTGTGAGAACTGCTGGCACTTCGTAGTCATTTCTTTGAACAGGCAACAGACTTTAAGTTCTCTATTTCACAGATGTTAAAAGAGATCGGGTAGATAATCACAGATTCTTGGGTAAGAGGTTTTGTATGTTGAAAGAATGGTTTTGTCAGTTGTCTGGTGCTGAGGTTTGAAACTGTGGATTCCTCTGGAATATGCATCTGAATTCCTTTTCTAGTCCACAAATGCTGCACACTGCCAACTTTTCTGACTTTGGAGCTCTAAATTAAGGCCAGTTCCTTTGCTCATCCCACAAACTCTTTCATGTTCTTTAACCACAGCCTGAGAAAGGCGCCTTGGTTTCAACAGCAGCAGACCAGCATATGTTTACTTAATTCCTTAAACATGACAATGGTCTCCGTGCCACTATAAGTTTTTCTTTATTATTTTTGTTGAAGTTGATTTTTAAAAGTTCTTCACATGCCACATGTTTTATTGCAGTGCCTTCAGTGTGACCCATGAACAGCAATGGAAGTTAAAGGAACAGCAACTGACATTACAAATTGCTCAACTTGAAACGGCTTTAAAGTCTGATTTAGCAGACAAAAGTGAAATCCTTGACAGAATGAAAGTAGAAAGAGGTATATTTATCAAACAGCAGTCTTTTTCTCCATGTGCTTCATCTGCAAGTTTCTTCTGCCTTTCTGAATCTAGCCTAGTATGCGTGTCATAGAAAGTTCAGTTCCTGTAGCTGGTGATTATTGGCCATACTGCAAGACCCTGATTAGAGCAAGGTGCTAAAGCACATACTAACATTTAATCACAAACATAATCCCATTACAGTTGATATACACTTAAGTATGTGCTGAATGGGGAAGCTATAGCCCTGAGATTTTAGTTAGATTAAGGCTTTCATTCTACGCTACTACTTATGTCAGCAAAACTTTTATCACTTCAGAGTGACATAAATTTTGCTGGCATAAGTGCTTGTGTGAACAGCGCCATGTCAATGGGAGAGTGTCTCCGATCAACGTAAGTAGTGCTGCTCGTTTAGGTGGTTTTCTTACGTTAGCGGAAGAGTTCTGTCCTGTCAACATAACGCAGCCATACAAGTGCGCTTGCAGTGGCACAGCTGTAATCATACAGCTGTGCTGCTGTAAGTTTTAAGTGTAGACTAGCCCTAAATCTGCTTTTCTCTTTTTTACTCTAGCTTCCTATTCACTATCATTCTGCACTGTGATAACTCCTCTCTGAGCATGTCTGACAGTCTCTCCCAAAATAGCCATTTTATTCCTACCCCACGCACTATACTATGGTGAGTTTATATCATACAGTCATTTGGAGTTTGTGCAATTGGCTCTGTTTCAGCCTTCATGTAGTCAGCCTTTTTTAATCTTCTCTACATACATTAATTTTTGTTTAGACAAAAATTGTATACAGTTGTTTATTGTACAGTCCCAGCTACCACACTATTTATTTTTGTTCAAATTTTCTTATCACTTTATCCAGTTAGTCTTTTTCTGTGAAGCAGGACATCACCTGATCCTGTAAGGTTATGAGTAGATCCAGTGACTTCAAAGTAAAGCAGGCATGTAAATGCTTCGTTGGTTTGGGGCCAAAAAGTTTGAAGGACTGGGCCCTTAAAATACCTTAAGATAAAGGTTACAAAACATTGATTCATGTGTGTCTCCAGTTTATAAATTAACTGTTGGGAATCAGGGCTTTTTGATTAAACAGTCTAAGACAAAATTATAGCATGATATGGAAGCATTCAAGGTGTGATGGCTTAGGGATGACCTGCAGATGCGATCTCTTTGCTAGTGTCTCCAGTGGACCCTTGTTCCAAGTGACTGGTTTCCACCTGTACTCTTCTCAGAATAGAATTCCACTGTTCAGCACCCAACTTTTGACTGGATCACCAGGTTATAGCATCCCCCATTCTCACCATCCTGCCACAGATATAACCCCCTTTTCTAGGTGACAGGTTCTGTAATCTTCAACACTATAGGTGGAAAGGTCAAACTTCAGTTGTGCCACTTTTATACAGGATACTAGGATGACGCCCTGTTTATATCTCTGTTAATAAGACAAGTGCAATAGGTATTTGGAAAACACAACTTTCCGAATGCCTATGACTAGAGTTTAATTGATTAAAATAGCTCAAAATAACTCCTTCCAGACTTATTGTCTGTTCACTTAGAGGTACAAAGCAAGCAGAGGAAAAGGTTAAACCAGACAAGGTCTGCATGCCTGGGCCTTGCTTACAACTCATTATCTCGCTCAAAGCTTAGATGAGTCCAGCTCCCTCAACCATCTCCCATATAGCTCCTTGTCTTTGGATAGGTAGGTGGTTCTTGAAGTTGCAGTTGAAATCTGTGAGGGAATTTAGGTTGTCTGTCCAGAGAATGAAAATATCATGATCTCAAGAATATCATTGTTTTTGTGATGTGTTTGTCAGAAATTCTTCCTCAGGGTGGCCCAGGAAGAGGTTTTCTTACTGGGGAGCCATCCTAGTACCAATGGCTGTTTCCATAGTTTGAACAAAATGTTTGCTGTTAAATGTAAAATTGTCATGGGTGAGGATGAAATAGATGGGATTAGCAGTGAATATGGGATAGATATGTGAGTGTTGTACATTGTCTTGTAGATATTTGAGTCAGGCAATGTTGCTCTCATTGGCTATGTCTACACTTGCACTTTTAAGTCGACTTTAACTAAGTCGACTTTAAGTTGACTTAGTTAAGTCGACTTAGTGTGTCTACACTTAAAATTAAAGTCAACTTAAAGGGGAACTTACAAAGTCGACCTAGAGCGTCCACACTGGATGCTCTAGGTCGACTTTATTTTGCTTAAGTCGACTTAAGCAAGCTGCTTAAGTCGACTTAAGCAAAGTGTAGTGTAGATGCAGGGCACATTAAGTCGACTTAAGCCAAGCTTAAGTCGACTTAATTTACCAGTGTAGACGCAGCCATTGTGAGGGTTGTTCATTTATAGGGAGGTGACATCCATGATGACAAGGATGGTGTTCTGAGGGAGGTTGTTAATATTGTAGAGTTTATGGAAGAAGTCGATTGTGTCCTGGAAGAAGCTGACTCTTTGTGAAGTCAGTGGTTTGAGGATGGTTTCTATGAGTCCACACATTTCTTCAGTAAAAGTGCCATGGCCAGATATGATGGTTCTGTCTGCCTTTGCTTGTTTGTGTATCTTGGGAAACATGTATAAATCCCTGGGAGTGGATTAGTGGGGGATGAGGTTGAAGAGTTTCGCTTGGAGTACTTTGGAGAAGGAATTGATATCTTTGCATTCCTGCAAGTTAAGCCTTTCTCATTGCGCTTTTCAGTTCACAATACAAACTGTTCTGATAACTATGCTTCCTAATGTTCAAGGGGAGTATTTCTAGTAGAAAAATAAAATTATAGACATTGTACATCTCCTCTTATTTCAGACTCCTTCTCTGTTTTGTTTTGTTTTTTTGGGGGGGAGGGGGTTGTTTTCGGTTTTTTGCAATATTTTCATTTCTGTATGTGTTGCCTCCCTTACTTCTCTGTTTTTCTCCTGTTGTGTTTCTTCCATGTTTTCTGGATCTTTCATCTCTTCATTCATAAATCCCAAGTGCCATTTGCCTCACCATATCTTCTTGAAATTTTTGTCTCGTAAAGCAGGTAAAAAAGCCCGGGTGATCAGCAGGTAAAAAAGCCCGGGTGATCCGTATCATCTCTTGAATTTGTACGTTATCCCCATTAGCTGAGCACCTTTCTATCTTGCATAAATAAAAATACAAGTTAATTTAAAAAAAAAAAAAAAAAAGTAAATGCAGCATGGCATAAGGTTGTTTATAATTATTCTACCTAAACATACAGTGCATATATTATTGAACTGTAATCCTCTTTAGAAGATATAAATACTGACAATTTTTGAATTACTTAGAATAAAATAATGTTTGCCATTGGGACAGCCAGTTAGGATAAAAATGGTCATGCTTTTCATTGAGTGGATGCCAGAATTATCTGTTTCACTGAGGTATCATATTCTCTTGTCCACACCACTCCTGAGAAAGCACTCTTGCCATTAAAGTTTACTTATTTATAAAATGCCATAAATGTAAATGCCATTTCATAGCAAATACGAAGACAAAGTCCTAAGGCATTGTTTCCTGGTACTCATCCATCTGTCTGTATAAATTTGTTGTCCCTTGTCTGGTAGATTCTCTGCATCTTAAAGTCTTTAAACCATGATCTGAGGACTTTAATAACTCAGTGAAAGGTTAGTTTTCAAAGACCTTCAGATGCTGGGTTGCAGCGCCCTCTGCTGCTGCCACCAAAAGACAGGAACGCATTGCTCAAAGATCCAAAGGGTAGCCGTGTTAGTCTGTTGCAGAAAAAGAGTCCTGTGGCACTTCATGCAATAAATAAATCTGTGAGTCTTTAAAAGTGCCACAGGACTCTGTTTGTTTTTATTGCTCAAAGATGTAATTGTTAGGGTTGCAGACATAAATGATTTTTTTCAAGTGGGTCCTGAGGGGAAAAAAATTGAAAACCACTGAGTTGGAGATTTATTACATTACAAGAGTGGATGGGTGAGGTTCTGTGGCCTGCATTGTGCAGGAGGTCAGACTAGATGATCATATTGGTCCCTTCTGATCTTAGAGTCTATGAGTCTTATACGTAGATTGTAAGCTCTCTGTAGCAGGAACTGTCTTTTTGTCCTGTGTTTGTACAGTACTTAGCACAGTAGAGTCCTTGTCCATGACTAAGGCTTGTAGGCACCACAATAATATAAAGAATAAATAATAATATGGAACAGGAATATGCCCCTCATCCTAGATTTTCTGCATTGGCAAATTTTCCCAGTCCAGCATTCCCTATTTACATGTGCCATTGAAGATTTTGAGTGCATTAAAAATACAAGATCAAGTTCTTAAATTGGATCAAGCATGTAACACAAATGACAAAATATCATGGTAAGTGGTGGGTGGATGTGTGCTTATTTGGTGATGTGGAGACAGCAAGAAAATAGTAAATAAAAGGAGGATTCATTGCTCTTGGAGGAATATAGTTTAGTTTATCCACAGAAACAGATTATGCATGATAATATTTTCTGCTGCTTCAAGTGATTGAATGTTTCTATTCCATTTAAGATGTGTGCATGCCCATTGCACTAGCAAATTTTTCTCTTAGCAGTACCCGTTGAGGCAGCGCACACACCTTCTGCTGCCTCATGCTGTTACTGTATGAAGGTCAGAGCTGAAACCCCCCCAACCCTCCTCAGCTCCTTCTTCCCGCCCCGATGGTTGCCAGAGTGTTCTGGAAGTGTTTCCCTTGCTTAGTGTTGTATATATTTGGTAGTCATTTAACAGTTGATAATTTTAGTATTAGCGTACTTTTTATTAGTAGGTTTCCTTTTGCTGGCGTACTTAGCATACTCTTAAGCACCATTTGGGTACTGGTGTCTGGTATTGGGGCTTTCCTCTGTCCCTGAGCTTCAAGCCTTGCAATGGAAGCAAGAAACCAATGACAGTTAGTGATCCGCTGTCTAGGTGCCTGAAGTGCCTAATAGAAGTTCATACCAGGCACGTGCCAAATCTTCAGGGACTTTAAGCCCAGAACTAAAAGGGACAGAGAAGTTAGGCTAAAAGCTCTTTCCTATGGAGGCAGCCCTGTGCCCACCCTTGGAACGCAACCCAGTTTGGTGAGTGCACCAAGCATGTCTGCTTCAGTTAGGAGCACTCCCCTGTCTTGGTAGAGTCTCAACCCCAATCTCCTTCTCTGCTATCAAATGAAAGGCACTAGGAGACAGCATTGAGGGACTCAGCATCCAGGAGATCACGGTGCTCAGCACCAAAGTTCAGCAAACAAGTTGAGATGGAGATAGAGTGTGCTCAATGCAGAGCATTCCCCCATTGTGAATAGTAATTCAGGCCTTTGAGACTGACTTTGTGGCATCTTCCAGTTTAGTAATGCTGTCACCTTTGACTCAGCAGCAAGAGACTGTGTCGTGCTCTCAATAACTGAGGCATAGGTTGCAGCATGCCGTCTGCTGAGTCTATTGGTACCGGCTTCCCCAGCAGTTCATGAAATATCTCACCCAGAATCAATGGACATTCGTGTAGACTTGCCAACTACCAAGTCAGCACCCAGTACATAGGGCACCTCATATGGAAAAGTCAAGTTGCAAATCACCTATGATGTTGCCAGTGATGTCCTCTCTGCATTCCCGACAACAATCTCTGGCACTGAAAGGCTCTGCACCTTGTTGGTCATAAGAACATTAGAATGGCCATATTGGGTCAGGCCAATAGTCTGTAAACCAGTATCTTGTCTTCAACAGTGGCCAATGCCAGCTGCTTCAGAGGAGATTAATAGAACAGGTAATCATCAAGTGATATATCCCATTTGCCCATTGCCAGCTTCTGGCAAACAGCAGTCCCTGCATTCTGGCTAATAGCCATTGATGGATCTATCACCCAGGAATTTTACCTATATCTTTTTTAATGCCATTGTAGTCTTGGCCTTCACAATATCCTCTGGCAAGTAGTTCCACTGAGGACAGTGTGTTATGTGAAGAAATACTTCCTTTTGTTCATTTTAAACTTGCTACCTATTAATTTCATTTGGTGATCCCTAGTTCTTGTGTTATGAGAGGGAGTAAACAACACTTCCTTATTTACTTTCTCCACACTAGTCATGATTTTACACATCTCTATCATAGCCCCCATTTAGTCATCTCCTTTTTAAACTGAAAACTTCCAGTTTTAGTAATCTTTCTTAATATGGAAGCTTTTCCATAATCCTAATTTTTTTTTTTACTCTTCTTTGTACCTTTTCTAATTCTGATTTATTTATTTATTTATGAGACAGGGTGGTCAGAGCTTCATGCAATATTCAAGAAGTGGGCATGCTATGGATTTATAAAGAGGCAGTATGGTATTTTCTGTCTTATTATAAATCCATTTTCTAATGAACATTTGGTTAGCTTTTTTGACTGCTGCTGCACATTGAGTGGGTGTTAGCTATCTGCTGAGTTTAGAACTCAGAACTAAAAAAGCAACCCTGTAAATATATTTAAGCTATGCAGCTTATGAAGGGCAATAGAAAAATCCTAGCATTAAGGAGCTGTCCGAGACTATTTTCTTGAAAGGAAGAGGATATACTCTTAACAAAATATGTGTGGTGATTTATCCAATCAACTCGTATTAAGACAAATTGGAACTGCAAAGGCTAATGCTTTTGTATCAAGTTGACTGTATATCTCTACCCTAGAAAATTAATATATTTACAGTAATTGGTGAAGAATTATAATTTTGAGGCCCTCTGTAGACAGTTAAGGGAAGTGGAATACAAATTACAAAAAATATTGTGATAAACCAATGAGAGTGATAGGCATTTTCTAATCTATCTCTCAGGAACCTCAGTAATTTGGAAAAGGTTTAAGTTTAGGTCTGGTCTACATTAGAAAAGTTGCATTATTAGAACTAAATTGATATAAATCATTTGGCCTAATCCTGAAATCTTTACTTCAGCCATACTGACACAAAATTCCTACTCAAGCTTGCAAATGATTTGTATGGATATAATTGTATGTTAGTGGATAATTTTGGGAAATCTTTATACCCCATCCATGGGTTAATGATTGAATAGGATATTACAGAAAATGGTTGAAGATACTTAGTGTGGTGATGTTCAAGGTTTCCCTGTGTGGGAAGATACTTACTTATTTTTAAATGTTGATTTTTAAAAAAAAAATTTAAATGTGGTGAATTAAGATTTAATGACAGTAAGAACAACCCTCACTATAATAAATTCCTGCTACCAGGTCAAAAAATAAGAGTGTTCAACCTCCTTTCAGCTAACTAAGACAATATCGCTTGCAACGTTTAGGGAATTGGGGACAAATATTTAAAAATGCATTTATTATATAAAGGTAGATTTGAAAATCACTGTCATGAATTATATTGGATTAAATGAAGTGTGGCGTTTCGTCTTTTTTTTTTTAAAAACAAGACCAAAATGAGAAGCTGACCCAAGAGAACAAAGAACTGCAACTGCGTTTTCTGGAACACAAGCAACAGCTAGATGAACTGAAAAATCGCATGAAGTTTTTCACCAAGGTGAACTTTTTTCTTTTTAGAAAATGACCAAAAAAAGGCTTTTTATGTTTTATGCATAGTGCAAGTACTCTTAAAAGCAAAACCAAAAGAATGCAGAAGTATGATGGAGTTTATTTATTCATGATATCAGGCAAAGTGTCATGTTTAGTGAGAATGCACCATGTTATTCTGAATGTATCTCTCCATTATTCATTCACATCTGATAACACCCTTTTATTGACTGTTTTTGTTTCAGGAGAGTGATATTGAAATGGCAGAACTCAGTGAAGCCCTCATGCTTATAAAGGTAACTTACAGAAATTGTTCACACTTTGATCTGTCCTATGCTACTTTTTAATTCTATGTTGCCTTTTGTATGTCCTCAACAGTACACAATGCCTGTGTCTGCAAGAGGTGACTCATTTGTGCATCTTTTTAGTAGCTAATGCTTCTTGTTTGTACATGTGCATATGTCACTTTTCAGTTACAGGAAAACAGAAGGGAGTAAGGAAAAGATGGCAGGATGAAATTTAATTTAGGTTATGTACATATTTCATTATAACATCAAAAGTGAATTAGGCCAGGTCTGCAGATGCTTGCTTTTAAAACTCTTTTTTAAAATTTCACTGGAAAATGTTTCTCTGTTTGTTTATGTATCACATTACCCTAATAAAAAGCAACTGTGTTTGCTTACTAATTTTGCAGGCAGTGGAAGTACTCTCAAAACTAAAATGTTATGCCCTGAAAGCATAATAAGAAGATGCTCTTTGGTGCCTGAACACCTGCTCCTTGCTTATTTATAAAAGAAACAGAAAAAAATGTATTTTCTCTTGCACATAGTTTGTAATTCTGCCATTTTTAACAAGACTGAAATGAAGTGAAAGAGAAGAAATGAATGAAAAAGATTAGGTTTCCCGTGTTTAAGCAAATCCTTTTGTTGATTTTTTTTCCTTTTAAAAGATTTATGTTTTTATTTTATATATGATCCATCTTGGCCTCTTTAAGGTAAATACCATTTCTAAAATAAAAAAATTCCCGAACAAGAAAAAAATTGCTATTTTTAACTTTTTTAAAGGACTGATATAGAAAAAATATTAATATCCCACTTGTACTGAAAATCCTGGTTGTCAGTGGCTGAGGCAATGTAAACAGTTATGATCTTAGGTGAAAAGCCAATGAACTCTTCTAACTGAAACTTCTCTCTTTATGTATACATATTTCCTTTTTTAAAATACAAAAGGGAGAGAAGAGGCGCTAGAGTTTAGGGGGTCATATCATTTTTAAAAAATTATAGAAAACATCAAACCAACACAACATTAACAATTGTGTATTAACTAATATGTGCATCAGCCCCTACAATAAAAAGAGCTACTCAGATAAACCATACTTGAGAATATATTCCAAACCCTGTCTCTTCCACATATAATGACCCATATATGTTGAATAAAAGACTTGTTACATATACCCTGCATGAATGTTCCTTCAGAGGAGAAAAGCAAACCTTTCAGATGTAATTAATTCTAAAGACTAAAACAAAATTAAAAAGAAAGCTAAATAAATAATAGCGTAATTAGAATTTTATCTTAAATAAAATATTTTTAGCATGTTCTGTAAGACACCAATGCAACCCTTTTTGCTAAATCTGACAGAACTCTGTATTTTCATTAGTCTGAATGTTTTGGATGAGCCTGAAATGAAGCAGAACTGAAAAACAGTACTTCATTTGATTAAATTTACATTGATTAATCATCATTTTCAGAACTGTAATAATCCAAATTATACCAGATTAAAATCACAAATTACAATGAGGTTATCTGATTGATTGATTGATTGATTGATTGATTGTATATTTTGCATTTATACTGGAGGCCCATAACAGTAATATCTGAGCTCCCTCCATGTAAAATCAGTAGCAGTGGCCAAGACCCTAATGGGACCAAAACACTTTGGGTAGGTTTTATAAACAATTTTTGGAACTTTCTATTTTGGTAGTGGTTTAGGAGTAGACAGAGTTGCGAGTCTCGTCACTGTTGGGAGTGACGTTCTTATGACGAACAACATGTCATAATGAGATCATGACGTGGATCAGATTTCTCATACCACAAAGAATCACAAACCAACTTTGGAGAAGCAGGTTTAGACAAAGATTTAAAAAAATGGATGCTGAACATTAAAATTCTAAATTTGTATTTAGGCACTTATGAAAGTTGTCTTAATCTTCAAAATTGCCAAGCACCCAGGAATTTTAATGGGCTTTGAATGTTCAGTACGAATGTAGACGCTGCACAGGACTGGGGAAGCTATCATATGTAGCTGCACAAAGTCCCAGTCATGCCATAGTGCATGGGGGTGCACTTCTTTTAAAGTTAATAGCAGCTCTGTGTTGATGCAGGATCTAATTTAAGAATTTGAGCCTAAATAAGGATTTAGGAGCTAAACCTTAGACACATTTTAGTTGCATTAATTGATTGGATCTCTTCAACTTGGCAAAAGTTTTCAGCTCCTTTGCATCAAGTCTTTTCAGTTGCTTTGTTAAAAGTGTACAGCTTTGAGCCATGCAAAGGACAATTTCAAGGTTATTTACAGCTTTTCTATCCATATAGCTAGGGTTGATTCTTCAAGTATTACAAAAATGTTTTTAGAAAGAACAGTTCTTACTGCTAAGTCATCAGGTCATTGTCATTAATGGTACTTAAAGTAAATCTGTAGAAATTTCTTAATTTCAGTTGATAAAGATTTGATTTCTTCTAGGTGTTTGTGATGTAATTGGTTCCAGATAGGCAATGAAATAGAGAATAATGAACTATCCTGAGTGGTGCTGAAGTATCTCTTCCTGCATGCTATGTCAGGGGCACTTGGAAACTCTCAGGATTAGTCCTATAATCTTTTATTTTGTTTCCAGAATAAGACTGAATATCCTCTGTCGTAGGCTATGTCCATGGTGGCACAATTGGTGCTGCTGGATCAATTCACTGGGATTGATTGAGCAGAAGTGAAGAGCCACTCAATCAACCTGGAAATTGATGGCACTAATCCACCCCCACAAGTAAGAGTAACTCTGCATTGACGTAGGACATTGCTCATTGGTGCAGTGAAGTGAAGATGCTGCAGTAAATAGAAATTAGGAAGTCACCGGGACTCTACACAGCTTGCATATTTTCTGTCGATTGCTGCCGAACTTCCTGGCGGGTGTAGACATAGTCCTAGTGCCATCTTCATAGCAGATTAAACCATGCAGGCAAACACCAAATTGTATTGTCAAATTGTTCTCTGACTATAAAACAAAAAATCTTTTTGTTGTAGGTTCGTAAACAGCAGAAGAATGGGGACTTTACATTTTTAGAGAAAATAGAAGATGACATCCATAAAGACTTGGAACATGCCATGCGAGAGCTTCAAGCAACACATGCAGAAACAGTTCAAGAACTTGAAAAGACACGGAATATGTTAATTGTGCAGCATAAAATTAACAAAGATTATCAGGTACTAAACTCTGTTCACAGTGGAAAATAATGTATAACAAAATGCCAATATTAGCAGCATCTTAACTTTTTACTCTGTAAAGAAATTTGAAGTAATGATTAAGACAAGTGAATTCAGAATGTTTTCAGCAAAAAGAGTTAAGAACCAAAATATTTGAGGCCATTGGGAGAATTCTCATTGTGTTAAATATTGGCTAATAAGGTGAAATTCAGAGTGGGTAAGAATGGATGAAATCCACCTTCCAAACCCAGGGGTAGGGTCATTTGTTTGTATCTACAGCATTGGATTTAAGTCACAGGATCCACATAGTTGTAAGTTTCCTCTGCTAGCTTATTCCTTGACTACTAGCCTATTTGTGGCCATATATGAGTTCTGATTTGAGGTATACAGGCAAAACAGAGCTCCTGGCTCAGTCAGCTGTTCTGTTTGTACCTCCTCTTACACATTCATCTCTGCTATGGAATTACAGACTTTGTGCTGGCTCATCAGATAATGAATGTTATTTTAAACCCATAAAAATTAGAAATAAAACTTCAGCAGCATTAAACAGAAATAATAGCTAATCACTATTGTTGAATAATGTGGCATGTCTACATAGAGCAGTGTAAAGCACATTGGGGAATCTGTAGAGCACACAATCTAGGTCTATATGAACCATTTAATTCACAACATATAAATGCACTTTAGAAATCATACCTCTGTAAGGTGCATTACCCATAATGTACACAATGCCTGAGTCTGTTTCTTAGAACAGATTGTTTTGTTAATTAATTGGAAATTGTTGCAATTTTTGCAATCTCAGAATATGGATTCTATCTTGAATTTAAATGCATTTTTTTATGTTAGTCATCATTGTAACTTCATGGTATATGCCAAAAGTGTGTGACCAATTTAAAACTGACATAATTTATACAAAATTGGTAACAGCTCTGACCGTACCAATCAGGGTTGAGTAAGGGATGATCTAGAAGCTTTAGGATGGATGCACATAAACAGTGAGAATTTGTCAGTCGGTCACTACAGTACCACAATCTCTGCTTGGCTAAACATGGGGATATACTATTCTTACTGTAGATACTTGAAGCAGTAAATATCTTTTTAAAAATGTTTATATACATTCACCTATATGTTGTATTATATGTCCCCTGAGCTGTCCAGTTTTCCAAAAAACTAATTCTTCAATTTCAACAATTGACATCTTTCCTTGTACATAACTTAGAATATTTCTGTTAGTGTAATATTTAATTCAGCCAGAAGTCATTTTACAATAAAAGTGATTGACACTTTTTTCTCAGATATGATAAGTTATCAGAATATACACTTTGCTGCATAAATATTCTTTCAGACTGAAGTTGAAGCAGTGACACAGAAGATGGAGGATTTACAGAAGGATTATGAGTTAAAACTGGAACAGTATGTCCATCTTCTTGACATTAGGGCTGCACGCATCCGTAAATTAGAAGGTACATTTTTATTCCCATTTTTGGTCCCATTTGATAGAGCAAATCTGGGACACATTATTAGGATTTAAAGAATTATTATTTTTAAAACTGTTAGTAATCTGAATATCATCCTCATTGGATCTTTTTGTTCCTAAAGCTAGAACGAAGGCAACTTTTAATATTGGGATCCACTAGCACAATCCCTTTTGTCTGTATAGTGACCCATTGACTTCCAAGTTAAAAATAAAAACAGCAGCCAAAGAAACAAAACCCAGTAAATAGTAGCTGTCTATGAAGCAGCTATTCCATAATAAGAAAAGAACTAGGAATAGTTTATTATATTATAGAGTGTATTAAAAATGTATTAAAATTGAACATTCAACCTCTTAGTACAGTGAGTGCTACTAAAAATGCAGAAATCACTGCCTAATATACCTGCCATATACCGCAATATAGTAATGAATAAAAAACATTAAATGTAACCCCTTCCTCCCTATATATATGCCATACTATGTAGAACAGCGGTCATCCTTAAATACTTGCAATTCTGAAAGATTACTAAATAATGCAACTATAATATTTACAATATTACCATAAAATAGTGTTGTGCTCCAAATATTGATGTCATTTTTTAAATAAAGGCAAAATTGGAAATATTTTATGGGGTGGGGCACAGCAGGAGTGCAAAGCCCAGCCTCTGGGCCAGCTCCCCCACCCTCACCCCCAGAGTGGAGTCGCTGGGGCAGGGCAGGGAAGGGAAGCAGAGCCTGGCCTCTGGGTCACCCCACCCTGCCACTGGGGACAGAGCAGCCAGCTCAGGAGAGGGGTGGGTGTTCGAGGCCAGACCACTGGGCCAGACCGCCTGGCCCCTCCACCCCAACATATGGGGGAGCTGGGGGCCCCCACAGGCTGATTGGCCGGGGGACCACCCTGGCTACATACCTTGTATGTACCTTGCATATCTCCTGTCAACTTCCTAACATCTGCTTACCACAGTGTCTCCAATGTGCTGCACTGATGGGAAATGCTATCCTGTCGACGCAGAACTACTATATTTTCTGGGATGGATTAACAGAGTTGGCTTCTGAGTTTGAGCTTGCCTGCCGCTCAGCTGAATCCACAAAATTGATCCTGCGCTGGCGGTGCATGCACAGTACACATACCCCTAGAAAAAATTGTACAGGTTAGGAACACTGAAATGTTTGAAAAAATAACATATTTAGCATTGATGAGGTCCCCTTTATTTTCTCTGTATTCAGTCATTTAATCAAGATCTGTTGCAGCATTTGTTAATGACAAGAAAATGATTTTCACAGTTAGCTAAACTTAATGTTATTTTATTGTAGCTCAACTGAAGGATATTGCCTATGGTACCAAACAGTACAAATTCAGACCAGAAATCCTGCCAGAGGATCCAGTAGATGAATTTGATGAAACTGTCCACTTAGAAAGAGGAGAGAACCTGTTTGAAATTCACATCAGCAAAGTGATCTTTTCTACTGAAGCTGTGCATGCTTTTGGTGATAAGGAACCTGCAACTTTCTGTACCTATGCTTTCTACGAGTTTGAACTACAGACAACCCCAGTGGTACATGGTCTTAATCCATCCTATAATTTCACTTCACAGTATCTTGTGCGAGTTGATGACTTCTTTTTGCAATACATACAGAAAAGCACTATCACTCTTGAGGTTCATTGTGCCTTTGGCACAGATTATGAAACAGCAGCTGCATGTCAACTGAGGTTCCATGAAATCTTGGAAAAGAATGGAAGAATTTATAATACAGCAGTTTTAGTTGGTAAGTAACATTTCAAAGTATATTATGTGTGGTATTTTAACTGACAGCTATAACACTATATTTGCACAGCACTTCAAACTTTAAAAAAGAAAAGAAAAGAAATATTGCATGTACTAGGCCAAATTCTGCTCTTGGATGTGAATATATATTTCACTTTGATTCCATAGGCAGTTGTGGGCAGGCTGTGAAGGGAACAATTTTGCCTATGATGGAATGAACATTCAGGATATATATAAAACAGTCATGATAATGTAATTCTGTCTGACCATGAAGGTAAATTAGAGACAATGTGGATAAATTAAATTAGCAAGAATGGACTATCAATTTAAGAAATAATGTGTTGATTCTTTCAATCTTGCTTACCTAGAGCTACTGATTTTCTGTTTTAATAGATAAAACACCTCCAGTTTAAAAAACAAAGAGAGGGGAATAAAACACTGGAAATGGTTACTTACAGCTTGTCTACATGGAGCAGTAATGCAGACATTGGGGGTGTGACTTCTAAAGAGCACTAACATGTTCCACGTTAATTTGTCTGCACAGCTGGCCAAGCATATAGGTGAACTAGGTGGTCGCCTACGGCGCCAAGCTTTAAGGGGCACCAAATAAGAAGGAAGGAAATTTTTTCTCTATTTAAAAAAAATATATTTATCACCCCTTTGGGGGATGGGGCACCAAAATCATAGTTTGCCTAGGGCGCCAAAAACCCTTGGGCCGGCTCATGGAACCATTAATTTAATGGTGTCAGGATCTCACACAATGTGTTTTGTAGTTTTGTTTTGTTTTTTATGTGTATAAACCCTGCTGATGCACACTAAAGGCTCCATCGTGTGCTTTAACCTATGTTGAAGCACACTAGGGAACACTTGAGTAAAATAGCTCATTACAGTATATACAAGTAAAAACCCTGAAAACCCCTGAGTTTTGGATATCTACATAAAATTCAAAAATTGCTAGAAGTAAACTCTGAAAAATTAAATTAATAAATTTCAAAAATATCAGAAGTCCTTCATGTACCTGATTTATGAAAGGCATTTCTGAATTACTATGCTTATATAGATGTAAAAAAAATCCAGAACTAATACTAACTTTTTATTGAATGGGCAAAAATAATAATAAATAGAATGATAAACTATATAAAATTATACCACTATAGTATTATTTAAATCCTTTTAGGTGTCTAAAGCAGTGAATATATAATGTATACAAATTATGCAAGGTTGACAGTTTCCTCATTGTACAGTAAGCATTTTAAGTAACCATTAATCATTAGATTTTTAAACAGTTACGGTTATATAAAGATTTCTCCCATATGCAATGAGTACTAGTGGTTCTGGGGGTGAAATACAGTTACAAAACTCCCATTAATTTAGTGGTGTCAGGATCTCACCCAATGTGTTTTGTAGTTTTGTTTTGTTTTTATTTTAAAGTTTGTTCTAACATGTGTAGTAGATTGAGATTTCTCAAATTGCAGGCTTTGCCTACCCTTTTTTGGATCATTGTTCCTTCTCTGGTCACAGGATATCACCTAGTAGCATCTCCAGATTTTTTACCTTTACATATACTTCACCTTTACATGTCAATTTTACCTTTCCATTTTCCACTGCCTAAGCTTACCCTGTACATGTGATAGTACTGAATGCAATTTAAAAGCAAAACAAGCCATACATTGTAATGTTTCCAAACATCAGTGCTTTATAACTAATCAAATTGCCATAATTAAACTGCTTCCTGTATCAGAAAAAATAGTTGTAGTTCAGATTAGTAGACTGAAGGTCACCATGTGATAAAATAATTATGAGCCATAAAAAAGATACAGGTGTTTGTGCTTGTTATTTATTACATAAAAGTCAACATTTATGTCTGAATATTTCAAGAATGGATAGGATTCTCTTTCATTGCATTGAATGGAAATGTCAAATTTGCATGATACAGCAGATATTTGTCATTAAATGCTCCAAATGGGATTTTTTTCCATCACCATGGCATTTTAGTGCAGTTATTTTAACAATTTCCATTTGAATCAGAGTTGTATATTTTTTTAAAAAGTGCCACCCAGTCCTGCCCCCCACTCCCGCCCTTCCAAGGTGTCAAATATCTGGTTTACTGAAACACTGTAGGCTGGTCGCTCCACTGTAGTTAAGGTGGTGTAACATTTTCCATTTATTATACATTGTAAACATTTTCTTTTATTATACCAAATTCTCTTGGTGGAAGAGACAAATTTTTGAACCACACAGAGCTTTTCATTAGTCTCTGGAGTGCTGTGTAGCTCAAACTGGTCTCTTTCACCACAAAAACTAGTCCAATAAAAGATATTACCTCACCCACCTTGTCTCTCTAATATCCTGAGATCAAAATAGCTACAGAAACACTGCAGACTTTCTATTGTGTTTTCAGTTGCTTATAATTTTGCCACACGTGAACCGTTCCATCGGGAGGGGGGTGTTCCTGCTTCAGGCTGTTTGGGGTTTTTTGTTTTTGTTTTGTTTGTTTTTGTTTAATGGTCTTTAATTACATAAAATCATAGAAATGTAGGGCTGGAAGGGACCTTCAGCGGTCATCTAATCTATCTCATAAACTCTAAGATCAGAAGGGACCAATATGATCATCTTTTCTTATCTCCTGCACAATGCAGGCCACAGAACCTCACCCACCCACTCCTGTAATAAACCTCTAACCTATGACTGTATTATTAAAATCCTCAAATCGTGGTTTAAAGAGTTTACGGTACAGAGAATCCACCAGCAAGTGAGCTTTGCCCTATGGTACTGAGGAAGGCAAAAAAAAAACCCAGAGCCTTTGCCAGTGTGTACTGGGGGAAAATTCCTTACTGACCCCAAAATGGCAATCAGTTAAATCCTGACCACCTGGGCAAGATTCAGTAGCCAGTCACCCAAGAAAGAATTCTTTGTAATAACTCAGAACCCACCCCATTTCAAGCCATTGGCATATCTACCACCAGTAGTCAAAGATCAGACAATTGCCAGACTAGGCTGTCCCATCACAGTATCCCCGCCATAAATTTATCAAGCTCAGTTTTGAAGCCAGCAAGGTTTTTTGCCCCTACAGTTCCCCTTGAAAGGCTGTTCCAGAACTTCACTTCTCTAATGGTTAGAAACCTTCCTATGGCCAATTTATATCCATTGTTTTTGTGTCCTCATTGGCACTGAACTTAAATAATTCCTCTCCCTCCCTGGTATTTATTCCTCTGATGTATTTATAGAGAGAAATCATATCTCCCCTCAACCTTCTTTTGGTTAGGCAAAATAAGCCAAGCCCTTTGAGTCGCCTCTCCTAAGGCAGGCTTTCCATTCTACAGATCATCCTAGAAGCCCTTCTCTGCATCCAGTTTGAAGTCATTTTTCTTAAACATGAGGGAACAGAACTGCACACAATATTCCAGATGTGGTCTCACCAGCACCTTGTACGACAGTTCTAACACCTCCCTGTCTTTACTAGAAATACCTCTCTGGTGCATTCTAGGACCGCGTTAGCTTTTTTTGCTACTTCGCATTGGCGGCTCATAGTCATCCTATGATCAACCAGTCAGTATGCCCAGGTCCTTCTCCTCCGTCGCTTCCAACTGATGTATTCCTAGTTCATAGCAAAAATTCTTATTATTAGTCCCTTGCACATTCCACTATTAAATTTCATTATATTCCTGTTACTCCAGTTTACAAGGTCATCCAGATCTTCCTGTATGATATCCTGATCCTTCTCTGTATTGGTAACACCTCCCAACTACAAACTTTATTAGCACATTCTCACTTCTTGTGCCAAGGTCAGTAATAAAAAGGTTAAATAAGATTGATTCCAAGACTGATCCCTGAACCTCCTTATAGCCTGACAGTTCACCTTTCAGTATGGCCAATTGTAGTCTCCCCTTTAATCAGTTCCTTATCCACCTTTCAATTTTCATATTAATCCCATATCTCTCTGTACTGAAGCAGGACTGTTATTTCTAGACCAACCCAGACAGGTGTTTGTTTAACCCCTTCTTAAAAACCTTCAATGACAGGGATTCCGCAATCTGTTTTGGTAATCTCTTCTAGCACTTATATTTACTTAACTATTCTTATTAATCAAAAGTGTTTCCTAATACCTAACCTAAATCTCCTGAGTTTCAGATTAAGCTAATTACTATTTTCTTATTTTGGACGGACGAGAACAACAATTGATCACCTCTCTCTTCAAAAAATCCTTAGCATATAGAAGACTGGTATCAAATCCCTCCTCAGTGTTCGTTTTCCAAGAGTAAACATATCCAGTTTTTTTAATCTGTTCTCATAGGTCAGGTTTTCTAAACTTTTTATCACTTCTGTTGCTCTTTTCAGTTTATCAACATCTTTCTGAAAGTGTGGTGGCACCCAAAACTGGACACGATTGTCTAGCCACATCTGTGCTGAATAAAACAGAATAGTTATCTCTTTTGTCTTAAATACAATATTCCTGCTAATCACCCCATATTGATTTCACCTAATTTCACAGCTGCTTCACATGGTTGGCGCATATTCAATTTGTGATCCACTATAACCCCCAGATCCATTTCTGCAGTAGTACCATCTAGCCAGTTATTTCCCTATTTTGTAGTTGTGCATTTGATTTTTCATTCCTAAGTGTAATACTTTGCACTTGTCTGTACTGAATTTCATCTAGTTGATTTCAGACCAATTTTCCAGTTTGTCAATGGCATTTTGAATTCTAATCCTGATCTCCTAGGTGCTTGCAGTCTCTCCCAGCTTGTCATCTGCAAATATTGTAAGCACTCTCTCCACTCCATTATCCAAGTCATTAATGAAAATATTGAATAGTATTGGATCCAGGACAGACCCTTGCAAGACTCAGCTAGATAAACCACCGTACAACAAAAACTATCATGCATATGCAGATGATCACGTTATTTGTTCTATAGGACCTCTGCTTCATTCAGTGTACATGATGGACAAGAAGAAAAAGATGTTCGCTTTTTTTCTTTTTTTTCCCGGCACTTTACTTGTCTGCAGGAGAGCTGGATTTTGTTCTTGATTCTGCCATAGACTCCTGATGCAATGCTGACAGACCATACTCCAAGACAGCAGAATTTTATACTGGCGCCATTAATTCTGGCATTTCCTAACTTTTTAATGTTTGACTTTGCTACTGATGCATCAATGTAATGAAGTTTTTGGTATGCAATATTGCATATAATAAAATATTTATTCTATAGGAGCTGGAGGAAATATCCCAAACTATGGCACAGTGGATTACTGGGTCAGATTAAGAGTTCCTATGGATCAGGCTATCAGACTCTACAAAGAGCGGTCAAAAGCTCTGGGCTACGTAACATCCAATTTAAAGGAACCTGATAAAACCCCAATGGTAAGCTAATTTGTTTTTGGTATCTACACAGAGTAAGCTGTTGAAAATTGTTTCATTCAACTCAGTAGATTCCTTCCATTGTATCAGTTTTTGCTGTGCATATCAACTTTTTTCATTATTTTTTCAGAGATCTTGAACAGAAAAGTGCTTTTTTTTTTTAATCTTACTAGTTGTGTAGTATAGTGTATATATATGCTTGTGTTAGGCAGAGTAGATTTTAACCATCAATTATAAATTTTCACTAAAACGTCTAGATGTTGACTCCTTATCCCAGAAGTAGTAAAATAATAATGAATAAATAGGGTATTCAATTCTTCTGATTTGAGACATCAGATTTTCCCAACATGTTGCTACAATATGCCAGCCCAGTAGTTCAGCCTTCTAATACGTGTGAAGAAGAGCAGAAGAAATCTTTTTCTTTTTGATGTTTGGAGGGTGAGACTATGTTTTATATTTCTCAGTCAGGAGAAAATGAAAGAGAAAGAAAAGTGGCCTGTCAAAAAGATTTCAGGAGAGAGAAAAAACTGAGCTAAAATAAAATAAGGAAACCACTTCCTGTGAAGTGGTTAAATAAAACGCATCTTTTCTCCAAAAATGTGATTCAGCTTTTTAAATCAAAGATAAACATTTAAATGGAAAATTTTATCAATAGTTCAAACTTTCTCAACCAACTTGACTCCTCAACAGTATAGGCAGGAAAATCAGCTTCTGAAGAAAAACATAAGCATCCTGAATTATAGTTTAGCCAGGAGCCTGGGAGTGAGTTTTGGGGTTCATATCTCCAACTGCCAGGGATAAAAATGAATGTTGTAAACTGCACCATGGTATTCCCAACTATAGAAATTCATCATGACTTGCTTTTAATTTTCAAAGCAAAATCAGCATTTCTACTGTTGATCATGATCTTACAAGTTGCTTGGCATCTCCTCCAATTTGCTAAAGAAGCATTGTGAACTCCAAGTAACTAAAAATTAGAGCTGCTTAGCACCTCCTGCAGAGTCCAGTGTGTTATCATCTTGCAAGACAGGACCCATTATTATTTATTAAATCATTTTACCAAATAACTTTTCTTAAATGAAACACTTTCTTTAATGTGAGAGTGGGTCAGTTTTTGCTATCAGTTTGCTAGTGTAAATCTGGAGTGGCTTCAATGGCTTTATTCCAGATTTACACCAATGTAACCTGAGAAGCACCACACTAGTGTAACCACATCACAATGGTATAAACTGAGAAGCAAATCTGATACAATGACTCTGTTTTTAGGCAAACATTTTCAAATTGCAATGCATGTATTTTCCAATTGTAGTTGTCAAAAATAATGTTGTTTGATAATACTAACAGAATTGCAATTTCAATCTGGCTGCAACTTTATTATTAGATTTCTGGGAATACTTTTGCAGATAAAAGTGCGAAGTGCAGTGTTCCCTGTGGTCATACAATAACTACCTAGGGGATTTCTATCAGATCCCCTTCTTTTTCATTCCAACTCCCACAAGCAACCCACTTCTGTGACCTTACCATCCACCCTTCCCCCCATAGGAAGATTAAAGTGGCCTGTGTTAAAGGTGGATTGGGCCCTACCATATCATTCATAAGAACCCTGAATGCTCCCCCATTTCATTCCCTTAACTAACACACCTCCTTTTAAGCCATTTAACAGGTCACCTTCCCTATGGAGTCGCTGCACTGGATCTCTGCCCCATAATTACATAATGAGCTGTGACGTATTGCCTAGCTCCTTCACACCTCACATTAACAAAGACCTCTCTGAGCCAGCTGTGGGAAAGGTGAAAAAATTCCTACCCATCTAAGCCAAACTGGTGGTGAGGGAAAAATTCCTTCCTGGCCCCCTAAAATGGGGTTGCTAGTGCAGTGCCCTCAGCATGTTCTAGCCAAACCTAGTGTTCTGCCACCTAAAGGAAGGGAGGGTGGATTCCTGCTTCATGGAAAAGGGCTTCTCCCACCCAGGTCAGCCAGACAACTCACCCCGCTTAAAGATGCAGTGTGGTCATTTAGCTGTTGAATTTTGGCAGTTATTAAAACAAGCATTAGAATTTGTATGTTGGGGGGAAATAGGATGGAAAGAAACCTGACTGAATGCTGCTTTCAGAAACATTCCCCGTTAGAATTTGAACACAGGTAAATATATTATGTGTAGGGCCCAATACATTCCACACTTCCATAATTAGATGTTGTATTGTGCTCCAGAATCTGTTTTCATTTATTTTTAAAAACTAATTTAGTTCTTGTGGTCATGAAGATGCAGTGATTTTGAAAATGTGAATTAAATACAGTTACAAACAGTTTGACGTCCTCTATCTGGGGTTATCTGAAACAATAACTCTAGGAGGTGTGAATTGTCCCATTCTCATAGCAGATTAATCTGAAACCATGTTCTGTAGTCAAGTTCCAAAGGAATAGCCTTGTCAGTCTAGTTCAGCAAAACAAACAAGGAGTCCTGTGGCACTTTTAAAGACTAACAAATTTATTTATCGCATGAGTTTTCATGGGAGAAAATCTCACTTCATCAGACACTTGCAGAAGCGTCTTCAAGCATCTAACGAAGTGGGATTTTCTCCCACAAAAGCTCATGCGATAAATAAATTTGTTAGCCTTTAAAAGTGCCACAAGATTCCTTGTTGGTATTCTGAAGGTTTCAATGACAGCATTGTGATTGTTTTGCAGAAAGATTCAGCTAATGTGCTTTATCCCACAAAATCAAACTGACACATATCACCCCATATGTGAAAAGCCACAACTCAACACCTTCCCACCAACAA
>ML685783.1:5670493-5729448 GCA_007922175.1 Pelusios castaneus
AACAGATTTATTAATCGCATGAGCTTTCGTGGGAGAAAATCCCACTTTGTCAGACGCTTTGAAGATAGGAAAGTTACAGAGTGGGAGGAAATTAAATGCCTTTCCTATCTTCAAAGCGTCTGACGAAGTGGGATTTTCTCCCACGAAAGCTCATGCGATTAATAAATCTGTTAGTCTTTAAAAGTGCCACAAGACTCTGTTGTCTTTCTACAATAGACTAACACGGCTACCCCTTTGGAATTTAAAAATCTGAAGATGGGATAAAATAAATAAGAAAGGACTACAGATCACTATTGGATTTTTCATTTTTGTATTTATTTAAAATATCAATGCTAACATTATAATTTAAGCTGCTGAGGAATTCCTAGTCTACATGGGTGCCATGGCAGACAAAGGTCTTGTGTAAAATTTATGACCACCTTGCCACATACTATGCAAGGTCTTGATGATTGTAGATAATAAATTTTTTAAAAATTGCATTGACTGTACAGTACTATTGCACCAGTATCAGTTGTACTGTATTGCTACACTTCAGAACATTTTATGGTTGTTCTTCATATGCTGATACATTAAATAGAGGCTTTGGATAATAGGGTGGGAAATAACTGGGACAAATAAATCCCTGGTGTAACTTTAGAAAGAGAGTAGGAATTAATCTGGTTAATTAATTTAGATGATTGAAAAATGCATGTACAAAGGAAATTATAATTATAAAAATTATATCTGGACATTGTTAAGGATAGGACTAAATCGAGGTAGAGATGCTTGATTTTTGAACTTTCAGTGTTAAAAATAGTAATATAATTTTAAACCACTTCTTGTCACTTGTAGAACAATGATATTCGTTTTTTAGAATGATTCACGCTGTGAGTTAGAGCTGGGTGAATTTTTTTTTTTGGCAAATAGTTTATTTGTCCAAAAAAAAAAAAGTGTTTTGGTCATGAATAAACTATTCCCTCATTTATGTGACATTCAGAGAATAGTCTCAACCAAACAAAAATACTTAAATTTGGGGGGATTATTTTTTTGAGTGGAGTCACAAAACAGCTTTAGGAGAAGGCAGCCTCTGACCCAGTGATTCTTGCACTCAGATGGGATGGATATGAATTGCCACTGTGAATAATAATGAATAGTCATTGGACCAGGAAAAGAGAGTGAGAAAGACTTGGGCATTGTTTTTCAAACTTAGGTTTGGACCCAGTATGGGTCGCAGACCCCCAGGCACTAGGTTGCGGCACCCCCTGCTGCCACCGCCAAAAGACTAGAATGCATTGCTCAAAGATCCAAAGGGGTAGCCGTGTTAGTCTATTGCAGAAAACTCTGTTTGTTGCTCAAAGATGTAATTGTTGGGTCGTGGGCATAAATATTTTTTTTTTCAACTGGGTCCCGAGAAAAAAATATTTGAAAACTGCTGACTTAGAGCATTCTCCTATGATGTGAGACCTAAGTTGAAATCAATTCTGCAATGACTATTCAATTATTTTTAAAATGTGGAACAACTTCCACACAAAGATTGAGGCACATCCATACTAGAATTTCTCGTTCCCTCAGTCACAGGACACTCTTCTGCACTGTGGGAGACCTAAATTCAAATCCCTGCTCCACATCAGGTAGATGAGTAATTGCATCCATATATTCCACAACTAAGGCCACGTCTACACTGCTGTCAGTTCAGCCTTTCTGGTTCAATTAAGCAGTCAGTGAAGACACGCTCAGTCGATCTGGAAATCGATACAATAAGTCCACTCCCTCAAGAAGAGTAGCACTGAGTCAAAGGGAGGCATTTTCCTGTGTCTCAGTGGAGATGCCACGGTAAGTAGGCATTAGGCAGTTGAAGGGAGATACGTAAGTTATTTTATGTAGTTTATGTATCTCCTTTCAACTGTCACTGAATTCTGCAGCCAGTGTAGAACTGGCCTAAGTGAGTGCTGTAACCACTGAATTAAAACTTACAAGACCACCACTGGTAACTCTTTCTCCTTTAGCTTTCTTGGGATCCTACTCCCCTTTTGCTTTAAATGCCAAAATCAAAACAAAAAAAAAATGAGTTGGATCAAACAAAATATTTCTTTCAACTCACTCAAATTTTATTCTGACTTTTTTCAGTTCAGTGACAGTTCAAAAGGATTTGTTTTGATTCAACTGAAAATGAAATTGTTTTAAGTTTTTTGGGGCTGTCAATGAACTGAAAATTCCACTGTTTGTTCAATTCTGACTGGCACGTGGTTCAAAAAGTTTTACAAGAAGAAAACAAGTAAGTAGTAAATATGAAAGGAATAAGCTCTTCTTCCCCTATGCTTATAATCAGATTTACTGAAATGTATTGTTCAATTAAATCTTTGATGCGCTTATTAGTTAAACAGTAGTTTGGGTGTCATTCAAGCAGGCAGCTTTTTTTTACTGTTTATAAAGATCTTCTGTACCACCATAAGAATTCTAACAGGTTTTAATTAACATGTATTTTTTCATTTAAAGCAACCGATACCCAGAACTGCCCGAGTCAGCACTTCAGCAGATGGCAACTTAAATGAGCTTCATGTTACAATAAAATGTTGTAACAATCTACAGTCCCGAAAAAGCCACCTTCAGCCGAATCCTTATGTTGTCTTCAAGTTCTTTGATTTTGCAGACCATGATACTCCCATCATTCCTAGCAGCAACAGCCCACAATTTGACGATCACATGTGTTTTCCAGTGCCAATGAATGCAGATTTAGACCAATACTTAAAATCAGAATCCTTGATTTTTTACGTGTTTGATGATGGTGAAACAGAAGAAGATGTTTATGTAGGGAAAGCCGTTGTTCCTCTTATATCTTTAGCGCATGACAGATATATCTCAGGTAAGAATTTGTTTTTTCAAAGGTAGATAACTTTTCACTTGTTGTTTCATAATATATTTTATGTGCCTAATTCACTGTGGTGTTTTTCAAGTTTTACACCAACATAAATTGCAATTCTGATGTTCAGAATCTTTGCTTTGCATCTAATTACCACCAGAAAAGCAGAATGAGTCAAAGCTGGCTATCTATAGTGTTGAATGCAAGGTCCAGCTTTTTGCAGAAGTCTCAGAATGATGGGAATAAATGTATTTTAAAAAAAACAAAAAACTTCCACATGAACAAAACCAGCAGAAACTCTGTGGCAAAGTTCTCATTCAGCCTGCTCACAATAATGCCAAGTAGCACCTTTTAAGCCTGTGTTGTTCTGCCCAAGAATGGTGTTTTTATACTCTATTTCAACGATGGCATTAATACTATATGACAACTAAGCCTGGCTGATATAAATCATAATTCATTAATAGTGACTAATTAATTGCTAAGACACCACCTATATTTTCTTCATTTTATTAATATTTTCTTTGCATTTGAAGTTTTGATCATAGATTTGAGTGTCAGAAATCTATCCTGGTTTGTTGAGTTGTCAGTCTGCTCTATTTCTCTGACATCACTACATCATTAGCATTTGTACTTAGTGTGGTAATAGGACACTGTTGGTGCTAACATCTTTTGGAAAGTGCCAAACTAAAAGTTAGATTCCCAGAATCCCTGCCTTTCTGCTTTGTTAAAATGTAACATGGCCACCATAAAGTACGTAGACAACATATAGGGACTAAATGAGTTTTCTTTTAAAAAACAAAAAAAAATCTTGGAAATCTTCTTTAATGCATCTGTGTGATTAAACAAGTTCTCTGGATCTTTTCAAGATGTACTTTCATGGCATTCTTTTACATGCTCAATGACAGTAATAACATTATTATGGAGAGCATTTTGTAGCTGTGTTTTCTCTCTCTTTTAGTGATCTTTTTCTTCATTTTTCTGGTAACAGCATGTTATATTCCTCCGTCATTTCCTTACATCCTTTGGCTTCATTTTTTTCAGGATTTTCTTTTAATCATTTTAACTGAGGAGCACTTATAAATTAATCAAGACGTTAGCATGAGAAACTCTTTCTCATTTTCCACCCATAGAGAAAAGAAACAGAAATAGCATTTGAACCTATGCTGTACAGCAGACAGACAGTAAATGAGAAGAAAAGATCCACTAATTTTAACATGAATTAATATAATATGAGGGGGAAAGTCTCAAAATATATATAAAGAGGCTTCATTTTAGGGAGGCGGAGCAATATTTTGCACAACTATTAAAATGTCTATTCTAAGACACATGCCCAAATACTATGTCAGCTGAGCCCATGGTCCTGCAATCAGATCCACGTGGATGGACACTTCCTCTCATTTACATTTAATTGCAGGGTTTGGGACATATAGTAGACTAGATGGTGCTGGAGACACCTGAAACACCTTTGCTAGGTAATGACATGACCACAGCACTAGTTATGTCCTTGTTCCCTGACTTATGTGTGGTACCAAGACAATCTCCTCCTTCATCCATGACAGCTCCGTCCCGTCAAACGATTCTATGCCTGTATTATCTGTTTAACGTCTCCCCTTGGGGTGTTATTCATCGAGGGGTCCAGGCAGACGCTGGGTTCTTTGTCCACCGGGATTATAGCCCGGCCTTGATCTGATGGAAGGGAGGAGGCACTGACAGGTACATCAGTAGTCAGGGGAACTAGAACTGAATAATAAAGGATTAAATCGAGCCAGCCGATAACCCAGGTAATTACCAAAGGAATCAAGTACTGTTCCCATAGGGGAAACAAAAAAAGAGGGAGGGGAGTGTCAGGAATTAACAGTACCATGGAAAATAGCAATAGAATCAAGAGAGTTAAAATCATAAAGTATTTTTTGCAGAGCAGTACAAGAAGACATATTTTTTCCTTATCTCTTTGTTAGTGCATTCTTTAACTGTTATATACTTGCAAGATTTAGTACTTTACTGTTAAACTTCTTATGTTATTGTGCTGCAGCAGGTCTTAAAGATAAAAGTAAATGCGCATTATTAACTATTTAATTGCTAAAACTATTCTTATTACTCTGCACTTGCCCCTAGCAACAAAGGGGTGCCCCTAACTTCAAAGGGGACGGCAGGCTATCTACCTGTACTCCCAGGCTGGGGTGCTAAACTGCTTGTTCCCTATCCTTATACTTATCCCCCCGTACCCTCGGGGACCAGGGTACTAAACTACTTCTGTCCTTACACCAGGACTTGGGGAGCTAAACTTTTTTTACTATTTCAGTTACTGATATACCTGTTACTTATATACCTGTAGCTACTTTTTAACCAGTGTTCACCGAGGCCTCTTGTGGTTTCTTAATACTCACCGAACTCCTTACCAACGTGTCAGTTTCGCCACCATCGGGGATCAGGTGCTGACCTTTCTTTGATGAGCTCGGGCCAACGTGCCAGTCCAGTCAGCTTCAAGACTAGGATCTGACCTTTCTCTTGCTTCTCTGGACAGACCCCACTTGCTATAGTGGCCGAAGCCACTGGGCATCTTGAATCTGTCCAGACCCTCTCCGAAGGGGGTATCTGTGGGGCTGATATTTATAGAGCTTTAGCCCCCTGTGCCCCTCCTGTTTTTACAGAGGTTCCCACAGTCTTTGCCACATTGCCATCGATCATTTTAGTTAGCTATCAGGGAGCTATCAGGGAGTTCTATTCCGAGAGGTCATTGCAACCTTGTTGGGTATTCGAGGCTTGTTAGGGTGCTCGTTAGGGCTGCAGCTGCTCATTAGGGCTGCAGGTGCTCATTAGGTGACGTCTGAGTTCTTGGCATAGGTTCATGTGAGCTCTTATGCTAAGGCCTTTGAAAACTGGTTCAGGCTTGGGCCTATATTTACTAACTACTACTCTTAAAACTAGTTTCCCCTAATAATATAAATTCCCATTAACCTAACCCACTTTCTACAATGACGAGGAGGACGGGGATGACCTATCCTCAGTATCTGTGCAAGGTTTTTCTTTACATCATGATGGATCTAGCTGTGTAGAAAACAATCCACCATAAACTATTACCAGGGTAGACGAGGCCTACTTAGTTGGTGTGGGCAATACTAAAATGAGACTATGTGACAAAAACTGGAAGTGACTGGATTTTTTTGGATGTAAAACATATTCTTCAGCATCCCTACAATTTAGGATTACTAATCATGAAGCCCTCTTGGCAAAATACAACTATACCAATTACTCTAAGTTAAATGCCTTTATTAAACACCTCCCACCATCAAGAGTAATTACAGTCTGTTATTGTTGAGGTTCAGCAGTTCACCAAGACTGTATTACTGGCTTTTCTGGACACTGCTGATACTGCTGCTCATTCCATCTTGACAGCAGTGGTTATGAGGAGACTTTCTTGACTTCATCTCTCTGGCTTCCCAAAGCGGATACAAGACATGGTGGAGGACCTCCAATTTGAGGGATCAAAATTATTTGCAGAAAGAATAGATGAATTCCTCCACATGTGAAAAGATTCTAGGTTCACATTCTGTTCTCTGGGTGTTTGCACTCCTGCCCAAAAAAGGAGGTATAATAAATACCAGACAACACAGAGATTCCGTCATGCTCAGTTTCCTCTTTCCCAGAGGCATTATGAATCCCAAAGAGAGAGGGAGAGAGAATACAAAAAGAGAGACCAACTGACTCACGGTCATCAACATCACAAAGTCCTACATCCATCTTGATGTCCTAGTCAAGGCCCCAAGATACCTCCCCAAATTTCATTTGCTACAATAACCCAAACATTTTCATCTGTTTGGCAACTGCCTTACTTCTTTTCGCCAAAATTAAGAGTGTATAACCACAGATATGTTGGTATTAGTGATAATCTCCAAAGGATATTTAGTCCACTTTACTTCCCTCCCCGTCCGTGTTCAGGGATCTTTCTCACAAGTACCTTTTACCTGAGGAAGCAAACCCCCTCTTAAAACTAGGTGCTATAAAACCAATTCCCACCTGAGACAAAGGGAAGGGTTGCTATTCCAAATGTTTCTAAACACAGGGAAAAAAAGCCTTTGGAGACCCTTTATGAATCTAAAGAAACTCAACAGATTTGTAAAAATGCAACAATTCAAAATGTTTACTTTGTGAGCAATAATCCCCTCTCTGGACCAGGAGGACTGGTTTTTGGCCCTCAACCTACAAGATGCTTACTTTCATATCATGATCCATACATCCCACAGGAGGTTCCTGAGATTCATTCTGGGTCAAGAGCAATTCTAATACGAGGTACTCCCATTCGATCTATCATCTGCACCCAAGGTTTTCTTGAAGGTCCTTTTTGAAGTACTAAGGAATCATGATATTTTCTTATCTAGACAATTGCCTGCTCAAATCATATTCCTTCTCTGATGCCCTGAGGGACCCACAAAATAGATCTATTTCTGCATCTGGGTTTACAACTAAATACCCAAATGCTCACTTTGACCCTAGTGCAAAAGCTGAATTCACAGATGCAGTGGACGTCAAAGCCTTCCTCTCATCACACAGGTTGTGAACACTTTAACCAGCTTAATCTTGACAGTTCAAGCTATCCCTCAGATCTCAGCCAGAACCTGTCTTCAAATACTGGGGTACATGATGGTGGACACCTTTGTCATAAATTATGCAAAACTTCATATGCATTGCCTTCAAGGGTAGCTCAGAACTGCATATATCCCAAGAAGACACAGCTTAAACCAACTTCAGTTGAGGCCCTTGGGGGTCAAAACTCAACTGATGGACAGATCCTCAGAATGTCTGTGTGGAAGTCCCCTTCACTCAAGCACCTCCATTGCTAATACTGATGACTAATGCATTCCTAATGGGATGGGGAGCCCATGTAAAGCTTATGACAGAAAACATTGTATGTATGTTCAACATAAACCAGCAGGGAGGAGCAAGTTCACCTCTTTGTGTGCTGAGGCAGTGAAACTATGGAATTGGTGTATTAGTCTCCACATCAACATATAGTAGTGGCATCCAGAACACTACACCGGAATATCTGCCCTCAAATCAGAGATCCTGTGCTTCCCTGGACCAAAACCTTGTCTTGAACTGTCTTACAAAATCTCTCTTCAAGCCTTTAGCCACTTGTTCTCTCTACATCTCTGTAAAAACCGCTTTCCTCATGGCTATCGCATTTACTTGGAAAGTGGGAGAAATAGGAACTTTAATCGCATACTCCCCCGTTATGATTTTCTTTGAAGACAATATCACATTCTGACCACACCCCAAATTCCTACCAAAAATATCTTCAGCCTTTCACATAAATCAGTTTATCCACCACCAGGATTATTTCCCAAACCACACAGGGAAAAGGGAGGCAGCACTAAACATACTCAATGTCAGGAGGATGCTATGCTTGTGTTTAGAAAGGACCAAACTTTTCAGAAAATCTCTGATTATTCTTCTCCATCACATACAGATGTAAGAGATCCCCAGTCTCCAACCAAAGACTTTGTAGATGGATCTTAGACGGCATCAGCTACTGCTATCACGCACATGACCTTCAACCTCCTAGGGTTTGAACTCACTCAAAAAGATCTCTGTCCATTTCCATAGTCTTCATCAATAGCCTATCATGGAAATATGCAGAGCAGCAACTTGGGCATCTTCTCATACATTTGCTGAGCATTATGCAACTAAATGTGACTCAATATCTGATGCTACATATGGCTCAACTGAACTGTTGTCAATATTGCACTCAACTACAAAGTCCCACTCCTTCATCCAGGGTACTGTTGTAGAGTCACCTAGAGTGGAGTATCCAAAGGGACACTACTAGAAGAAGAAGAAGAGGTTCCTCACCTCGTGCAGTAACTGCGGTTCACTGATATGTGCGTCACAATCAGTGCTCCACTACCCTCTCTGCTCCCTCCTGCTTTGGACTTCTTATCAATTAGCTCTGTGGTAGAAAAGAAACTGCTACCTAAAATTTCCAATCTGAGGCTCAGGGATATGAATACACCCACTATGGAGCACCCATAGTGAGACACATTTTGAAGAACCACAGTCACTGCACGAGGTGAGTAAACTTCTTGTTTTGTCAATCTTGAATTCCAGGTTGAGTAAGGAAGGTCCTGGAATGTGGTATCAGAGTGATTTAAAACCTGTCCTTTTAAGGCCTGAGAAACCTACATGGTATCTGTAAAGCATATAAATCCATTGTCCAGCCACAATTGAAAAATCATGGGAAGCGATGGATGAGGTTTAATTAGTCAACAACATTCACTTGCTCCCTGTAGAGTGCCCTTCCATCCATGCTGACTCAAGATTGCCTCACTATTCAGGCACAGTACATGAACCTGTGGGCCAAATGCCTAGTATTATACACACTCATCTGTCAACAATTCCTTTGCCCAGTCATGTGATACTGAAGGAAGGATAAGCACGAAGAGTTTAGCAAACACTGAATTACTCTTCTTGACCGAGCCCTCCAATCTGTGCGCATTTGGGTGCTACATTGATAGGCTCCCATTTTAAGCTGTGCTGTGCATGTAATCAATACAATCCTGAACAAATTCAGTAGGAAAATCTCAACAATAGGCTCCCTTTTACATTGCCACAAACTGAAATTTCCTTTTCCAAGAGAACTGTCCATGAGGAAAGACTGGCACCTATACAAGTTTCTTCTCCTTTGACTGCTTTTGCACTACTTTTTTCTCCTCTTGTAGTTGTGGCCTTACCTCTAAATCTTTTGCTTTACAATCTCCTCCAAATTCCAAAGGGGTAGCCGTGTTAGTCTATTGTAGAAAGACAACAGAGTCCTGTGGCACATCCTTTTGCTTTCAATTACTACTCTACAGGCTGTCTTGGATGAGAAAGTTCTCAATGGAGCTCAAGAAACTGAATACTGTTCATCTATAATTCTTGCATTACATGCTGCTTCACTTTGCATGATAGCTATTTAGCTAGGTGGGTTTTACACTTCCCTTTCAGGTACATTTGAACTAATGGACTCTGAAGGACATACTTCTGGCACCATTAACATTGAACTAAAGTGGAGGTTTGCCTATCTACCACCAAGTGGATCAGCAATGGCAGCAGACCTAGTGGATTACATCCAAAATGAAAAATCTACAACTACTAAATTACCAGAGGTGGAAGAAACGCAGACTCTAACCCTGAACCCTTCTACTTCATCAGTGTCAGTAAGTAATGTAACAAACACAAAGAAGTTAGATGTAGAAAAGATCTATTACAGTAGGTCTAGTCCAACTCTGCCAAATAGGATTGATCCCTACAGTACAGAGCATTTAACAGAGACTAGTAAAAATACCTCATGCAACCGCCACTGGGATTTCCACTCAGAGAAAATATCATCTGCATGGTCACTTTTGACATTTTTAACTCATAGACAATTATATAGGAGAGAAAAAGTAAACAATAACCTTTTTAGATAGAACCATTTTGTTGATATTTCAAATTATTTACCTTTTTGTTTGTTAAAATAAGTATATTCCAAATCCTGAGTCAGATTTTTCAGGGAAATATTTCAATATTCATAAATTTTACAAACACTGCTAGCTCCTACTGCGGTTCTTCCTGTTGCCTAGAAGTTCCCAGAAAAGGAACTGACACAAATACAGCCATCAAAAATAAAGGCAAAAAATACCATTCAGAAGCAGAATTATGAGGTGTTAGGCTGTAGCAGAACTGACATGCCTGTCTTCAACATTCCCAGTAACTCCATGTCAGGCTTTCTTGGCTTACCTTTACCCTACTTAGGGCCAGTTTATTACAATTTAATACTGTAAATATTCCATAACAAAAATCCCTAACATTGTCCCTTTTCCCCAGAGTATGTAGTCCTTTAAATCCTCTAAGTAGAGTACATATCATGCTCCCACATCTTTCAGCACAGTGTCTGTTCTTCAGTCCTTTCCTGTCCTATTACCAATACAGTCTATCCCAGCCCTTCCAGCTAGAATGCATCTCTGCTCTTCCCAGTGGGAAACTTCTCAGCTGATTTGCTTCAAGTGCAATCCCAGCAGGGAAGCATCCATCACTTCCTCTGTTCCATTAACTTCTCGTATCCCAGATAGGCCAACAGGCAGGCCTTTCAGCTGTTACCTAGCTCCAGCTCTCCATTATGGAAAATCAATGGGCTAATTCCTCCACTCTTCATTTCTCTGACTCAGAGAGCCATCATACAACTCCCTATGCTGCTTTCTGGCCTTCAACTCTCACCAGGTTTTTGGCACTGTCTGGCTGCCAGGGGTAGTCAGCCAGTAAACCCCTTTTGCCTTCAGCCTTCCCTGAGGAACCACCAGCTTTCTCCAGTGACTTCCTGCAACCTCCTTGTCTCTTGCAGATCTCACAAACCCAAGCAACGCTCAACTGCCCTTTTCCTGATTAACTCCTCCATTCTCTGTGTCTCCCCCATTTCTGTGGCCCATATGCTAATTGGGAAGCAGTTTGAGTCATGGGTGCTTGGTCTCTTTGTTCTTAAAGGGCCAAAACCATACTTTAGTGAACACCTTTTTTAATTATATTGATTTATCCTAGGCACCAAAGCCCAAACCAAGGCAGCGCACAGCTATAGCAGACAAGAAAGTGTCTTTTATGGATGTCAGTATACTACAAATTCCAGTAAGGTTTAAGTATTTTCTTTAACTGTTTATGTATTGAAAATGTAGTCATGAAATAATTTAAACAAATTATCATACCAGTAATTACTATTTTAATCAATTGAAGCCAGTTGCTAAGATGGAGTGTCTAACACCAATTGTGAAATGTCCTGAAATGAGTCTTAAGTATAGATTATTTATTTATTATATGGTATATTAATTATATTCAGGCTATAGACAGTTTATTCTCTTCCTAAATGTATTTGATAACTATAATTAATCATATTAAAAACATAGATCAGTGTTGATCTATCATTCTTCCTATTGTCAGTTAAGCCTTAGCCCGAGTAAACTTTGTTTTGAACTGTCTCAAATACCAAAGAGTGTAAGTACAAACTAAATTCACCTTAGAAAATCAGATTCAGCACTGGTAGAATCAAGCTTTTTAAAAAGGGTAAATCTGAAAAATGAAAGTAGAAAGTATGTTTGTACCTATATACAAAAATATATAAGGCTTTCCACTTTAATTTAATTTCAGTCATGTTAAACTTCTATAAACAATATAAAAACAATGTAGGATCAAATTATTCAGTAGTGCATATGATTCTCCCCCTTCCTTTTTTCCCCACAAATGTTTGAAGACACATTTATTGCCATTTGGATGTCTTTCTACCTGATTTTCAGGTACAAACTGATGCACAAGTTTGGGATTTTCAAAGGGAGTTAGTTGTCCAAATCCCATTGAAATGTAGTATAATTTGAGTGCTCCATTTTCTCCTTTGAATCACTCAGCTTTCCTATCCAAGTGACCCTAAATTGCTGGCAAAAATAATATTAATAATAATATTAGTAGAATTTTCCATGAATTATTATATATTAAAAAAAATCAAAACAGCATTTTGTCTGAATTACAGCCCAGACATTGCTGCATTGTACTAGTGTAAGGGAATCAGAAGAGCAAATGGACTAGAAATAAACGTAAACCTTAGTAATCTATTTATGTTGTCTTTTTACAGTGCAGTCTGGTTCTTAGATATTCATGTGACCATTTTGGCAATGCAAATAATTACAGCTGCAAAGGAGGCTCATTTGAAAGCTGGACTTTTATCTTTTTATCTATCTTTTTATGTGTTAGTTTTGTAATATCAATTAAATATGTCTCCTTATTTTACCTCAATAATCTAGAGCTCTATTGCTGATGAAAAAGGTGAAGAAATTGCACAGAAAATTAAGGCTGATGGATCTACTGTTTCAAATGTTCCAGAGGTATGAGATGGTTCAAGTTTTATGATTTTGTATAGCCATTGGCACTTGAATTCCGTTTGTATGTTGATAGCAGTAACAGAAAATTCAATATCAGATTTAGTCATTCACACTATAATACAGTGACATGCTGATTATTTGGTAATTAGAATTTTAATTGGTTCTCTTGATGAATAACAGTAGTAGAAAAAAAGACTAAGTGGTCAAGAATGAGGTTGGTATAAACATTTTATAATCCAAGTGTTACGTGTTCCTCAACTGAGAAGTAACTAGGAAATCCATGATAAGAATCTGAGAAAAAAATTAGTTGATTTGTCAGGCAAGTCAAATGAATGTTTTAGTAAATGGTTTTATACAGGCGTACAAGACATGTCATGTTATATATTAAAGAATCAAAAGTACAGTGCCAAGAAGGATTAAAGTTCATGGAAGGAACCTGCATGGTGCTTCCATTATTGGCTGCTGTCCAATTTACTGCTTCTTTTCATGGTATATAAAGTTCCAACTGTATATGTAGAGGAAATGGAAAGGAAAAAGACTAATAAATTTAGCAGGCTACTCTTGGATCGGTATTTGGACGGCAGAAGTTTCGTTAAATGCATTGGAATATATTTGATTCAGTGGCTGACATTATTTCCTCTCAACCACTGCGAAGCTAGTAAAATTCATGCATATTTGGATTAAAGGTTCCTTTTCCCTCACTTTAAAGATAATCACTAGATAATATCAAAAATTGCACCAATTTTGGAATATATGCTGAATACATAAAATGCCAAGGGCAAGTAAAGTATTAAATATTGTGGAGGCGAGAGCGTAGCAGCCCACACACAGGACTGAAGGCTGGAGGGAGATGGCCATCTTGAGGGAAAGAATTACCCTTGCCTACCACTAGAGGGAGGAAGTTCTGAGGGACAAAGGACTACCCCTAGCTCACCATTAGAAGGAAGTGCTGAATCTACTAAGCTGGAGAACGTGCTTTGCCACAATATGTAATGTATTTAAAACCTACCCTTTCTTTTCTTTTCTATCGCTTGAAATCACGGATAACCACTGGTTCATCTCTATACTTTATTACACTAGTGAAGTCACATTCACCATTGAACTAAACTGGAGAGTTTACCTTTCTCTGTTCCCCATGAAAAAATAAGGATAATTAAATAGCTTTTCAAACCTGTGCCTCATAGGGAATTCATTTTTAGCACCTGACTTTCTTCCCTAATCTAAGACATTTAGAATACACCTCTCTTACTGCCAGTACTAACTGTGGCAGAAACTTGTCAGCAGTTGTGCCCTGTCAGTGCTCCTGACAACTTATCATTCTGCTGAGCTAACTGAACAGTGCTTCAGTGCTCTTAACTTTACATTTATATTCCTTATATGCACATAAGCAATCTAATTCCCCTCCACATCCATCTCAAGAAAGCGTATTTAAAGGGGTTTGATTCCCCTGGCCATGCTTTTCTGTTGTTCCTCCTTCTTCCCTCAAGGCAAAGCAGGCCAAATAGAGTGAGCCCATCAGCAGAGACTTCTTCAATGGTGGAAGAGTTCACAGTGGCGTCTTAAAGTTCCTTTGTATTGCTATAGTGTTCTAGAATGGAGGGACTCACCTGGCCTAAGGATAGAATGGTTATGAGATATCCTGGAGCCTTATGCCTCCAATATTTGTAGGAAGAGAGAGTGCAGCTCACATGTCTGACTGAGGAGAAAAATTAGACCCAGGAACAAAATGAACTGGTAAAAAGCTTTCCATTACTAGGTTTCCTATAGACCAGATTCTTATTCCAATAGATTTAGTGGGTGTAATATCCCTGATTTAGAATGTATTGGAAAAGGTAATATGATCTGTGATTTGAGGGGTGTTAAGCCATATCATTGCTACCAGATCACATATATAGAATCATAGAACTGGAAGAGACCTTGAGAAGTCTTCTAATATAGTCCCTTGCACTTATGGCAGGACGAAGTATTCTTCTAGACCATACCTGACAGATGTTTGTCTAACCTGCTCTTAAAAATCTCCAACGATGGAGATCCCATAATCTTCTTAGACAATTTATTCAAGTGCTGAACTACCCTGACAATTAGGAATTTTTTCTTAATATCCAACCTAAACTGCCTTGGCTGCATATAAGGTATACAAACCATACATACCTCTTCAGGTTTTAAATCTCAGTAGCTTTTACTATTCAAGCAGGTGTTAAAAATACTACAGAATGTCTATAAATATATCTGCTTTTATATTTCATGTCTTATTTGAGCTTATACAGGAAAGATTGGCAGATGATAAAACAAAGGAAATGGCTGGAGAAATTCAGCAAGAAAAAGATGATCCTTCTCAGCTATCTGAGGGTCAGTTAGCTGACCAGAGCTCAGCTACTTCTGGAGATGAGACAGAAATAACGGAGGACTTAGAACCAGAAGGTAACTTCTGTTTTTATAAATTATAAATGAATCCATTTCATTAATAAATTTACTCCTCTTTCCATTTTAAACACTTATTAACAGTGGGAGCTGCCTCATTATAAGAAGGTTCATGACAGAAATTATATTCAGGTGTTCTTTATGGCTTAACTTGTGTGAGTTTGTTGGTGGCGTTCCTCAGTCCAGCGGAAGCTATCTAGTAACTGAATGTGAAAATCTGATATCTCACCTAGTTTTCATAAAATATTAAAGGAAACCTGGCTTCTGTATTAAATGTCTTTATATTCGCCCTTCAGAAGAGGGATGTTCTAAAGAATATTTTAATAAGTGTGCTCCTTTGTCTGCAGATAACAGCCAACAGTAATATCAGAGATTTTCTCAGACAATGGGGGGGGGGGTATGTTTTATCACATCTGTGATTTAAAGTTGTTAGAGGCAGAATACAAAAGCCAAGTCACCCTGTTCCAGCTCTTATTTTAAGCTTAGTATCAGGGAATCAAGCTGAGTCCCTGCCTACTAAATAAGGGAAGAAACAGATTTTTATATTCAGTTGTTTATAGCTTTTTATTAGGTCTTCTGTGTCATTAAGACTGCAAAAATCTGGAGTTAACTTCCTTTGAATTTTTATTTATTTTTTAAATTTATTGGAATTTTTTTTTTTTTACTCCAGCAAAACAGAGCTGAAGCCTTTGTAGAAGTGTCTGCCTGAACCCGACCCTTCCCTGTGGTGGGAAATTATTTTGCAGTGTAAGCATTTATTTGCAAGCTGCTGAAACCGAAGCATTGGATACCCACAAATTAAAGCCATATTCCTATATTAAACTAATCTTTGTTTACACTGTTTATCACAGGAGATTTGATTCGATTGCATCTGTTTCCATCAACATAAACAGTGTTTTTAACAGACCAGAAGAAAAAACATGTTACTTTCTAGACCATTTAATGGTTAGTGATTTGCCTGTGTCATGGTCTATAAAGGAGAAAAGATTCCCATGAGTCTTTCACATTGTATTTATTATAAAAACTATTATTATGCTCTCAACCTTTTCAACAAATTTCAGATGGACTACAAATACAGATTTTTTTAACCAGTTCTTTTCCCCAGTAGATCAAGATGATAGACAGGCAGCTGATGCCATGGAATCAATAATAACTGACAGTGATGACTGTATTGTTCCTAGCCCAGTGTGCAAGAATATCAAACAGGTCAGTCAGCATATTTATGTCAATTAAATGCTTCTGTTTGGGAAAAATATATTTTAACTATATCTTCCTCTGATATTAGCAGTGAAATATCAAGGGCTAGATTTTCAGAGGACCTTCAATTTTTATGTGTACCTGTTCTCAAGTTGAAATAGGAACTTGTGTGCACACATAAGGTAATTTAGCCTAATGACCTGATTATACTTGCAAATATAGATTTTTCTACATACATAAATTAAGCTCTAAACGCAAGTTTCAAGTCAGGCACTTACAGAGCAGACTGTGATATGTGCAGGTACGTGTTTGTAAGGATAAACATAATATGCAAAGTATGTGCAGATACATTTGTGGTCAGTATGACTTTCTTGCTTGGGGAGCCATTACACTGAATTTAAAGTATAAAGCATTAATGCAAGGAAGTTAGGTAGCACTGTAAATCAGTATACTAACATTTCACAGTTGAGACTTGAGTTTAAATGAGAAAAACAGATTTATTAGTAAAACAAACAAGGAGTCTTGTGGCACTTTTAAAGACCAACAAATTTATTTTTCACATGAGCTTTCATGGGAGAGATCCCACTTTGTCAGATGCTTGAAAATGCAAACGAATACAGCATAGGAATCAGGATAAATGCAGTTAAGTCAGTATAAATCACAGGATCAGGTCAGATTATTCAAACAGGTTGTATTGATTCAAACTGAGTGAAACAACATATAAGGAGGCTGTGAGAGGTGACAAACATTGTTTATAATAAGGAGGCCAGGAAATATCTCTATTCAATCCTGAGTTGATGGTATTAAATTTGTATATGAATTCTAACTCTTTTTGAAGCCTTGATGTAGAATAAACCTTTTTAATGATAGCAACAGATAAGTTCTTCAAAGAGTGGCCAGGGAGACTGAAGTTATCTCCTATTGGTTTTTGAATGTTGGCATTTCTGATGTTAGATTTATTAGTCTCACCTCAAATCACCACATCACTATTTTATATTTCACCGTACTTAGAACTTCTCATTAAGAGCCCAGTTTAATTGCTGTTTAAATCAAAGAAACAACTCCAATGTCATCAGATGAAGTTGGATCACTAAAGGATGTCTGCATTGTTTCCATGGTGCATGATTGCAGCTTGTGTAGACTTATTTCAGCTAGGTTTATTCAGCTAGTTAGCTTGGCCACCTCGACTTCCTGTTAGGACTAGCCTCCGGCATTGCTTGGCAACAGAGGGACGCCTCCGCAGAGCAGGGAGGAGGCCGGTCGGCTCTGGCAAAATCCCGGACATTTTTTATTATTTATTATTTAAAAAACCCAGCCAGGTGGAGAGTTAATGTCCAAAAGGAGAACATGTCCAAGAAAAAACAGATGTATAGTAACCCTATTCCAGGCTATCTTGCCACCCAGGTAAACTAGACTTAGTGATAAATGGTCACTTACACAAAAAAATCACAAAATATGCTGGTTGCTCCCAGCCCCAAGAGACCAGAAACTTACCCCAGATCAATTTGTACCTTAGATCTCCACCAAAGACAATGCTGGTAGCCAATCTTATAGTAAACTAATTAAGGATTTATTACTGGGGGAGTGGAGAGGGGAAGAGAGTTATTTACGGATTAAAGCAACCAATTTACACACAAATGAATTCAGTCTGTGGCAGAACTGGTGACAGGTAAGTAGCAATATGTCAGAACAGAATGGTTTTTTTAAGGCTAATCCAAGTTGACTCTGCTTTCTTTTTTCTTAGCTCTAGCCCTTGTAAGACTCCAAATAGAAAAGAGATGAACAGCTTTCTTGTCAGCTGTCTTTATTTCTCTCTTCCAGAATTCAAGCTCTCCCACGTAGCACATTCATGGTATAAGAAGGCCATTACACCAGCCTTTGTGTTGTGATGTTCTACACTGGCCTACTTGATCTTAATAGTTCTTCTGGATGGGTGGGGGAAACCACTTTTCCTGCCTAGATTCACAAGTTCAGGGCAGGCATTTTTACAGTTATAAAGTGAAAATTACATATTATCTTATAGCACAGGATACAGACATTACAAGTTCAACACCTGTCTTAACAGTATTAACATACAGGTAAACTGGTCTGGTTTCCAGCTATGAATGTGTTAATGTTCAGCTCAGGATTACAGACTTGGCAAGAATAAATACCTAATTTACTAGTGTGTCACATGGAATTTTCAAATGGGTAGCCATGTTAGTCTATTTCACCAAAACAAGCAAGGAGTCTGGTACCACTTTTAAGACTAACAAATTTATTTATCGTATGAGCTTGAAAGGTTGAAAGCTCATGTGATAAATAAATGTGTTAGTCTTTAAAAGTGGCATCAGACTCCTTGTTTGTTTTTCATGGAATTTTGCAACTCTGATTGAGGTGCATGGGCAGAGATGTACATGATATTTGTGCAACACTCACCCACATACTGTCCTGGAGCTGAAAAATACCTTAGCAAATAGCAGCCAACTTCACTATTTAATGTATGTCTCTTCTTAAAGTTTGTTTTTATTAAAAATAGTTTCAGGAATGCCTAGCCGGACCTAATGATCAGAAGAAAAGAGGTTTGAAGGCCACACCAATATTTATGGTGTTTATTAACCTAATCAGGCAAAAAGAATCAAGGAGTCTTCATAGGTCGATTCTACATACAAAAGGATTGCAACTCTAATTGCTCCCTGTAGCAAATCATGTAGCCTAACCCTCCTGGTCCCCCTCATCTGGAACAAAAGTTTCACCGCGACTTGCTTGCTTCAATCATCTCTGCTCTTATTTACAGCGCATACATTTCCTCACAGGCACTCTAGGAGCTCCAGGTTTTGTGACCTTCCTGGTCAGCAGGCAGCCTGCCTCAGAGCCTTCTCTGGCTCTGTTTGGCCATGCCTCTCCTCTGGTTTCCTGCGCTGGCCTATTTATCTCTCCAGGCCAGGCCACCAACAGTTCCACTTTTCCTCTTTAGGCCAGGGCTTTAACTCAGCCTAATCAGTAGTGGAGCTGTTCCTGCACTGCCATAAACCCCTCAGTGGTCTCTGTCAGCCCAGCCCAAGGAGCTATTACCCTCTACTCTGTCACACAACTTCCCCCTTCTATGAACCAAATGGTTCACCCATCCCCTACTTCCTTTCAGCCACTGAGGGGTTTGTTACTCTCTGCTCTGTCACACTCTTTTAAATCTAAATATTCTACCAGGTGGCCCCAAATCAAGAATCCGTACAAGTTTTCAGCACCAGCAAACTTACACCACCACAAGCCTAATCTTTGTAAGGCAATTCAGGTCCAATGTCAGCAAACCATATGCAGTCCCTGTGGCTGGGGTTGTATTCTTCCTTATGATTTCTAGTATATCCTCTCCCTACCTGTATATATGTTAAATGTTACTCCACCAAACTTTGCTTGAAGTCCAGTTGGACATAGGTATAGTATAGACTGACACAAATACGTCTTCCTTTCAAAATTTGTGTTCCAGAAAATCCTCTCTGAGTTACACAAATATATTATTGATACCTCCACTATTTCTGCTCAACCTGTCTGTATCAAGAATAAGAATCAGTTTATATTTAAATGAAATTTAAACTGAGTTTTGAAAACAGAATGTTCATTGTGGCAAGTTAAAATATTGGCGTGATTAACTAAGTAGCTTAGCATTCAAGCACATTTTGAAAGTTTGTAATGGATGGGGAAAGAAGTTGCACTCCAAAATAAAAAGCAATGAAGTTGTCTTCACTTTAAAAAAAATCTCTAATAACTGAATTTGTCCAGTTAGGTCAAGTATTATTGGCCCCATTCTAGTCAACATTCTTTCTGATTTCTCAGTTTGCCCCATAAATGCACCATGGCATAGATCCTTTTTCTGTTAGGATTTCCACTGCCTTTATAACAGACTTGTTCTGCTTGTTTCATTTCTTCTCTCCATGTAATCAATTGGATACTCAGAAGCAGAAGATTGATTTATCAGCTTTTTGGTCCTCTCTTCTTTGCAAAATACAGGTGGTTGATTTTTCGGTTGTTTTTCTTTTTTGGGGGTGGGAGGGTGGAGGGAGGGTAGTTTAATTCTAGGACAATAAAAAAAACTTTCTCTTGGCCTCTCTTAATTTTCAAATAAAATGAGGCTTGTTGAACTCAAATGCATTTAGTATCACTTTCCTACAGTTGAACTCAAATGCATTTAGTATCACTTTCCTACAGGATAATTTTTAATACCTTTATCCACTGAAATATTTTCTCCCACATTTGACCTTAAAGTCCCAAATTAAAAAGTTCTGTTTTAGGTCCCAGTTTAGCAAAATACTTAAGCATGGAAATATCGCCATTGACTTCAAACCAAAATATTGAATAGCTGCCCGTTAAATGAGCACCATGCATTCTGTGCCGTGAACTGGGCAGGAGTCTTGTGGGAAAAAATGGTATATGAGCTCATATGTGCATGGGAGCCAAATTGTGCAACCTGAACTCTGGCATTTGCTAAATTTTGAGGGCTTGATTTTGCTATCTGAATAATAACAATTTGTGATATATGTATGTGGACCCAGTTTACAGGTGTCCCCTGCTGGGGCACAGAGGCCCTACCATACTTGTAGTGCCCCAGAAGACGGCTCCAATGAATCAGAGTAATTTCAAGGTTTTATTTCAATCCAGAGTTCAGAGGCAGTTTGTAGAAGCGCTGCCATATGTGAGCTAATTAGGTATATCTCTGGCTATTTAGATTCAACACCTTAAAAGAATGTTGTTGTGCTGACCAGAAGCCATGAAAGTGATCTCTGTGGAAATATAGATGCTACCATTTATAATTTATATCACTGTGTTTTTTCATTTATAGCTTGTTAAACTGCACAAAAGGAAGTTGCAGCTAGAAATTTTCCTTAACCTGGTGTTAATCTGAGTTAAAACAGAATTCTTGCAATATTTGCTTTCCCATAGAGAGTAATTGTGTTTGATACCTGACTCTCCACAGAACTTTCTCTCTTACTATTCTCTCCCTGATGCTGCTACAGTGTACTCCAGGCAGAAAACCTGGCAGTCTTATTTACACAAAAAGCACCTGTTATTTTTCCTCCTCCTTCTGAGGCAGACACATGCCCACTATTCAGGAAAAGGAGTAATTTCTCTTGCCATGATTTCCACAATACCAAAGTATGTACCCTGCCCTCATCAGCACCTTGCCTCTCTTCCATTGACTTTAAGATCCTGACAACAGATAAAACTGCTGTCTAGTTTTTATTAGCTGCAATGTTCACAGATAACTTTTCTCATCCTTCCCCCATCTTTCCGCTAACTACGGCACTGATAGCCATTTTTCCAAAAACCCTTATCACAATATCTGTTTTGGAGATGCTGTATAGTGCATTTCTATAAATGATAGAATAGAAGCATGTGAATAGGGCCAAGAGTTTGTTTCATGAGTAGTTTCTCGTGTTAGTTGTATGCTTGAGATAATCTGTGGAAGTGGCTTGCACACAATTACACATACACAACATAGAATGAGGTTTTTTTCAATAATAATGAAAGGGTCTTCTAAAATCATGAAGAATAAAGATTTTATTTATCTAAATAGATCTGATGTTGAGCAGTCTTTATAAAGTAAATAAGTTAGTTCTCCTAAAAAAAATTGACTGTAATATTTCTAACTGTCTTTAAAATAAGTACTTGAGTGATTTTTCCTATTAGGTCAGACAGGATTATTTGAGTGATTTCACACTGTTATATTCTACTTGCACTGAGTGACCTTGACTTTTTCACATTCCAAAATGCGATTATCTACAATAGTCAGTATTAGTCTGATTTGTGTTCAGACACTATCTCAGTAAAGCATGTGCAACATCTTAAAATGTAACCGGTTACATTAAGCAATGTTTCATGCATGATTGGCTGCTCATCTATTCATCATTTTTCACAGAGGTTTAGAAGTGTTACCGCCTATCTAAATTAGAGAGAGAGACATTATTTTAATAGGTGGAACTGCATTATATTTAATTATATATTGAATGCCATAAAATTCTTTAATCTGTAAATTGTGAACTAAACTGGAAATTACTCATCACCATTAAGCCAAACAATAATGTAGTTGATGTACAAATTTATAGAGGCCGTGCACTTTATTTTATCAAAATGATTTAAGGATAATCATAAAAGATTTTCTGTTTTAAAAAGATTAGTTTATGGATCATTAGTGTCTTCCTTTCCCCATTTGTATCCTCAGGATATAAAGCAAATGTGCAAGAAGGTAGATAAAATTACTAAAGAGCCTAGAAGTTTCTAAGTATTACAGCTGTATATTTTAAATAAGGTTAGTGTTGGTGGCCTGGAGCTTATCATTCAAAATTAAGAGAAAAATTGGTTGCAGTACCTGAAAATTTGGCTAATTGAAATAATGTCATTTATAAAAAAAAATAGATTGAACTAATATTATTTTAACTAAAAATCAGAACCTTACTTTTCTTTCTGAGATAAATATCCTGAAGTTATTTAAACACAGTAAATAATGCTTCTGATTTTTAGAGATTATGCTAATTATACTGCGAACCTGAACTACATGCCACACTGTTTAAACCATTTAAAACCATACTATTTCTTTTTTGAATGTTGAAAATCAGACAATTCATGCTTATTTCTTAGATAGGTTGATCATAAAAGGAATCCAACAGATTTTCCAGTATTTAGCTGTACTACTTGCTTCTTTTTCTTTTCTTCATGTCTGTGATGTATAATTAATCATAGATTACTTCATTTTGTTTCATTTCATTTACAACATTTATGAGCTTCACTTTGTCGGTATGAAATGCTTGTCCCCTTCTTTCCTTTCCAAAGTGGCGTAATTAGTGTTAGCATCTTTTTTAACAGGCTACATAAAGTTTAGTGGCTGGATTAAATCAAGTCATTAACATAATATGCTATACAATTTGCCCCTATCTCTTTTCGTTTCCACTACATCAAAGTGCCACAGAATGCCAGTGTAATTGGGCCCTGCTAGCTTGTCAGGTTCAGTCAGGCTGATGGCTGCTGCTTTTACTAAAAAGCTTCCAGGCATGATAATTAATAGAGAAAAAAGTCAGGGAAATGTAAAACTTTGGACAGTTCTCTATGAATATTTCATACATTTGAATAATCTGAAGTTAACATTATCAATTTGATGTATAATACATTGATTAAAAGCCTTGTTTCAGGTCCTCAAAATATACATCAAAACTAGGAATTTGCATTTGCTTTGGTATAGTTTAAAAAAATTACGTTGCCTTTTCTCTTCCATCTCTCCTCCTTTCACCCCCACCTCTGCACTTTATCATTTTGAGTAATAATATAGTTTTCAATTATCACAATAAAATTTACTGCTGTCAGCTTCCAACTTATTTTAAAATGATCCCACAAGGTAATTACTGGCAAAAGCAATTTATACAGTGATGGTCTCATTTTCCTTTAGGTATGTTTACATTTTTCTCCCTCATTGCAGATATTGTAAGGGCATTTTACTTGCACTAATAGTAGTTTAGTGAAAACAGTCATACTCAGTTTCTCCAGATGAAGATCTCATGATGTAATTAATTTGGACATTACTGTTAAAGAGCACAAACTAGCATTGTGACATAGTTGTGGTGGTCAGTAAAATATGTTGTGAAAGGTTGAACATCCATAATAGACAAAGTGAAATATGCATAGTAAGAAGCAATAAACACTTTTCTGTTTTTACCCTGGCATTGAATAGCATTTATGATTTACCTGCACATACCATAGGGAGAGATACTATTTTTCTATAATTACAGTAGATATAATTGGCCTGGTTTTCATTGGGGCCTTCACCTGGTTTCCATTTGTACATAAAGATCATATTGCATGTGTATATTTTGAGTAGTGTCACCCACATGTAAATTTGAAATATCTAAAGTGACTGTATAAAACTTGCCCATGTAAAGCCAGGCAGCCACACGCACACACACATAAGACACTGTGACTTGCAACACCAAATAGATGCATCATTGGAATATACATGCAGAGTTGTTCATATGTAAGTGGAGCCTGGGGCCTGAAAATAGGAGACTTTGGTCCAAATACTTATTTAAGGTAAATGGGTATAGTTTCCTAAGTCTGTGGAGTTGTGCTAATTTACACCAACTGAGGATCTGGACCATTAGTTTCAATATTAAAATTATGGCTTCCTTCTTATGATTCTTCACCCTGCCCTTGTTGGGATTATAATAGATTCAGGCAACTGTGGTTGTATTTGCTTGATCTCTAAATTCACCAAAAGTTGCTGGGTATTCAGCACTTTTGAAAATCTGGCAACTTATTTAAGTGTCTAAAAATAGATTTACAAGTCTAATTTTAGACACCCCTTTTTTAAAATTGTGACCTACTTTATGGCACATGAGGCTGGTATCTTTACTTTGTCCAAAATTTTAGAAGTCTTATTGTCTTTCATTTCCCACTTGTATTTCATTCATGATTTTTTATCTTCTAGTATTACTTCTGTCTTGCTTGTGTTTGACTTCAACCAGTATCCTGTCATCCAAATTCAGCTTCATTCAGACATACAAACATTGTACTGGCATGTATAGTGAAGGAAGAAATGAAATCCTTCAACGAGCACCATCTTACCCCACTGAGGTTCTGAAAGCAAGTTGTTAAAACATTGTTTTCAAAGGCTGCTGACAGATCTAAGAAAATAAGCATTAACCTCTGATACTCCATCATTAAGAGGTCATTTTGAGTCAATAAGATCAAAACAGGACTAAATCCAAAGTGAAAGGATGAAAGAGGTGTGGAAGACTCCAGTTGATACCACAGTTATCTTTCAACAAGTTCTCAGAAGTTTATTCTGATAAAGAATTAGATGGACACCCCTCCCCTTAAATAGATAGAGTACCAGTGTCCACAAACTTCTTGAATGTACCATAGCAAGGAATGGGGATGAAGTATGTAGCAGTAAAAGGGTATTAAGTTTCAAGAAGGTAAGTGTCAGAAAATTGAGGATTTAATGCACACCAGAATTTAAAAGAATTAGCCAGTGAACTTACTAAACAACTGACAGCTATTTTTGAAAAGGTATGGAGAACTGACCAAGTGTCAGAAGATTGAAAACAATTAAGTATCAAATCCACTTTCTGAAAATAAATCTCATTGTAGGAGATACCAAATGATATATTTTACTTCTGAATCTAGTAAAATAATGAGACAAATACTAAGAGAGGAGAGAAAAAGTTAAAATAAATAAATTGAACATCTGAAAGCTAATGGACTGTGAACAGTAGGCGTTATGAATTTATGAAGAAGTAATCTTGCCAAATGAGTTTAATTATACTAAATAAAGCAATTAGAAAATATTAGTAAAGCATCTGACACTACAGTGTGTCATGAAATCTTCCTCTCATAACTTATTCAAATGGCTTGGATAGGAAAATTGTCATGTGATCTTAGACTAAAGAGCCTTAAACAACAATAACAAAAGAGTTACAGGAAGAAGTATCAAATAGGGTTAGAAATTTTATTTAATAGAATGGATTGATTAATGAGAAGATGGTGCAGAGAGCTTAACAAAATTTAAGTGATACTGAATTAGGAAATAATGAAAAGATTTGTGAGGGCAGGAAAATATACAAAGATGCTAAGTGAGTTTAGAAATGTGGGCAGAAAAATAACATGATTTTCAACATGAAAAAACACAAGCTAATACATTTTGAGGAAAAATTAAATAAAAACAGATATTCAATTGGAAGAAAAAATATTTCTGTACAATAATGATCAGAACAATATGAATATGCATGAATGTGCAATATAATCAGCAAAAAAGACTTGATTTTGTTCTAGATTTTCAGAACAGTTTTAAAATAGTGCTTCTGTATACAAATCTGGTTCAGCCACACCTGGAATATTGTGACCACTTCTAGGAATCTTGCACATTGCTATATTTGGGAAATTAAAATATATTACCTCATAAGGTAGAAAGGCTGAACCAAATTTGTGAGAGTTGCTGTTTTCTTACAGACTAAAAAATTATTGGAATCTATTTTTTTTATTAAAAATAAACACGTTGCAGATACTGTTGGGCAGTTGTTTAATTAGTCTGTTCATGGGCACTTGAGGTTCTAGCTTCTGACCTAATAGAGTCAGAAAGCTGGTTTGACTTATTTTGATCTGTAACAATCCTTGCACAGCTATGTTTAAAGGTTAGGAAAAGAGAAAAGTGCAAAATGCTACTCTATCAGCCTGTAAATATACAGCACAGAATTCTTAATGAAAATGATACTCAGTTAGGGCTAGTTAATTTATTTACAATTTATTCCTGGATAAAAAGAAAAACAAAAGGAAACTCATAGTAGATCCTTTTCATAAGGGAAAAATTGGTACGAGTGCTTAATTACTGCTAATAATATTGGTTAACATACCTTTATTTGGTACAGCTGAGCACCCTTCATTTTCATGAAAATAAGGAAAACCTTATTGTTTATTGTTGAATTTATTTCATAGTTTGAGAAACTGCCATTTAGAAACCATTTTTTTTTTTACTATAGTGAAGAGGGAAGGACTGAATATTTGGCAGATACAACATAACCACAAAAATAGCTGAAGAAAAAATTAATTTGTTTTAATGTTTCCAGAGCAAACTTATTTCATCATATAAAAGTTACACTGGTAAAAATTAACTAAATGATTAAATGCTTAGCAAATATCCAGTTAATTTAAATCAATTAGAAGGGATATTTTAATTAAAACAAATCTGAAATAAAACACTAAGATTTCTTTGTGGTTCACAGACTTCTTAGTACAAGTCCCCTTGCTTCAAGCTGTACTTACAAAAGACTTAATAATAGTTTTTGGCCATAGAGAGACACCTAATTTCAGAGTAAAAAAAAAAACCCAAAGACTACAACATTTGGAAATAAACAATTTGTCTAACTAGGTTTTGAAAGATGACCATGGTGCACTGGAAAATAATTTTACAAAACCATGTTCATTGTCTTAATTGCACCAATATGATTTTTGCTCCTTTTAAAATACTACATCGTGAAAATCCATGACCAGCTACAAGAGTTTGTCCCAGACAGAGGAAAATGTTTGCATCTAATACCAATAAGGAAAAATCTTAAAACAAAATATGCTGCAGCGGAATCTCAGGATTTGAAAACAATAGCACCGAAGTTGCCAAATATAGCTGAGAGTGAAGGGGGAAAAAATCTCCTTAAGAGATCAATTTAAGTCCCTTTATTTTTCAATTTTAATGGCTTTGTTTCTGAAAAATTCCTGGCTTTAAAAAAAGCATTGTTAAGGTTTTACCAATTTGTTTCTTCACTCAATTGTTGGAATTCCCTGTATCTGGCTCATCAGTCCAGAAGGGGTAATTTTGGCTTGGTAACCATCCAGAGCACGGAACTTTCCAGAGCATGGAGCCAGGTCTAGACTCTGAGCAGAAGATTTTCCTCAACTGCTACATAATGGTGGCACAGAGAAGCAGCATTGAGACCATCACCCATGAGTATAGTGATCGCTATAATCTGTGAGTATCAGCTACCTAAGGCATTTTGCGTTCAGTTTTTACTGATTTTTCACACTTTTAAATGTTTTTATAAGAAACAATGATAAATTCTTGGGAAATTTTAAAGAAAATAAAAACTAAAAGCAAAGGGTATAGATAGAATAACTGATAAATGGTTGTTTAGTCACAATGGAAATTAACTCTACCGTTGCAGTTTCTCTGTTTTCAGACAGGACATTTAAAGATTCAGTAAGATGATTTTAGAGGAAAAGTTATGTCAGAAATTATAGAATATTTTTGGAAAGTTCCAGGTAAAAGGAGAATCCCATATTAATTAATATAGTTTGGATTCCACTGTAAGAAGGAAGACAGGTTTATCTTACCATAAAGAAATTATATAGAATTCAATAGAAAATACCTTTGCTAAAGGATGATACAAAAAATCTTTACAAATCAGTCAAAAACAGCAAACAAAAAATGAAAATTACATCTGTGTACAATTTTCTGTAGGATGGCTCAAACTATAAAAAGGATATAATTTGCTTAAGTTCAACAGATGTTTTTTAAAAAAAACTTGCTGTAAAAAGTTATATTTTATATTACACATGATTAATAGATATAAGCATTTTTCAGACATGAGCAATATATGTTGTGCATGGTAATAAGTACATCAGTAAGTGGTGTTATGGATTGTTATAAGTAAACTGTTCACCTGTTGGACTCTGATAGTTGATTGACCATTTATTATAACATTTATTAATAATTTATTAACCCTTTGTGAACATATCCTTAAAGAAAAATGACCTAAAACATTAGTATTTCTAATAATATTGGATGAAGAGGCAGTAACTAGGTAAAACACTTATGACTAAATTGGTGTCAAATAAATGTTTTCTGGAATACTGGAAACATTAAGTGGCTGACTTATTTTTTGTTCTGTGGATTCAAGTTCTACACAGAATAAAAATTGAAGATGTGGTAATGCATACACATCAATGCTGCTTAGTCACCCATTTAGTGGCACTAAGTCTTTTAGGCACCTGCCAAAATCTACACCTGGAGGGTAAATTTATGATAGTCAAGTTCTGCTCTGGAAAAAAGACTTCGTAAAAATAGCTTGTGAGGTTCTGTATTTATTCTGTCACAGTGATGTGCAGATTAATTATAATAATATTACAAGTAGGAAAAAAAGGTTTTGGTTTTGGTTTTTCCCCCAACTACAGCCCTATAAAACCTGGCCAAGAATCTGAATTTTCTCCAGCTTGCACTCCATGTGTAATACGAATTCATTCAATGAAATTTAGTTAGCAGTTCTGTTGATGATACATGAGTTTAGAATGAAATCCAGTTCACACTCACAGCTTTATTGGCTCTGCCGCAGTGACAGGGAAAGAAAGTGGTACAAACTTACTTTTCTCACTAATTAGGACTCTGAATAAATGAGGAACAGGTGACCTGAGCAACAAGCTGCCATTACATCATCATGTTTCATTGTGCTGAAATGTACTTTTACTAACTGCATATGTGCTGTCTGATGATTCCTTTCATGTATTTTCCTTCATTATATTCCTTTCTAAAGAAATGAACATGCAAAAAGATAGGTTTTAAAATCTAAGCCCTCTTTTTAATGTACTTCCTCAACCACCCTTCTTTCAGTGTTAGGCCAGAGGTCTAGCCTCTGTATGTGGGAAAAGAATACAGGGCATGCAGATTTGTTGTGTTAACAATTTCTTTTTTATAAAAAATAAATACTTCATATTTTATTTTGAATATCATGTAAATAGCTAGTACATTCATTCTGTAACTTCAGCATGCCTAGCTCCTTACAGACAGAAAATACAAGGTATCAGGCAATGTTCTGCATTTCATCCATAAAAATCTAAGGCAGAGTCCTTGCTTCTGAAATTACGGATAATTGAAGCCCCAAAACATTTGCAATAAATTTAATATGTGAATAGATAGAAGTGAGGTTTCTAATTGATTGTTAAAGTTGTTATACTTAATACTTTATTGTCACTTCATCCAGTTTTTGAAAGCTGAGTGGTCAGTATTTTACCACTGAAAAATCAAATCACTCCCTTCCTTGTGCTAGTACAGATTTGTGGGTTGCAACTGCTCTGTTACTGTAACAATATTTGCTGCATGCATAGCACTACTTTGAAAGGAGGAGGGAGCATTATAAAGCCATTGTAAAGCAAATAATTCCAGATTTATTTGTTTTATTTATTCCCTTTTTGAAAAGAAAAATAATTACATTTAAATATAAAAACTGGCAACTAGAAACAGAGTCAAAGGGGAAATGCAGGAAAAAGCCAATCTCCCAAACAGCATTTAGGTAATTTAAATTTAACAGCAAAAGCAAACTATATAAAGGAAGGAAGTTTGGATAATATCCTCTGTGTAATGTCTGAAAACTGCATTAGGAGCAGAGTGCAAATGCTTCTTCTTATACACAGGTTTAATACCATCATTAATAGTCATACAGTATGTAGCGCTTCAGATCCCCACAGTACCTTGCAGAGTATTTTCTAAGATATTTGGTGTATGAAATAGAATGTAGAAAGGTTTCGGTTATGTGTAAACCATTGATAAGTGTGTATTATAGGTCCCTTCTCCTTCGAGACGTGTCCCTGTGGATGCGTCCACACAGCACAAATCAGAGTCTCAAAAAGCCATGCTCGTGAGGGTCGTGCGAGTGCTGGCAGGCTGTCTTGCACTGTCCCTGGTGCCCTGCCAGAGGGCGCACGACCCAAGCCCCCCTCAGTTCTCTCTCAACCATCCTCAGACTCGGACGGAGTTCTCTCACTCTCTTGATACTCTCCTCAGCTCGTTTTAAACCCTTTTTTCCTAAAACTTTTCTTATTCTCCTTTGTTATTATCCTTCCTTCCCCTAAATTTTCTTTTAAAAAAAAAAATGGACAAAAAGCGGTGGAGCCGCAGCAATGCCAGGCTTCCCAGCTTTAAACGTTGCGAGTCCTGTCAGGACGCAATTCCTGCGTCCAATGGGCACTCTGCCTGTATAAGATCTGGGTATGGGGCACATCTCCCAAAAGTGCCCCCACTGACAGAGCCTGAGCGCCAGAGCGCAAAAAGACAGGGACCTTCACCTCAAGCTCCTTCTGATGGAGTGGTCCCTTCATCCGGCTTCTGAGCCGCGGCACTCTACCCCTGCGAAGAGCAGCAATGCTTCAGGGGAACTTCTAACCCCTCCACAGGCTGGCTCAAAGAGGACAAGGTCACCATCACCAGCCACTAGATCATGTAGCAGCGAGGCTCCCAGTTCCTCGGCTACACCGGCACTGAAAGCCATTAAAAGCTCCGCCTCAGCTCATTCAGACCTCGGGGCTAACAAGCAAATGGCAGGTGAACAGGGCTCTTCTTCCCTGAAACTGCCAAAAACAACAGGCTCCATGGCACCATGCTCTGCAACACCTAAAGCCCCCGCACCGGCTCCCACAGCTGACACACGATCTCTGCTGTCAATCAATGTGCCGGCTCCGACAGAAGCCACACTGCAATCAGAATCACTGGCACCAAACCTCATGCCACTACTGACAGCTGCTAATCCTGACCTGTCAGCTTCCTCGGCACCGGCTCCCGCCCAGTTCCAGCCACCGCCACGGAAACGCACTGCAAAGAAAAAACACTGCAACAATACGGCAGATGAACACCAGCTGTCATTTGCCTCATGCAGATATGGATGTCCAACTCCCAGAAAGAGACCTGAACCAGCTTTGCCACCAGACTCTGACAAAGATTTCACAATGCACATGAGACCATGTCCTAGATCATACAACATTCCCACATCAAGCCACGAACAGGGCTACCATGGGTTACCTCCAGTGCCCCCATATCAATGGTACCATGGTACGGCATGCCCCCTTCCCCCACTCCAGCATCATCATTGGCCGCAGTGGGACACCTGGTCGCCATACTCATCTCGACCATCCACCTCGCGTCTAAAGAGACCACTTGCCCCGCACCAACCATCCATGCCTACCAATCCAGATACTGAAGAAGAGGGAGAGATGATCAGGAACTACATACTCTACCACACAACCACTCACTCCCAGGGGGAGGTTGCCACCTCGTCCCCACCCAGTGGGGATGATTCAAGACAATTTCAAGACCTCTTCCGCCGTGTGGTAGACACATTAGAAATTCCTATACAGGAAGATTCAGGGTCACATTACAGGCTCCTCAGAATTCTACACTCGAAGCCTTACACAAGAATCACAGTACCAATGAACGATGCTATCATCAACCAAGCCAACAACATCTGGCAAACTCCGGCATCAATTCCTCCTACCGCCAAAAAATCAGATAAAAAGTATTTCGTGCTGAATAAAGAATCAGAATACCTTTTTAATCATCCTCCACACAATTCTTTAGTAGTGGAGGCTACAAACAACCGCTATAGGCAACAATTTAACAAAAATATACCCCAAGATAAAGAGGACAAAAAAATGGATCTTCTATGCAGAAAGGTTTATGCATCCGCCACTCTCCAATTAAGAATAGCAGATTATTTGGTGCTATGTGAATTACGAACATGACAATTATCTCAAGTTGGCCAATTTTATTGAGTTTATACTAGAACGAAATATTTAGCATTTTCACTCAATAATCAAAGAGGGTCAATTAATCACGAAGACGTTCTTCCAGGCCCTCTAGATGCTGCCGATATGGCGACCAGGACCGTCGCTACAGGAATAGTAATGCGCAGGTCTTCCTGGTTGCATTCGGCGGATCTCTTGAAGCAGCTTCAAGTGGCCATAGAACACCTACCATTTGAGAAGAAAAAGTTGTTTTCAGACTCAACAGACCAACTAATGCATGGCTCCAAGGATTCACATGCCACCTTGTGATCTTTCGGCATTTACCCCCCAATGGCTCGCCGCAGTAGATCATACTGTTATCAGCCATATAATACCAGGTATCAATTCTACCCGCAAAATAGAACACCTTTCCAGAGGCAGAAGCAACACTCCTTTTTCTGGGTTAGAAAGTAGGGAGAATAAAAGCCCCTACCATGGAATCTTTTGGGGACTTGTTCTATTGCACCCAATTCAAGAAGGTATTGAATCTCCTGTTCCAGGAGTTGTGCATGAGAAGTGTCCCTGAAAAGGGATGGGGAAGGTAGTAGGATGCTGGGATAGAAATAAATGGTATTGTGTATCCTGCAATGATAGTTTGTAAGACCCATCTATCCAAAGTGATCGACTCCCAGAAGTGATAATGGTCAAGAAGACGTCCAGTGAAGGTCATGTGTGTAGGTGGCTCATTGGAGATGGATGTGGTATTCCGGCCCTCGACATCGTCCTCAAAAGTGAGGTTTTGAAAGGGGGGGGGGAAGGGTTGATTGGTGGGTGACTGATTAGACAACTGCCTGGCCCAGACAACCGTGGTTCACCAATCGAACAGAAATGTCAACGAAACCACCAATCACTCTGCCTCCACTACGAGACCTCCTCACACAGCAGAATGGTCACACGGTTCACCCGGATCCACAAAGACTCCACCTGACAGCATGGTTCCTCATTAGTTCCACAAGAAAGAACTCCAATGCTCTGAAGCAGTCCAGCATGTCCTACTAAATAGTCGGGAACCCTCCACTCGCAAAACTTACCTTCAAAAGGCAGGGATTCCATCACTGGTGCCTCCAAAATAATGTCCAGCCACTATTAGCTCCCGTTACTGACATCTTACAATATCTTCTTCACCTAAAATTGGCAAGTCTTTCTATTAGTGCCATCAAGGTTCACCTGGCGGCTATCGTGGTGTTCAACAAATACCCTGGTTGTGAGTCAATTTTTTCGCATCCAGTAGTCAAAAGGTTCCTCAAGGGCATACAAAATTTGTACCCAGAAATTAGACCGCCCACGCCGAACTGGGACTTGAATATTCTACTCCAGTATTTAATCAAATTGCCATTTGAACCACGCGCAACTTGCCCTCTCACACATCTTTCCATGAAGGTCGCCTTCCTAGTCACGATTACTTCCACCCATAGAGTAAGTGAATCGGCAGCACTGATCGCAACGCTACCATACACAACTTTCCATAAAGACAAAATATCTCTCAGACCACACCCTAATTTTATTCCAAAAATATCATCTCCATTTCACCTAAACCAAACTATTCACTTACCTGTTTTTATGCCGAAGCCGCACTCAGACCCACAGGAGGTCCTTCTCCACACATTAGATGTCCGCAGAGCCCTCGCCTTTTACCTGCAAAGATAAAAAATATTCAGAATTACAAATAGACTCTTCATATCCATAGCAAACAGGAATAAGGGTCATCCAACTTCAAAACAGAGGCTTTCCAAATGGATTTCAAACTGTATCTATACTTGCTATGACATCGCTTGGATAACACCACCGAACCACGTGCGAGCCCATTCAACTAGGGCTGTATCCACATCTACAGCCTTTCTTCACAACGTACCAATTGTTGACAGCTGTAGAGCTGCTACATGGTTTTCTATCCATACTTTCACTAAGCATTATGCTATTGACTAAGCCTCTAGATCCGATGCAGTAATGGGCTTGTCGGTCCTCTCTTCACTGCAGACTTGCGACTCTGAAGACCCTCCTCCAGTGTGAGGACATGGCTTGGTAGTCACCCAAGGTGGAGCATCCAGGGGGACATGTCTCGAAGGAGAAAGGAAGTTTACCCATCTTGTGCAGTAACTGGAGTTCTTCAAGATGACTGTCCCTGTGGATGCTCCACCACCCACCCTCCTCCTCTCTCCTTCGGAGAGCTTTCCTCTTTCCTTCGAGGTTGAGAGAGAACTGAGGGGGGCTCGGGTCATGCGCATGCTGGCAGAGTGCCAGGGGCAGCGTGAGACAGCCTTCCAGTGCTCGCGCGACCCTAACGAGCATGGCTTTGTGAGACTCTGATTCGTGCCGCGTAGATGCGTCAACACCAACGTGGAGCATCCACAGGGACAGTCATCTCGAAGAACTCCAGTTACCACACAAGGTGGGTAACCTTCCTTTTTATGCAATCCACAGAGTTGTTACTGCCCCCAGTTATGGAGTTTTGACTACTTAGCTCACGCTGTGGCTAATCACATAGTTAGCTCTGGAGGTCCCCAGTTTAGTCCCCCATGTGTCAAACAAGACAGTTAGCACTCTTATGTGTGTTTAAGGAAATATGGTGGCTAGTGATGTCTGCAGTCCTCTCTGAGGAAATAAATTGGACAAAGAATACTAAATAATGATTGAATTCTGGGCTCAATAATGCCGCACAATCACAGCCCCAAGTAGGGAAGAGTGCAGTCTCAGAACCACTGAAGTTGTTCCTCAGCATGCAAGAGGAGTGAGTCCTAATTCCTTACAGAGGTGTAGTGGGCATTCCCTTCTGCAACAATCCTGCTCTCCTGGCTGATTTGGATGAGCAGCTGGAACAAAGTCCTTTTTCTTCCCTGCTCTCAGGCTCTCTTTTTTGTGTTGGGGATGGGAAGCAGTGATTTCAAAATAGCAGGGCTGGGACTACAACTACATCAAAGCTGGTGCACTGTAGGTGAGGCTCCTTATAGCACAGATTAAAGGACCAGGTGCAATTTGATTTTTCTCTTTATAGAATGAAAAGCAGTACTTCCTTAATCATGCTCACATGAGTCATATTTACAGAAATACCATAGTCCACTTCTTTACTCATATCAGATGTGGATGCTCAAATCATTCTTTTTCTTTTACTCCAGATTTAGGGGAAAAGAGAAAATGTCTGACATGCTGGACAGCTACAGATAGCAGTCAAGTAAATGTCATTTTTGTTGAGGTATTCAGGATAGTCTAACTTTTATTTTACATCTAATCTGTGTAGTATTACTACCTCCTGTATTTAAAAACTCAGAGCTGGGAAGTGCAACATAAAATGAAGATAACTATTCACAGCAGCATCATTTTGACAGAGTCTGATACGGGCACTCTGACAGATAACAGAACCGCAAATTCTGTATGATTCACTTTTACCTCCAGAGTCTACACAGATTGCATTTTTCAGCTAAATATCAAATGTGGATGTTTGATACTTTGGTGGAAATTTAAATTTGTACGTGAATTTACAGACATGGAAAAGCTGAATTAAATAATGCAATTGAAGCAAGAAAATATGATTTGACAGATGTGCTTTTCTAGGTTTCCTGCCTCCTTTTTTACAAGCTTTCTCTCAAAGTCTTTCTCTCTGTGAAGAACTTTGCTACCAAGACACAAGAAGAGTGAAGATTTTCCATAGTAATATTTCAAATCTTCATCTGACAGACAGCTAATAGAAAGGTACACAGGGACAAATTTTTATCCCTTACAGGTTACCATGATTCTCAAATGACAGATGAAACAGAAGGGGAGAAAGCTCGAACAGTATTTGACGAACATTCCTTCTAAGCCTAACTTGTATTCATGCGCCCCAGCAGTGATTGAAAAAGGATCATTGTCGTTTCTTTGATCAGTGTATCTGCAAAATCCCAACAAAGATATTTTTTAAATTATGAGTTTAATAAAGATGAATTCCAGTAAGATATGTAAATTGTTAGTTTAATACGGGTCTGGGAACTCTTAGTAAGAAATTGAAAGGTTTATCTTTTATCTCAGTCTCATGATCTGGGTCAAGGTTGCCAAGGGATTACCTTCATATGATTTGTCAGTATACACTGGATCCAGGCTGTTTGTTAACAGTGCCATTGCATGCATTGTCACAAGATGTCTGCATCTCTAATGAATAAAATTGATCAGGCTGGCACTCTTATGGCAATAGTGTATCGGGGAGGTTTATTAAAAGCCTGTCTTTCTTTAGTTTTCAGCCACTTTTGGCTATTCAGGAATTTGTTGTATTTTGAAGAAAGCTGTGAAAAACCTAGGATTTTATAGAAAATAATTGTTATTTTTTCAGTTAATTGGGATTTATAATTTTAAGTGTTTTTTTTCATAAATTCTTGAACTTGTCACTCAGATGTACTTGCATGCATATAACATATTTTAAAGTGTTTTGTTACTTGAAACGTTAGTCTCTAATTTAGCATTGTATATAGTAATTTTATCCTGTGTTCTAAAAAGTGAAAACTAAAAGAAGAATGATGAGAACTTCAAAGTTATGCCTATTAGGAGACAATAAGGAAGATATAGAATGTTCTACCTTCTAAGAAGGTAATTTAGTGAAAGAGGTGTTGCTAACAGGTGCAGTCAAATGGCATTGCATATAAAAAAGAGGGTTCTGGATAGAGCTGTGTACTGTTGAGGAGCTTGATTTACTAAGATCTAAAAACTTCACGAAGAGGGAAAGGACATCTGATGTCAAGGTTCTTTGTAAAGCTGGCTGTAGTGTTGAATTTATTAGGAGGTAGTTAGGAAGTAGTTTCTTAGTCAGTCAGCAGTGAATGTAAACAGTAGTAAATGCTGATGGTTGATTACTTCACAACAGTTCACAAAATGAGTAATTTAAAGGAAAGGTTGAAGCAGTGTTCCCTGGATATATCCCCCAGGCATATTTAAATTCTGAAGTTTGCTACTAAATGCAACAAGTGAACAAGATGAGGGGGAAAAAATGGAAGAATTAATATAACCAGCATTGCAAAGTATTAATACAAGTTAGTTGGTAAAAAGAAAAAAAGTGCCTATTGCAACATTTATGTGAGTAGGTCTTTGTCCAAACAAAAGGGTGTTAGCAAGGGCTTCCTTAGGGCAAATAGGAAGAAGCTGGAAAATGTACAGAGTTGGAACGGAAAGGCAGAAAGCAGTTGAGGCCAAGTTAGGATAAAGTCACTGTAGTGCTCTTCCTGTTGACCGGAAAAGGCAGGGAGCATTTATACCCCATGCAGCCTTGTAGAGGCCCTCTTTATCAGGATCGGGGTTTCGGCACTCACACACGTGCACTTTTTTTTTTTTTTAATCCTGTGGACATTACTCTAGTTGCCCTTTTCTTTAAGGGTATGGGATGGAATTTTTTTCCTCCCTGCCAGACTGGCTAAGAGAGACTGCGTTTTTTGCCTTCCCCATAGCTAGTCTGGGACCCAGTGGAGTGGAAGAGGGAATTTAAGTTATATCATTGCAATTTAATACATAAAATCTGTGGCAGATGTTCATTGCAGGTACTCAGTATGGAAGGGATATGGTTGAAGGGGATAAAATAGCTTGGATAAGGATTTGAAGTACAGCATTCCTTGAGAGCTAAATATCTGGAGGTTGGGGCTCCTTTGTCTTGTCAGCAGGGAGCTAACCCCCCTTCTTTTTCTGGCCCCCCTTTAAAGGAGCTGAGGAAAGGGTTTGGAGTTCTTCATCCGGATAGTGGAAAACAGATTCTTCCTGTGAAATTGTTTGCCAGTTCTTCAACATATTATAAGTTAATAAAATTATGCCTAATTAAACAGCATCTGTGACTTCCTCTCTTTCTTCTGGCATGGATAGACTATAAGAAATGACTCAATAATAGCCAGAAACATCCACACAAGTTACTCATAGATTTTAAGATCAGAGGGGACCATTATGATCATCTAGCCTGACTTACTGCACAATGCAGACCATAGAACCTCACCCACCCACTCCTGTAATAGACACCTAACCTATGACTGAGCTACTAAAGTCCTTAAATCATGATTTAAAGACTTTAAAGTTCAAAGAATCCCCACCAAGTGATCCATGCTCCATGCTGCAGGAAAAGTAAAAAAACTATTGTTTCAAAGTTTTCCCATTGATTTCTCCAGGTTTTATGATTTAACCTTTGGTCTCAGGAGGGAGGGGGGAGAGAACTGCCGAATATGATGTACTAGTTGTTACAGATGCTATCCAAGAGTGCATAGAAGTGTATTACAAGTTGGTCTTTGCTGTTTCCTTAGGGGGAAAAAAACCAAAGAAATAAATGCAACTACTCTAAACTTCTGATGTATGAGTATTCAGAACATCACTTACTACTTCTTAAAAAAGAAGTAGCAGTTAATACTGTCCTAAAGCAAACGGTGGGAGTTGAAAGATTAGTTCTAAAGTTCATCAGCCTCCTAGGGCCAGATCTTCAGTTAGTGTTGGTGTCTTTCTAGTTGAAGTCCATGAAGCTATGCCGATTATCAAGGGCTGAGGACCTGGCCTGTGTTTTGTTTTGCTTTTGTTTAGTTTTTCCCTTGACGCACAGGAGAACTGAAGCCCCAGTTTCCCAATATTACTCAGTGGAACTGTAATATAAATTTCAATATTTGAATCAAAACACATGGGCATGTTGAAATGAAGAATGAGGAGGATTTTCAGCAAATCATAGCACATAGCTTACATAACAAAGGTCTCTCCAGAGAGGCATTAAACTTGAATTGAAGATCACAAACTGGTGACAATATTGTTTCATTTGTAGGTATCTAAATGTCATAAAAATACTACTCTAAATAATTAGAAACAATATGTAAATGAACTACCCACAAACACTAATACTATGCACTAATTAATGCAAGCCAAAATTCTGAAATATTAGATGATGTTTCATTGGTTTATAACAGTCTATCAATAGTACAGATTGTTCTGTCATTACTGTAATTATCCATTTAATCCATTGAAACATTTATTAAATTTTGTTTTATTACAATATCAATAACAGAATGTTTAGTTTCCATCAAAGCAAAATGATTTGAAGGTAAATAATTGGTCATGATAAACTAATTATTTTTCACTTTAATTAAACCTAATAGGTGGGCTGTGAAGAATAAACAAAAACCTAGCACTTTGGGGAAAAATAAAAATATATAATTCTGCAAACCAGTACAAAAATCTCTAGTTTTAAACTTCATTCATAGCTGATATTAATTTTTATTTATACAGTATTTAATATGTGGTTTCTATTCTAATAGTGAAATATAACATCAACACTAGCTGTTAGTCTTTAGCTGTTGTATAGTTTGATTTGCAAATGTAAACTCTATTTTTAAATGTATGTTCTCTTTCATATACACTATGTTGCATACTTAATAATAATAATAATAATAATAAAACCATGTCCCTAAATACTCTTCATTTTTAAAGTCTCAAGCAATTCATTTCTTTTTCTTCTAATTTTGTAATAATGCAACTTAGTTGTCACCTTAAAAATTAGAAAGCAGTATGCCATCACTGGGTGGATTTCCCTCTCTCCTTTGTCTAAAAATGGAAACTAACACAAATGTATGTTGTTTTTTTGTAGCATACTATTACAAATGCTAAGTATGTCAAACAAAATTTTAAGTTATGTAAAAAGACTTGATAATACAATATATTATATTTGCACTTGACTTATAAACTATTGTATGTGTACAAACTAGTTTGACATAACTGGCAAATACTTTGCGGGGCAGAACCCCTCAGAATATCACTTTAAATACACCTGCTAATATATCTGTACAAAGCAAAAAGAAAAGAGTTGGTTTTTGAGGTAAAATTAGACAATAGAGCCAATTTCATTTTTTATGCATGTGACTGTAGAATGCTTGAGGTTATTAGTTGAAACCAAGTAACCTTTCCAGGCTTTCATCTCTTTCTTTCAAATTTGAATATGAAAAGCATATTCAAGTCAAAGACCATCACTTTAATGACATTTGGCAGTCATTTGATTTATTAGGTTTTAGAAAAAAAATTCCTTTAAATATTTCATCATACTATGCTAATCCTAGTAATATTGCCAGCTGAAGCCATGTACCTGTATTAGTGGAGACAGAATGGTGTGGAATTTTCTCTGTCATCCTAGTAAAATTTCCATGAATCTACTGAATAATAAAACAACCTTATTGAAATATTCAGATTTGGGTTTTTAGTTAAAGTGTCTTAGGATACATAATAAAAGAAAGTGTCTTTTGAAGGAGGGGGTAAAATTACTTCATCAAATATTGAAAGGGCTTGACAGCAATGAAAATTTTTCTTTATGAAAGATATTTTTTACAATAGGTTACTCATGCTTTTCGATGTGATTAATTATATAATATGCTTTGAAATACATCAGCAACCACCATGATGTGTGTGAATATTGATTTACTGTTCTTACGCTGAAGTCTAGAAAGCTGATCTTCTAAACATGTTTTATTTTTGAAATTTATAATTATTACTTCAGGTGATTTGAATTTAGTACCAGAAGTCTTCAAACTCCATATAAGATGAACAGTCATTAATGCAGATAACTTAAAAAAAAAAAGTTAAGAAAAACTTGACAGTTGTGAATTGTGAGTTCTGTTTGCTCTTTGAAGAACAGAATATCATCCTTTGAATGTTCATCTGTGTAGTCTAATTTTGAAATCAGAGTGGTTCTGTTTCTTTGAAATCGCAGAGTTATTCAAGGAAATGTTTATGACCCCCTCTGTAATATTTTACAGTTAAACTCTCCAAAGTAGGATACAGTTCATTATAAAGTTAACAGACAAACAAACAAAACCTGCCAAGATTACAAAAATTGCAAAGGGGTACAAAATAACAGTTTTAAATAGAAAATAGAAAAATCAAAACAAAAATATAAGGAAAAAGAAATTGTGCTGAAGGCCAATTTAGAGTTCTTAAATATACTACCAAATATCCATGCAAACATTTATTTAATTTAACTAGACTAGGTGAGTTAAATGTGTCAAATTACATTATCTCTAAGCACTCTATTACTTCATGTGGTATCATATGTTTTATATCAGTTCTGGTTTAATAGTAATGCAGTCTTCAGTAGACATGTATTGATATTCATCCAGTTGGAAAAATTTGATCCATAATGTTGATGAGACTTTTTCTAGTGGGTTTCTAAATCATTATAAATGTGTATACAGCACCTTGTTATATAGCTGGAAATGAGGGCAACTGATAATTATGGCTCAGAAACCATTCATACATGAAGATAATATAATCTTCACTACTGTCAAACTACTAGGGAATTATTTGCAATCTCAAATACAAATGAGGAGTCTATTGCAATGACACTGTTAATTACAAATACCAGGGCATTAGAAACATCAGTATATCTTCCACAATAAATCAATCATATTCTACAATATAAAATATCCCAGTGACTTATCTGTTTGTATGTTCAAGTTGACATTTCAAGAAATATGAAGCGGATTGTGTGTGTTTGTGGTTTGTTTTTAAAACAGCCAATGGAAAATATTCGGATTGAGATTATATCCCTAAGTCTCACTGATTCCCGAGTGGCAATGGATGACACAATACAGCGACTGTTCGTAGAATGCAAGTTCTACAGTTTCCCAGCAAAAGAGACACCAGTGTCACTTTCCAAACCAAAAATTGGACAGTGGGTTCACTACAATTACAGCAGTGGTAAGTATGATACATTTCTGAACAGCCTTTGTCTTCTATTAAATTCACTCTTATTGAAACTGTCTAAAAATTCTTATTCCTTAACATTCTTGATTATGGTAAAGTTGGTAAATATTCCAACTGCACCTGCCATTTCTAAAAATTCTTTTAGAAAATAATACAGATGCCATATAAGATAATATACATATTTATCTCTACTGGTGCAGATTCTTAGCTGCTTTGAAATCAGTGAAGCTGTGACAATCTACATCAGAGGAGAATGTACCTCATAAAATGTAAAGTGTAATATATTGAAAATGGAAATACCTGTAGAATGCCAGTGACTAAACTATTCGTAAAATGTTACTTTTTGTTATATTTTAAACAAAGTGCCTAATGGCTTATGATTATACTGCAAAAGAGGGAGAATCAATCACCCTTAAATCATTAATCCATAGAACCACATAAAACTCCAAAATCCATACATAAGCTTAATGAGAAATTGTATAATTAGATAGGCATATATCTTTTGAACACACTGCACTATTTTAACCCTACTCTTTTCAAACAGCAACCTATCCACATGTGATTAGCATTAGTATATTTATTATTTCACAATATTTTATCCATTCTCCATGTTTAAGTATACTTTTAGCTACTGTAATATGGCTGCAGTTGAAAATGACTTGTTCAACTTAATTTTTTTATAGATGGCATCCACATTACCACTGTAGTAATATTTTCATTGAGAGTCTGGAATTCTCAGTGACTTCACATTACTTCAGACTTGGTGTATTTGCTGAATTTTTTTTCTTTTTAACTATAAAAGTCTATTAGTATCTTATTACTCAGTCCAAGCTTGAGAAATATGATGTGGTCTTAATTTGAGTTCTTGAGGTCTTCTCTACCTACAGTATATAGTAACAGGTCAATTAATACGACAGTTTTGGCAAAACAAGGAGAAAACTTCAAGTTGAAATTAGATAACTTTTGGGAGGGGGGACGGGGGAAGAAACCAAAATATGGAACCAGCATATAACCAATAAATAATGGCCTCTATCAGCACACATATTTTATGTTCTATAATCCCTAAGTACATTAGGTATGATATATTGAGGATCCGTTACATGTCTTTTAGAAGTGCTGATTCAGTAAAGTTGGACTGTTAGACTAACAGGTAGCAAATGAAGAAGAAATAGAAGCACAGGGTGAAATCCTGATCTCATTTAAGTCAATGGCAGAACTCGCTTTGACTTCAGTGGGATCAGAAGCCGAATAACAGTATGAGCTAGAGGTAGGGAAAAAACAGAAATGATTTGATGATATTAATAAAAAGATTAGCAGTAGGACAGTTCTTAAGATATACCAACAATCTCTATTATATTCATAATAGTCTTTTTCTCTGCTGAATCTCTATATTTGGTGTTTTTTCTTAAAGCCCCTGGTTCTGCAGTCATGTGATTATAGAGACTTTCAGCTTTCATTTAAAAAATTTTTAAAGTTTCCAATGCTGATAGCTAAACTCTCAAGCCTCAAAAATCAGAATCTAGAATTTATTGTATTTAAAATATATCATGTTTTTAAGGCAGTATCTTGATTTTTGGGGACCAAAATGTGTGATTATTGAGTGACTGGGATTGACAAACATTAATTGTTTTTAGTTTTGCTAATTGAAACCTGGCATTTCCTGGTTTTCCATTTGCTATTGAAATGTATACCTGTTTTCATAACTTAGAACACCCTAGAAAACTACTCTTTAAAAGTATTTTTTTGTCTTAATGGCTACAATGTTGTAATTTGCAGCATATTTCCGATATGGTTGCCTTATTCTTGCTAGTATTTTAGTTTGGTAACTAGACATTTAATTTCTATTTAATACTAGCTTTGCATATAAGGGAAAAATCCTCAATACAATAATCTAATAGTAATGAATTCTGTGTGTGTGTGTGTGTATATTTACTATAGCTTTACTCTCCCTTATTCATATCTAATTAGATTTGAGTATGTAGACTATTTGGAGTTAATTGAATATTTTCTTTAATAAAAATGAGATTTACAGGGGGAGAAACAAATGTACTTTGCGCTTAGAGGCAAACTAATAGTCTTCTAGATTTTATGTGAAAAATATGATAAATCCACAAGTAATTTAAGAAATCATTAATTCTGAATTTCTTAATTGAGTTTTTATTAATTATTTAAGCAGTGTTACTGGGGGTTTTTAAAGCCTTTTTCTTAGCTGACAGAGGAATCTGTATGAATCTTTGGTTAATAAAGAACAATTATTTTAATTATTTAACACTTATAATACTACCACCACATTTGTGACTTCATATATGAGAGCTGCAGACTAGCTTTACAGTTAGTAAAAACAAATCTTGTTAAAGAATAATAGTTCAAATAATCATAGATCAGTTGAGGGAAGATCCTGTCCACACAACGAATTTCCCATTTCTAGGCAGAAGCAGAGTAGTGTCCCCTATCGATAATTCTCTTAATTTTCCATGAATGGAGCTTTGATGAACTCAGGAGACAGGAAAGGGAGCAGATCTCTTGGATTTTGGCATGGAAATCTTGGTGGGAGGTAATACAATTTAGAGCTCTATTATGTTGTACTAAGTTTCCTGCATAGTTGGTGTTGTCCTTTGGGGCATGCTTTTCAGATAAAAGTTCCCCAAAAATCCATGAGTGTTTCCAAACTCTACAGCCCCACAAAACCATCTAATGCAGCGGTTCTCAACCTGTGGGTCGCGACCCCTTTGGGGGTCGAACGACCCTTTCACAGGGGTCGCCTAAGACCATCGGAAAACACATATTATGAAGTAGCAACGAAAATAATTTTATGGTTGGGGGTCACCACAACATGAGGAACTGTATTAAAGGGTCGCGGCATTAGGAAGGTTGAGAACCACTGATCTAATGTAAGGGAAGAGTACAAAGAGAAAACTTAGTGACCTTTTCTTCTCCTGAGGCTCCTTTCTATAGTTTTTATTTCATAGGAGGCAGCGATCTAAGTCATAATAAGCAGTTTATTCACATAGACTTTTCAGTACAGATAAACATTTAGAATATAATCAGTCTACTAACTAGATGAATGCCATGTCAAAGTACGTTTCAAAGTGAACCTAGCTTTGATTTCATACTGTCTGAAAAATCCGAGGGGCGCTTTGAGGATCCAGCAAACCCCACATTTTGTTTGACCTGGAAGAAATAAGTACATTGAGATTTGACTCTTAATATCATTATGGTAAAAATATATTTTCAGGATAATAAAAAAGATCAAGTTTAGTTGACAGACATTGATCATAAGGAAACAGCATTTATATTTCATAGGGATGGAAAATATTGCTATGAGAATGCTGAGAAGGCAAGAAAGTGGTTAGGAAATAAGATTAATGATAGCAGGACTGAAGAATGTTATCATGGCTGTATATAAACCTTCCAGGGAATTGACAATAGAATGAAAAGATTAATGAAATCTTCCAAAGTTTTTATGAGACTTACACAGATCAGAAGCTTTCGTCTCTGAGGGGTGAACAGTTGATTACGTGGACAAAATAGAGTTACATTAGCAGATGAAGAGGATACAGAACGTCTGAATTCATGGTTAATGATGGGATACTTCTTGATTTCAAAATAAATTAATAAAGGGCTCTAAAGGAGGATGGTTTCTTTGTAAAACTGTGTAACAATATTATGCCAGTTTCTAAAGAGGTAGCCGTTTCAGTCTAGTTCAGCAAAACAAACAATGAGTCTTGTTGAAATTTTTAAAGACTGTCACATTTATTTATCGCATGAGCTTTTGTGAGAGAAAATCCCACTTCCTCTGGGAAAATAAATAAATTTGGTAGTCTTTCAAAGTGCCACAAGACTCCTTGTTAATATTATGCCAGTATTAGCCCTAATATCAGAAAGCATTCTTGCTTATACTGTTCAGAGAGATGGTTCCCTTCTTCCACCACATACCCATACTATATGAGGTACCAATTCCTCATAATTGTGATGGGACCCCTGTTTCAGCATTTAAGTACTAAAGAACTTAAACACCATTTGTTGTATTGATGTTATGGTGGCTGTCTTGTAATACAGTGGCTGTCTTGTAATACACGATACTGTTAATCTTTAATGAGGTACAAGAGTTTCAAAATCTTTGAAGTTTTAGGGTTACTTTGGAACAAATTGAAAATTATTGTTCTGGATACAAACTGTCATTAGTGTTAGATGGTCCTTCAACTGTCAGACACAAATATGAGACGCTGTATGCATTGGAGCAGTGTTATAATCCTGAGTTCTGAGCAGTAGTCAGGATTGACTGCAAAGCATAGCTATTCACCACAAAATCTAAAAATTTAAGTTTCTCATCACTGTAGTTAGTCATCCTCCCACCCCTACTTGCATAGTTTTTTGTAAGATAGACACTGTACATGCTGTATTCTCCGAGGTTGAGAAATGTATTTAGACTGTTCAGTTCTTAAAAAGGATTTTCATTATAATAGAATAGTTTTAGATTTAGAATTAGTAGATTTAGGAAACTCCAGGCAGGTATAGGAAGCAGCTGCTGATGTGGAGGCTCCTTTGAAATTGTTTGGTTGTTCATCTTTCTTCCTGCTGCCTCCCCATCGGTTCCATCAGCTGCCCCTGGAGTTTGCAGCCATGCAAGTAGCCAGGCAGCCACAGACCCATAGGAATAGCAAGTGACAGTGGTCACATATTTTGCTATCTGCCAGTGTAAATAGACATAGATGCTGAAGATGAATGAGTGCAGAAAGGATTTGAGGGTCTGATAGACTTTGGTTGACTCGGATGGACTATTGATTCTCTGCTTTCATTGAACCAGAGGCTGCTAAAATGCTAATGTGATTGCAGGAATAGTCCACAGCTCAATGATATCGGCTGTTATCTAGAGGTAACTCACAGTAATAAGGATGCTTGTTCCTTTGCTCCTACTGGAGAGGTGCTATGTTCATATAATTAACTGGAAAAATTGAAAAGTCCATGATTCTAAAGCATGCTTCTTGTAGCAAGCCTCATCTTCATAAAGATTTTAGAAGCCTGTCTTTGAGGAATTAGATTGAGCCTCCACAGAACTCTTCTCTCAACTTTCAATTTCTAGATCCCAATTCTCCCTAGTCCCCAGTAGGATGAATAATTCCCATTGAAGTAAATGGTGCTAGTCATACCCTGAGGAGTGGAAGGGGAGGAAATCAGGCACCCAAGAGTGTAAAGTTTGGGAAAAGAATAACTTAATGTGAGATGGAGAGAGGAAGGGGGTATTCCTCTGTGTGTATTTGTGGTGGTGATGTGAGGGAGGGTAAAGGGGGATTTCTTAGTTGTGGAGGGAGCATAGGTATAACCATCTTAAATAGGAAAAGGATGAAAGCAGTTTCTCTACTCACATCTCCCCCCACATGATCTTCTGAACATTTCAGTGGGAGATAACAGAGTGGTGAGCTCCTCCATCTCTGCAGGCATGAGTTCAGCAGGGGAACTAGGGCTGTTCATGAGAATGGATTGGGAAAAAAGTTGTCGGGGGGACTAGTAGATGCAATATCTGTTGTATATGTTAGAGGTGGAATAGACTTTGGAGGTCCCATTCATCTTCGCCCATAGAAGCCAACAGAGGGTTACTATATGACTTCCATTGCTTTAAATGTTTTAATTTTAATTGTCCCTGTTGGGGACATTTCCTTTGGAAGCCTGTTCCAGTCTAATACATCTCCTTTTCAGACAATTTCTCAACTTGAAATCTTAATTTCTTTATTCCTAGTTTTACTTCCATGCACAGAATCTATATAATTCCTCCCCAACACTTGCTTTTTTAAAGCCTTCTTATTGTAGCTTGTTACCATGTCCTAAGAAAGAGGCCCCTTTCCAGTGAAGGAACTCCATGCTGAAAACTTTCATATGGAATTTTCTAAAACCTTTTTTCTAATGTTCCCATCATGGTTTTATCCAGTGGGGTTTTACTCTCTGTCACATTACTGGTACAAAAAAATTAAGTGTGGACTGGTGGTGGATGTGTTTTTAAACTAAAACAATAAGATTTTATTTTAATTAACATCAGGCTGTGGATTTCCTCAGTCCACTGGTGTAGATGCCTCTCTTATTGCATGCTGTAATAGGACAGAAGGATTAAATTACTGAGGCTGTCAGAAAGGATAAACATTCTGCCATATATTATCATCACTAGCTCCTTGGGTGAAAGAAAATGCAGTAAATCCCTTGAAATACAAAGCAATAAAGATCACTGGCTTTTACAGTCATGACAACCAGTGCCATTAACAGAAAATGACAGCGATGTGGCATACTTAGATGCTGCTTTTCTCTTTTCTAACAGTGTGTACATAAAGCGGCCAGTGACATGATGTTAGATCACATGACTCTTTAGATTTAATTCTGTCTTTCATTGTTGATTTTCTTAGGAACCACTAAGGAAGGAATTTTTTTCTTCTCTCCTTTACTCTAAACATCCAAAATGAGATTATCTAATTTTATTTATAACTAATTGTCATGTTCATTTGGAGGTTTTGGTTTGCTTTCCAGTGATTCATGTGGATAAGGTGAATAACCATGCAAGGAGAGAATTCCTGAAGTCTGTACTTCAAGAATCGGAGTTGGATACTGGCAGGTAAACATTGGTGGTAAAACACACTAGACAAAGTCTTTGTAAATAAATGCACACAGTCTGTGATATGGTATACCTTGTAATAATTTCTTTTGAGGAAATATACCTGAGAAATTGGTAGAAGTTAGCACCAACTCAGGATAGCTTAAGACTGATCTTAATTTCCCAGTGGCATATTATAACTGCATATTGTAGCTAATGTTGACTGCAATATAAAGCAGAGCTGATGCTCTGCTATAGTATTTTACATGTTGTGGAATGTGAAAAGCCTTCCAGTGACATAAATTGCATGTGTCACACTGACTTGTCAGCTATGGAATACCACCTAAATTTTGATGTGATGACATGCCTGTCCCTTCATTACATGTGCCTTGAAATGATGCAACCCTCTCCTACTGTTTGCAAAAGCAATTTCCATTCTGTCACATTTTGTTCAACACATGGTGTTCTGGGAAAGTTAAGTAAATGAATATTAACAATGTTATTCTGTGATGAATATTATCAATGTTATATTTTTGACAGATTTAAAAGTGCAGTTATGAAGTAAGATAATCCATTCCATTGTTTGCTGAACTACAAATCTTTCAGGAAGTGTAGCAAATCCCCAAGGTGACCCTGAGTCCTGTATCTAAAATTGTGTGTAAGTTCATGTTAAAGACTGCTGTCTGTTAGCTTCACTACATGACAAAGTCTGTGCATAAATTAATCCTACCAGAACTAGTTGTAATATACTATATTTGTTTAGGTCCAAACTTCTTTGGATGGTAGCATACATATTATTTAGTTTTACTAAAACAAACAAAGAACCCGACAACACTTATTCTGTTTTCTTTTGGAGGCCAGCCATCACAAATATGGAGGACCCATTGATGTGAAGAACCATGCCATGTACAGGATAGTAGAATACCTGCTGATTGCATTTGAAGTGTAGGGTCATTTAATTATTTACACATTCACAGATATCACTAGTTGCCATTAGTATTTGATCTTCTGGATCAGTTTAGAAGTTAAAGCGCTCTCTAAAGCCACATCTACAATTTAAATAGAATGACTAATTCTCATTCACATTTTCATAGATTTTTAACATAACATATTTGATAATAAGCAGCAAAGGCAAAGTTTTGTGATGTGGCTGAATTTTACAATTATGGCAGTGACTAAGATACTACTGAAAATAATATATTTCACATTGTATCTTTATATTATTCTGCCATTCTACATTTACATGTCAACAAATACAGTTTAACATGGCAGTTGATATATTCAAAAGAGGATTTTTTTGGCTGTTTACTAGAAAACAATGTTTTCAAATTAACTCAAGTATTCTCCGTGTTTCCTAGTATTCTACTTCTCCATGTAGAATATTGCATTCCTAAGGTTCCTTTTGATTCTATACTTAAATAAATGGCTTTTATTGGCAGAAACCACAATGAAATTTGGCATTCAGCTTATGCCATTTTATACATTATCAACCAAGAAGAATGTGTGCAGCTAAATAGACTGCTTTACTATATTTGACATACAAGCAATAAGTAATCTGAGAACATAGGGGCCATGCCTAGAATCCCATTTAGGTTAGTAATTGTAGAGTACCACACAATTTTCCTTTCTATGAGGCCCTGCTATCTCTCTTCAGAAAACTCTTTTTTAATCAGGGAAAGGCTTTGTCATTACAACACAGAACGCAGTCAGAAGACTCGAGTCTCCTGCTTTTCTCCCCCCACAGACATATTGTATATCCTTAGAAAGTCACTTAACCCTTCTGAGCCTCTTTTTCTACTTAATTTCCTTGCACATGTCTTGTGATGCCCTATTCATTACTGTTTGTCAAACTTTTTGAAAGCATGGATTAAAGTGCTAAAGAATTTAATATCTGTTTTGATTTTGTGTGCAGTATTGTGGCTGGGTTGGTTCCAGGCTATTAGAGAGACAAGATAGGTGAGGGCATGATCTTTTATTGGACCAACTTCTGTTGGTGAAAGAGACAAGCTTTTCAGAAGTTGGTCCAGGAAAAAATAGTACCCCACTTACGTTATCTATATTTTGATTTTATTTATTAAACCCACCAGTTATTATTTATTAAAATCTCTCTCTTCCAGGAAACCTTCAAATCACTCAGTAATGGTTAGGTAGCTGCCAGACATAAATCACAGTCCATTACATTTACCCTAATTGACTCATTGTTACTTTGTTCTTGTTTCCTCACCGTCACACCCAAAAGTCCTCTCTCTCTCTCTCCCAGCTGTCTCTTGTCTTGTATACATGCGTGTGTCTAGTGCTTAGAACTGTGGAGCTGGGCATCTAGACATTACTTGGAACAATCATTAATAATAATTTATTGTTCTCCTCTGAATAGTTTTCCCGTGGGTGCTCCACATTTGGTGAGTGCGTGCCCCCGCACCACGGATCAGAGAAGTTTCCAGCAGTGCTCATGGGGGCTGTGCGAGCGCAGGGCGCCTGTCCTGTGGCAGTTTTCGTGCCCTTTAAAATCGCGGTGCTCAACCCTCCCTCAGTTCCTTCTAACCAACTGCAGCTACGGACGGAGTTCAGCGCTTCTCCTCAGCTCATCTTTTCTTGTAAAAGAAACTTTTCAAATTACCTCTTCCCTTCTTTTCTAATTGCTTATGCCCTGTTTTATTTTGTTAACAACAACAAAAAATTATTTCTTTAACCATTAAATATGCCGGGCTCTCCAGGCTTCAAGTGGTGCGAGCTATGCTGCAACGCCATACCCGCATCCGATGGCCACCTCCAGTGCATAAAGTGCCTCGGTGAGGAACACAACTCCGCTAAGTGTTCCCACTGTAAAAACATGAGTACGAGAGCCAAACGTGACCGTGAGCACCGAATGAAACTTTTCCTCATGGAAAAATCCCTTAGACTGGCTTCAGACCCGGAGCAAGGGAAAACCTCTCATGGCTTAAAACCTCATAAAAGACAGTCCACACCACCAGCATTGTCTGACAAAAGGGGAAGGTCACCCACTCCTTCCCAAAAACAAAGACGTGATATGGAGGCTATGGGTTCCTCCACTACACAGACCGATAAACTGCCGAAACAGTTGTCTTCCTCTGGAACGGACCATAAGAGCAGAGGGAAATCGGTACCATCTCTTCAAGCCCAACAATTGGCACCGAGAACTCAAATGACAGTGGAGCCACCGGCACCAACCATGGCACCGACTACTACCCAGTCAGCGCCGATGCCAAACCCAGAGACTGAACCGACAATTATCTCACAGCACACACCGACCTCGGATCCAACAGGGCTATTGGCACCGACTTCAACTACAACCCCCGCACAACCTCACACGGAACCAATGAACGCAGCACCGACCACGGCACCGAAAGAACCCACCACAACAAAGCACCGTGAGAAAAGGAAGCATATCGAAATAGAGCCAGAGGAACCGATCAGATCTTTCCCCTCCTCCCCCTTCTATGGCACCAAAGGGTCTCCAGACAGGTACAAAGAAGGGATGATGTCACTTATCCCTTTCTCTAGCGAGGAAGAGGAGGATGAAATATGACCTCTCAACTTCTCCCCAGAGCAAAGCCCACCTCGCAGACAGACTTAAAAGAGCCATAGGCTTAGCAATAGACCACCATACCCATGGTACCCCCCACCATGATATGCACTGCATCACGACTACCCCTCACAATGGCAAGCATGGGACTCCTGATCCAGATACTCATCAATGGGTGCTCTACCCACATCAAGAGCACTCAAAAGCCACAAAAAACCATCACAACAATCAGACCTACCTGAAACCATACAACAGTCTGATCAACCTGACAATGACCTTCCCATTCATTATTCCTCATCTTCACCGGCAGAAGCAGTAGCATCTTCACCACCTTCCACAACTGATGATTTTAAACAATTTCACGACCTTTTTAAGAGGGTAGCAGAGTCACAGGAACTTCCAATGCAGGATGTACCAGTATCACAGCACAGACTACTGCAAATCTTACAAACCAAGTCATCTTCACGTAAAGCCCTCCCAATGGACGAAGCAATCCTGGAGCCCGCTACTAACATATGGCCGACCCCAGCATCGATCCTCCTACCAGCAAAAGGGCCAATAAAAAATACTATGTCCCAAGTAAAAATTTGGAATACCTTTTTACCCACCCATCTCCCAATTCTCTGGTCATAGAGGCAGCAAATCACAGAAACTAACAACTTTTCAATAGATCTACACCTGCCGACAAGGAGGACAAGAAACTTGACCTGTTGGGCAGAAAGGTACATCATCCACATTGCAGCTCAGATTCTTAAATTATTCAGCCTTATTATTCAGCCTTATGACCATGATAACTATCTGAGCAGATTTTATTGAATTTATTCCGAAAGAAAAACAACACCAGTTTCATGCAATAATAAAAGAAGGTCAGTTAATTTCCAGAACGGCACTCCAGGCTGCATTAGACATTGCCGACACATCTGCCATCTCATCGCCACTGGAGTAGTGATGCGCAGGGCCTCCTGGTTCCACTCAGCGGATCTTCCGAAGCCCCTTCAAGCCACAATAGAGGATCTTCCATTCGACACAAAGAGGCTGTTCACAGAGAAAACAGACGAGGTTATGCATACTTCAAAAGATTCTAGAGCAACACTCCACACATTTGGCATCTATACACCGGCCACTAGAAGAAGATCCTATAGATATCAACCTTACAACCCGTGATACCCATCACAGTACCGATACCAATACAGGCAGCAAAGCAGGAAACAAGATAATTTCAGAAATTGCCAAAGGACACAGAGCAGGAGACAACCATCCAACCAAACCCCAACGCAAAATCCACCACCCAAACTGCAGTTTTGGTCAAGGGCACGCTGAACATCTCACCACAACCAGAGCCAATAAAGATCAATTGTTACCAACATCGTCTCCTACCATTCTACAGAGCGTCAACCCTCATAACATCGGACATGTGGGTCCTCGAAATCATCAAATCAGGATACATTATCCCATTCACATTGAAACCCAGATTCCACTTCCCTTCCCTGTCCCTCTTTAGGGATACAACTCACAAACGTTTCCTCAAACAGAAGGCACAGCACCTCTTACACATAGGGGCCATAGAAGAAGTGCCCCAATCCTCCAGAGGGAAAGGAATCTACTCACCATACTTCCTTACAGAAAAGAGAATGGGAGGATGGAGACCAGTTCTCGACCTAAGGAGACTAAACAAGTATATAAAACCACAAAAATTCAAAATGGTAACGCTGGCAACCATAATCCCTACCCTAGAGCAAAATGATCGGTTTGCAGCCCTCAACCTCCAAGATGCATACTTTCACATTTCCATTCACCCGGCCCACAGAAAATATCTGAGATTTATAATCAGAAACAACCACTACCAATACACGGTCCTACCATTTGGACTGTCAACAGCACCCAGGGTCTTCTCCAAAGTCCTGGCAGTGATAGCCACCCATCTAAGAAGAATAGGAGTAACGATATTTCCATATCCAGACAACTGTCTAATAAAGTCATCAAACAGATCACAAACATTGCAAGCAGTACCAGTCACCACAAGCCTATTTTGAGATCTAGGCCTCCTTATAAATACAAAAAAGTCGACTACCAACTCCACACAAATAATAGAATGTATAGGGGCTTGACTGGACTCTTGGCAGTCAAAGGCCTTCTTACCAGATCACAGATTTCAAAACATAGTAAACTTAGCAAATACATTGCAAACCTCCCCAACCGTGTCTTAACTTGTCTACAACTATTAGGTCATATGGCCTCTACGACATTCATAGTAAGGAACGCAAGACTTCGCATGCGCCCGTTACAACTGTACATCGCAAAAATCTACAAACTGAACAAGCACAGCATTCACAAAATAATATCCTTACCCGCAGAGATAAAGCAATCACTACAGTGGTGGGTAACCCTGCACAATATGAACAAAGGAATATCCTTCAAACAACAACCTCCATCAGTTATAATAGGCACAGATGCATCCCTCATGGGATGGGGAGCACATATGAACCAACTACGTATTCAAGGGAAATGGAGTCGTCAACAGATGCTCCTCCACATAAACCTTCTAGAGCTTTGAGCGGTCCGCAGGGCATGCCCCCAATTTTGAGACCATATATTACACAAACGTGAAGATTATGACAGACAACACCGTGTGCATGTTCTATATAAACAGACAGGGTGGGGCACGATCCGAGTCCCTATGCATAGAAGCGATAAAATTATGGAATTGGTGCCTCAAAAACAACATTACAATATCTGCCTCTTACCTACCGGGGACACAAAATACCATAGCGGACTCCCTGAGCAGAACTTTTACCCAAAACCACGAATGGGAATTGCACAATGCTACCCTAAACGATATATTTACTCTATGGGGATACCCATCCATAGACTTATTTACCGCAGTCAACAACCACAAATGCCTTCTTTTTTTTTTTTCAAGGGCTGACCTGGGCAAGAACTCGGAGGGAGATGCCTTCCTCATATGGTGGAATCACAGATTGTCATATGCCTTTCCACTGATAACCTTGATTCACAAATCCCTCATAAAAATACGGGAAGAAGGGGCAAGGACAATTTTGATAGCCCCCAAGTGGCCGAGACAGACCTGATACTCTCTGATAATACAACTGTCATCCAGGACACGAATCACGCTCCTACTATGACAAGGCCTATTATCACAGAATCTGAACCTGGAACATCTTCATTTAATGGCTTGGTTCCTCTCTGGTTCCAAGAGGAGGAACTACTATGCTCCGATCCAGTAAAATACATTCTCCTAAATAGTAGAAAACCCTCAACACAAAAGACTTACCTTCAGAATGGCGGAGACTCATCAGATGGAAGAAACCAGAATCAACCCGAGGTCAGCACCCATCCACAATGTACTGGAATATCTCCTTCACCTGAAGGAAACAGGACTTTCCTTAAACTCGTTGAAGGTACATCTAGCATCCATCGCGACTTTTCATACCAACATAAATGACGCCTCAATCTTCTCCCACCCCATCATCAAGCGATTTATAATGGGAATAAGAAACTTGTATCCAGAAATATGTTCTCCAACTCCTGCATGGGACTTACCCCTGTCCTGAAAGCTCTGAGAAGGCCATCATTCGAACCACTAGCAACATGTTCTCTGAATCATATGACAATGAAGGTTGCCTTTTTGTTAGCAATTACGTCCACCCGTCGGATGGGAGAGCTGACAGCATTGATGACTGACCCACCATATACAATATTTTACAAAGACAAAGTGTCCCTGAGACCGCACCCGAAATTCATACCTAAAGTATCAACTTCCTTTCATATGATTCAAACTATACACTTACCTGTCTTCTTTCCCAAACCACATGATAATCGAAGGAATGCACTCCTCCACACCCTTGATGTCCGAAGGGTATCGGAGTTCTACCTTGAAAGAACAAAAAAATTCAGAAAAACCTCCAAACTTTTTGTATGAATAGCAGACAGAAACAAAGGCACACCAATCTCCAAAAGAAGAGTAACAAACCTGATATCAAACTGTATCTGTACTTGTTACCATATAGCCGGGGTGCAAATGCCAGACCACAGTAAATCCCAGTCAACAAGAGTGCTAGCCACTACCACGGCCTTTCTTAACAATGTGCCCATAACTGAAATATGCAAGGCAGCCACATGGGCATCCCCACACACCTTTGTGAAACATGCCATTGATCAAGCTGCAAGAACTGACGCTGCGACTGGCAGAGCAGTACTAGCGACAATACAAACTGACTCCTCAGAAGACCCACCTAACCCATAAGGGCACAGCTTGGGAGTCACCAAATGTGGAGCACCCATAGGGACACTACTCAGAGGAGAAAGAAGGGTTGCTCACCTTGGTGTAGTAACCAGAGTTCTCCAACATGTGTGTCCCCGTGGGTGCTCCACTAGCCTCCCTCCTCCCCTCTCTCCTTCGGAGTGCATGCTATGTTCTTCCGCTTCCAGTTAGAGAAGGAACTTGAGGGAGGGTCAGGCTGCATGATTGCAAAGGGCGTGAAAACCACCGCGTGACAGGTGCCCCGCGCTCACGCGGCCCCCACGAGTACTACTGGAAACTTCTCCAATCCTGTGGCACAGGGGTGCGCACTCACCAAATGTGGAGCACTCACGGGGGGACACATCTCAGAGAACTCTGGTTACTACATCAAGGTGAGCAACACTTCTATTTCTTCTGTCGCTGCCAGTGGTAGTTCTGTATATGGAGTACACGCTATTTAAAGCCTTGCATGTTGACAAGTTCCAAACGGGTAGCCGTGTTGGTCTAGGTCAGCCAAACAAACAAGGAGTCCTGTGGCACTTTTAAAGACTAACAAATCTATTTATCGCATGAGCTTTTGTGGGAGAAAAATCCCACTTCGTCAGATGCTTTGAAGATGGGGAATTTACAGAATGGGAGGAAAATAAATGCAGGGAAGTGTATGACACAGGATCAGATCAGGCTGTAACAGCAAATAAGATTAAGTGTTGGGACTCAAACACTGGGGAACAGCATATAGAGGAAGGTGAGGTCAAATCACCTGGTGTAATGAGAATAAAATCCATAGTCCCTGTTTAACCTTGAGGCAACAGAGTCGAATTTACATAGAAGTTCCAATTCTGCAGTTTCTCTTTGAGGCTGTGATTTGTTATTCGTTTGAGCACCGCTGTTAACAAGTCATCAATGGAGTGAGCAGGGAGATTTAATTGTTCCCTTATTGGTTTTTGAATGTTGTGATTTCTGATGTCAGATTTGTGTCCATTTATTCTTTTGTGCAGAGACTGTCCTGTTTGTCCAATATATAAAGTAGGGGGTGCATTTCTGGCACATGATGGCATAAATCACATTGGTGGATGAGCAGGTGAATGAGTCCTTGATGGAGTAACTGGCTTGATTAGGTCCTGTGTTGGTGTCTTTTGTGTAGATATTGGGGCAAAGTTGCAATGTGGTCTGTTGCAGGGATATGTTCCTGCTTTAATGTTTCTGTTGTTTGATCTGTAATTGCTGGTGAGTATCTGTTTAAGGTTGGGGGTCTGTCTGTAAGTGAGGAGAGGTCTGTCTCCCAAGGCTTGAGAGAGTGAGGGATCGTCATGTAGTATAGGTTGTAGATCCTTGATGATGTGCTGTAGAGGTCTGACTTTGGGATTGTAGGTGATGACCCGTGGAGTTCTGTTGTTTTCTATCTGATGTCATCAGTGTAGCGTAAGTAAAGTAGAGGTGCTTTGGAATGAGATGTGAGGAAGCATTCTAAGTTAGCCATAAAAATGTTGGCATATTGTGAGGCCATGTGAGGTACCCGTAGCGGTACCGCTGACTTGAAGGTATAAATTATCTTCAAATCTGAAATGGTTGTAGGTGAGTACAAAGTTCAGCCACACAGTTTGCTGTGGCATCATCTGGGATGGTTCTTCTCATGGCTTGTAATCTGTCTTTGTGTGGGATGTTGATGTAAACAGCCTCTACGTCCATCGTGGCCAGGATGGGGTTTTCTGGAAGTTCACCAATATATTGGATTTTTCTCAGGAAGTCTATAGTGTCTCCCTGCTCAAGTAAATGAATAACAAATCACAGCTTCAAAGAGAAACTGCAGAATTGGAATTTATATGTAAATTTGACTCCGTTGCCTCAGGGTGAAACAGGGACTATGGATTTTATTCTCATTACAACAGGTGATTTGATCTCACCTTCCTCTATATGCTGTTCCCTAGTGTTTGAATCCCAACACCTATTCTGATTTGCTGTTACAGCCTGACCTGATCCTGTGTCATACATTTCCCTGCATTTAATTTCCTCCCATTCTGTAAATTCCCCATCTTCAAAGCATCTGATGAAGTGGGATTTTCTCCCATGAAAGTGCATACAATGAATAAATTTGTTAGTCTTTAAAAGTGCCACGGGACTCCTTGTTTGTTACGCTATTTAAAGGAATTCTGTTTTAAATTCCTGAATACCTTGTCCCTCCCTTGGCCTACAAGCTTTGTTTAGTTATTCACTCTATTCCGTTGGAATATCTATAAAATATTTCTCCATATGGAACCTTTAACAAGCTGGCGAGGTCTTCACTTACCCTGTTAGCAGGTAGTGGACCCCTACACGTAAATGCTGACAGATTTCTGCTGACTCATTGGTAGCAAATTAGCCTACGAAACTACAGAAAGGGAATGTAGGAGTGGTTCTCTTGGGCAGATGGAACTAGAGTCCATGAAAGATGACCTAGAGGGCATTAGGAACAACCTCACATGGATAAGAAGTTGTGTGTGTGTGTGTGTGTGTGTGTGTGTGTGTGTGTGTGTGTGTGT
>ML685783.1:5729458-5765288 GCA_007922175.1 Pelusios castaneus
TGTGTGTGTGTGTGTGTGTGTGTGTGTGTGTGTGTGTGTGTGTGTGTTGCTATTTTAACTGCCAAAAAAAGGAACCCTACAAAGATGATTGAGTTTGATCACTAGCCCATAATACGTATGTATTATCAGCTAGAGCAGAATAAAGATTCTGCTGGTTCACAATCCCTCCTCTGTCTTCATCATCCCAATCACATAACTGATTTCTTCAAGTTGTTTGAGTAACCATAGTCACTGAATCAAGTTGGCTTTGTGCTTTGAAGAATAAGTGCACAGTATTCCAAACATATCTTTGTTGGTCTCTTTTAGAGAACTTGGATAGTTTCCTCTGACATTAATTTGATATTTCTTTTTTGTATCCAAGCATTATTTCCTTTGTTTGTTTGTTTGTTTGTTTGTTTGTTTGTTTGCTGCTGTTGCTTAGCACTATGCCAAACATTTTAGAGTTGTGTCCACCATAATCCACCAGATTTTCTGTCTTCCTAATGTAATTTAGAGATATTTTTATTTTTTATTTTTTGGGTCCTTTTTCCCCGTATATTCAATATATGTTTCTTGGTAGCTAAAAACAGACAATTATGTAAAGAAACTAAATTTTAAATATTTTTTGTTGGCTGAACACAAAAATTCAACACTATAAAAGCATATTACAAAAATTGTTAATAAAAGTCCTTTAAGGGCTTTTAGGAGGATTTCTTTGTATTTTGTTTAAGGTATCACCTCTCATAGACCTGGATTTTGTACAACTTGGTTTTCTCAATTTGGATCAAGGTTATTGAAAAAAAATTAAGTGGTAAAGTTTACAAGCATTCTTGATTTAAACAACATTGCCAAGATGTATCAAAATAGTAGTTAGTTCTGACTTCCAGTCATTTGGTCAGTCCCAGTGGTTTTGGCCTCTGCACAAGCCACTAACTCAAGTCAGTGCGAACAAAATACTACAATTATATGTTTGGAAGGAAAGCAATACTTGGATGCAGTGACTGAAATTTAAGTTTGTAGAAGAAATGCAAATATTTTGTATAGCTGTTGGGCTAAAATATTAGGGGTGGGCGAGTAGGCCCTTATTTGCATTGGATTATAAATATGTTCAGAAGTCTTACAAAATATGCTAAATTTAGATTTATTTTTTTTAATGTGCAGTGGATACTCAGTAATGGGGATAAAATATTAACTCTGTTTAGCAAGGAATGAGGGCAGCAGCATGAGAGCAGAGAAAAAACGAACATCGAGTTTTTCTTTTTATTATAGTTATTGATCTATAGTGCCAAAAGACATAGAGATGGTCAAAGTAGGGCACAACAAAAGGAAACATAATAGGTTAAAAGTTTGATAGGTATGTATCAGGCATTCAGTACACACAGCTGCAGCAGCACAAGGTCAGGCAAAGAGAAGATCAGAACTGATTTTTTTCTTTTTAAATTGTAATATGTGTCTTTGTACCTTTATGAAATTCTCATAGCATTATAGGCTAAGTCAGGTATCACTCTTTACTAAACATGGTAGCTAAAGAAGGATTCAAATGAATGCATATCAGAGATCCACATCGAGATGCATTTGTTCTGTATTTATACATGGCTGCTTGATTTAATTATTATCCACCTTTGAACACCAAATACACAATACTCCATTACAAAGATGTTATTCTGGGGCAGCAGGCTTTGGGCTCTAATTTTTGTTGTTTTGGAACAGGAAATGGTGTTTTTCTTGGCTGGAATATTCTCTCCTACTAACTATTTCAGAGGTACAAATTCTCAAACACCTTGCATCTGAATATTTTGTAATTGGCATTTGGAAATATTTCATTGAATATGACTAATATTTCTGCTGTCTGGCTGATTTATCATTTGGCTTGCTCATCTTCTATAGCTCTACCATCTATTTATCATGATTCAGTATAAGGTGAAGAGAATGAGTGACCTTTGCATTTCGTTTTGTGCCTAGAGTTAACTACATGGCATAACACAGAAATAAAGTAACCGATCTTCTGCTTGATGTGTATCTGTATTACAGAAAGATTTAACCAGCAAAATTCTAATTATATTTAATTAATCATTTTTCAGATTGAATAATACATATTCCAGCTAAGATTAAAAACATCATATGGAAACTGATTATTCCAGTTTGGTTTTTTTCGTCCCCTCGCGTCTCTCTGGAGACAAAATTTATTCGCCATTTCAAATAAATCGCCAGTAACATAAGAACAGCCATACTGGGTCAAACCAGTAGTCCACGAAGCTCAATATCTTGTCATCTGATAGTGGACAATGGCAGATGCTTCAGAGGGAATGAACAGAGCAGGTAATCAAGTGAACCATCTCCTGTCACCATTCCCAACTTCTGGCAAAACAGTCCATGGATACTTCAGAGCATGGTTTTGCATCCCTGCCTATCCTGGCTAATAGCCTTTGATAGATCTTTTCTCTATGAATTTATCTAGATTTTTTTCTTATGGTCTTGACCTTCACAACATCCCCTGGCGAAGAGTTCCACAAGTTGACTGTGGTGTGTGAAGAAATGCTTTGTTTGTTCATTTTAAACCTGACACTTATTTATTTCATTTGGAGTTCTTGTGTTATGAGAAGGAGTAAACAATACTTTATTAACTTTCTCCATTCCAGTCATGATTTTATAGACCTCTATCGTATCCCCACTTAGTTGTCTCCTTTCCAAACTGAAAGGTCCCAGTCTTATTAATCTCTCCTCATATGGAAGCTGTTCCATACCCCTCAGCATTTTTGCTGCCATTTTCTGAGCCAGCAGGGAAAGAACCTTATGCTCCTTTGATGTCAGACGTGCGCTGGTCTTCAATCTCCAGTACACCCACCCCTTTCAGGACCTTGCGGAGACTCTTTATGGTGATAGCATACTCCTGCAAGGGGCATGTGCAGTCTTTCCAGCGTCTCTCTCATTGGATCATTCACTGCATCACAGAGTGCTGCTCTCTCTCCCAAGTCCAACTCCCGTCCAGTCTCAGAGCACATTCCACAAGAGCGCAGCTGACTATGACAGCCTTCCTTTCCAACATTTCATGGCAAAACATCTGCAGAACAGTGGCTTGGACCTCCGTATCTATATTCATCATTCATTGCACTATTGCTAACACTGCCTCCAGTAATGCGTCAATGGGCACTCCAGTCCTACAGACTCTGGCATCAATAGAGCCCTAGCTCCACTTCCATACTGATTACGCTTGCTACACTTCCCAGGATGGAACCCACATCCTGAGTGATGAAGAAAGGGAGGTTATTTACTGTACAGGATGGTTCCTTGAGATGTGTGAATCCTATATGGATTCCAGTCCTGCCCCACAACCCCTCTGCTTAGGGCTCAATGCCTATTAGTATGAGGAAACTGTGGAGGCATCCATGTCGGACCTACCACGTGGACAACACAAGGCACGCATGTGGGTTAACAGAAACTGCTTTCAACAATTCCAGCTCTGGCACATGTCAATGGGAATCTGGATAGGGGGCCACACATCTCGAAGAACCATCAGTTACAATAAGTAGCCTCCCCTTCTGTAATGCCTTACATTTTCTAAGATTTATACAACATGAATGCCCATAAAAAGCTGTGAGAGTTGTAAGGGAATAAACACCATTTTATAAATTGGAAACTGAAGTAGAGAAGTAAGTGATTGAATAATATGTATCAAGAGAGGAGCAGAGCTAAAAATTTAGAAGCTCCTGGCTCTGAGAACTGTGTTCAGTCCTGTAGACAATTCTGCTTCTCCTAATATATTACCATGTGAACAACAATTGGTTGTCACTTTATGAAAAAAATGTTTTTCATCTAAAGTGGGGGATTGCAACTTGGGATCACAAGTGATGAGTCCTTTCCATGTTGCTAAATGGAGAAAGAAAGGAATATCTCACCCAGTGGAAAGGGAGTGGAAGTGACCCTGGTTGAAAAACTGAGTCCTGCTGTAGAAGGTGTTGAGAAGCACTAATTAAACTCATTTTATTATATGCTAAATTCTAGATGTGCTCTGCCTTTATATTTTTTTTGTTTTGGTTTGGTTTTTTTACTAGATTTAATCCCCAAATGATTGGGTGTTATGGATCATTTCAAAAGTGAGAATTTTTGTTTTATTTTTAGTATACGATATACAGTGGTTAGTGACCCTCCAGAAGATGAACAAGATCTTGAATGTGAAGACATTGGCTTTGCTTATGTCAGTTTAAGGGAGATATTTCAGAAAGAAAGAGACATCATTGAACAAGATATTGAAGGTAAGTTTAGCAGAGTTCTGAATTTTAACTTTGGACACAATAATTCATTTCCAAATTTTAGTTGTTTATCTTGTCTGCTCTGAGAGCTTTAATACTTAAAAATTTTAGTTATTGTTATAATGTTGAGCCATACAGTTTCACTTTAATAAATTGTCACAATTCATCTGCACATACAACTTATTTCTGAAAATATATAGTATTGCTTAGTATTGCCATAAAACTTAAAGAAATGCATAAAATTAGTAATATCTTCTAGTTAAAAGTTATATAGTCCCTGGTTTGGAAAAAAAATCTAAACAGTATTACTACTAAAGTATTATTAATTAGTTTTATAAAGCCTGTGACTGTTGGACCTAATAGCTAGTATATTTTCAACTTTTATACAAACACAGTATTTCTTTAATTACTAGAAAACCTCTGAGCATATTAATTTTATATTCAACTTTTTTGTCAATAATTTCATGTTACAAATAGCTATTGATCCATACTAGGTAATTACAGTGTCACTTTGGTGTCTAAAGGCCAAATTTTGGCTCTGTTGAAGTCAATGGGAAAACCCCCTGTGACTTCAATAAAGAATTAGGTCCCTTAACACTCAGATTTTAGACCACATATAGTTCATGTACTATATAAAATACACACATGGTTTATATATCTTAACTCAGTCTGATTACATGTTGAAATCTATAAAGTCTGAATCTTAAACAAAGGTAGTCTGTCCTCTGTATGAAATGTGTATCTAAGACATGATAAAATAGTATTGATTTACATTAGATATTCAGTTAGAGCAAATCCAATTACAGTTGATTAATTTTCCCATCTGGCAAACATAGGTTGTTATTGTCTGGAGCAGGAAAGGTCACATGAAGGAGTATAAGGAATTATGAATCTTCCATTTCTCTGTGAGGAGGGTAGAGGACTCCCCGATGACTAGACCTTTCCATCCCCTGCCTGATTCCAGAGACCAGGCTCCAATCTGAACAGGAACTTCTACACTCTTTAGTCCTGTAGCATGAGTTTATCAGTTGACATTGACTCTGACACTCACTGCCATGGGTTTGGGGTTTGTTGTTTGTTTTTGGTGGGGTTTGGCTTTGTTTGCAGTGTAGATGTACCCAAATCTATTCCTTTCCCCTAGGTGACAGTGAAGAGGCTACAGCCAATAGGTGTCTTTTTCTCTTCTCCATCTGATGGTGGAGCTGAGTTGGCAATGGACCTTCAGAGAAAGCTAAATGATGGAGGATTGAGTTGTTGAGTTAGTAATGTGTGGGGCTGAGTGGTGAACACATGATTGATGCTTCTTGTCAGTTATCCAGGCCCATTTTTTATACTTGCAACTGTGCTGGAGCTAAAATTCCACACTACACTATGCACTTCTAAGTCCCCAGAGCACATATCAGAACTCAAGTGAAGCAGTCAAGTAAATGATGAGAACAAGCAGACTTCCATACCCTGGAAAAGGTTCAGTTCTTTGCAGCAATGAGTATATATGGGTTTGGCTGGTTCTTATTTTGCCTGAACAATTTATTCTCTTGTTAGCATTAATGATTCTCTGAAGACCTATATAGAGCATTATCTATTCTGAATAGTCTCTTAATGGAAAATTTTTGTGTCCTTCTACCTTCAGTCTTTTTTGGCACTTAGGTCATATTTCCCAGTTCACAAAATTGATTTGATATGTAAATGTGATGCAGTAGATGCTATGTTTTCTACCATTAAACCACTTTCACAAATCCACCTAAAATTCTGAATAGTCATCATTTTGGGAAATTATTAGAAGTTTAACAGGCAGCACTGTTGCATTTATACTAATCATTGTTTTGCCAAAATGTAACGATTAGTGTGGAGGAACTTATTTCCCCCCTTTTTTGTATTTATAGTAGCATAGGGAATCATTATTTATTGGCATTTTGTTTTTATAGATACGGTTTACCTAAAACAATTAATAATGATAAATAGATATAATCCTTTCTACCATCCCCTGGTGCCTTGATATATTCCAAGTATTAATTTCACTCCAGAATATGAGACTGCTAAATATTACGAAGTAGTTAAGAGGATAGCTAAGAAATTCTGCTTTGTCAGAACTTGTGATTTTTGCTGCCCTGTAGTTTCAATTTAGATTGGAAGGGAAAGTACCAACGTAAAAAGGTTGTAAACAGACATTTGAGTACTGTGACAGTCAACAGTGCTGTATTACTTAAATTTTACTTACTCCTCTTATAAAACATTATGGATCTCTCATTTTTTAAATATTTTTGGATACTGTCCGAAGCAGGTAAAGGATGGGAGAAGGAAGACTCCTGGAATCTTAAAGTGGTGGCAAAAAATAAACTTTATTAATCTCCCTCTTTGGGGCGCAAAGGGTTAACAGTTGCGCTGCTAGCCGAGCTAGACTCGGAAGTCAGCTTCACAAGTGACAGGAAAACCACAGATGATTATCCAACAGTTTGAACATACAATGACTTACACAGGAATAAAACTTTCAGAATAATCCCTCCTCTTGGACCCTCTTAATAGCCCAGAGACAAAATATAAAAAGACAGAATCCAATACATAAAACAATAAGCGTGACAATAATTCCCAGAGCTACTCCAATTGTAATACCTTGGGTTAAAACTGAGGTAGAAGCGTTATTCATATCCAACTATATACATTTTAAAGGGAAGGGAAACAACCGTGAGAAGTAAACGTGGGGGATAACTCGGGTTCACATACGTACCATGACTATCAGGCAGGTGACCAGCAACAGCATGATGTCTGAGACGGAGGTTGAAATGGACTCGGGCCGGCACTCTCGGGAGAACTCCTACTGCAGGGTGATCGGGCCTGGCAGTTAACTCATGGAGACTCCCTTTGCCTTGTGCGGTATGGTGGCTTTTATAGCCTAGGCCACTTCCTGCTGAGGGATGTGATTGGCTAGATTCTGCCGCAGTAGGAAGGGGGGCGAAAGGCTGCCCGGTTCCTCCTGTCCTTATTTGGGCAAAGAAATTTTCACCGCTCTCTAGGTTCCAGGTCAGACTTCTATGCCCCTGGGGGGGGGGGGGGGCAGACTTGCCCTCCAGATGCCCTCATATGGCTGAGGGGGATGACCCACCCCTTTGGGAGCTGTCTGAGAGTGAATCAGGGTCTGAATGAAACATGTGGATGGTCACAAGCCTAGCAGTCATCAGTTACTCATGTGACCCGGGGAAAGTATCTGGTAAACAACATCTTGTGATTTTATATCACAAGGGAGGTGGCGGCCATTTTATGGGGTACTCATAACAGCCCCTTAACAGATACCTTCGGTGTTCATAATAAGAGAGGACTAATTATCCTGGCTAACTGATAGTTTCTATGCAAACATCACTATTTCTTTGTATTGTGTTCTATTTAGAGTCTGATACTGCATTACTCTGTTTTCTGAATGTCTAGAACACATGAAATTAGAGATACATGAATACTTATTACACCACAGCAGGAAGACATTTCAGTGTAAATCATAAAAATATTCTTCTTGAAGATCAGGCCTTTTAGATCCAGACTTGTATTAAATTTAATAATAATAATAGACACTTACTCTTTATAGCACCTTTCATTTGGGGTTCTCATGCTCTTTACAAATAATTAAATTTATCAAAATCCATCTGAAGTAAGTATTATTAACCTTTTTCTGTTGATGAATAAACTGATGCACAGTGAGGTTAAAGGGCACTGGCAACTCAAAATCTAGTCACTTTATAAAAGTAGTTTCAAGTTCTGCATCTACACCATCACTCATTTTTGTGGTTTTAGAATCATATTTTCTTTTTAAAATGTTTTAGTGTCCTGGCTTATTGTGTGAAAGGCCAGAAGAACATAAGGAAAGTGATTGACTGACTATGCCAGAAAAACAGTGGCACTAAATATACACTAAATCCCATCAAAAGAACAAAGAAAACAAGTGGAAAAATAGAGAAAAATAATGTTTTTCTATAATCTCCATTTATAGTGATCTTAAATATTGCTTGTGACATTAGTAAGTAAAAAGAAAAACATCCAAAAAATGTACTTTTTAAGCTGACACTATGCTGTTCAATGACTTGTCCAAGCACACACAAAATCAATAGCAGTCCTGGAAATGGAACCCAGAAGTCCTAGCCTGTCCTTAGAGTTAACAACTACACAACACTGCCTCTTGCACATATAAATAAACCCAAAGTTACAGAGAGTGCTTTATCCTCTTCTTTTTCCAAACTTGTCCAGAGTTACCCTAACAGTCATCGGAAAAACAAACAAACAAAAAACTTTGTGTTTTATTCAAACAAATTCTGTTGAAACTTTTGTGAGAGCAGCCTCATAGCCTTGCATGAAGGCCCAGGAAAGAGCAGCAGCATGTTTGCTAGCACCATTCTGGGAATAGCAGCTGAGTTTTGTCTCTTATTCGGCTTGCCTAAACTGGGAATGTTAGTGGTCTTCTAAAGTGTCTCAGCTAACGATAAATATCAAGTTTTTAAACACCATTTAAGCACCCAATGTAGATGGAGATGGTGATGTTTAAAAATGTGTCATGTCGTCATGGTTCATCCATGCAGGGAATAATGTTTTTGTCTCCACTTGTCTATTTACAGCATGCAAGAAGCCTGGAATCGAAATCATATTATACTTCACCCAGACAGAACATCACCTTGTCTGTATATTAATATCTGAACTGAATGATTCAAGCCCCAATCATGCACACACCCAGCTATAACATACACAGTTCATACCTCATCTGCTTGTGTACTTATACATAAGTAACAAGGGTCTGATTCTACTTCCGTTGAAGTCCGTGGGAACACACTCATTGATTTCAGCAGGAGCAGGATCAAACCAAAATGTATACGTGACCTCGTGTGATATTTATTTGGAAAAATGAACAAATGATTTGGGAAGGTATATCATAATTACAGCTCACTAAGCATGAAAATTCAACCTTGCACAAGTCATAACTGAGGTGGAATTTAATGTATTCGTCCATACTAATACTGGGAGGGCTCTATCATGTAATGTTCCAAGCACCTTCTCCTTCCCCTGACTGCAGTTGAGTTGATAGTAATCAGCATCTTGCAGTATCAAGAACTAAACCTGACAGCTATTTTTTTTCCCCTTTTAACCCTGTATTGGTGCCTTTTAATCTTCCCAAATGCTAAAGTGAAATTATTGTTACACAAAAACTAAATTAAATTGCTAATATTGTTTTCTGATGTTTCCTTTCTAGTTTTTGATTCACAAGATGATAGTGCAGTAATTGGAAAGCTCAAAATAACAGTGGAGGCCCTCCATGCTCTGCGCTCAGTCTATGAGGAACATAAAGATGACTAGGATGCATGAAAGGAAAATATGCCTACAGATACTTCTTCTCCCAGTGTAAATACATGCTTGATAGCTCTTCGAAGATGAGATCTTTGTAATTACTATAGTATATTTAATGTATAATTTATATGAAAAAGATGCTTGATTTGTAGTTGTAAAGTTTTGTATACTTTCACTCTGTTTGTTTTTATATTTCCCCCCTAAGGCTAAGACTTCCCCACAATGGACAACGTCTTGTAAATAATTAATATCTACATGATTGAATGATGTGCTTTATTTGCATTTTCAACATTTTTATTACATAAAACAGGAATAAAAATTCAAGTTGATTTTTAAATTTTTAATAAAAAGCTAAGCCTTAGAAAACTGATTAAAAATACTTTTATGTTATCCCTAATCACCACACTAAATGGAATGCCTGTGATTAGCCTCATTAAGAATTTTATACTGTGAAGATTTTATTAGAAGCAATATATGAAAATTACTTGGATTAATGTGTTAATCTGCCTCTTTAAAATGCTAATATCCATTTTATGCGCATTAAATCTCAGTATGCATTTTCTTTGATGCATGCAGTTTCTATCAATTAAATATAAAGAATGAGGCTATTCACAAGACTTATTAAATTACTGCAAGCTTTTTTAAAAAAACAACTTTTGCCCTGCCACTAAGCAGTTGTTTATGATTATCATGATTTGAAGAAGAGGGAGGGTGGGCTCAGTTTTTCCATACAGTAAAGAGATTTATAATTTTGATGAACAGCTATCAAAGCACAGAAAGAAAATATAAAAGAATCAATCAGATTCTGTTTTGCTTAGTTTGAACTGGCAAGGGGTTTGTTTTTGTTTGTTTGGGGTTTTTTTATCACCGTTAAAACTTACATCAAGCATATACAATGATCATTGTATCTGGATAACCAGTGTCTAGAAAGGAGCTTGGAAAGTTAATTTTCTAGCTTTTAACTGATCTCAATGAAGGATTTAATTGATATTTTTAATGGAGCTGTGAATCAATGCAGCAAAGGGATTGTCTCTGGAGAACTAGGATATAATGCATTTCATTTTTTAATTTACTTTATTTGTCCTTTTCTTCAAAGGATTTTATAGGCTGTCGGTTTTCTCTGTTTGCAAACAGGCTGTGTTTCTTCATAAGCATATGTAAAGTATTCAGAGAGATAAGTAATTTATTAAAATCTACCTAATTTGCCGTGATATATTAAATCTCTGCTTCAGTGATCACAGACCATTTCATTTAGAGAATTAGGCATTCCCTCTTTGTGTGATTAAAGCCCTGGAAAATGAGTTCTTTGCTCCTATTTGTGAACATTCAAAGCCTGCTAATGGCAAGAAGATGGAATAGATTATGAGACAATTCATTAAAGTTCAACAGCAAAAAAAAAAAAAAAAAAAAGAAGCAGCTATAATGCAAAAATGCAGGTATGAATATCTGCATATAGTTTGATCCATCTATGCTCTAATGGTTTTAGTAATGGCTCTTCATCTTCAGGAGGCTTTGAAATGACATCCATACAATATTAATTTGTTGATGTATATTATGAGGCCAGTGAAGTATATTCTGACCACAGAAATCTCTTAAATTCTATCATGAACTGATGGTTGTCTCCATTTTAGGACCTACTGTCTCCAGGAGCAGTCCTCTGAAATATTATGGAGACCACAAGCAGCTGCATTCCTAAACTCCTCCATTCCTTGTAAACAGTCATATATATGTTAGTCACTTGGGTTGGCTCTTAGTTCATCGTTTTGGCCATTATTTCTAGCTTTCTTTGGCACTGTGCATCTGTATTCTCATTAAGACTGTTATTATGTATTATAGTAATTTAAAACAGCTAGATTCAACACTAAGATTAACTTTTCAGAAATTTAGTTGTGGTATTTTACCAGAAGGTTCATATTATTGTTCTGATACTTGCAAGCCCAACTGAATATCCTCCACATAAACAAAAGTGAGTTGTACTGATATTTTTGTGACTGTTTACTGAGTTACAGTGGAACTGTGTGTAACAAAACTATTACTTGTGCTTATTTTCTTCTGAAGTAAACCATGTGGTAAAATTAGAAAATCAACCATGCTCATGTTACATTTAAAGTAACACTCTTAACATTTAATCGTCACCCTCTGAAGTTGGAAACTTAGAAGCTAAGCTATCATAAATTCATTACACATCAATCTCTCTGGAAAATTACTGCAGTATAGTCCGATTGATATTTGGTTACATCATATTAACCATTCCCAGTGACTTTGACATTAACATGTATAACATGCCTCAGGTTTTAAATCATATTTAATTTAAAGTTCACTGTTTTCTACTTTCTGGGTTTTTTAAAAAAAAAATCCCCAATTCTTTACATATTTGTTACTAGTAAGACATGCTATTGAGTGTGGATTTTCCAAGCAAATGAACTTGATCATATTATAGCTCGTGTAACGTACACATTCAAAAGTTTCTAGTAAATTTTCTTCATGCAGTAAGTTGTTTTACTTCCAACCTGCTCTTAATCCTGGGTCCAGATTGTAACTAGTGCAGGGAAAGTAACACACAGTTGCATATAGAACTTATAATACCATACATGCACAGATCTTAACTGTGAGCAGCCTGAAGAAAGTCCCCTTCTGCAAACTGTTCCATGCATTGCAACAATTTTTGTTTAGACTAGAACACACTTGTGTTTTTTTAATGTATTAGCAAACACATTTTAAATAAGTGCTGCTTAAAAAACATGTTAAACTTTCCACTAAGTGCTAACACATTTTAACAGTATTTAATTTGAACAAGTTGTTAGTTAATATATTTTTTTAAAATTATATAAAAAACAAAAGATTTCCTGATGACATGACCTTAAGGGAATGCACTAAAAGGAAAAAACCAATACTTCACATTGGTGAAACTTCTGCTACAAGGAATTTTTAAACACTTGAATGCATTTGTTTGCAAAAGATTGGATGATCAGTGTAGAGAGTATCATGAGCACAGTTATACTGGCCATCCGACCTTTTACAAACAAATGCATTCAAGTGTTTTAAAATTTCTTGTACAAGAAGTCCTACCAATATGAAATACTTGGGTTTTTTTTCCTTTTAGTGCATTTCCTTAAGGTCGTCTCCTCTGGAAAACTTTTGTTTTGTGTGTGTGTGTGTGTGTGTGTGTGTGTGTGTGTGTGTGTGTGTGTGTATATATATATATATATATATATATATAGGGGTAATGCTTGCCATTAAAACCTATGAAGGAAACCTATGAACAACACTTGCCATTGAAACCTATTAACATGCCATCTGCTTGAGAAAGGAGGAAAAGCACAACGGACACAACCAAAGTTAATATAAAGGTCAGAAAACAGTTTTCCTAGACAAGGCCTTGGAAAAGGAGTAAATTGTTTAGGGATGTGCTCAGAGTGGTCTGTGGATAATTTGGGTTGGGTATGTACAGACAGACCATACTCCACTACCTCCTTTGCTGTGCCACATTATACCCCTTTCCATTACCTGTTATGGCAAGTTCCCTATAGTTTTACAATGAAGCCAGAGTTGCACAAGGTTTCCTTTGCTGTGCACTGCAACAACAGCACTGCTGTTCCTGCAGGCTTTCTGGTGTTTGTGTTTAAATGCACAGTTAACTCAAAGTTAGGCCCAGAGTGGTCTAATTTTAGTCTATCTTTCCATCTCGTATACACTCTCAGGTAACTCAGGAATAGAACACCTAGGGACAAAAAATACCATGTGTCTCGGCAGCAATAATGTGAATTCAGTTAGTCAATTACACTCTATAAAGAATCTCCACTTATTGTGTTGTGCATTTATACTATTGACTCATGAAATTATATCCATGTTTGAGAAGGGTTTGAGGTTTCCTAAACTTGACTTCAATAGAACTTTTGGAACCAAAACAATATTATTGGTAAAAATATTTTGTTACAAAATATGATTTTATTGTTTTTAGTGTACAATAGCATATTTGCATGATACCCTGAAAACAAAAAGGACAAATAACAGATGTTGCATTCAGATTTCTCAGTTTGTATTTGAATTTGTACACAATGATCAGTTCTAATCCTCCTGTAATTGTGCCACAGATGTTAATATGCTTGAAGGCAAGAAAAAACAGCTTTTAAAATACAGGTAAGTACTTCGATTTGTATGCAGGAGTGTAGTGGTACAACTTAAAATCAATATTTTAGTATTCCACAAAAGGATAAATATTTAAATTAGTTTTAATTTATGAATTGGTCATTCAAACTTTAGGCCTTAATAATCAGAACTAAGCCCCAATCATTCAAATGGCAGTGAAGTACATTATCTGTGCAGAATGTCACTGAATTTCAAGGGGTTCTCTGTAGATGTCTCTATGCCATTACAGAATAGGAACCACAGTCGGTTCAAAGATTTGCATATTTTTAAAAAAAGTTTACTTTTGACAAGATATGCTAAAGATATTATTCTGCTTTGTTAGTTTCTTTTTGATATTGCTGATTAACTCATGGAGTAATTTTTTCTGCATTTTTGAAAGCTGGTAAGATAAATGTTTGACTTCAACAGAATTATTATTCAAAGGAAGAATTTGGCCTTCTATGTTGTATTCCTTAATACTGAGTAATCTTATTTGTTTATAGGTTCAGAAAGAAATAATAATCTAAAGATACTCTTAAAAGAGATATAGAATCATAGAAACTGGAAGGGACCATAAGAGGTCATCAAGTCCAGGCCCCTGCACTCATGACAGGACCAAGTACCATCTTAAACCATCCCTGTCAGGTGTTTGTCTAACCTACTCTTTTAAAACTTACAATGATGGAGATTCCACAACCTGCCTAGGTAATTTATTCCAGTGGTTAATCACCCTGACGGTTAGGAATATTTTCCTAATGTCCAACCTAAACCTCCCTTGCCATAATTTAAGCCCAATTCTTCTTGTCCTATCATTGGTGGTTAAAGGAGAATAATTTTTCTCCCCGCTCCTTGTAACAATCTTTTAGGTACTTGAAAACTGTTATCATATCCCCTGTCTCCTCTTTTCCAGCCTAAACAAACTAAGTTCTTTCAATCTTCCCTCGTAAGTCAAGTGTTCCAGACCTTTTTTTTTTTATTATTTTTTTTTTATATATATATATATATATATATATAGGAACTCATTTGTGTAATTCATTGAGAGCTTGATTCTGTGGGAAGCTGAAGATGGTGACTCCGATGAGTAGTTCTGATAAAGTCAATGGGAACTCACATATTTCGTTAACTCGGGGCTTTTTAAAATGCCACGTGCAGGGCTGTCAGTGGGCTCCCAGTCCTGGCGCGCAGCATGGGAGCTCTGCTGCGGCCACCTGCCTCCTCTCCGTTCCCAGTCAGGGCTCCAGGGGCTGTGGGCGGGGCAATGGGCCGGTGCAGCGTGGAGGCGTGCGGTGGAGGAGAGGGTGTGGGCTGGCTCAGCACGCCATGGCATGGCTGGGTAATGTGCTTTGGGAGAGAGGGACCATGGGCTGGCACGGCACGCCACAGCAAGGAGGGGAAGGTGGGCTGGCATGGCTGTGGGCATGCTGGCTGCTGGGGGGTGGCCATGGGCTGCAGAGCCGTGTTCGCAGGCTGATACGGTTGCAGCAGGGGGGCAGGAGCATGGGCCTCCCTGTTGCTGGGGACCAAAAAACGCCTGCCCACAAACTGGTCCTGTTCATGAGCATCCAGCCCACCCACCCCCTTTTAAAAAAAAAAAAAAAAGAAAGAAAAAGGAAAAAAAACCCTTCCATTTTTAAAAAGATTTTTAAAAAATTTTTTGGCCTGAAGGCCACAAATATAATTTTTACAACCCTGAAGGGCCACTAGTCTATTTAATTATAATTTTATTTAAATTGTATTAATTGAATGTAATTAATTTTTAATTTGAATGTAATTAATTTAATTTAATATAAAATTAATTAAATAGACTGGTGGCCCCTTCCAGTTCTAAAAATGATATTTATGGCCCTCAAACTAAAAAAATTGGGAACCATTGAGTTAACTGTATGCTTAAGAACAAATTGTAGGCTCTTTAAAGTCTATAAGAAATTTGCCATTGACTGAAATGGAATAAGAATTTAACCCTAAGGTCTTTCAAGAATGAGGGTCAGAGTGCTCAGTACCTTGCAGGATGAAGTAATCACTTAATGACAGTGGGTTTTAGTTACAAAACACATCTCTTCCTAAATTATTAGCACTCAGTTTGGAACATTTTTCCTAAGGAGTTGAAGAGGTAGCTTAAGAACTCTGAAAACTGGGGTAATGGAAATGCTTACAGGCTCTTAATTGAAGTAGCTCTACCATATTACAGCATAATACTATGTTAATGTACAGTTAACAGTTCATTTAACATTGTTTCAGCCACTTAGCATTTTGTACAGAAATATAAATGATTGGAGGCATTTGAGTGTTGATTTACATGTTTTACTGCTAACTGTACTAATAGTGTCAAATTTCCATTCACTCTTGTGAAGCAATTGACAAAAACGAGCTATTTTATGATTAACAACTTAGTTTGTTCAGATATTTTTTATTTGCAATAGTAACACATTTTCCAATTTACCATGGTTTACTGCTGCTTTAGTTATATCTATATATATATTTGTTTGGTTTGGGGGTTTTTTAATAAGGGAGGAATCAGATTATTTAACTAAAAAAAAGCCCAAGTGGAAATTTATACTCTTCACGTCTTTCATTCATTACTGTTAACACTTGAAGACTCAGAATTATGAGCTGTGAACTTGGAACCTCTGCATACACCCATGTCCTTGTAATAAAATGCAATTTATTAAGTAATCTGACAGCAATAACTATAACAATACAAAATAAGGCTTGCACATGTTCTAACAACAATCTACTTAGCATTTTGTGGATCTGAAAAATATATTTAGTCAAACTGGCATCCTTGTTGAATGCAAAATTATTTCCTTATTCATTAATTAAGCAAGAAGTGAATTGTATCTATGAAACACTATCAGGAAAAATACAGATTTTCTTTTTAAAAAATCAACAAAGAATTTTTTTTCTATGTTAATACCAATCAGTCAATGGTTATAGTCTCTTTATTCTTTTCTAAATATAATAAGGTACCCAGCTGAAGTCCCTTGCCTCCCAGGACAGAGAATAACTAAACACAGGATTTATCACACATAGGACAATTTGCACAGTCTGATCAAAGAACATGCATAAACTGCACAAAAGACTCTACAAACAAAAAAGGGAACAAATAAAAGTAACAAAATGGAATAGTTACTAATCTTTCTGCATTTTAAAACAATTTCTTATTGTTTTCCTAATACAGTCAATTAAATTAGCATACCATAAGTAGCCCCATTTGGGAATTATTTCTGGTGGGTTTGGTTATGTCTGTGTCCCAGTCTGCCTGTGTTTCTCATTTGAAACACACACAAATTCAGAATATTAAAAAGAGACAGTGTTAGCATACAGTAAATGTAGCTGGCGCAAGAACATAAATTCTTCATATATTGCAACCCAGCTATATTCATTTCAACACAGATCAGATAGTGTAAATAAATGGTAATATTTATTTCACAGTGAAATTCCCACTCTCACATCCTACCCTAAAGGCTGACTAATAGGGCTTTGGGCAGAAAACTCCATAATGGTAGTGAGGAATGGAATTCATGTATCCTACCACCTGCATATAGGTTAGAGGTCTGCAACACAAACCCTTTATAGCTACTGCTACTCCTACAAGGAGGTTCTAGGCCATTGGTTCTGCATTCTTGAGAATCCCATATCCTTCCCAAATTTCCTCCTATCCTTTATGCACTAGACTATTCAGGCCTAGCACAGAGATTCCATCTGAAGTACAGTGTACAGGAGTCAGAGATCCCCATAACTGCTTCTCCATCTTCAATCATTCCTTTGTACAGCCACACCACAGGGATTAAGTACCAGGGAGGGCTTACTTACGACCTGGGGTCAATTTCACTTTTAGAAACCAAATGATATGAGGCATTTGTGAAACACTGATAACTACTTGGACCATGGTGCTGTCAACTTAAAAGTCTCATGTGTTTGCCACATACTTCAGCTGACTGCAAGTTCTCATCCCATCTCCCCAATTACACTGACTTTCTCTCTTGAATGATGGATGGCTGTTTGAATTCTAAGGAGATGTGAGCATGCCTTTTCTATTTCTGGAACGAACAAATGACAAGTTTTTGTACCTTTCTGAGACATCCCCTGTGTCTGAAGCAAATCTTCAAAAAGTTTCTCAGTACTTTTAAATCCAGCACTTTGTGATATACCTAGAATGGGGGATCATTTTTCCAAGAGAGTTAAGTTGGGTAAATTATCTGGGAATGAATGTGTTAAGTAAGGACTTATGGATTTGTCCTTATGTGAATGATATCTCTTATTCTAGTGGGTGTTTCCAGTACAGTTTTTGTGTTGCCTGAGCTTCAGAGGTTGAAATTTTAAAGCTGCACCCATCTGTGCATCCTGTGGGGTATTCTGAACTATAAGGTTTCTGTAGAAATGATAGATGACTAGATTGTGCAATTGCATAGAGGCCACACTTGTGGCTTCATATTTTATGTTTAAGGAACAAAGATCTTGTTAATGGTGAAAGTGGGAGGTGAACATTGTCATGATACATGGTATTAAAAGCAACTGGCATACAAGTGTGTGCTGGATGTGGGAGAGATGGAAGGGGGATGCTGCCTCCCCAGCTCCTCACAACTTCCTTAGCTTCCATTCCCAGCACTGACCAGGGGCTTTTTCCCTTCTTCCCCCTCAAAAATATGCTGCACTTCCAATCTCCCTCCAGCAGGGGGCAGCCAGCGGCAGAGAATGTTTGTGGCCTTGTCTCTGCTCCTGCTGGCAGCCTCCTCCAGTCCTCAGCCTGCTCCGACCAGTCCGATCCAGTCTGGTCCAGCTCACTGCAGAAGGCGGGAGAGGCGCCAAGGAGCAGCTGTCTGTGCGTGTGCCTCCTCTCAGGCATGTGAGGCGGGAACTGGGAGAGAGATGTTCCCTGCCCCTGGGCCGTGGGCTGGCCTCGGAGGAGGCTGGGGACAGAAACCCTGCTGGGGCTGGGAGCACTGGGCCTATTGGAGGAGCCCCCGAGCAGCTGTGGGATATTGTTTGGCAGTGGGGAGGCTGGCAGGGGCGGGAATGGAGACGGGAAGGCAGTGTCCCCAGCGCCTGCACTTGAGGATCCACTCTGCATTGGACCCAGGCCAGCTTACCTGCAATGCACAGGCCGAGTCCCACTGGGGTCTGCACCCACACAACACAGTGGCAACGGGCTTGGAGCCGGGCCCAGGTCTCAGCGGGATTTGGGCTCCAACTGGCACCCCGGCGCCATTCTAGAGCTCAGGGCAGGAGTGCCTGCTGACCCGGGGCAGACTGACGTGTGAATGGCGGGAAGCTCGAGTGCAGCATAGGCTAGCCTGAAGGACCCAGGAAGGGGGGGCAGGGCAGAGAGAGGTGGCAGAAGAGCCTAGGATGGGGGGCGAGAGAAGGGTAGGGAGAGACTGGAGTAGGAAGCTAAGAAAAGGGTGAAGAAGGTAGAGGGTCGAGGAGGCAGAGAAGAAAAGTTAATGAGGGAAAAGAGGGAGGCAATCGTAGAAGAAATAGAAGAGTTGGGAGAAGAGTGAGCTAAGCAAAAGCAAGGTGGGTGGCAAATTAATCTCCCTGCTCTACAGGAGTTAGTTGCCAAGACACACATGTCCCATCCAGTGCTTGCTGTTAAATAAATAACTCTAGGCAGGAGGCATATTTCTTTAGGCCACAGGTAGGGCTGGAGAGCCTTTGCCGTAGAGAGGAGAGTTGGCACACTATACATCTGGCTGTGTTTGGATGGGGAATCTCAGCGGCACTGCATATGAGGATGAGAATATGCTCCTTTGTTGCTCTTTGTTTTTCACACTATGGAATCTGGCTTTTTAAAATATTTTTAACACCGTTTTTATGTGCCACTGTGGTTTTGTTGGATCTTGTGCATGTTTCTTGGTATTCTAACAGAAACAAGGCTGCCACATGCAAGATTTTTATATATGGAATTCCATTTAACTGTCAGCAAGACTCGCAATTTTTCTTTAGGGATAAACATTTTTTTTATTTTGAAATGTTTTAAGATGTTGGAAATTGTACCTGATATTTTCAACAGAGCATCTCCCTTTTTAATTCCTCCACCCAGTTTCCAAGAACCTTACTATATACACTTGGATGATGGGAGGGTTTGAACATGTTTTTTTGTTAATCTATATGCAATATCAGAGCCCAATAAAACTCATAAGGTTTAGAAATTCAGATAAGCATAAACTAATCTGTTTGATCTCAAAATTGGATTAGAATCCTTACAGTTCTCTCACTTTCCACAGGTTGGAACTGTTTAAATAAAGCCAATTAATCCATTATTTAAATCACTTGATTTTCTATTATTGGTTTTAAATCCAGTCAAGACATTGTAAAACTGATTTGAAAGTTTATTGTATTGAAAATTTAGATACTAATGATAGGAAATCTTATCAATTTTCTAATTTTTTCCTAATATAGGTAAACAGCAAAATATTGAGAACTAGAGTCTTGATCGTGCAAACACTTAAGCAGGTACATTACTTTATTTGACTAGCTCTACTGACTTAAGTGGGAGTACATATGATTACAGTTAAGTATGTGCATAAGTGTTTCCAGCAACAATTGCTGATTTTTTTTATAAAAACTTTTCTTAGTGGTATAAAATCTTTAGCCCTTCAAAATAAAAATGTGTAAATGCTATCAATGATAATGTATTTATTCTAGTACATAAACATAGTTATTGAGAACCTTTTTATATTCACACAGGCTAACATTTTCAAAACTAGTCATATTTAAATACCTACATGTCTGAGAAGAACAAGCCCTAGTGACTTAGAAACTGCAAGCCCTAATGGAGGGTATAGCTTGACTGAAACATTTCAGCTTTCTTGACTTGTAGAAGTAGAATATGTTGAGAGTGGTTTGGTTGCAAATACAGAAGCTTTTTGCTTATCAATTTCATGTTCTCAAAATAAGGATGTTAATGAGGCGCTGGACTTGTATTTTCTTTTTCAGCATAGATGAGCATTTTAAGTGTGAAATTTCTCAGTAGAAGAAACACCCTATGTAAAAATGAAATTCTACTAGCAGTTAGGAAATTAATTGAAACAAGTACACATATCCACTTTAGCAATTTGATTGCAAAATAGGAAGAGAACTAAGAGCTATCAGTATGTTAAACTACCTATTTGTCTTGCCAAATAAACAAACAAAATGTGCTTTGTTTGGTTTTTTAATAATCCCACCCTGACTCCCAAGGACGTTTCCATTGCTTCCTGATATCAGCCAGGTTAAGACATAGGGGGAGATATTTTGATGTCATTGAAGTCAGTGGCAAAACTCTTATTGACTTCGACAGGGCCAGGATTTTGCATTTAGTGAACAGATTGTTTTTTTGCTGAGCAGGTCTGGCCTTCTCTAAAATATTAGAAGTATGGTAAGTGGGTTAAATTCATCACTGGCATAAGTAGGTATAATTTCACTAATGTGCGTGGTATTGCACTTATAACAGTGGTGAATTTGGCTCATTTTTTCACTTAATTCAATCAGTGATTAATTTGAGTCTCCTTAATTTGATTAAAACAAAAAACAAAATTATTTATATTACAGATAAAACAGTTTTTAGTTTCATGGGTTGGTCATGCTTAAAATCTTGTCAATTCACTTAGATAACAATGTTTCCTCATTGTTTTAAATATTCCCATGATATTTCCCATACTAGTTATAGGAAAGGATAGGGAATATTGCAAACATTTATTAATCACACTTATCTAGTTATCCAGAAGAAAGCAAACATATAACTACCTTCTATCTCTCATAGGAAATTTAGAAAAAAGATAGATAATAAGATGGAATACATCATAATACCACTATATAAACCCATGATACACCCATATCTTGAGTATTGCATACAATTCTGGCCACCATATCTCAAAAAAAGATATGCTATAATTGGAAAAAGTAAATGGAAGGGCCGCAAAAATAACTAGGTGATGTGGAAGAGGCTCCATGTTAGGAGACATTAAAAAGACTGTGACTTTCAACCTGGAAAAGAGACCGCTAAGGGGGAGCATGATAGAGGTCTATAAAATCATGAGTGTGTGGAGAAAGTAAGTTAGTGTTATTTACCCATTCACATGACACAACAACCTAAGGTCACCCAATCAGGGAAGAATCAAGGGAATTCTTCCCCTCAGGGAAGAATCAAACAAGGAAGTATTACTATATACAACACATAGTCAACCTTTAGAACTTCTTGCCAGGGAATGTGTGGAAGGCCAAAACTATAACTGGGTTAAAAAGAATTAGATAAGTTAATGGAGGATAGATCCATCAATGGCTGTTAGCAAAAAATGGTCAGGGATACAACCCTGTACTTTGGGTGTCCTTAAGGTGGGGGGCAGGCTGTTATCTTCTTCTGCGCTGTTGGGTTGCCAGACAGGCCTGCTCCACAGCTGAAGAAGTCTTATCAATAGCTGGTAGGTGTCGCGCAGCTGCCTGGCAAAGCACAGGAGAAGAGGCTGGTCCATGACCTGCTTAGGCTCCATGTTGCCAGGCACAATGGGAAGGGGCTGAGCTCACTTCCCCTTTTGAAGGAGTGGCAAGGGGAGGAGGGACCTTCTCTGCTGCCACACTGACACACTTCCCACCATGCACCACTCCAGTCCCCCCCAGTTGACTTAAGAATATGTTGTAGACTCTCTAAGTCAACTTAATAAGGTCAACTTAAAGTCGACTTAATAAAGTCGACTTAACTTTCTAAGTGTAGACATAGCCTTTGTGTTCTGTGTCAATCATTTTTCCTTTGTTTTGGCTAAAGCCTCAAAACACAGAGTGAGGCACATTCTAAAAGAGAAAAGACCAATGAAAATTTATGTTAATAGACTGACCATTTCCAGAAAACATCTTTAAGTGTTTCCTTTCATGATAAATTAATGAGTGCTGAAATATTCAAATCCTCCATAGCTAGATGGATCAAAGGTTGTATTACTAGTGTTTATTCAGCCATACATAAAACTACTTCAGAAGGGATCAGAGCGCATACAATATGTTCCACACTGGTCTGAAGCAATGTTATCAGCCACACAAGAAATCTGCCCCCTTTTCATCTGTAACTACCCTTTTATGATGTTTTTCCAGTTTGATTGTCATACCTTTGAAGAGCATGCTTTGGTTCTCCCTCAAAATTGATCCATGCTACTTTTTAGTTTTAGTGTTGGGAGAACATTCCCCTTTTGGTCTTACTTCTCTCGCTCCTCCTACCTTTCTCCCACGAAAGCTCATGCAATAAATAAATGGGATTTTCTCCCACGAAAGCTCATGCAATAAATAAATCTGTTAGTCTTTAAAAGTGCCACAGGACTCTGTTGTCTTCCTACAATAGACTAACACGGCTACCCCTTTGGAATCCTCCTACCTGTTTATCTGCCTCATCTGACTCACATTACTGTAATATCTGGCCACCTCACAGTCTTTAATGTATTTATTCTCACCACACTCCTGTGAAGTACGAAGCGCTAACATCCCTGAGGCATGAAGAGACTAAGTGACTTGCCTGTGGCAGAGCAAGGAACAGAATCTAGGTCTCCTGATTCCCAGGATAGTGCCCTAATGACTGGCTCATCCTCTGTGCATACTGATTTTCCTTACTGTTTGCCACATCCCAAATGTGCTAGATGTGGAGAGTAGCCAGGCTGCACAATGGGAAATTTGTTCCCTGATGATTCCCTTTCAGGAACTGATCTCCCCCAACACCCCATTCAGCCCCACCCAAGAGAGTTTCTTTAGGTATTTCCATGGTGCCCACTGAGTCAGTGCATATAGTTAATAAGGTGTGTTACCATTAAGAAATTCATATTTAACCATCTAACAGAAATGTAGAGTTTTTATACAACTTCAGAAGTACATATCTGACTCCGGGCAGAGAAAGGGCATGGCTGACCCCCAGAGCTTCTTGGATAAATATGACTTGCTTCTGAGGTTTGTAGGAAATGCGTCTCAGGGTGTGTCTACACTTACAAATTAAGTCAACATAAGCCTGTTTAAGTCGACTTAATTTAATCTGCGTCCACACTACATTTTCCTTAAGTCAACTTAAGGAAAAATAAAGTCGACTTTATAAAACCTCATTAAAGTCAACTTTACTGGCTAAGTCGACTTTAGAAAGTCGACTTAGCCAGTGTGGAGGTGGAATAGCCCTAAGTCGACTTTAAGTCAACTTAGGGGGCTTTAGGGCTTCCCCACTGCCCTCCCTGGCAGGGTGGCTGGCACAGCCACAGCCTGGCATGCCTCCCCACAGGGCAGGGCAGAGCCCAGCCCTGCCCACCCTGCTCCTATGCCCTGCCAGGGTCCCTGTCCCCCTTTGGATCAGTCCCTGAATGAAAATAACCAACTAACATTTTTTTTACTTACAGGGGTAAGCCAGACTTTCATGCAAAAGCAGCACTCCAACTCTCAAGACAAAAAAATAAATAAATGAAAATTGGAAACTACACAAATGATGGTATCAGGTAGTTAATATATCTTTTTTCCACTTTTGCTAAAATTGGATCTGATAGCATATAGACACTGAGATAGACACACTTCTTTAAAATGAATTTATTTTATTTTCATTGTGATATTTGATTGGTTTTGTTTTAAAATTACTCTCTCTATATATGTAATACTTGTACTCATTGACTATTTACATGTAAATGTAAACCACAGTTCAGCAACTGCTACAGATTTTCGATATTTACTAACCCTTGTTTTTTGTGTAAAATATTCTAGTCGTTAAAAAAAAAATACAGTAGTGACTGTGTGAACTACAACAGGAGTTTTATGTTTCAAAGTTCTTAGAGGTTGTTCGAAAATTCTGTTCTGAGTTACACCAGTGCAAATACAATAATTGCACTATCTTTAATAGCATCACTCAAATTTGCATGGGATTAATTAAGAGCAGAATTTGGTCTTATATTTTAGGATATGGAGAGAACTTTTTGTTTTTATTGAACAGGCAAATGCATTGCCCCAGAGAAGTGATGTAAATTATTTGAATTAATTGCGGCTATGTAGAATTTAGGCTTTTGCATTCCTCCAGCAGCAACTACAATTATGGTTGAATTTAAAACTAGAGGCTTTTCTTGAAATGTTCACGGGCCCTTCATTGTAGCAACACTGGTAGGTATACAGATTTGTATTTGTTGCACTTCAAAAGTTTCAGGGATGTCAAAGTTCAGATAAACATCCTAAAGCCGTTGTGCTGTAAATATAATCAAAATAGGATCTTTTGGATCAAGGAAGTGTAGGGTTGGGATTTCATAATCCATTCATAGATTTTTAAGGCAGGAAGGACCATCACAATAATCTAGCCTGACCTTCTGCATAACACAGACTGTAGAATTTTATCTAATGATTTTTGCATCTGCTTTAACTTCTGGTTGAACTAGTGAAAAGGACCCTATCAAGTGGCCACTATGCAAATTATTTTTCTCTTTCAATGTAGACTCTCATCCCCTGAATTTTGCTCTGAGTTTTACATTCAAGGGGAGCCTAAAATTAAGTTGAAATTGCCAATTTTGACCTGGTTTTGGCACAAAGTCACTGCGATTTAAATAGCTGTCACTTGAAATCATTATTTAGCCCAGATTTAATTAAAACTCATTTTAGGAATAATTATCACCTTCTACAAATGTTTCATCAAACTTGACTCTAGTTTGGTGTTAATAATTACCTGGTTTGTGGTTTAATTACAGACATTTCGTGCAGGCTAATTGGCAGGTTTTCGAGTGAAAGTTGCTGCAATAAGAGCTCTTTGATTGTCCTCCCATTTCCCTCATGTTTCCCCATGTTGCCACTTTACCAGTGAGCTCTAAATTTAAAGGCAGTGCTATAAAATTCCATATTCTGTAATCTACAAAATATAAATATATATCAAAGGACTACTATTTTTTCATTTCTTGATCCTGTACCCATTGTTAATGGCAAAACTTTCCTTTTCTTCGTTGATGTAGGAGCTAGCTCAAAGTGTACAGTATTATCTAGACCTTCCTACTATCTTGATTGGTAAATATAGTCATTCTGTATTCACACATTAATCTCATGTTAATGAAAGAAAAAACGTTGCCAGGTATGTTAATTCTGGGGATTCTTTTCCTGTTCTCTTTTTGTAGTCTTAAACTGCAAATTTTAGAACTCAGTTTTCCAAAGGGAAAATGCTTATCAAAATGTAAATGTGGAAAGATTTGCTGCTTTTCAGTTTCATACAAATCCTGTATCAGGGAACTGGAGGGATGTAAATTTCCTTCTCCTTCATTTCTAACAGGGTTTTAGATTGCAGTTTCTTTGTTTGTCTTACATTACTTTTTTCTTTTATTTAAACCACTTATTCCCTCAGGACATGCCTGAGTAACAAAACATGAGTTTAAAAATGAAACCTTGCATTTACTTAGTCGTCATAGACCACACAGTGAGCTTGGTAAATACTGTAAATTACTCCATTCTGTTATTTATCATTATATTCTATATCAGAGTATATGAAATATGACTTGTGGGGAAAAGTTGCCCCCTACTGTCCTTGTATGACAGGTACATATAGAATATTTTATTTGAAAACTTGATAAAATCATTTTATCATCTTTAAATCCAAATTTTAGTAATAATATTCTTTGCAGAACCTGAGATTTATGCAGGGGATGTACAGTAGGAATATTTGGGTAAGACAATGCATTCAGTTTAGAACACAAAAATAGACTTGGAACTCTTCAGAAGTCTTGTCAACAGTGGGATTTTAACCATGGAGTTGCTGCACCTATACAAACTCCAGATGCGGACATGCTGGAATGATATAAACCATGACTTACTCTTGTGAAGTTTTCCTAGGCCCAGAAGACATGTCAAGGTCAATGATTAGGTCTATAGCAATTTAAGTAGAAAATAGTCAGCAGTTGGTTCATCTAGGCTAGCACTTGAGTTTGCAGGGATGACATTTAATAAAAACATCTTTTAATTAGCAAAGTAAACAAATTTGAAATGGAATAATTGAGGGTTAATACATTTAAACCTACAGTGTTATTTTTACAGTCTCTTTTCAGCACAGAACTGCACTTTAAGGTGGTTAGTATTTACTCTTTAATTAAGGCCTTGTTTGCAAGTGCTTCCCTTGGGAAATTGCTCCAACATGTTTTCAGAAATTGTGACATATGGAAAGACATCAAGATTCAGGTCTATAAAACAGTTGTCATTCCTGCACTCCTTTATAGATGTGAAACTTGGGTGGCCTACCAAGAACAACTTTAAAGTCTGGAGAGGTATCATCAATGATGTTTCCGGAAGATCATTCGCCTCAACTGCGAAGATCACCTCACTAATGTCAGCATCATCACTGAAGCCAATGTCACCTGCATTGAAGCAATGATTCTTATGCACCAACTCAGCTGGGTTGGACATTGTGTGTGGATACCAGATTTTTGCTTCCTAAAACAATCTCTCTACTCTCCGCTCGCTGTGGTGTCTTAGGTTACCATAGATCATTGGGGTTGCCACAGTGATAGATGGGTGGGTTGTTTTAGTGTTAGGAAAACCTTTCTAGTTTGCTTGGCTGCTCGACAATAAAGGTTCAGCATGGAGCTATGAGTATGTTGCCTCCTTATTACCAGATTATAATTTATCTATACAACGTATCTAACATATCTGGCGATGAGGATGGACACTGAACAACCACAAGTTCGGGTACTGTAAGAAAAAACTTTTCCTTTATTCTTTATCAGCATGCCAGCTGGAAATCTGATTTGTGTGCCTGAAGGAAGGGTTGAGTGAAGTGAAAGCTGATCTGTCTGCCAGGAAAAAGCCAGTAGACAGGGATAACAACCACAAGAGGGCACTAGGGCACCATGGCTTCACTCACTGGCCCCTTTCCCCTGCACCATTTGAGGCATCTTTGGACGTATGGATGACGTACACCACGCGTTTTCAGAATTTCATGCTAGCGAATGATATAACGGATGAAAAGAAGGTGCCCATCTTCCTAATGATTGTAGGTGCTAAAACCTATAATTTACTATATAATTTGCTTTATCCAGAAAAGCCAGAGGCAAGATCTTACCATGATCAAGTGGAAATTCTGGGGGCACATTTTTCTCCAAAACCCCTGGTAATAGCAGAGAGGTACGATTTCAACCAAAGGAACTAAGGCAAAGGTGAATCAGTTGTACAATTTATAATGACTCTGAGGAAGTTGATGGAACACTGTGATTTCAAGAACAATTTAGAGGAAATGCTACATGACAGACTGGTATGTGGCCTGCACTGTGAATCAGCACGGAAACACCTACTAACCGAAGCTCAGCTCACCTTGCAGAAAAAGCCATCAATATCGCAGTCACCATGCAATGGGCCACCCAAGATATGTAACAAATCAGAGCGAGAGTGCATAAGGTATCCCCAGAACCTACCCACAGGGCACTGGAGAGACGGGAATGTTACCAGTGTGGAAAGCAGGGTCACCTTGCATTGGAGTGCTGGTGTAAGGGGCTACTGTGTCGACAGTGTGGCAAGAAAGGACACATCAAATGCGCCTGCAAACGAAGGAAGGATGAGCCAAACAGAAGAGGCAGACCTGAGAAAAATGAGCTGTTGGTTCAGTGGACAAAGAGGGAACTTGGGTATGCTGCAGAGCAAACACAAGGTGATCAAGGCGACACCCACTCAGAAGATGAAGTGTCACTCCATGTTTTGTCTATGACTGCTGGCTCACATGAATTCCGGGTGACACCTCTGTTGGAAGGTAAACCTGTACATACGGAACTGGACACTGATGCAGCAGTTTCGTTAGTTTTGAACACTGTCTATGAGAAGGATTTAAGGCATCTACCACTTAAACCAACAATGGTGGTTTTGAAGACGTACACAGGAGAGGCTGTTCCCCTGTTGGGCACAATTGATGTGAAAGTGGAGACTGCAAGGCTGCCACTGTTTGTGCTGAGAGGTAATTACCCAACCTTAATGGGAAGGTCATGGATTAAAAAGATCCAACTCATTTGGGCAGAAGTGCATCAAATGACTAAAGAGGAAATGGTGTGGCAGCAGTACTAGCGAAACACGCTGCTGTTTTCAGAGAAGACTTAGGCTGCATGAAGGGAATCACCATGAAGTTAAATATTAAGCCTGATTGCCAACTGAAATGTTTGAAGGCCAGAATGGCACCATTTGCCATCATACCAAAGGTTGAAGAAAACTTGGAGCAGCTATTCAAGGAGACAGTCTTAGTGCCAGTTACTCACAGCCACTGGGCAATACCTGTCATCCCAATAGTGAAGGAGGACAGCTCCATTCAGATTTGTGGAGATTTCAAGGTCACTGTTAACCCAGTGTTATGTGCAAAGCAATAATCTCTTCCCTGTATTGAGGGCATCTTCATGGGTTTGGCTGGGGGACAAAAATTTAGCAAGATTGATATGAGTCAAGTGTACTTACAGAGGCATGTTGAAGAAGAATCTCAGGAGTTACTGACTATTGTAACACATAAGGGGTTGTACAGATACTGCCATTTGCCTTTCAGAATTACTTCAGCCCTGGCTTTGTTCCAGAGGGCAATGGATCAGATTTTGAGTGGCTTATCAGAAGTACAGTGCTATCTTGATGACATCCTGGTCACTGGCAAGAATGAGGAGGGGAGCATCTTGCGAACTTGAAAGCTACCCTTCAAAGACTGGAAGAGTATAGCTTACATATCTACTGGGACAAATGTGAATTTTTCCAGCCCTCAGTTAATTGGTGCTGCTGGCCTCCATAAGTCTTCAGCCAAGGTAAAGGCTATCGTGGACGTTCCATGCCCTCAGAACGTAAGCCAACTTCACTCTTTTTTAGGGTTATTGAACTATTATGGTAAGTTTATGCCGAAGTTAGCAACATTCCTGAAACCCCTGCATGAGCTCCTTGGGCCAAACAAGGGCTGGAATTGGACTGAAGCCTGTGATGTTGCATTCAACAAAGCTAATCTCGCACTGATAAATTCTAGGGTTCTGACACATTTTAATCCATCCTTGCATCACTAGCTAGCTTGTGATGCCTCGTCTTATGGAGTTGGGGCAGTATTGTCACACATTATGCTTCAGGTGAAGAAAGGCCTCTTGCTTTTGCTTTATGCATCTTGACCAAGGCAGAAAGTAACTATGCCCAAATTGAATGCAAAGTGCTGGGCATTCATTGTTTTTGGCGTTTGAAAATTTCACCCGTACCTGTTGGGAAGGAAGTTCACACTTCTCACTGACCGTCGATCCCTGACATTGATTTAGGGCCACACACAGGCATTCCACCTTTGGCTGCTAGTCATATGCAATGATGGGCATCAATACTTTCTGGATACACAAACGAGATCAAGCATAGGCAATACTTTTTGCATTGCAATGCAGATAGTCTTTCAAGGCTACCCTTACCAGTATCAAGATCGGGGCTAGAAAGGAATCTTTTACTTTGAACAAGTGGAAAACACCTGTCACTGCTACTCAAATGAAGAGAGCAGCACAAGTTGACCCAGTACTGTCCCAGGCTATGGATCTTGTAATGCATGGAACATCCTTACCTTACTCCCAGGTCTCACCTGACCTCCTCCCTGTAGGACAATGTAAAAGGTTAAAATAGGAAAGGTAAGTAGAAATGCCCAGGTCCTGGCTCAAGGCCTAACAAAGTAATGCAAAACATGGGGCCTGAACGGAATGTACAGTGAGCCTGAACTGAAGGTACTGACAAGAGATAGGCTGTGAAAATTCACCTTCACTTTAATTGGCAAGAAATAAGTGGAATTGCAATAAAATGTATGAAAAATGGAAAAGTGCCTGAAAGGTGGGAGGTGTTGGGTTGGCCTAGCGCCAAGGAGATAAAGGTAATGCTTCGGTCAAACCTGACACCTTGACGGATGGAGATGTCCAGTGATGTGTGGACCTCTCAAATTAATGGGTGGCAGTGAAAAAGGATTACGTGAACCAATCAAGGTAAATTTGGATCCCGAAGGCGGACCAAGTCAATAGGTCTGAGTAGGGTATAAGAATAGGAGCCCTGGAGCCCAGACTTCGTGCAGCCGAAAGGGGTAACAGCGAGTTCTGCTGTCAGTTGATCTTTTCCTTTGTATTGAGAGCACCAATGCTGCCAACAAATCTATTGATATGGATTGTTTGCCATGGTGCTAAGTTGCAATAAAGCCTAGCATGGCACCTTCATTTCTACAAGGATCTGTGGTCATGTTGGTTTCCTCGATCATGAGTGTTGCCTCAGTTTACCTCTTGCACCCAGGGTACACCTAGGTTCCAAATCACTGAGCTAACTGAGTTCTCACTAGAGATTTGAGCCAAAGATAACCCAAAGCGTCAACCAAAGGAACACCTTGGCTTCGGAGCACCAAGCTAACTGAGTTCCTGCTTAAGATCCAAGCCAGGCTCTAGAACACTGGGCTAACTGAGTTCCCTCTTAGAGATCTGAGCCAGGGGTAATCCTGAGGGAGCACGCCTTCAGAAATTCAGGCATGCATTCACACACGCAGCCAAACTGATATCAGCCCCGGACACAGAACAACACTGATAAGAACACATCTTGCTTGCCACGCTGATCATACACTGCCTGGCGTACCACACTCCCCTACATGTTGCCAGCAGATCGGGGGATGTGATTATTGTCCTCTATTCAGCACTGGGGAGGCCGCATCTGGAATACTGTGTCCAGTTTTGGGCTCCCCACTACAGAAAGGATGTGGACAAATTAGAAAGAGTCCAGTGGAGGTCAATAAAAATGATTAGGGGACTGGGGCACATGACGTATGAGGAAAGACTGAAGGAAGTAGGCTTATTTAGTCTACAGAAGAGAAGACTGAGGGGGAATTTGATAGCAACCTTCATCTACTTGAAGGGGTGCTCCAAAGAAGAGGGAGCTAGGCTGTTCTCAGTAGTAACAGAGGACAGAACAAGGAGCAATGGTTTCAAGTTGCAGCTGGGGAGGTCGAGGCTGCATATTAGGAAAAACGTACTCACTAGGAGGGTGGTGACGCATTGGAATGGGTTACCTAGGGAGGTGGTGGAATCTCCGTCTTTGGAGATATTTAAGGTCCGGTTAGATAATACCCTGGCTGGGATGATTTAGTGGGAATGGTTCTGCTTTTAGCAGGGGGTTGGACTAGATGACCTCATGAGGTCCCTTCCAACCCTATGATTCTATGATTCTATGTCTAGCAGGATGGAGTTATCAATCCAGTCTGGGTGTTTGTTGTGGAGTATGTGTGTCATTATCCCACCTTCATTAATACCACATTTGTTAGAACAGCTTCATTCAAGTCACTGTGGCATAGTGTACATGAAAGAAATCGCACAAAGCTATTTCTGGTGGCTGGGGTTGGACAGGGCCATCCAAGAGACAGCTAGAGCTTGTATCTCATGTCAGAGCATCAGGAACACACCTCAGTTGACACCCCTTCATCCATGGGACTGGCCTGAAAGGCCATGGCAAGGTATTCATGTTGATTTTGCTGGTCCATTTGAAGGATGTATGATTTTAATCGTTGTTGATGCCCATTCTCAATGGCCGGAAGTCTCTGTAATGCAGTCCACTATTACGGAAAACACTATCCAGAACCTACATGCTTTCTTTAGTTTTTATGGTCTCCCAGAACAGCTGGGAAGCAACAATGGACCACAGTTTGTTTCCCAGGATTTTGAAGGTTTTATGAAGACCAATGAAATACATCACATCGGGTCAGCACTGTATCATCCTTTCACCAATGGACTTGCTGAATGGTTCATGCAGACTGTGAAACAAGCTCTAAAATCTGCAAGGGGATGTTCACCTCTTCAGAAGCGTCTTAACAATTTCTTATTTTCCTACAGAAACACTCCTCAGGCTATGACTAAAGTGTCTCCATTTTTTCTTATGATGGGACGGCAGTTGCGCTCTTGCTTTGACTTGTTGAAACCACAAGAAACACAACACGTGGGTCAATGCCAACAGCAGGACCTGGGAAGAGCAAGCCACCAACCCACATCAGTGGCATCATGTTCTCCATTAGGCAAAGGTCTGCTTTGAAGAGAAGTGTCTTGCCCTCCAAGCTGAAAGGAAAAAGGAAAATCTTTCTTCCAGCACACAGCTGACCTGCTGGGAAATGTTTGTATCTATTGCGAGTAGATCTCTGGTTCCAAGATTTGACTCCTGAGTCATCTCAGGACTTGTATGTAAATCCTGTGGTAGAGATCATCGTCAAATCCAGGAAATGCCAAATGAACGAAGTCTCATTGGGTTTTTAGGCACTGTTGTATCTACACTGGTGCAACCCACTACGGTAGACATACTGGTGATTTGCACTTGTACAGCTCACCCTGCATGTTACACCACGGGTCTGAGGTAAATTGCAGGAGTATAAATCATGAATTAAAACTAGTGTAATATGTCTGCTCTGAGTGTTTTGTAAATGCATGTCTACAGGGGGCTGCCTGAAACCTCAATTCTAAAAAGGCCTTAATTAAATAGTAATTATTTTCCAGTTAACTTATTATAATGGAAATTCCAGGTTTGTCAATCTGATTGACTCTGACTGGAGAACTAGTGAAATTCTGACATCAGATAAGATAAGATGGAAGATGATTGATTGAAAGGGAAAATGAATTTTAGATATGCTATATAATAAGGATGTGACACACATAAATGCTTGTGAAAAATGTATCCTTATTTCTTGGCCCTGGTCTTCTCTTAGGATTACAGAAGTTTAATACTCTGTCACTTGGCAGAGAATCAACATCCATGAACTATGATAGTGGTTATTATGGACCACTAAAGAGCTTTGATTTTTTTTTTAACATTTATTTAATTGTAATGCCTAATGAACATCTAAGAAAAAGGGGTCTTTGTTACAGATTTCATCACTGACACCCTTTCACTTGAAGTATGAAAACTCACAATAGACATTTTAGAGGTCCCTAAGTAGACCTCTGGGAAGGACCAGACTTGAAATTCCTGGTTTTATTTGGGATATTTTAAGAAATATTTTTGGCCTTTTTTATTACACCACAGAGAAATAATTAAAAAAAAAAAAAAAAAAGAAAGAAAAAAATACAAACCACAACTCGGTTTAAAAAAAATCTTTGTTATACTACTTTAAAGTTGTTCTATCATATGAATCAGTAAGAGATAATTCAGCTTATCTTTGGATACTTCCTGAGAAATGTCATTATCACAAACAAGCTGCACACTTGCAAGTGATTAAATGAATATGCACCTTAAAGGCTGATGAGGCAAATTTCGGAGAGGAGTTTGCACAGCATTATCATGAGTCAGAATTTCAGTACATGTTCTTATTTGTACCACATAAATTGTACTTGAAATTGATACAATAATAACAAAACAATTGCCAATGCTTATATTTTCAAGTTATATGTCTATGAGAGCAATTTGCATGTAGGGATCTTGAATTATTTAGTAATCATGACACACACAACGTTTCCCATAAATGACTACTGATACCAAATTGTTGTTTTACCAGCTTTAAAATACTGTTATTTCTATTGGGTATTTTTGTAAAATAACTATATTTGCAAATTATGATAATAGTAATCTAATTGTGCATTTATAATAGCATCCTAAAGCCTTTAACAAACGATGCAGCAAACACAGAGATTTTTAAAAGAGCAAGTGGGAGTTAGGCCAAAACTCCCATAAAAGGCCAATGGGAGTTGGGCACATAACTGCCATTTTGTGCCTTTCAGAATCCATCCCCATAGTCAGAGAAATCATGTCGTACACAAAGGTGCTGAAGCAATCTCTGAGATGAAATATGACAATAGTAAGTGGTACAACAATGCTACATGACGTGGAATGTTGGTGAGAGTGATAAAAATGTTCTTGCCAATTGAAACTGCAGGGAAAATGTGAGTAGGCAAAAAGCAAGAGCTAGAGCTATGCAAAAAAAAAAAAAAAAATTCAATTCAAACTACAAAAGTACATAGCCTTGTGTCAGATTGTCTGTTTATGGGCCTCAGTCCAAGCTCACAAAAGTTCAATAAACATGATCTCAGGGTGGTTCACATATCTAGGAAGCCAGTGTTCCTCGTTTCTCTACAGCCAGCCACCATGGCAGCCTACCTAAACTTTCCCATTCCCCCAGAAACCATATTTCTTTCCTTAAATATCTTTGTGAGAATTCCAGGGTCTTGATGGGGGTGGTGCTGAAGGAGTCAACCATGAGTGGTTTCTCTTGCAGATTCAAATTGATTGAAAATGAGCCTATGTGCAAACTTATAGAGTTGTTTTGCTTTCAAACTCATGAGCTAAACAGCAGAGTTTAATTCACAAATCAAACCCTACAGGTTTACACAGTCCTTGTAATTATTCAATGTGGAATTTGACCAAGAAGACAAGTGTAACATTCCTTATATATTAAACAACAAAAAAAGGGTCCTGGAATTTTTAGAGGCCAGAAGTAGGTTTTAACATACAGCACAGTCAAGACCCCTGGTTTTATGACTTAGTTGAGAGGCAGCACATCGTTAAAAACAGAAAAAAGGAAAAGGTAATAATAAATGACATTAAGAAAGCGTTGGCCCAGAATATGTCAGCTGTAAGGAAAGCAAATACTCTATTCAAATCATTTAGGTTCTTTTCCATAGATTTCTGAACGTGGTAATGGCTGCGAACTATAACCAATGCAAATGAAGTCTCTTTGGGATTGGGAAGATTATAAAATATAGAATATACATATTTGCATTTAATAAAAAAGGAGATACCACATATGAATTCAAAGACTAGATCAAGCCAGGGTTCCATTTGGTCCAGTATCCTATCTCTAACAGTGGATAATACCAGGGGATAAATATAATGCAGTAGGCAGGAACAAGATAATCTTTACCAAGGGAGAATTTCCTCTTAACCCCCTAATAGTTAGAGGTTGGCTAAAGCCCTGAAGCAGGAGGTATATGTCCCTTCCAAAGTTATTTGTTTTATTTTTTTAAATGACTGTTTAATTGAAGATTCTTGCTATCTATATAAGGCTATGTCTACACTTGTAAATTTAGGTTGACTTAGTGTGTCTACACCTAAATTTAAAGTCGACTTAGAGGGCAACTTACAAAGTCGACCTAGAGCATCCACACTGGATGCCTAGGTCAACTTCTAGGGGCTAGGGGGAACTAGGGCAGGTCCACAGGGGTAGGGGGGCACCCCTTGCCCAGTGCCAGGGGGCTCAGCCTTTGCCCCATTGTACATGGGTACAATGGGGCAAAGGG
>ML685783.1:5765388-5825467 GCA_007922175.1 Pelusios castaneus
CCCCCCCCCCCCAGCAGGGAGGGCAGTGGTAGAGTCCTGGAGTAGCCCTAAGTCAACTTAGGGCTACTCCAGGTCTACACTGGCTTAAGTCGACTTGAAAAAGTCGACTTAAGCCTTAGGTCAAATTAAAATGAGGTTTTATAAAGTCGACTTTATTTTCCTTAAGTCGACTTTATTTTCCTTAAGTCGACTTAAGCAACTTGCTTAAGTCGACTTAAGGAAACTGTAGTGTAGACGCAGGATAAATTAAGTCGACTTAAGCAAGCTTAAGTCGACTTAATTTACAAGTGTAGACGCAGCCTAAATGTCTAATTTTTTTCTAATGCTGCTGACTCTTGGCCTTTACTATACCTCGTGTCAATGAGTTCCACAGTCAAACTGCTCATTGTGTTTAAAAGTATTGCCTTCTATTACTTTTGAATTTAACACCTTTTATTTTCATTGAATGTTCTCTTGTTGTTGTATTATAAGACAAGCTGTACAGAAATTTCTGTTCTACCTTTTCTAAGCCATTGTTATTTTGTTTACTTTTATCACAGCCTTTCTTATGTATCTCCTCTCTAAGATAAAAAGTCCCCTTGTTTTTTATTGGTCTTAATATGTATTGCTCGTCCCTTAACCTCATGTGTTTCTGGTATATCCCTTTTGAGATGTGGTGACCAGAAGTGAAGATGAACCACTGAGTACATACATATATTTATATCACTGAGTATATATGGTATGTATTTATACCACATATCACTTTGTGTATGTACACATATAAATAAATGATGGCATTATAATGCTTTCTGTATTATTTTTTATACTTTTCTTTATAAATCCTAAAATTTTGTTTGGGTTTTTTTTACCGCTGCTACATACAGAACAGAGATCTTCATTGAATAGTTCTATGCATGAAGGCCTCACATTTGAAGCTTATGAAAGGCAACAAATAGAATGAGAGAATATTAATGAAAGCAAAGATAAATGGAGCTATTATTATGGGCAATGCTGACATATCCCAGGGTGAAGGCTGCTTTTTAAAATGTATGGCAAGGCAAAAATCCATCTGTCAAATTAATAGAAAGGTCCTGTTTCAAGAAACAAATTTCCATGTATGTCAATATATTTCTACTGGAATTTTCCATTATAGCTTGTTGCTAATGTTTCCCCCTTCACTAAATGCAAAGTATTTGACTAAAAAGTAGTTGAAATAATGTGAAGTTTTCAGGCAAGTCATGAATACCTTATATAAGTGGAAACATTCTCAACTGCCTGTTGCTGCACAGCAATTAATCTGATGAAAAAAGACTTTGCACATGGGTTCACTCAGAGAGTTAACATCTGATTTTACATGGAGATATTTAAAAGAAAAAGTACAACATAGCCTAAAGCCTACATAGTGAGAGGCTAGAGATTGATTTAATGTAGTTTCTTGCTTTGATTTTTATTGTATTTCCTCACCCAAAAAGAATGTAGTTTTGAAATGTAAAATGAAGTAAAAGGAAAGAATTCAAGGAAAATTTTTATTGGACCAAGATAAAACAAAAAACACCCTGCCCCTTACTATATCACCTGTTTTATTCCAGTATTTTGCTATCATTTGTGCTGAATAAATGGATTCCTCATTCTTCTCAGTTATGTATATTATATATAAATATTGCTCAATCTACAGTTTTGCCTTGTAGATATAGGACAGAGCAAGGAACTTCCTCATAAGGAAAATGTACACTTTAAAACAGACATTAATATAGCAAGAACAATTGATGAGAATTTTTGTTTCTGTGGGGAAAAATATATTGATGTAAGTTACAAGGCCCAGCTGTATCTCAGACGGATTTTCATGTGAAGTGATGAAGCCTTCTTATTTTCTGAACATGTTAGTATCCAGGAAGTACAGGAGCCACAGTCACAGGTGGTCATCCTCATTGTTGTCATTGTTTCCATGTCTACTTGGCTTTGGAAGTGGGGTGTTGTCTTTTTGGACCTTATCTCTGCTTTCACAACCAACCCCAAACCATGGAGAAGAACAGAAGATATGGGTGTAGGAGGGAGAGATGGACTGTGTGTGTCAACTAATTTGTTTCTTTAAAGCAGACTAGGTTGGACAACTCATCAGTGATAAGATCACAGTGTCTGAGTTCCTGGTGTCTATCCTTTTTGGATGTCAGTGACAACGCTATTTGTGGATTGCACTGAATAAAAGAGAGGTGTCTAGTTGTCTCTCTTGGCACTGCTTGGCATATCCCTTGTTTATTGCGTCCAGTTTGGAGGAGGGACATAGATTCGTGGATGCCTTAAATGCCAATGATGGTGTTCTAATGGTGTGCAAGATTATGCACAGAGAGGCAAGTCTGCAACCACTCCCAGGAACAAGTTAAAATGAGCTGTTGTTAAAGATCTGTATGTCTGCTTGCCAAATGCCCCAGGAGTGGCAGCTGTACTCTGTGAACCTTAGCACAGTACTGCTGGAAGGGTCAAAGCTGGAAAATTTCTTCTCTAGTAAATTGGATAGTGAGGTTGCAAATAGAAGACTTTTTAAAATTTTAAGTGCAAGGGTTTGTTAAGCTGTTTGGACATGGGCAGGAGCATAACCTAGGGCCTCAAATGATATCTTTAACGGTTATGTGCCTGTTCTGCTTTGATCAAGTAGGCTCCTTGGCATCACACAAGAAAATTATGCTCTCATTATAGCCAGTAACATACAGATATACAATAAATGGGATCTGTTATAATACAAAGAGGCAGAAGGGACATTCTCTAAAACGTGCTTAAGGGCAGTTCAAGACGAGTGTTGTGTATCTGTTAAAACAACTTTGTTTTTTGAAATGGTATCTAAATACTAATATAAGGTAGTAATAACCCATTTATTAAGTTTTTAATGCTATCTATTATTTAAATGCAGGTATTAGGAAATTTTAGAATACAAAGAAAACATGAATATGCTTTAATCAGGATTTTCAAAATTCATCATCAGTCCTCTGTAACCATGGCAGGCTCAATTACCTTACATTTTATCACTTTACATATTTTAAAATAAGAGATTTCAACAAGTATGTCTTCAGATGGATAAGGCATTCAGAAACACTCTAAAGTGCATATGTAAATAGCCTTCTGTGCATTTTACATAATACTTCATTACTGAGCACTGCACAAAAGGACAGCATGTTCACAGTGTTAACTCAGGACAGTCTCTGGTCTTTTCTTCTTGAAGATCTTACTTATTGAGACTTACATCTAACACTATCATAGGGCTGCCTCCATTTTTTTCATGCAAACTTCTCTCAGTCTGTGTTCAAGTCATATAATTTCCTTTAAAGACAAGAGGAGACCAGCCACCACCAAATTTCCCAAAATGATCTCCACTCCTAGATGCTCTTTTACCATCATTCTCTAATCTGATATCTGTAGTACAAAAATATAATTTTAAAAAAACCTATTAAGGCCTTAACTGGCAACAAAGGGAAAGTAGGTTATGCAATTCTAGTTGCTTGCCTACTTATTCTGGGCCTTCTATTTCCCTGTCCAAGGATCTTTTTACAAAAGGCTGCATAAAACCAGCCATCTGTTTCATGTCTTGTGTCTTAGTTCTACGGACACAATTCACTTCCCCAATACAGCTGAAGATAGTTTGTCAGAGCAACAGTTGATGACTTCAGTGGATTTCCAACCATGCTAGCTGCTGTGAACTGTACCCAAATAGTAATTGAATGTCCTTGAGAAGATTACAAACATAGTGTATATCCTGGAAACAGTACTCCTGGGGAAATCTAGATGATATATGGTTACAGGCAGGTTATGAAACTGTGGCTGCCAAATATTTTGGGCCCTGCTCTGACGCACATGCTATGCAGCTTGTAGAATCCAGCTGGCTCATGTATCTGAGATGCAAGCCAAAAATCCTTGAATGGTTCATGAGTGAATACAAATACAGACAGCCAAAAGCAGAGAAAGTAGAAAGGCCTTCTAACATTCTGCTTTAATTTGTTATTCTTTATACAGCATCTGTGCACAAGAGCCCCAATTATTCAGACACTGTTCATCCATCCTACAACTTAAGCTCTTGAAATGCTATGTACCAAGGTCAATCACTCTTTCAGTTAGTGCTTCCATGAGCTACTGTATGTACCAGGACATGATATGGGGTGGCACTGCATTCGTTATCTGGCAAGAAGTTCCCAAAAGAAGGCTTCCTTGCCTTGTCCATTCCTTGGGAACATAAATTCCAAGGCCACAGCAGACCATTGTGATCATCTATTCTGACTTCCTGTATAACACAGGCCAAAAACTTCCCCAAAATAATTCTAGAGCAGATCTTTTAGAAAAACATCCAATTGTGATTTAAAAATTGTCAGTGATAGGAAATGCACCACTAACCTTGGTAAATTGTTCCAGTGATTAAGTTCCAATGGTTAATTACTCTCACCATTAAAAACATATGCCTTATTGAGCAGTGTTGATGGCATACTTCATCAGTACACCGCTAAAAACTGTTATCTAAGGCCAGGTGGGTGATGTTACATGGCCATGGAACTTTTATTGGAGAAATAGATGTAATAAGAATAGAAGATAAAAGAAAGGTATAACACACAAGATGTTGGTAAGAGACTGGTCTTTATTTCCTGGCCCAGCTGCATAGCGTGGCACAGGGTTATACCAGAAAATGGCTATGGCTATAGATGAATCACACTGCTAACTTGGAGATGGAGCTAATTTCCTTCTACCTATGCTATGATATCTGGAAGACATAATGGCAATACATCTTTATCCAGGATTGTGACATTGGGGTCTACATAATGTGTTAAGAGCTATCAGATGCACATAAAAACTTATTTCTGTGCCCTTTTGACTGATTACAAACAAACCACAACACACCACAGTGAAGCAGAATAAACACAGGTCTGTTGTTTCATTGTTGCTTCTAGCTGAAAGTTTACTTCTCACCAGGGCAGTGTAAACATTTGAAGAGATACCAATATTGTATTTTTAAAAAATATGGTAGGGAAGTGAATCCTTTATTCTGTATCTTAGTATTTATTGTCCAAAACAATAATTGCATATATTCCTATGAGTTAAGAATGAGTTAAATACATGGCTGTGTGTGTGGCATAAGCAAAGCATACATATCCATGTCCAAATCCACATCAAGGCTTGTATCAACTCAGTATGACAGAGAGCCAAAGAATGGCTGTTTGCAGAGCTCTGGTCAGCATTAACAGAGAAGCAGGGTTTGCATTCCACTGTGGTATTGTAAGTCAGTCTCCTCCACGTGGGTACGCATCAGTGTTCTTCAAGCACATCTTCAGTTCAGACTTTAACACATTATCCTTGTAAATCACAGTTAATCTGACATCTAATGTTGCTAAAAATGGATTAATTACTCTGAACACATGCAGAGGATCAGGTAAAAAGATTGTTTGGTATTTAAATACTCTGTTTTCTTCCATTGAAGTCCTCCTTTTGATTAAGGCAAATATATGCCCTTGAGCAATGGTTTTCTCATATTAATATTTTAAAGGAGAGGGTCCCTTGCTACCATTTAACCTTAGAAAGTCCTTTTTCTTTGGATGTGGGATGAGTCCCTAGCATTTTCAGATACAGTAATCACAGTTAGCCATCTTTATCGTATAGCCATTGTGGAGGCAGATCCATCTGCAGACCACACCCTTTAACTAAATACCTCCCATACCGGGATTAGCAGTGATTGATAGCAACCCTACAGGCTTTAAGGGGCAGAATTTGTACTCGGCTGAACCCTTACACGAATAACGGATCTCTGATAAGCTAATGTGATACAGTTTTATTAATATTATTTGATAGTCTTGTTTTCAAATAATGAAATACAGTTAAAATAGTGATTCTGAACAAATGAAATAAACTGCACCTCTTCTGTACATCATAGGATCTTAAGTTCCTGGCCCATCCTGTTATTTGTAAAGATAGGAATCTGGTGGCACTTTTAAAGACTAACAAGTTTATTTATCGCATGAGCTTTCATGGTAGAAAATCCCACTTCATCAGACGCTTGAAGAAGAAGTGTCTGACTAAGTGGGATTTTCTCCCATGAAAGCACATGTGATAAATAAACTTGTTAGTCTTTAAAAGTGCCACCAGATTTCTTGTTTGTTCCACAAAGTTGGAGGCTTCTTTAGCAAATAAAATAATTCTTTTCATAAAACCCATTTTATGAAATTCATTGAGGCAAATCCAGCCAGCCTCTCCATGTGCATGGAAGGTCTGATTGGCTGCAAAATCAGTGGCTGAGTTGTCCTTCATATATTTATTTATAATTTAAGTAACTTGATGAGTGTTCATACATTCTTCAGACACAGACAATGCCTTTGTATGTATTTGTACAGCACTTACCACAATGAAGCTTAGATCTTGATTGTGGCACCTGATTGCTAACAAATAATTTAAAATAGTAACTCCAGTACCTAGCATGAAGGAGGACCTGGGTACAGAAGGCCAAACAAGACTATAAGGCCACTAGCTTAATTTCCCTGTGAAGCTGGGAAGCAGCAGCGGTTTCTGCAGCTATGGGGTTTCAATGCCTGCCAGATAGCTGGGCTGTGTTACTCCTCTGTGATCTGGTGGGAGCTATTCCTTTCCACAACTTTGCAGACTTACCCAGCCCACATATTTGGTCTGTGCCCTGGGCCCTAAATGCAGAGCTATATTCTTTTAAGTGTTCAAAATTACAAGCTAACTATAAATTACAAGACTTTTTTCAACAGTTAGCCTGGGAAATAATTCTCATTGTACCCTATGTGAATCTGGAGGGCATTATATACAGGAATGCAATACAAAATGAGTAAAAGGCAGATCACATAGTCAAAACATTGACTTTGTTGGCACATCCTTTGGGCTGGTTAGCATTTTAAAACTAAAACATTCAAATTACTAGATTTTGGGTGTAGATATTTGGGCCTGGGCTGCTGTCCAAGCTCTGGGTTAAGACCACAATTAAACAGTCCGTTAGCCTGATTCCCATAAGCTCATGTCAGACAGCATGAGCCATCTGCAGGTTTTAATTGCAGTGTAGACACCCAGAGAGGCTAGTCTGCAGTACAGCTTGGTATACAGTCATGAGTTTTGGAAGTGGGCTACTGAATAGAGATGTGACAAGAAAGAAGATGATTTCTGAAGTTCATCAGTAAATCATTCTTGATCTGCAATCCAGCCTGCAATTATTAATATCAAATATATAATTAATCATTGATTAATTAATTAATTAATTTAATTAATCTAGGCTGCAACTTGTGTAACTAAACTAACCAACAGTTCAAATTTTGTATTCTATATTCAGTTTCAATGTATCCAACTTACACAGAGCTGGCTATTCACTTAAGTTGCCAAGTCTGGAATAACATATCATTAAGTAACTAGGCAATACAACATAAACTGAGAATTTTACAATTGGCTGTGCAATTAGAAATTCAGTTTTGTTGATTATTTGAATTAAAAATTCTCTTTATTGGACTGTTTATGCTATTTAAAAGCTTCAGTCCTCTTTTACCAGAAGAGAACATGAGTCATGAACTCAATTTAAAAACAAACAAAAAAGATTGGCTGTATGTATTTCAAATAAGTGAAAGGAAAGTATAAATGATTCCCTGCTATCAGAGTTTTCTTCATTTAAATAAAAGTGTGTGTTTGGAGGTTAGAAATCCCTTGTCGTAATGGGCCCATAGCTCTGGCCCTGATGCTGAATCTGGTTCCACTTACTACTAATTCCTATATATAGGTGGAATCCCAAGTCTCAGTCAGGATCTCAGCATCTTGTAGGATAGAACCCTGACTGCAAGTGAACAAAAGGGACTGAGAAATATGACATAACGAATATTTTGTTGGTTTTTGATTATTTGTTTTTGGGAGTGGGTCAGGTGGTTTTTTGTTTTTTTTTAAAGGAGGGGCCAGGAAGGGAAGGGATTGTTACATTTGCAAACTGTATTATTGGCCACAGTGATAACCCTAGAAATATTTTGCTCCTATGAATAGCACTTCCTTCATCAAACATCATTCAGTCATATGGGGGCAATATTTTCCCCTCTAATGGAACAATCCATATAACAGCTATTTTATATATAACACAGTAAAATCCACAGAAGATGCCAGTGCCTTGTCTTTAGCATAATATTAAGAAAGGGATAATGGGTATAGGAGATAAATAAATGCAGTCAGATTTGGATTTAATTTTCTAAATGCTTTTGCTATCCTGAGCTGGACTAATAGCCCTGGAGATGCCCTGGAGCACAGCAACTGTTACACAAGAAGCTTAGATTAGTAGTAGTAATTGCTGGACAGGATGAAAATTGAATACCAGGTGTTTTTCTTTGCTTTTGTAGTTTTATTGTGGATAACCAAAACAAATGAGCATATTGAGAAAATAAAGAAATTTGGTATTTCAAATATTTCATAGTGAAATTTAAAATCATGGTCATGCAAAATACCTTGTCAACATATTCCTGTTACAAAACAAAATTCCAAAATGATACTGACAAGAAAGTATTTACTTATGTTATGGCTCCATCTACAGTTTAGGAGAAAATAATCTAGAATTGATAGCTTTACGGTTGCAATCTTTGTTTCTGGAGCTGCACAGATTTACTATATAACATGAATAAAATCACTCCCTTTATGTGTCAGCATCTTTCCAGCAGTTCTGTAGCCACAATTGAACCATCTAGTATTTAATTACTTCCAAAAAGGCACCTATTAAATTATACTCTTTCTTTTTACATGAGCACATTTTAGTATGGGTGATTTAAATTTTAAACTGCAGTATGTGGAATAGTAAAGACCCGATCTTGCTGTCATAGCAAAAGAATAAAGGCTAGAGACCACATTTATTTATAATAACCTAAGCTTAAAAACTTGAACCAAAAAAAAAAGATAGCGAGAGAATGCAGAGGCAGCAGGTTGCTAGTATCCTTCAAGTTGCTCTAAATTACACTGGTCTGCTGTGGCAGCTGATTACTGGTGTACACAAAAGCCATGCCCTATGTCTTTAGTCTCTGCCCTTACAGCAGCTGTGGGAGGAAGGTGGTGTAAAAGGCTCCATATGTACTCTACCATATACTGGAGTGATTGCCCAGGGGTAGTAATGCTGACTTAAAAGCCAAGTTTTTGCCATTAGCAGAATGAAACCAGTGCTACATGGGGACAATCAGGGCTTCTTTGATGACTGGACCTTGTCTTCTATTCCTATGGAAAACACCAAGCAGGTTAGTGATATACAACGAATAAAGAATAAGAGTACTAAAGGATGTAGACTGGCTCCTTCTCCATTCAACTGCTTCCAGCGCCTGTTGCCTTAAAGATGTTAACATGTTACGGTCAATTAAATTAGATTGCAATCTTTTGTCTGTTTTCTAAACTTGTCTGCCCTCATTGCCTTCTGCCTCCACAAATAAATAAAACATTGAGTAAACAATAGAGAGAATGCAGAGGAATAGACGAGAAGTTGCTTTAAAATAGTACAAGGCAGAGAAAAAGAAACAAAATATGGAAATAAATCAGAATTACTGTGTGCTTGGACTTGTGCATATTCATAATTGTGTTGTCAATTAAAATTTAAGATTTTGTATTCCAACAAAAGTTTAATTTCCACAGAGTCACGCTTTTTTATTAAATACATTTATGGGAGGATATGACAAGGTGGTGTCAGTTGGGGAAAAGGCGCAAAATTGTTACGTAGCTAAAATTGTTACCATGAGAAGTTGGAGTCCCCAGCAGGCAAAGGTCTCTCCCCTGTGAAAATGTACAACTTTATAGAGCAGCAAACATTTTTAATCACATTTTTAGCTATGTGTGATGTTTTTTAGACAGACAAGGTGGGTGAAGATATTGAACCAACTTCTGTTGGTAAAAGAGAGAAGCTTTTGAACAACACATTCTCTGTGAGTGGTCCTCTAGAAGATATTACCTCAGTCACCTTGACCCTCTCATATCCTGGGACCGACATGGTTACAACAACATAGTAAACAACAATTATGTGTTAATTTTTTTGAACCAAGTATGCAAATACCTAGCTAAATGTGATAGCAGTACAACTTGGCTAAATGACAACTAAGGACTTGGTTGTCTACATAGTGGGGACAGGGATGTGATTTCTAAAATACATTGGTGTATTATGCGTTAATTGGTCTATGTAGACCCTATGGGTATATACTAAAGGACCACTGGTGCACTGTAACCATAGTATTGTTTCAAACAGCACTATATTAAAACACACAAGCAGGGTTTACATCAGTGATTCACAACCTTTTTGGCTCGAGGGCCACAAATATGATTTTTATAATCCTGAAGGGGCAACAGTTCCTGCCAGCACCACCAGCATTCCATGCCCCCACCCTCCACAGCTGCTGCAGCCAATGGGAAGGAGTTCAGCAAGCAGGATTACCCATCCCCATGGATGCAGCAGGGAACCCTGCACTCCATCTGGGTCTCTAGTCAGTGGCTCTCTTCTGCAGCCAAGGGGACAGGAGATCAGTACTCTCATCCCTCTGGCTTCAGCAGGGACCCAGGGCTTCCCAGTGCCCTACGCTAGGGCAAAAGTAGTTGGTCCCCTGAGACCCTAGAAGCCGGGTAGCAGCCCCCCAGTGTTCTGTCTAGTCCCAGCTTCTAGCTGGGTGGTAAGTGGCAGCCTCTCATGCCTTGGCTGGGAGCCCAGAAGCGGCTATCCCAGTCCTGCAAGCCAGGCTTGAATCCAGGCAGCAGCTTCCTGTGGCTTGCCCACATCCTGGGGTCACAGCCTGATGACTGCTTCCTGTGCCCTGTGAGCTGGACTCACAGCTGGCTTGCAGCTGCCTATGCCCTGGACCCGGGATACAGCCTCCTGTGCCCTGGCTTGGAGCCAAGCAGCAGCCTCCCAGGCTGGTGTCTGCAGCCCACCTCCTAGCCAGTGGAAGGAGAATGTGGGCCATTTTTAAAGGTCCTGCAGGCCCGGGGTTAGGAACCACTGGTCTACATGGACCAATTAATGTATAAAACATTAGTGCACTTTCAAAACCACATCCCTGTCGGGCACATTACCCACTGTGCAGACAAGCCCTAAGTGGGTGCTAATGGATTATGGGGGACAGCTAGTATTTGAAGGGTATAAATTCCAAAGACTTTGTTTTTAGGGTGATATAAAGGGATAGAACTGGGAGAAAATAGATAACATTAAGAAAGGAAGTGTTTTACTGAATGTCACAAAAAACTTCCTAACAATGAGATGAATTAGGCTGTGGAATAATCTCTCAAATGAAATTATAGAATCCCCTTTGCTTACAATAGTTAAAATGTAACTAGACAAAACATGCAATCCTATAATGACAGGAGGGTAGAACCAGTGATCTAAGAGGTCCTTTTCCATCTTTAATTTCTTCACCTACCGTAACGCTGAACATTTCTTAATGAATGTGTTATATTACAGTGGAGATTGACTGTTCAGGGAGATTAGTCACTTTGATCTATTGTATGTGTGACTTTTTGTATGTCTGTATCCAAATGTACAGTGTAATTAACTAGGTATGCTATAACTTTTTTCTCTTTCACTGACCAGAAGAATAAACAAAAATTGAAATTAATATTGTGGCAGCACAAGCAATAGGATGGCATAGCTGCTTTGATCATGTACCCATCTGAAATGCTATGTATGTACTTGGGGTGGCTAATTCTTCCCACCACTTATATCACCACAGCTGTGTATATATCTGCTCGAGCTGGGAATTCCATGCAGGTGGATGAGTGGACATACCTATACATGGAAGCTATATACATATGTCCACATTTTTTGGTTGAGACCAAGCATGGTAAACTTCACTCCTAACCAGATTTTTTTTTCAATATTGTATGTATCTGAAAGCAGTGAGTAACTGTAATGAAATTTAATTTTATTACCTGACCGATAGATTTCTCTATCGAAGAAGCTATCACATATATGAATGATCTATAATACAGCAACTTTAAAAATCTTACTGTCTGTTACAAAACAAAACAAGTCTACTCAGAAAATTATTTTTTATAGATACAGAAACTTTTTTAAACTTTGTGGTCCAAAAATGAGACATTTCAAATCCAATTGAGCCACACAGAACTTGAGGGAAAAGTCCTTAAGGTGACTTTTAAATGAAATGTTTTTTAGAGGTACAATATTACAGACTGGTAGAATTGTATCTCATTAATTTCAAACATAAATTTTTATGTGAGGCTATTTGATTATAATTTGATTATCTGACCTTGTAATTAAAGTTTATTGCCAATTTCAAAGCTTATATGTAAAATGAACTGCTTTTCTTCAAAGGAATATACAATCCATTGGACTCATTGCGTTCTAGTTTTGCATTTAAATCGAAAAATCTGTTATAACATGACAAACAGGTTCAGTTTTTGATCATTAATCCTGCTAAGCAATATTCATAAATTCAATTTTGAATCAGTTGGAATACTTTTCTTTTATTAGTTTCTGTGTTATTAAATGAGATTGTTTCTGACTAATATATTTCTGGACTCTAACTGTAGCTCCAAGCTGTTATTCAAATCAAATAACATGCCCCTTACTTGTGCCTAGCACTAATAAATGCCAACTTGTGATACATTTGCTGGAGATTGTCACGAATATTAAAGGAGGCAATAATACCACTAATGTTGCATAAGTAAGCTGATTTTTCTAAAGGGCTGAAATCAGTCATTCTGGATGTTTGATGGGGGAACCTCTTAGAATTAAAGCCTAAAGCATTCTTTTACTCAGCTAAACATTATTATTGAAGAAATAAATGACCAAGAAATTATAAAAATATATAATATGTAACTTCTGGCACCACCCTGAGCAACAGAGTCAGAAAAAATAGATTTACTGGCCAAGTGTACATTGGGATTAGTAGATATGCATGTTTATTAGCTTAGAGACATGATCTCTCCTCTTGCGTTTTGAACCCCCCCCACTCCCTTGTTCTATTATGTCAACCTCCTACTGCAGTCATTCTGAGATTGACAAATTTAGTCACTGATGTATGGTGTCCGCTACTATTCACATCTTAAACCAATAACAGATACTGCAATGATTTTACTGGTGACTCTGAACATCATCAAGATTTTTGGTTTTTGGCTAACAATAATACATACATTATTCTTCTATAACCTAAGATATAAGGTCTACCACATATAGTGCATTCTTCTTTCTGCATTCTATTCCATCCTTTGATAAGTTAATTTTTTTCTTTACTTTTACAGCTAATGGGATTTGTACTCTTGAATTCTTTTTTTTTAAATCCCAAATTGAGTGACAAAATAGCTGAAATTATGCCCTTAAAATTGCAGGCTTGAAAACAAGTGTTGGACTGAAAATCAGGCTTTCAGATTACCAATAAATTTTATTAGCCATCTTTCTCTTTCTAGTGTTTCAATCTAAGTCTGATTGTGTGAAGTGCTGTGTGCCCTCAACCGCAATGAGTTCAATGGAAGTTGAGAATATTCAGTATCTTGCAGATGTGCTTAGTAGCCTTTTGGATGCACTTCAGTCACTGACAGGACTCTTACCTTTGACTTCTCCTCAGTCTGATCTTCCTCCTTTGTGTTGGGGATATACTGCCTATTTTGGGTATTTACTTTGTTATGGCTCCATGTGTGTTTCCTTTCTGCTGTTCCATATTTCTTTGTTGCCCTCCTTATTATGCTAAACATATTCCCACTCTCATGTGTGTTTTGAGGGTGCCTCTTTTCATATTCTATCAGTGGCGTAGTGAGGGTGTCCCATGCCTGCTGGCACCTGGGGACCAAGCCCACATTTATTCTCCCCCTGGCACCCCATGCCACCCCATGCCTTACAGCCCATCCCCAGTCCCAGTGCCCCCTGCAGCCCATCACCCACCCCACCCTGTCCCTCCCTCCGGCACTATGGAGTGTGGTTCCTTAGGTTTGTCTCAGAACTTTCAATTTCATTTTGAGACCTTTTATCTTATCCCCCAGCATGAAAAACAGATGTATTATCCTTATTAAATTTAAAAACAAACAATTTCAGAGGTTGAAACAAAGGTAACCCAAGGGTTTGATGGATTCTAGTGATCTATCTGATTGGTTGGCTTTTGGTCAAGGTTTTGATAAAGTTCCTTTAAACTTGCGCAGGTTTTTAAAAGAGTCTCTTCTGAACTTCCTTAGGTGTCCGTGCTAAAATGAAAGAAAATGAAGGTCAAAGTACTGCTTGTCTGTTTTGTGCTTCTGCTTTGTTTTCATAAACTGTCCAGTGTTGTTCCAGCATTTACTCGAACTTGAGTTATCAGTTATCTGTGACTTCCTCCAACTTAGCAGTTTCAGAAAGATTATGTTATCAGGCTCACTCCGAATTTTTTGCAGCCTAGATGGAATGCCTCTGCTGTTCAAAGATTTCATTATGATTGGCAGTCATACCACCATAGCTCAGGCTATGATCTTGTCAGAGTTCATAAGCTCATTTATATGAGTGGGATACCTCTAAGAGGTGTCACGTCTCCTCTTTTCCAATAAACTACTGACCTAGCCCTGTGCTTTTAGAGTCACTGTCTTTCAAATAAAGTGGAAATAAGCTCCTGATCATTTATGAGAATTAAAGAGATGTTGGAACTTTCCGTGAGGTGTAGGATAGCCAGCTTCCATACAGAACAACTGAATTGGGCCTTTCTAGAATTTCCATGGTCATTTTAATTTCTGTTTGATATTTTCTTCTTGTTCTGAACTGTTTAGTTAAATAGCTGCTTCATGTCCCCCAAAGGTAGATAAATAGCAGTGACTCCTATATGCGTAGTTTGTAATTGATTTCTAAAGCACGTTAGAAGGCTTTTGTTGTTGTTGTTGTTGAAAGATGCTATATAATTAAAAGAAAAATAAAAACTGACCAATTATTATTCTATAATTTCATTGTTCCAGTTACAGAGAATGGAGACTGTAATGACCAAGTTTTATCTTATGCACAGCAGACTACAGTTTAAGATTATGCACCACAAGTAGGGGAGGTAAGGTGCAAAGGTGGTGTAAAACTCACCTTTTGATTCTCCCTGTCCTGGGTCCCCTATGTACAATTGGTTTCCAGTTGATAAATCAGAGCAGCCTCAGACTTCACAGTAATGAGTAAGTCCCCCCCTAGGATTCCAAAAATAATTTTCTGATGAGGGGATACTCCTTGAAAAGTTGCACACATTTCTTCTGATAGGAAATTCATCTCTTTACTCTTTGCAATATACCGCTGAAATGTTTTCATTGCTGTTGATATTGCTCAGACAGAGAAGCTGAAATAGTTCTACTGATCATGCACACATGGTACAAGAATGAGTAGTTTCCAAGAGATAATGGTGTGATTGAGGGAAATCACATTCCTTCTCTTTCTCTATTTTTCCTTTCTGAAGTTGCAAATGTAAGTAGTAACTAGGGAATAGACTGCACGCAGCCCAGGCAGATTAACTGACATACTGTTTAAAAGTGCCAAAGATACAAACAAACAAGCAAACAGCTGGTCTGTTGTGATGAAGTAATGATCTATGTAATGTAACAGTTTCTTCAAGCTTAACAATAAAAAAAAAAAAAAAGGTGTTGTGTTGCTCCGACGCAGACTGTTCTTCTAAGATACATTTAACCCATCAATATGTTATAGATTTTTTTCATTTCAGTATGTTAACTAGTGTTCAGTATTTCTATCTCATTATAATTAGTAAGGGAAAGTATTTCCTCTTCAGTAACATTTTTGGCTTCACAACAAGTCTTCTTGTCTTCAGTATATGGTGCATCTTTATCATCACCTTTTGCTTTTGACAAAACAGGCCAGTTGAGAGGAGAGGGATAAGAGCATAACCAATTGCCCAGAGAGTTGTGCTCACATGTTTTTAAAATAAAGCCAAGTGTGCTATTTTGGACATTGATTGGTTTGGATCAGATTTGTAGGAACGGTGGAATGTTGAAGCTCTCTATACCTTAAGGGCAGATCCTTTGGTGAGTTATGGTTCTTTTGTGCTGGGATATGAGAAAGTTAGTTCGAATTAGTTAATTCGAACTAACTAATTTGAACTAATTTTAGTTAGTTCGAATTAACTTAAATTGAACTAGCATGGCCCCACTGGAATTTTAGTTCAAACTGAGCAAGTGCCATGTGTGGCACTTACTTAGTTCGAATTAGTCAGTTGCATTAAGTTCAATGTGCCGGTTAGTTCAAACTAAGCAGTTAGTTTGAACTAACATGGCCACATTGACTTAATTCGAACTAACTAGTTCGAATTAAGCGTTAGGTCGAAAGGCATAATCAAATTTATTAGTTCAAATTAAGGAAGCCCTTAATTCGAACTAATGAAAACCTAGTGTGGCTAAGGCTTATGTTAGTTCGAATTAAGCTTCGTTAATTCAAACTAACTTGCCAGTGTAGACATAGCCTTAGGGTTGGAAGGGACCTCATGAGGTCATCTAGTCCAACCCCTTGCTAAAAGCAGGACCATTCCCCCTAAATCACCCCAGACAGGGTTTTGTCTAACCGGGCCTTAAATGTTTCCAAAGATGGAGATTCCACCACCTCCCTGGGTAACCCATTTCAATGCTTCACCACCCTCCTAGTGAGAAAGTTTTTCCTAATATCCAACCTCAATCTCCCCAGCTGTAACTTGAAACCATTGCTCCTTGTTCTGTCCTCTGTTACTACTGAGAACAGCCTAGCTCCCTCCTCTTTGGAGCATCCCTTCAAGTAGTTGAAAGTTGCTATCAAATCCCCCCCTCAGTCTTCTCTTCTGCTGACTAAATAAGACTAATTCCTTCAGTCTCTCCTCATAAATCATGTGCCCCAGCCCCCTAATCATTTTCATTGCCCTTTACTGGACTCTTTCTAATTTGTCAGCATCCTTTCTGTAGTGGGGAACCCACAGTATTCCAGATGTGGCCTTACCAGTGCCGAGTAGAGGGGAACAATCACATCCCTCAATCTGCTGGCAACACTCCTACTGATGCAGCCCAAAATGCCATTGGCCTTTTTGGCAAGAGCACACTGTTGACTCAGATCCAGCTTCCCTTCCACCACAACCCTCAGATCCTTTTCTACAGTGCTGCTACTTAGCCGATCGGTCCCAAACCTATAGCAGTACAAGGGATTTTTCTTTCCTAAGTGCAGGACTTTGCACTTGTCCTTGTTGAACCTCATGAGATTTCTTTTGGCCCAATGCTCCAATTTATCTAGGTCTCCCTGAATCCTGTCCCTGTCCTCCAGCGTGTCTACCATTCCCCCCAGCTTGGTGTCATCTGTGAACTTACTGAGCGTGCAATCTATCCCATCATCCAGATCATTAATGAAGATGTTGAACAGAACCGGCTCCAGGACTGACCCCTGGGACACTCCACTTGTTACTGGTTGCCGACTAGACATTGAGCCATTGATCCCTGCCCGATGATCTAGCCAGATTTCTATCTACCTTACAGTCCATTCATACAACCCATACTTCCTTAACTTGCTGATAAGAATGCTGTGGGAAGTCATATCAAAAGCTTTGCTAAAGTCAAGGTAATCATTGAAAGTCTCCAGTTTGGTAACGTTAATCATGTATTAAACAAGTGTTGGCAAAAGTGTGGCATAGAGATATTTGCTCAGGTACATTTTCCAAGATGAGTTTTGGGGAAAATTACAGCTCACATATCTCCTGGAAAATGTTCTTAAACTTCCTAGGGCAAATTCATTCATGAAATCAATGGCATTACATGGGTGTGTTTGTCCCTGTTAGTATTCTGCATGGACACTGCTTTCAGAGCCTCCCAGTCCACCTGGTTAACTCATTCTGGATGCCAGAAGTAGTTATGCAGAGTTTCACACTGACTGCAACAATGTGGAGCTTCAGAATCTGTGCCACTGTGATATCATAAGGGAGTCATTAGTGTAACAGTGGATTATGTTGCATTAGAGGCCTGAAGGCCCATGTCAGTTGAGGCCCCTATATAACTGCATGAAAGGTATCAAGTTAATCTTTCTGATCAAGTTTAATCTTTCTGACCTGTCAGAAACGTAACTGTTCCCTGAAAGGAGTGTGTGAATGGACACCCCCAACTAAAGGCAGCAGTCTTTTAAATTTTTTACATTATTCAGATCATTCCCACTTGTTTCTTCCCTTCTCTGCATGAGTCAGTTATTGATATAAAGGCTGAAGCTCAGGCAGCTTAACTGTTATGTGGAATGACCTTTACTTTTAATATTAATATATCATTGTAAAGTCTATGTGAATCATGAATGCAATTTTGGAATTCATATAAAATGCCATGTGCTGAACCTATTGCAACTTTTCCTCTAGTCCTGTGGCAGGCTGCAAACTGTGTGAATTAATATGCATCATATTCTTTCCCTTTTATTTACTTAGAGTGGTTTGCCGAGCAACTTTATCAAGAGTAACATTATCAAGAGCTTTCCTGCAAGCTTCTTTATCATATTCACATCTGTGCCTGCTCAACACTTCTCACTGTCAATCAAATCGCAATAATACGCAGATGATTTGCTCATTTGATTTAATAAAATCTCTCTGCTTATTTGCAGTGCAGTCATTATGCCATATAATTGCTCTGCCGCTGAGGTGAAAGGCAGCCAGTGGCCTGGGGGATAAGAAGAGACTATTGCTATATGAAGGATTTGTTTCTTTGCCTCTCTCTCTCTCCCTAGTCACTCATATCCCTAAAATTAATATTGTATTTGAATCTAGTCCTGCTATTCCTATGCAGGCTAACATTGTTATTACTTATTATTTGGATGTGAAGTCATTTATTTTTAGTTTTGATGTCCAAGCTGTCAAGCTAAATTTCATTGTGAACGACCACATACAATTTTTAACTGCCATTTAAACTAGATTCAAAATCCAAATTATAAAGAGACTATGTTCAAAGAAATGGACTGACAGGACATATAGCTAATCTTTTCCCCAAGAAATCAAAGTACATATCTGTTGTTATTGTTCTATGGGGTGGGAGTGCGTGCAGTCTTAGTTCTTCGTTGTCTTCTTTGTATTGGCTGGACACCGAGATTCAGGTACAGAAGAAAAGGGGGGCACTTATGCACAAGAGTAGCCCTTAGGGTGCAAAACTACGGCATTGATTTCTAGAAATGATGGATCACAGAACTAAGCCCAACTTACTGTTGTAAATCAATGAATGTTTTGTTCTCCTTTTGTTAACAAATTCTATCATCATCAGAGATTAAAGAGGAAATAGGGAAGTCGTGTCACAGAAAATAGAGCTCTCCGAATGCACAGTTCATGTATTAATAATGGCTATTGGTCAGTATTCAGGATTCCATTTTGGTGTGGAGAAATTTCAATATTTTAAAATGACTTTCAGGTTGAGAATACTTAATTATGTGCATTAAAGAAAGTCAGAAGACACTCCTTAACTGCCTGTGGTGGACATCCAGGCTGGATACTATAAGCAGAAATGTTTAGTTTCTCAGTTTGTTCTGAATCTGGCATTGTGCTGAATGGAACCTATGGTGAAATGTCAAATAAACTAAGAAGTAACTGTTTAAACAACTTGAAATCACTATGGGTGCGTCTACACTTACAAATTAAGTCGATTTAAGCTTGCTTAAGTCAACTTAATTTAATCTGCATCTACACTACATTTTCCTTAAGTCGATTTAAGCAGCAGTTTAAGTCAACTTAAGGAAAATTAAAGTCGACTTTATAAAACCTCATTTAAAGTCGACTTTACTGGCTCAGTCGACTTTATTAAGTCTACTTAGTCAGTGTAGAGACAGATTAGCCCTAAATCAACTTTAAGTCGATTTAAAGGGCTTCAGGGCACCCCCACTGCCCTCCCTGCCAGGGTGGCTGGCACAGGCAGAGCCTGGCGTGCCCCCACACAGGGCAGGACAGAGCCCTGCCCACCCTGCTCCTATGCCCTGCCAGTGTCCCTGTCCTGCTCAGCCCCCATTGTACCCAGGTACAATGGGGCAAATACTGAGCCCCCTGGCACTTGCCAAGGGGTGCCCCCCTGCCACCGTGGACCAGTCCCAGGTCCACCTAGCCCCTACAAGTCGACTTAGGCGTCCAGTGTGGATGCTCTAAGTCAATTTGGCAGGGTCCCCTTTAAGTCAACTTAATTTTTGAGTGTAGACATGCTAAGTCGACTTAAATTAACAAGTGTAGACATAGCCTATGGTCTGGATGTAGATCTTGAAGACTATGGAAGCACATTTTCTGTTTGTTTTTAAAAATTTAGCCTTCTAGTGGTCTAGTGGTCTATTTGTATGGACGTGGTGAAGGTGCTCTTCCATCAGTGGGGAACTCCCCATATAGATCTCTTTGCATCAGAGTCCAACTGGAAGTGTCACAAGTTCTGCTCGTTCCAGAATCGCAGCCCCGGGTCACAAGCAGACCCATTTCTGATCCCGTGGTTGAACCAGTTGTGCTATGCCTTCTTGCCAACACCTCTGGTCCACAGGGTGCTTCTGAAAATAAAGCACGACAAGGCGAGAGTGATCTTAATTGCCCCGGAATGGCCTCAACAGCATTGGTTCACGACGCTGCTGGACCTATTGGTCAGGGATCCAATTCCCCTGCCTCTGTATCCGGACATGCTCACACAGAACGAGGGAGCGCTCAGGCATCCCAACCTCCAGGCCTTGCCCCTCAAGGCATGGTACCTCCATAGCTGACTAGGGACGAATGCCAATGTTCCCTTCAAGTGCAGGAGGTCCTCCTCAACAGCCGGAAGCCATCGACCAGAATCACCTACCAAGCGAAATGGAAAAGGTCTCCTCCTGGGCAAAGGAGAAGGGAATTATAGCTACTTCAGCTTCAATTCTGTTGATTGTGGATTGGCTCCTGACCCTCAAGCACTCAAGGCTTATTGAGTGCGTCGGTTAAAGTCCATCTGGTGGCCATCTTGGCATTCCATGAGGGTTCATCAAAGGGTTTCTTGTTCTTGGATCGTACCATAAAGAGCTTCATGAAGGGTCTGGACAGACTTTTTCTGTCCATCCACCCTCCGGTGGCCCAATGGGACTTAAACCTGGTCTTGACAAAGCTGACAGGCCCCCCCTTTCAAGCCTCTAGCATCTTGCACATTACTATACCTAACATGGAAAGTTGCCTTTCTAGTGGCAAATACATCAGCCCGAAAGAATGTCGGAGCTAAGAGTGCTTACGGCAGACCCTTACACTATCTTTTTCAAGGACAGAGGCGGCAACGTAGTCATTGTTGCACACCTTCACTGCCCACTACGTGCTCACCCATCAGGCCAGAGATGATGTGGCAGTTGGTAGAGCGGTGCTGCAGGCAGTGAGATGAGAGAATTCTGTCCCTCCTCCAAGGTGAGGCTTGTGAATCACCTGAGTTGGAATTGACATGAGCAGTCACTTGAAGAAGAAGAAACAGTTACTTACCTGTAACTAGTGTTCTTCAAGATGCGGTGCTCATGTACATTTCAACACCCACCTTCCTCCCCTCAGCTGGAATTCCAGCAAGAAGAAACTGGAGGGAGGATCGGCTAAGCTATATACAGAGGGCTGTGGGGTGCCTCCCATGACCACAGCCAACCCTGTGGGTAGTCTAGCGGAAAAACTTTCTGGAGATCCGTACACGCGGTGCGCACACACTTGAGTTGGAATGCACATGAGCAACACATCTCGAAGAACACTAGTTACAGGTAACTAACCGTTTCTTACGCAGCCCCTATTTCTGTAGGTATGGCCTGTATTACTTGTTCCTAGGGGTGTAACTTTACAATTATATATTCAAACATTTATTTGAATGGACCGAGCTTGTCAAGCACTCTAGATCATTCTGTATGACTGCCTGGTCCTGATTATTTACCACTCCAGTATTGGTGTGAGATTGTATGCACAAAGTACACTATGTGCCAGGGCACAGATGGCTCTCAGCCTTGTCACTAGGCAACTCATCTAGCTCAGCAGGGCCCCATGAGCCTCCTGACTGTGGAGGGAAGCCAGCAACATTTTAATTGAGCCTTGCAGCAGCACAGAGGGTACTCTGCCTTCCTCCCACATCTGTAGCTGCTTACGCTGCTCTATCTTCTAACTTGATGATTTCTTACTCCTGGTCTCCACTTTGGCTACATCCCTGACCACAACTCTAGTTGCCCTTTGACTTAGACTTGACTCCTGAATCTGATCCTTTGGTTATGTCACTGACTATGACTTTGTCTTTGGCTTCTGGCTCTGCTTCTGACCTTCAACTTGGACCCTGGATCCTGCCTCCAATTTTCACCGTTGGACTGGTGCTTCGTCTTGGATCTTTGCTTGCCACCACAAACACCAGGCAAGCCCCAACAGCTTACACTAGGGTATATAGTTCTTACTTCCTGAGTAAAACATTTTTGTTTATCAGGTCTGTCATAGGGTGATGCCTGCCTGCAGCATCCTCCTGCAGCAGGTGAAAGCATGATAGACACAGTTGCCTCAGTTTCCCCTTTCAGAGTCCTCAGTAATTCCATGCAAGCTCTTGACACACCAATGCCCTCCTTGGAGCTGGCTTCTTATAAAACGATGTGTAAATGGTCCAGAACTTATGTCCCAGACCCACAGTTCATTTCTAACCCCAGTGCAAACAGTCTTTATGTTCATTTAGGTGGCTCATCCCATAACATCTATATAGGCACCTTCAACCATACCCACACTTTCTGGCCATCCTTTCCTGTCATTGAACATCTACCCCAACCCTTGCATTCTTCCCAGCAGGAACCACCACAACTTCTCTGTTAGGAGATTACCAAGGGAGCATCCCTCACTCTTCTTTGTACTCCCATAGTTTGCCTGGGTCCAGCTCTCTGGCCCTGGAAATGTCAGTGGTAAGTTCCTATGCTGCTGCTAGGACTTCAAATCTCTGTCTTAGAGCCAGCAGCATCTGCTTTGCTGCTCCTCTTGCCATGAGCCATCTAGCCTTGTTCTGTGACTTGGGAGCTGTGATGCTTCCTGAGATACCTAGAGTTGTGAAGCACCTTGCCCCTACCCCCCTTAGGAAGCATTGTCTGTTCTTGTTGTGAATTAGTCTCCTGAAACTGCCAGCTTCTGGCAACACAAGTGCTACCTTCCTGGCACCACAGGTCTCAATCTCTTTGTACTGTTGAACTTAGGCCAGAAGTGGGCAAACTTTTTGGCCTGAGAGCCACATCCACAGTATGGTGGTGGGAAGAGGTGGGGCTGGGAGGGGAGAGTGGCCACCACGCTTGGCCAGGACACTGCTGGGCCCACATGGTGATAAGGGGTGGGGGAGCAGCCATTGAGCTCCAGCCAGGGCAGGTCTCATTGCTGGTCCCATATGGTGGAAGAAGGTCTGTGACCATCCTCCAGACAGGGCACTGCCACAGGCCCCATGTGATGGGGAAGGGGGGAGCTGCTGCCACACTCCTGCCAGGAGGGTGTCACTGGGCCCACATGGTGGGAGAGGGGCAGGGGAAGAAGTGGGGCTGGAAGGGGGGTAAATATAATGACCAGTGATACACAGGCTTTCATTAGAGACCTTTCATGACATTCTTTGATAGATTAGTATGGAGATATCATGCCTAAGGCATTCCTATCCCATCTGGCAGTTGGCATCAAGAGGTCCTTGTACCACAGGAACACCAGCTAATAATTCCCTCTTGCTGTTTACCTGCTCTCAGCTTTCTCCTAGGTCCCAAGCATATGGTTTCTAGCAGCTCTCACCTATTCTGCTCTTCCACTCAGGCAGTTCTGATTCACCTGGTCTCTCGCTAGGATTTCTCTTTTCTCCATACTCTAGTCCCATGTGCCCTCTTTAAAGCCCTTTTAATTGCCCAAATTGGAGTATATTGCTAAGGCACAGATGCACATGTCTCAAAGGGCCAGTGTCATCCTTTGACAAGAGAGAAAATGGGTGAGTCTTTCGAATATCCTGGAACCAACACAGCTACAGCTACACTGCATCCTGTGACAAGGTCTTTTACAGACATGTCTGTGGAATGCTCTGTCAAACTACTGTTATGAAAACTATTATTCACATAATATTGCTGGACTTTCTCAGGCAGAATTCCTCATCTGTTCATTGCATGTGGTGATATCACTTTTAAAGCAAGAGTACAAATTTCTATCTGCAATTTTACCTGTGTAGTTAGAGTTGTAATGAATGTGAAAAGGAGCAAGAATGGGTATTTCCTTTTATATTTAGTTTTTCCAGACCATAGCAATCCCAGACCCTTTGTGATCTACATAAATGTGAAAACTTGCCATATAGCTGTGCTTTGTGCTCCAGATTCTCATAGACTTTAAACCCTGAGCACGTGGGCAAGTCTAAACAGCCAGTTACCCAAGAAACAATCCTCTGTAATAACTCAGAACCCACCCCATGTACCCTCCCTTCTTAGGCCACTTGTATATCCACCACCCGTAGCCAAAGATCAGTCAATTTCCAAAATAGGCTATCTGATCATATCACCCCCTCCATAAATTTATCAAACTCAGTTTTGAAAGCAGTTATGGTTTTTGCCCCCATAACTCCCCTTGGAAGGCTATTCCAGAACTTTACTTCTCTAATGGCTAGAAACCGGCATCTCATTTCAAGCCTACATTTCTTGATGGAAAGTTTATAACCATTTGTTCTGGTGTCCGCATTGGTGCTGTACTCAAATAATTTCTCTCCCTCTCTGATATTAATCCCTCTGCTGTATTTATAGAGAGCAATCATATCCCCCCTCAACCTTCTTTTGGTTAGGCTAAACAAGCCAAGCTTCTCGAGTCTCCTCTCATAAGGTAGGTTTTCCACTCCATAGACCATTCTTGTAGCCCTTCTCTGCACCTGTTCCAATTTGAATGTATCCTTTTTAAACATGGGGGACCAGAAATGCACACAATATTCCAGATGGGGTCTCACCAGTGCTTTGTACAGCAGCACTAACACCTCCCTGTTTCTACTTGAAATACCTCTCCTGATACATCCTAGAACAGCATTAGCTTTTTTCACAGCTACATCACATTGGCAGTTCATAGTCACCCTATGATCAACCAGGATTCCCAGATCCTTCTCCTCCTCAATCCATTCCAACTGATGCATCCCCAACTTATAGGAGAAATGCTTGTTATTTGTCCCTAAATGCATGACCTTGCACTTCCCATTATTAAATTTCATCCTGTTCCTGATACTCCAATTTACAAGATCATCCAGATCTTTCTATATGGTATCCTAATCCTTCTTTGTATTGGCAATACCTCCCAACTTGGTGTCATCCGCAAACTTTATTAGCACATTCGCACTTTTTGTGCCAAGGTCAGCAACAAAAAGGTTAAATAAGATCGGTCCCAAGACTGATCCCTGAGGGACTCCACTGGTAACCTCCCTCCAGCTTGACAGTTCACCCTTCAGTATGACCCCCTGTAGCCTCCCTTTTAACCAGTTCCTTATCCACCTTACTCTATTCATGTGGCTCTTTTGATGGTCTATATAGCAGCTTATGAAACTCTTTGAGGATTCTTCTGGATGCAAACTGCAACATAAATGACTAGTTACATAATATATTATTACAAGTTTACAAGGAACTCTTTTATAAATAGACAGGAAAAGATCTACACTACCAGTTGAATAGTACTGTATTAAGTATTCTTTTCCAGAGTAGGGAATTATTTAGATCATTTTAAGCTTGATCCTGTACAGTTTTAGTCAGTGGGAGTGGAGTAGGATCACATAATTCCCTCCCTGATAAATAGCATGTTTGAACACAGATTTTAAGAAGTATCATCCCAGTGAAAGAACTTATTTGTACCCTGAGTCTTAAGGTATGTTTTGAAACAAAACCCATGTCAGAATTAACCACAAAGAGAACTCGAGGTAGAGATAAGCAGGAGGGGAGGAAGTTTTACAAGTTCATTTCCTTCTCCTTGTGCTTGCTGCTGATCCTCTCTAATCTCCAGTATTAAAATTACCTTAATTTTAAATGCACTTACTTTGTCATGGAGGCTGATTCAGCTTTATGAAATGTAATGGGCATTTAGAAGTAAATGTTTATTGTATGCTTAGTGGGTTTCTCACATAGAACTGCAGCAATTATATTACTATTGATTTTATGTCGGCTCTTGTTCTCCTTTTCATATGGAATATGATTTGATATTTCCACTGTATTCCTACACAGCAACATTGGTGACAGGTGAGAGAGAAATAAAAGAAAAAATGTGCAAAGTAAATGTTTGTGATTATTTGTACAACTAATAAAAACTACTTACTTCTATAGTGCAGTAAAGTGACACCGTGGTTCAGAAACATCTGAAAACAACCACAGATGCCTGACAGGAATATGACATGACTGTGTGTTTTGCAACTTGCACTTTATTTTAGTATAGTATAAATAGAACATTTTATCTAATATTCTGTGCATACAGACCAGTTGGGATAAGTCAGAACAACAGTGGTTAATGGTAAAACTCTCGTTACCCTATATCAGCAAACATTTCCTTTCATATCAGCAAACATTTCCTTTCATTTCCAGTCACCTGCATTTTGGTAAGAGCCTCTGTAGTAAACCAGATTATGCTTCTCTGAAACTGTTTTGATACCAGAAAAATTAAATTTAATTTGTTTGCTCTCATAAGGAAAGAATGAGTATGTGAACTTTGAAACAGAATAGCACTTTAAATAGTCACTTACATTTCAACTATAAAAATTAAAAAACAAACAACTTTCCCCCACAATCTGTTTAAGATGCCAAGTCCATGTTGGCAGCAGTTTTTAAATTGTATGAACATCCCACATGCAATTTTTTTTTTAACAATCTAGTTTTCTAAGAATCTGAATGCTCATATAAAATAGCACAGGAAACAATACATCAGTATAATTTAAGAACCATTCTGTTCAGTCTTTTCAGAAATGCGATATCTAATGTTATTCCAACTCTACTAATTAACAATGGATTTACTATCTGGAAGAAGGTGTTTAAAGTATTGCAAAATGAAACAAGAATATCTCCAGTCTAGCCTCTTACCTCTAATCTTCATCTTCCAAAGGCACTAAGGGATCCTTTATTTGCAAAGTGGAAAGAATTAAGGATAATTAAGATGAAAGTTCTGTTTGATGAAGGAAAATCTCATGATATTTGAAAGTATTCAGTTTAGATACGGTCTTCTCAGTTCACACTCCTACTTTTTAGAACTAAGCTACTTTGTAATGAAATGAACAGGAGACAAATAACTAAATTGGATTTAAATATTGTAAAATGAACTTGTATTTCAAAAACACCTGTGTGTGACTGTTTTTTTTTGTTTTTGTTTTTTGGGGGGTTTTTTGTTTTTTTTTTAATAACCAGGTAAAGATAGAGTGCAGGATTAAAACTTAATGAGAAGAGGAATTGAAAATAGGATGCTAATCTGGGAAATATAAAGGCAATATACAGGAATCGTCAATAAAGTTGGGGCACAAAATTGTAATCCTTTTAATATCTTTGTTCCATGGGCAACCATCCCCCTAACCAGAATAAAGCCTACAAATGACACAAAGGTTAGAAAATTGTAATCCAAGCATAAAACAGATATTGGCAGGTTATAGAGATGGAGGTTCATATGGAAATTTTGGGCCATGATAACTACTTACTGTAGAGGCAAAACACTTTAGCAGTACCAGGTCTGAAATTCTGTCCCCATTGAAGTGGATGGAAATTTGCCATGCACTTCGATGGAACCACGATTTCACCCCACAATTGTGTATTTTATTAGACAAACAGCTAAGGTAGACTGGAGTTTCTACATTGATAAGGACACTAATGACTAATTTGAAAGTGTGTTTACTAGTCACTGAACACTCTAGCAACTAAACATTTTGGTGTTTTATATAATCCTCCTGTAATATTTGAACAATACTGCTACAACATAGTGTGGTGAAACAAAAATTAGACAGAGATCTGTTTAGCCACATAATCCATCTCCTTGCCATGCCAGTTCAGAATTGTTTGCTATAATATGTTTTCTAGTGTTTTGTCCTGTCTCGTTTTGAATGTCCCAAGTGAAAAAGAAATGCTGTTTCCCATAGGAGCCTATCCTATGTCTGGAAGTATTACAAGCCACCAATTACACTGTTACTTAATTGCAAACACATTACTTTATACTAGACAGATCTTTAATTATTTGATTGCTCTTTTATTAATCTTCACTTCCTTACTAAATTTCCTTAGAGAGCTAGTGACAACTTTAGACATCTTTTAAACTTTTTGATTATTTTGTCTTGACTACAGAGAACCCTGAGCCAACAGCCACTCTCCCAACACCCCCACCATGAACTTAAAAAAAAAATAAATTTTTTTTAATCCAGATTCAAACATTGGGCTTGATTGTGCCCTTATGAGCTCCAAGTCAAGTGGTATGTGAGCTGACCATCCCAGGAATAGTTCTGGGGAACATTGTGCCTCAAGCACCCACACTCCTCTGAGTCACAATGTCATCCTTTCATCCTCCTTCCTTCAGGGGGGTTAATATTTGTCTGCTGTCTTATAATAGCAACACATTTCTACATCTCCTTCAGCAGGTCAATTATGTGGGTTGGCACACTGGGAGCAGAGCCACAGCTTTATCATTTGCTGCCCAGCTGCTCCAGCAGAGGAATAGTAGCTACACGACATCTGCTCCTCCCTTCATGCTGGGACCCAAGGTCGGTGCAGGGCTATGCAGGGCCCAGTGGGTTAGGGATGGATGTTCATGCTGTCCTGGGACATGTAGTCCAAGTCACAATCTAATCCTGCGAAAGTATTAAGGATAGTTATTTTTTCTTACTATCCTGCTTTTGGAGTTACCCCCATCATAATGTCTATAAGAGATGTGCCTGAATTAACCTTATTCCAGATTCCAGACTGCTCAGTTTGAGTTGTTTATTCCTTAGCTTTTTGTGCAGCCCTTCGTAAAGAGAGGCTTAGATTCAGACTCAAGTACTCATACCAACCCTGCAAGTACTAGGTAGGGTTTGGTGTGAACACAGCTCTAAGGAGAGAAGGAAATTGAGCTTTGTTGTGTTATTCTGTCTTCCAGAGGAATATCCTATATTCAGTTCCTGTGTTCAAGTGTTCAGCCTTCTTTCTTTCCTGTAAAGGACCAAATCCTGTAAAACCTTACTCATGTGAGCAGTCCTTATTTATGTGATCAGGACCATTAGCTTCAAGGGTATTATTTACTAAAGAGCACCAAATCATCTTGATTTGCAATTGTATTAGCTGACCCAGACAGACACATTCTTTGGTAATGTTTAAAATTTTTTCTTTTCACTCTGTTTCCCATATACTTGATTTTGATCTTCTGCATATTAATCTTAAGTCCACAAACTTTACTCTTCATATTCAATTCTTTGATAGTCAAATGCTAGGCTTATAATGCAGCTTTTTAAAAATTATCAACTATTTACAGTCTTGTTTAATATGTCACTTTACTGGGAAAGTAATAAGGAGATGAAAGAAGGTGAGTGACTTTTGCGTGGAAATCTGGCTCCATATGGAAGTTGAAAATAATATAATTCTATCTTATGTCTGATCATCTCTAAAATTATGTAGGTAGTTTTCAGTCAACAAATTAATTTTCACTTGATACTTTATATCAATTTTAAATTGGTTTCAGTCTGTCTTTCACTCATCATGCTATACAATTACAGTTATAACTAGAGTTAGTAATGATATTATGGAAGGTGCTGATCAAAGGTTGTTTACCTAGGCTGTGTTCACTGATTTGACAAAGTTGTTTGACACAAGTGATCATACTTTACTGAGTATTCTCTGCAAAACTGATTTAAAAAATACCGGTTTTTCAACCTGATTCATCTAGTATCCTCAGTTCTATTTTCAATAATGTGTAGTTACATGAATATCAATTTCAGATATGTTCCTTACACATTCATTGTTCAAAGGCTTTCTATGGTATAAAAAGCATTATGAGAAATGAAGAGAAAACTACTTACATCAATAATCAATAGCAATTTCAGTAATTAATAGCTATTAATTTAATAATTTTCCACAACATTTTGCATAATCAAAGGATAGTTTTGAATAATTTTAATCAATTTGATCAATTTTAGTTCATCAAACAGAAATTATTATGTCTGTGTATGGATATAAATGTAGGTCCCCATTCTGCAAACACTTACCCATATATGCAGCTTTGTGCCTTTGAACTCTTGTCCGCATGCATGATATGCTAGCCAAAATTTTTTCACTCAAGGTAGTTGGAAAAACACCCTGCTGAACGACATAAGTTCTGCCAGCAAATGTACACAGCACTATGTCCGTGGGAGACGCTCTCCTGCCAACATAGCTACTACCACTCATTTAGGTGCTTTTATTATGTTGAGTCCACTTGTAAGCCTAAGTGTTTGCTGGGCTGGGGATATGATACCATATATGGGGTATGATTACACTGCAGTAAAACACCCATGGCTGGCCTGTGTCAGCTGTCTCAAGCTTTTGAAGCTTGCGCTGTAGGGTTGTAAAATTGCAGTGTAGATGTTCAGCCCAGCTTCTTGGACCTTCTGAACCCTTACAGGGTCCCAGAATCCTGCCTGAATTATCTACACTGCAGTTTTACAATCCCTGGAGCCTGAGACAGCTGACATGCTCTAGCTGGAAGTGTTTTATTGCACTTTAGACATAGCTATAGAGAACCTCATTTGGATCTAATGTCCATGTGGTAAAATTACCAAAACTTGGGATAAATGAAGTTAAAGCATGATTTTGCCATTCAGTTTCTGTTGAGAAACACATTACTCAGTGAGTATTTCCACGGAGTAAGGAGGGCAGAGTAGGGCCATAATATATCATGGCATTGATTCTGACATTACAAAACTCCAATGGGCTTCAAACACCCAACTTCTTTTAAAATCCACAGGTAAAATGTTTCATTCCGCTCCTCAAAATGTGAATATTTCCCCCAAATTATAGTGAGCAGAGGCAATATTTGTCCTTCCTGGACTTGTGATTTTCAGCTTTCCAATGAGACCTGCACTCTGCCTTATGCCACGTTAAAAATGTAGCATTTGCAGGTGTACAAAAGCTAGTTTAGCTTATTTTTAGAAGTTGTTAATGGCTCTGAATCCTGGTCAGTGGGACTCATGGTAACCAAGGCACCTGGTTTTACAAGTGAAGTTTTTTTGGGAAAAAAAATTGTTAAATAATTTTTCTGCAACATTTGTGATATGCAGAGAAAGCATGATGAAGTTCTGTGGGGGTGTCCTGAATCTGTTGTGTGGCTTTGTTATTCATGGGAAGTTGGGAGCTGCTTCCTGGAACTAAATAGATTTCTGGTCACCCAGGAGTGTGTCTGGTTTTTGCTGACTGAGCAGAATTCAAGAACCTATTCCCGCAACCCCATCCCCATCTTCAAAATTCTCATTGCATTCAGTAGGAACTCTATACATAACAGGTTTCCTGGATTAAGATCAATATCACATTGTATACCTACAACCCTTTCCGATCTTGGTTCATATAGAAATTATTTTTACGCATCTCCAGGTTGCATCATAGTCAGACTCAATATGCAAATCTACTCTAATGAGCCTTCAACCTCCCAGGACATTCTGTAAAAGACGTCAAGACTGCTACAGTGCTTCAGCAAAAAAAGTTTAATACCAGACTTCAATGTGAAACTACAGAGCTGGAATCCATATGCAAATTTGACACGGTCAGATTAGATTTGAACAGGGACTTGGAATAGCTAACTCATTACTAACGGTAATTTTCACCTCTGCTAACATTCTCACCTTCTCATTTCTGGCTCGACACTGTTTGAATCAAAACAACTTATTTGATTTGCTGAAAAAGACTGAATTGACCTTGTGACTCACCCCTCTGCATGCATATATTCCCCTAACATACTAGTTTTCATTTCATGCATCTGATGAAATGGGAATATACCCCTGAAAGCTCATGCGATAAATGAATTTTTTAGTCTTTAAAAGTGCCACAGGACTCCTTATTGTTTTGCTGAAATAGACTAAAATGGCTACCCCTCTGATTTTGGATTATTGCTACACAGAATTCAACAAGCTGCTTTAAAATCTCCTTTCAAAATGTCTGGTATGACTTGTCTCTTACCTAGTTTTCACTAAATAAATAAAAGTTCATGTGAATTTATCTTTTTGCTAAAAGCTGGCCCTGAGTCAATTTAACCAGTCAGGGTGAAGTCTAACAGCATCTGTAGCATCTAGAGCACACATTCATAGGCTATGTCTACACTGGCAAGTTAGTTCGAATTAAGGAAGCTTAATTTGAACTGTCTTAAGCCATGGCTACAGTAGGCTTTAATTAGTTTGAATTAAGGGCTTCCTTAATTCGAACTAATAAATTTGAATAGGCTATTCGAAGTAAGGGTTAATTCGAACTAGTTAGTTCAAATTAACCAATGTGGCCATGTTAGTTCAAACTAATTGCTTAGTTCGAACTAACCAGCCCATTGAATTCAATGCAAATCGCTAATTCGAACTAAGCAAGTGCCATGAATGCACTTGTTAGTTTGAACTAAATTTTGCTAGTTCGAATTAAGTTAATTCGAACTAACTAAAATTAGTTTGAATTAGTTAGTTTGAATTAACTAATTTTAGTAAGTGTAGACATAGCCATAGGTATGTCTATACATCAAAAGCTGTGTATGAGCTGACATACTCTAGCCAGCTTGGAGTCAGCTAATAGCAGTAAAGACAACATAGTGGGGGTTCAGAGTCAGTATAAATGTTTTCAAGCTTTCCCTTACAACTTTCTCTTTTTGAAAGAAAGCTGGAGCTTTCATGACTTGAGGGGCTGAGGCTTTAAGAAAAGCACCAAATGTAATATCAAAAGACTCATAATAAAATTGCAGGAGTTAGTTACACAAGGCAAGGGCTGAACCATGGCCCTGCCTTGTTCCTCTTTCCTTTGGACTAGTTTGTGTGCTAGGAGGCACTATTAGGAAACTGTCCCTTTGATCAGAATACCAATTGTGCCTGGTACCTGACAGGTGGTGCAGGAAAGTTTCCTGTACCTTTTCCCCCTTCTTCTTTTATCCCTCTACTCTAGAGACAGGCACATCCAAACCCTTGGGATGGTGGGAGAAAGGAAAGAAAACCAGTGATGGATAGCAGGAGGCACGGGGCCAGGGGTTGGCAATCTTTGCTGACCCCTGTGCCAGCCCCACCACCCCAACCCTTAGCAGGTGCTGGGGGCGGGGCCAGGAGCTATGGCAGGCAGCGGTTCTTTTGCCCTGCTGGCCCCGCCCCTCAGCTGCGGAGTGGGACCAGCAGGGGGAGCCTCCGCGGCGCCGAAGGGCAGGAAGCCTTGCATGCTGCTATTAAGAGGCATGCGTGCTGGGGGTCATTCTATTGTAATAAAGTGCAGGAACTAGAACTCATTTCTAGAAGCAAACAGAATCCTTTTGAAGGATCTGAAATTACATATTTTGTCCTCATTTTCCATTTTTGTTGGCACTTATAATAGATTCAGATAAGATCACAGTTTGAAATGCAGAATTATTTTGAGAGAGCATCTTTCAACAAAAAAGCCTTCTAATGTGCTTTCGAAACCAATTACAAACTACATATGTACGAGTCACTGCTATTTATCCACCTTTGGGGGACATGCAGCAGCTATTTAACTAAATAACAGTTCAGAACAAGAAGATGCATGGTTCTTTGCTGGATTGGGATAAGACTGCTCAGCACCTTGCAGGATCAAGTGCTCCTTGAATATTCATAGAATATATTCAAATTATATTTTACATAAATTAGCAAAATGTATAAAATGTTTCTACAACACACTTAGTATGTGCCCAAAATCCAAATCCTCAGAACAAACTGTTCCTGTAGTGGCAAATACTGCAGCTCACTTCTGTGCAGTCCTGGCAACCTTAACCAAAGCAGTTCTTTTTCCATGGAAGGAAAAAGGCAAGATGCCAGAAGCTTACATAGAGGATCTATATCTCCTACCACCTCTGAGGTTCCCTGGATGTATGTGGGAATCACTGTGTCCTAGCATGCCTGGGTTCTTTAGGAGAGGGCAGGCCAGAGGAGGAAACATTCAAGTGTGCTGTACTAGACATGCCCGGCCCCATCCTCTTAGAATGAAGTGCCGGAGATGCAAGGAGTGCTCAACCCTAAGGCATCAATGGTGGCACTTGGAGCAAATCCTTGACTACAGAGGGAAGGATCTTTTTCCCACCCTCTGAGTCATTTCATAGGTTACTGAGTGGCTATTCAGGCCCCACACCTGGATTAGGATTTGCATAGTTTTACCAAGAGATGTTGACATAATTAATTACAGGTATCCGATTCTTGCTCACATAATGGACAAGTCCTGCCTTCACATCATCACAGATGGATTTAGAAGGAATGTAAAAGCTGTTAAATATCCTAGTATTGCTAAAATTTATCTGTTGGGGCTTTGTTGATTTCTTTGTCTTTAGTTTATCTGTTATTGACAATTCCACATTTGCCTTTCAACAGATTATCTAATTGGAGACTAATATGAAAAATAAGCCAATCTCAGAATCAGAAAAAAGATTGAAAGTCCACATATCACAAAGATAAAACCTTGAAATGGAAAAAGGGTTAAATTATAACTACTATTATTTAGGATTATTTCTCAAATACTGACAGTGTGTCCTGGCACTGTTCAAATCTCAAAGGATTTACATTCTAAAGTCTAGAGTAGATGTTCAGAACCTTTTTTTAAAGCACTGTTTGTAATTTGTAATCATGCTTCATTATATTTCCAAAGTTAGGAAATTCCTTCTTTCAACCTGACATTTTTAGAGAACCAAAGTTATAGTAATAGATCTATATATCTCATATGAGCAAATTATGTAAATCAGTTATCAATATTAATTATGCAGGTGACATTCTGCATGAACTGTTGTGGATTTCAGTAGATCAACACACACACTGCAGAACTGGTCTGTTTTCCATGTCATACGGTGTATATCACATTTCAGTCAATAAAGTATTGCTGTCGTATATCTGCCCATGGATTAGAATATGCGAATGGAACAGCTGCAGAACACCATCTAGTGGTGCTGTGTACTCTTAAGCTAAATAAATATATTTTAAACATTTCCTCACATCTCTCTCTTTATGGTTATTTGTAAGAGAACTGTCACCACAGAGTGAAACTGTAACTCCACTGAAGTCAATGAGACTTGATCCACAGTGTCTAGGGATTGCACAATTAAATGTAGCACTAGATATGTCTTTAAATGGCACTACTCTCACAGTTGTCTTGTAGATGTGAGGGTGTTTTGTTTTTCCTGTTGTATATAAGTGCATTTGTTTTGAATGGATTTATTTGCTGTTTCGTCTTTCCTATGCAATGCTAATGTGGTTGTTCTGACCATGACATTAAATATAAATGTAAATTAAATATACACTGAGGGCTTAAAATTAAAACAATCATTGATAAACCAAATGGCCTGGCTTTTTATTATGAAAGTAGAGCTTCCTGAGTTTCACTGATTCTGTACTTTACATATGGAGACAGCCTGTCTCTCCATAATCTCCTGAAAGGTTTCAGATGAATTGCCACATTTCAAGTGATAGTCCTTTGGTTAAACTGGATGGAGCTGTTGTCTAGGAATTCTTTATGTTTGCATTGAGATTGATGGGGTACTGTAATAAGCACTGCAAATGGACCCAACAAACTATGAATCTGATTGTCTTCAGATTACAGTGCAAAGCACGTCTTTTTTCAGATATTTGCCTGAAGGGATAGAAAGAGCAGGGAGATAAGAAAAGGGGCTGGGGGGTATAAATCACTGGGGTTAATGGAAAATGAGAGTTTAGGATGCTGCTTTTTGGGAGATTGTTCTTTATTTCTACCTCTATAAAGAGGTACTTATATGTGTCTTGTATTTTCTATGGATAGCCTGAGTCAGGTGGAAGGAAGAATTTTAGAAGGCTAAAAATATAAACACAGGATATATAGTTTATATAACTGTTTAAAGTAGAAGCAGAAAGTATTCTTCTGTGTGAGAATATCAAAAAAATAAAATAAAAATACCAGGCCAGACTTATAGCTGTGCAAATCCAGGCTCACTGCATTTTGCTCAGTAACATTCATCCAGATTCACGCTGGTGTAACGAGAGCAGAATGTAATCCAGATGATCATATTTTTTGTCGAACTTGTTGGACAACTACCTGTGTTCCATTTTTGCAATTACTTTATCATTTATTTGACTATAGCTACTCATTTTGGTGCTGCTGGTTTAATCAGTGTGCAAATCACTCTAGATTTATTTAACTTCTAATGCAGCCTTTTGTTTCACACGCTAGTCTGAGGACATATTTCTGTTTTAAGGTTCCGTCTACCTTTTGTGCTTCAAGGGTGGACTGGGGATACTGAGGGTGCTGTTAGCTAGACCTCAGAATGAAATGATGTTAAAATGAAAAAGATAAAAAAGTAACAATGTTCTACTGCACTTACACAATCATTGTTTCTGAGTAAAAAAGGAGTTTACTGTAACATGTACATGGAAAGAAGCAGATTTACTGTAAAATTACATGGGCATCCTTATCTTTGGCATTTCCTGACTTGGCACCATTTACCATTCAACAGCAGCATTTTTAATGTGGGTTTTGGGGTGTATTTAAAATGAAGTATTTGTATGAAAGGAAAATTCAAACTATAGTATAAACTATAGTATAAAAATTCTTTTGTAGAGTTCAAGGGTACCAGGAGTGGAAGGCCATACCATGGAACAAGATTCTGTTCTACAGGGGCAGTGCACAAAGCCATGGCTCCTTCCTACTTCAGCAGTTATGCTCTTTGTGTCTCCTGAGCATGCAAATATGACTTTAAGTTGGACATTCTAACTGTAAGTGCATGGGGTTACAGGGTGCAGGCAGAGTGGGGTTGGTACATAGGTACGTGAAGGCAAGAGATAACTCTGGAACTCAAGTACAGAGATTTTTTTTCTCACTAGTTGTCCAAGACAAGTATCAAAATGTACTGGTCTTGAAAACATGTATGCTTGTCCTGCAGGTGCGTTTCTGTATGTGCAAAACATAAAGCATTGGTCAGTAAAGGGCACTTACATTATTACTAAATTATGTTCTCAATAGTTTTATTGTTGTTAAATGTTAATTGTATAAAACTTTTTTTCATGTCATAAAACTAAAAGGAAAAGTTAATATTTTAAGAAAACAAAAAGAAAATTGAATAAAGGGTGATATGGTTAAGATCTGATGTCTTACTTTTCTCTTTGGATGGCATTCTCAGAAATTTTTCTGTAAAGAACAACTGGTTATTGGGCAGAATCCTTAGGCATTCATGTTGGTGCCTTTGAAGTGACTTACTGCATCCGTCAAACATTTAGACGGCTGAGGTACTGTCAGGAATGTCATGTCCTCTAGATTCTCTGAATTGTCATTTTCCTTTGATTTACCTTTGAATCTGGTGCTTTCATCTGTGTGAGAAGAACCTATGAAAATACATTAACAAGATCTAGTCATAGGTACTTTTGGTATATGTTCATGCTTATTATTTTTATTATTTTATTGCATTTTATTAATTTTCTGTGAAAATTTGAAAACTAATGTCAGATGCAGGAGTAACCCAACAAATGTAAAAAATTAAAAATAATTGCTCAAGAAACAAGGAATAAAACCAACAACTACAATACAACTTTATTCCAGATGGCATTTTTCTATGCAAACCCGATCCTAAAATCTTAATTATTTCAGAGTGAAACAATACAATTATCTTTATGCATGTAGAATATACAGAATTGCCGTTTAACATCTCATCCCACTCCCTCAAAATATGTAAAAGTGCTTCAGGTAACATTTTTAACCTATGAGATCCATAAGTCTGGTGCAGGCACAGGGAGTGAGACAGCATCCCAGGTCAATATATAAAGGGGAGAACAAGGCTTCTTAAGGGGAAAATGAAGAGGAGCAACTGTTGGTGGGGTAATGATCTATTGGGCTTGGCAGAACAACACTGAACATAATTTTAATTTTGAATTCAGGAATATCTTGCTATCTTCTAGTGAAGTCAGAGAATGATTTTACCATGGACATCAAAGGACAGTCAGTCCTACGTTAATAGTAACAAGGAACTCATTTAAAAAAGGCGTTAGTACATTATATATTTGATACATTTTATATCATTAAAAAGCATAAAATACTTTAATAAAATGTACTTAACTTACTTTAAAAGCAAGAGCAAAGAGATCTACATGGTCTTTGGTTGAGGGCTTGGAGTCAGACCTGATGCCAAGTAACCAGTGTTCATTTTGTAAGTACTATAATAATACCAATCTTATACTTTTTGCTAAGTCCTTTCGTCTCAAAAGATCTCCAGGTGCTTTATAGATTTGATGGGCTGGGATCACTTAGCCTTCCCTGAGGTGGAACACAGAAGTTGCTGTGCACCAGCAGAAGTTTTTAGGCAGGCAATTACATAATACTTATATGAGCAGAGATCTAACTGTAACAGATACAATTTAGTCAGATCATAGTTTTAATAGATCATAGAAGTTAGAGATGAAAAATCCATCATTGGATCATGAAACCCACTGCCCTGCAGTACAGAATAATAGAAGATAGTCCCTTAATAGAAGATGCATCAGCTGTTAACTAAACACGTTAGATCTTATTCCAAAAGGTCAGTAAGAAGGCACACATAGGTGAATATTTTAAGTATAAATGTATCCCCTACTTAAATAAAAAAATTAAAATTACAGTGTACTTGGCCTTTGTAATATGAAGAGTATAGCACTTGACAGGAGAGAACAGTTTTCTTCTACTAGTGATACTTGCCTTCCTTCATTACAAAAATTAAAATGTGAAAATTCTGCCTTATGTTAATCATTGTGGTGTATGTATTCAGCACTGTAAATGTATAAAATGTTGTATACAATTCAAAGTAATGCGTTGTCTAAACTAGCACTTCTTCTGGCAAAACTTTTGTCGCTCAGAGGTGTGGAAAACAACACACCCCTTTGAACAAAATAAATTTTGCCAGCATAAACATCATGTCAACAGAAGACATTCTCCCATCAACATACTGTGGGTACAAAAATACTCTTCCAGTGGCACAGCTATGTTGATACAGCTGTGCTACTTGTAAGTTTTAACTGTAGACTGGCTGTTAAGATATGATCCATTGCCTAAACAGCTTGCAGCATAACGCACTGATCTTGCAAAAGGATCCATTCAGATACACACACCCTGCATTGATTTAAATCACCCTGCAGTTACCTTGGTAGGACTGGGGCCTATTACAGACAAGACAAAACACAGGTAAGTGGGTGTGGAGGTACCAGAAGTGAAAAGATAAATGTAGAAAAGATTTCTGTAAGAAATGGGTTTCAAAAAGAGACAGGAGAAGGAAAAACAGGCTTATGAGCAGGTTAAAAGTGGGGCATTGTTCTAAGGAATAAGAGTACCAAGGAAACAGATTGTGGGGGCAGTCATACTGCACTGCAAGCTAAATATGAGTCAAGTGTAGGCCTGTTGCAAAACCCCAAACATTCTGGAATGTAATAATAGTAGGAGTGCTGTAAAGCAAGACATGAGAAGTAATTCTTCTGCGCTATTCCATGCTGCTATGGTCTTAACTGGAGTACTGGGTGCAATATTTTAGGAAAGATATGGACAAACTGGAGGAAGTCCAGAGGAGAGCAACAAAAATAATTAAAGGTCTAGAAAACATGAACTCCTGAAGACTGAAAAAACTGGGTTTGTTTAGAGAAGAGACGAATGATGGGGGAATAGGATAACAGTTTTCAGGTCCATAAAAGGTTATTACACTAAGTTGCACCCACATCTGGGCTGTATTAGAGTGTGCTCTTCCCTGCGTGCTGTAAATTGCAGTAGCCGGCTTACACCACAGAGACCCCTCGGCTGGGACCTACCACCTGACTGTGTAATCTCCCTCGGTAACAGGATAAACAGGATAAACATGTGACCCAAAGACCCACCCCCTTGGAGAAGATGGCACCAGCCAGCTCCCGGGACCACCTGGCGAAGAAGTCAGGGGTGGGGCAGGGAGCTGCGTTGGCAGCCAGCCGCACCTGGCTGGGAAAAACAAACACCGCGCGAGCAGCCATACTTAGCATCAGCTCTTTGACCCAAGCGCTGGATTTCGGCCAATCACAGGCATGAATAACCCTACTAGCTCCTCCCTTCAATCCGCAATGACTGTGCCAGCCAATCTTTGTCATAACCTGTTAGCCAATGGAAATAATTAATCTGTACCTTTACCCCGCCCTCATAGATTGGCCAATCGCTGTCACTGACGCACCAGTGGTCATCCTCAGGTAGGGAAGGCACCTTTTCCTATTCTCAGTGCAGCCGCCCCCAGATCCTCTAGCCAATCGCCATCGGCCTCATGGCAACAAGCCTCACCCCTTGGTTACAGGTTGTGGCCGGGGTTTGCGTCACAAGAGGAACGGAGGTTTTGATTGGCCAGTGTGGCAGTAACAGAACCGCAGTCACAACACTGCCGGAGAGCTCGGCCCGTGATTGGCTGATTCGGCAGCCAGTGCGTGTCAGAGCCGGCCGGATATTGCTGAGGGGCGGGCACTCGACTGGAGTGTGTGTGGAGAGGGCGGGCGGAGGTGAAGGCGGGGCGGCGGCCGGCCGAGGTCGCCTGGGCACGAGTGCGGGTGAGTGGGACCTTGGTGCTTGTCTGTGCTGCGGTTCCGTCCGGCTCCCTGGGGTGGGGAGAGGGGATAGCGAGCTAGGTCGCTGGGCTGCAGCGCGGGGCTGGGTGCGGTCGCCGGTCGTTGCAGGGGCGGGGCTGGTGGTGTTCTATTGCTGGCTTGAGTCTGCTCTCGCCCCCTCCCCCCCGGCCGGGCTCGCGCTGTTGGTGCCGGCTCGAGCCCTCCCGCAGGCGTGGCCGTTGGCCTGACTTTACCTCCCCCACTCCCGGCTCGCGCCTTTCCTCTCACAGGTGCGGCGGGCCGGCTCCGCGCTCAGCGCCAGGCTGGCCGCCCGAGAAGGGACGGCGGGGAGGGGGCCGTAGAGGCAGAGCCGAGTTCCCGCAGGGCGGCGGCCGGGGCGTTTTGGGGCGGCCCTGGTGCTCTGTTCTCCCCCCGGGCCTCAAGTCCAAGCTCTGCGGCAGAAACGCATCAGGCTGGCACAGCTTAGCTCGGGGTCTGGTGCCGCGAGGGAGGCGAAGAGCGAGAGGACGGGGCTGCCTGTCACTGGAGAGCTGTGGCTGGACACCGGGAGGCCTTCGTGCGAAGGTGTGGCCATGACACCGCCTTGGGCAGCCTCGTTTGTAGACAAGCTAAACTGGTCGGAGGAGTCTCCCTAGTTTTGTTTTACAGCGTTGTTCATCTGTAGCCCGTCATCTGTTCTCCTGTGGCTTCTAAGGCCCCGGGTATTTGACAGGAGCAGAAGTGTGTGCTGAGGTCTTGGGGTGGGGAGTCTGAGAATGGGGGGGTGTTTATTACCTGTATCTTGATTCCTGAATGAACCTGGCAAGGTTGTTGGCTGGAGGGGTCATTCAGGAGAACCTGTTCAGAAGGATGTGATTGCAGAGTCCTCATCTGGCTGAGTGGATGGCTTGAAAACAAGGGGATGAAGTGAGGGTTTATCTAAGTCCTGCTCTTCTCCCAATTTTAACTATTGGGGATAACTATGTAGGTGAATCAATGAAGTCCTTAGTGTGGTTGAAGTTATTGATATGAAACTCCTAATATTTCTATCTACCGGTAGTTTAAATTTACCAGTTTCCTCTCATTAAAAAGCAGATAGGGTTTTGCAGAATTTTGCTGAAATTTCACATTTAAATAAGTGTTTTAAGGTGAAAGGAGCAGTATTTCCTAGTTTGTCTGGCTGAATGGACTCAAATTGTAGAACCATTAATGCTGACTGAGACTGGTCATTATAAGATCTGGAAAAAAACTATAATAATGGCTGTAAAAGAAACGGGCTGTTGTATTAACTCATGGATCATTATCTTTCAGTGTCATATGGAAGTTATATTAAACAAATGCTTTAGAGCAGGGATGGGCAAACTCTTTGGCTTGAGGGCTGTATCAGGGTCTAGGCAGCCTGGAGAGGGGTGGGGCCAGGGGGATGCCGTGCTCTGGCCAGGGTGCTGTTGAGCCCATGTTGGGGGGGGGGGGGGGGGAGAGAAGTAGCTGCTGTGCTCTGGCCAGTGTGCTGGGAGGGGGTGGTGGTTGTGCTCCAGCCAGGGTGCTGTCACTGGGCCCATGCTGTGAAAGGTGATGAGGCTGGGTGGAGAGAGTGGCCAATGGGCTCTGGCCAGACCCAGCTGGAGGGCCATATGAAGGCAGCAAATGGGCAATAGTTTGCCCACCTCTGCTTTAGAGCATCAAGGGGGGCATGGTAATATCTTTTATTGGACCAGGTCTGTTAGTGAGAGAGAGAGAGGGGCTTTTGAGCTACAGTAGAACTCTTCTCAAGTCTGGGAAAGGCACAGAGTGCCAACAAAAATTGGTCAAATAAAAGATACTGCCTCACCCACTTCGTGTCTCTAACATCCTGGGACTAGCACACCTACACTGCATACCAAAGTATATTACTACAATTAGAGATTGTGGTGGTGACATGAAACAGGGAGAGAAAATCAGATTTGGAAAAGGTGGAGAAATGGGCAGTGCCAGAAAGGAGCTGCTCTAGACACAAACAGTAGCTGAAATCTTTTTAAAAAGAGAGAAACTGGTGTTAGGGTAGGAGAGGCAAGGACCCAAATGATACACATCTTAATGAAATTTCCAGCACTACTGAAGCACTTTCTTTTAGGACTGCTGATCATGTGAAGCCCATCTTGTGCTGTTTATAATGAAACAATTTTTAAAAAGCTACAGAGAAACTTTTGCATTCTGTCATTGTCTATTCCTGGCTGCATTTCAGTGCAGATGAAAACAAAATTGCACACGTGTGCACCCCTTCCCCCCCCCCCCCAAACAATGAAAGTTCGAGTGGCTCAATGGTCTTTAGGAATGGCAGAGCATTTCCACTCTAGTACTCTTAAAAGGCATGTGATCTTGCAGAGTCAACTGATCCAACGTAGGGGTGAAAAAACTTGCCCAGTCTACAAAATGGACTATTGGAAAGTCATTTTGGACTTCACTGTTGGCTAGTTTAGGTTTCTTGCATTCACCACTGGGAAGTTGCAGGACTGTCTAATGTCGCTCTTTGAAAGAGAGTGCAGATAGAAATGCAAAGAAAATTGCTGGAAGATGCTATACAAGTTCAAATGTTATTTCTGTTGATCTTTATGAATATTTTGAAATATCTTGGAGAACTTTTGAACTGGTTAAGATTGATTGTTACTATTACACAAAGGGTTACAACATTCATTCTGAACCTCAGAATCTTGTCCAAATAGGCTAACTTGATCTGACCCCAAATGTGTTGAAATCCTTCTTTCATCATTAGGATAAATACTCTTTAACTTGGGCTTCTGTATGTTTTTATGATAGAAAGTGACCTCAAAGTGCTGGAGAGGGTCTGGAGACGATATTTGCAGCCCTTTACTTGGGAGACACGTTATGAACCCTTTCTGGAGCATGTCTACAAGTTCCTCACGCAAGGTAGATATTTTAGTAAACAGTATATGCATTATTAATTGTTGACCTCTTATCAAGATGTACTGCACAATGTCCCAAAACCAACAACTATCTAAAGAGACTTTCAAATGAGATTTTAGAAACCATCTTGAAAAAAATCTTGAGAAGAGAGCATTATGGAAGTGCTGTGGGATTCTTGACTGCCACCTAGACAGCATGAGGTAAAGGGAAGGTAGCTCTGTGAGTAAAATCTTGTAAAATTGAATGTTCTAAGGCCTTGTCTTCACTAGCACTTATGCCACTTATGAAAAACACTGCCTCTGAGTGATGTAAATTCTGGTGGCATAGGTGCTGGTGCAGCCACATTACATTGACAGATGAGAGCTCTCCTGTCAACATAATAAAACCACCTAAATGAGCAACAGTAGCTATGTTAGTGGGAAACTAGTTTACAACTTGCTAGTGTAGACAGTGCCTAATTTGTAGCACTATATTGCAATGTCTGCATTAAGTATATGTCACTCTCCTCTTGGGAAGCTGGAATCCATGACTTCATCATCTAGAAGTGGATATAGTAATTTGAACCATATTGATAATTTTAAACTATATTTAAGTTTCTTGCATCTGTGATGCTCTAGGCTTAATTTTGAGCCCAGCTATAACTAGATGTTTGTTGGACATAAAGTGCATACTTGGAACCTCAGTGTCCAGTTGACCTAAATGATGGGTACATATAGTAGGCTTCTAAAAGACTAGGTTTTTATAACTATTTGGGGAAGAGAGTGGCGAGTGGTCTTCAACATCGTTCTCTCATTCACTGCTCCTTCCCACCACTTCAGACAAGTGCTAATCACTAAACAATCACGATACAACTCAGATTTACATAAGACTTTAGTAGAAGTGGTTTGCTGAAGGGTGAAGGCATCTCTCTTTAGTTGTGAGGCAAAACTGAGGATTGCCTTCTAGGATTGACAAATCATAATAGTCATGAATCAACAAACTAATCTCATCTGCCTCTCAAACTTTCAAAGCAGGGTCATGTCAATTAAATGTCTTAATGTTGGGCACTTGAGTGGGCATATCTGAGTGCAGATCTGAGGACTTTCTCTAAGCTATATATCTTAAAGGGATCATCTGTAATAGATCTATTTTATATGCGTGTTTCAATGTGGAAACAAACCCATGTATAAATATATTGGGGAAGGTCACTGTTGGTTAAACAACTTAAAAGTCTCTCTGGTGTCTGGAAAATTTGGATAATCACTAAACAATTGTGATACAACTCAGATTTATGTAAAACTTTAGTAAAAGTGGTTTGCTGAAGGGTGGAGGCTTCCCCTTTAGTTGTGAGGCACTTCTGTATTGAGTGCTAGTTGTGAGTAAAATAGACAAAAAAGCATATGTGCTTCAGATGAATAATAAACTAAAGAGATGTTCCATACTAGTCTCTGTCAAAGTACCACACAGGCAGTAACAACTTACAGAACAGTTTGTCCAATATGTCATTGTTTATCAGAAGCACACAACTAAAAGTTCAGTTGTGAAGGCTTGTTCAGACTTCTACTTGCAAGATTCTCAGCAATGGTGGAAGTTATAGTAGTGGCAGTCATGATATGGATGATGCCAGATCAAGTTTCAGATGTCACAGAAGACACTAAATAGTCACATGGTAACTTTCCGTCACTAAAACTGTAGTAAAAATTCTAACCAGTAATCCAGAGGTTTGCATCTCAGTCTAACTCCTGAACCATAACTAAGTTCTCCTATATATAAAGTGGACACTTTCTCCAGCCTTCTGACTACTTAAGTGCAGTGGTGGTGATTATTTCCTGGGCAAAACAGAAGGCAGATGGTCCTTGAGTGGTTAATACAGAAAAGTACTTACAACTGAGATTTTTAAATCTCTGTGCCTTCTGTATAAATAGCCTGTGCTGCCTAAAGCCCATCAGCCATCTAATATGTTAGTTAAAAGACAATCAGGGTAAACTAGTATAATCTATCCTGATGTGCTGTGCCTGCTCCAGCACAATCATTTGTCATGGAAGTGGAGGCATACCTCCCTTAAATTCATTCTCTTCTTTACTGTACCAATCATTCATAGAAATCATATATTTAGATTGCAAGGAGAGTTGCTAGAGGAATGGAAATGGTTCATCTTAGTACGTTGAGTGCTAGAAATGAAGACTGATTTGGAAGCTGATGTTACATTACCTGTTGGTTTCTACTGTAATGCTCTGGAGGCATAATTTGCTTTAATCTACAGTTTTTACTACATACTGGTAATTAAAGCAATGTCTGCTAAGATATCATCCAGTGTTTGTAATAAAGAACTTCTATAACAATTGGTGAGGAACCCATTACTATATATTAATTAGTAAGATGAAGTCTTTCAACCAAAATTTAACTTTGTTCTATATAACTGAATAGAAGTTTTAGCTTGCAGCCTAAACTATTACAGCACAAGTTAGCATTTAAGTTTATATTTTATAAATATGTATTTGTATTTAACAAAGATATTTAATGTACATATGTATTTAACAGAGACCTGAAACAGAAGAAAAGAGTTTGACTGGGGAGTTGAGAACCAGTCCTCCACGCTCCTCTACAAAGAAACAGCTGCCTTCTATTCCAAAAAATGCTGTGCCGATAACCAAGCCTGCTTCTCCTGCCCCTTCATCTCAGTCTACAAATGGAACACATGCCTCCTATGGGCCTTTTTACTTGGAGTATTCTCTCCTTGCGGAATTGTATGCTGCTTTGGTTTTAAAATGTATTTCACTTTTAGCTCCCTCGCCTTGTGCTTTGGAAAACTTAAATGCAAGTTTGAGTAACTTCAATAGTTCTTGCATCAAATTTCTAAAACCATACCATGGATGCTCATTTACACACTAAATCCTGCAAAATTAATACAATCTTACCTTCTTGCAGAATAACTCTTTAGTTTTTTTTTTTTTTGTTTATAACTTTGAATGGTGCTTTGGGCACTTGTATACAACGAATTTAAAATCCAAATACACTCATTCAGGGCTTAAGGCATCCTCATAAGATTAAAAAATGTATACTTCTTTACTTTTAGGAAGGAAATGCAGGTTTTTAAAAGGATAATTTAACTAAGGCAATGAATATCCAGCAGGCAGTACCAACTATCATCCTAATTTTACCATTGGCTAATTTAGGGGTATCTCAGGGATTCCCAGACTTTGGTACTGTGGACTGTTCCTCAGTCATGTATGGTCAAACAACAACCCTGTAGCAACTAAAGTGACTGCTTACATGGAAAGTCAGTATTTGGGAAAGTAACATTTAGCCATCATTTAATAAATTTTACCATAAAATTATAAGAGGATGAGCCAATGAAATGTAACTAGTCAGCTTTTAATGGACCACGAGGAAGTGCTCTGGACCAGTGTTTCTCAAACAACTGGTCCCTGAGAGCTCTCTGACACAGTATAGGAAGCCGGTGCCTGGCATCAAGAAGGTTGAGAAATGCTGCTCTGGACCATGCTCCATAGATCAGTCTGGGATCAAGAGTCTAGGAAGGAGCATGTAGAGCGCATTTGAGAAGATATTTTTTAATGCAACTTGTCTAGCAGCATTCTTGGCTATGAAGCAGATTTCTAAGTGCAATTCCCTTGAGCCCTGATGCAATGCTAATTTTGAAAGTCTTTTCCATTTCAAAATCATAGTAAACTGAAGATGAGAACTTTTTTTTTTTTTTTAAATATTTCACTTTACATATACTTGTTCATGCTGTGGGATTCTAGCTGTCTTCTGACAACCTGAGTTTCTAACACCTGTTAATCAACTTAAGGTTCTAGTGTCATGGAGCATAGCGGAGAATAATGATCTCTTATTGCTAAGAAATTGCTCATGACTTTATGGTAATTGAAGTCTAAGCAGAAGGCATTGTACCAATGTGGTTTTTTTAAGCAGTACTATAATAAATATTTAACTTAGATGCTGGTACAGTCAGATGGTAGTTCACTAGTTTATTTGCCTGCTGTTCAGGTTGAAACAGACGTGTGTGTGCATGCCACCTAATTAGAGAAGCCTATTTATAGATTGCTTTAGCTGAATATTGTGTTATGCCTTCACTTTCAGTGAGTGGATCAATTAAATTCTATTTAGTTTCCAGCACCATGTAGGAAACAATTTTTTTTGTTTTAACTTTTGTGGAATAGCAAAAATGTGTTGTGCTCTTATCCATTCTTGCCTTGTATTGCTATTTCCATTATATAATGGTATTTACTAAAGGGCAAAAGAAATAGAGAGGGAGGTGAGGGGAGAAAATGATTATAATTTATTGGACATAAATGGCTTATAATAATGAATCAGTGATTTCCATGGCAAGAATAGAGGGCTCAGCTCAAACTTGTTTGGAATTAGGGATCAAAACTCTGAGATCATACCTTGCTTTGTTTTTTTTTTTTTCTTGGATCAGCCTGCTCCTAGTACTGAGGTCTTGCATGTCTGAAGTTTTCTTGTACTTGCCTGCCCTATGCTGTTGCCATATTATTTTCCCCCTGGACCTACAGTAGTTACCATGATTATGACTGAATGCATTCTTTACTTTTAAAGCTTTGATTAATATTAAAAATAGAATTATGGGCACTTCAATCACTACACCTGCCCCAAATCCCTCTGTCAAATTATAGGTTTATAGCTGTATTTTCTTGTCTCTGAAATGTTTTCTGCATTGCTGTCTAAGACTAATACAGATGAGAGAAATTGACTGTACAGGAGAGTGAAAATGTTTTCACACCATGCTCACTTGTTAAAATTATTATTGAAAAATAGACTTCCCCTCCTAATCTTTCAGTTCCAGTAACCTTGGAACATGAGGAGTAAGAATTTCCAGCCAGTATCTCTTTAAATGGGGGGGGGGGAGTGCATTCTTTAGTCCCTTACCCCTCCCCCCAGTGAGCACATTCACCCTTGGGAGTGGAAAGGAAATATTTCTAAGAGTTACTTGTTGAGGTATTGGCAGCACAGCACTGGCCTTACTTGTATACAGAGAAGTGTTCTGCAGAGTGCATTACATTAATGCAGTTGTCATACATTTCTTTATCCTAAATGACTGATTATTATTACAGCACTTTGGTTGTAAAGCAGAAGCTGCCAGGTGTCTATGTGCAGCCATCTTACAGATCAGCATTAAGTAAGTTCAGGTGTAGTTCTTTCATTTTACTATATTTAAGGGATTTTTGCACCCACTCACACAACTCTTCTCACTTACAGTGTGGTTTGGAGTAATATTCATAAGGCATGGCCTCTACCAGGATGGTGTGTTCAAATTTACAGTCTACATCCCTGACAATTATCCAGATGGCGACTGTCCAGTAAGTGCTGGAATAATCTAACAATTGTTTCCTTTCATGGTGTCGGAGAATGGTATTTGGTCAATTCCTGGAACAGGCTTTGTTCATTGGGCTGGTAAAGATTAGGAACACACGTGGTTGAGTAGCTTGTACACCCTACCTATGGTCTGTGGAGAGTCATCATCTTACTCTGTCGCAACTCCTCTGTACCTGCCTAGGGGTGGGGTTGACTTTTCTGGCACTACCAGTTCTTCTGTTGGAGGCTTCGGACCTGCGTTGTGGTTACTGAGCCTGGTTTAATGGTAACTGTAATTATAGGACTCCTGCATCATAGTACCTCTAAAGCAGTGTTTTTCAAACCATGGGTCAGGACCCAGTACTGGGTTGCAGACCCTCAACTACTGGGTCGTGGCACCCCCTGCTTCCGCCACCAAAAGACTGGAATGCATTGCTCAAAGATGTAATTGTTGGGTAGTGGGCATAAATGACTTTTTTTTTTCAACTGGATCCTGAGGAGAAAAGTTTGAAAACCATTGCTCTAAAGTAGTAACTGATTATTTAAAATACTTATTGACTCTTGAGCTTAAATGAGGGTGAGTGTGGGAATGGAGTTGTCACTGCTACTTTGTTTGAATAATTTCATGTTTCCTTTTGATATGTAAAATGAAATTATATTTCTATATCTTTGTACAACTGGAATAATTCTGTTCCTTCCTAGGATAAAACTCTTTAGGACTGGCAGAAAATATTGTTGCTTATAAAATTGGCTTTTTCTGTCAATATGACTGCTTTCAGAGCACAGTGAAGATGTGCTCAGCCAGAGTTGTGTAATTTTTATATTATGAAAGAAGATGTTGGCAGAACATTAGTCACAAACACCTAAGGAAACTGTCTTCTTGACAACTTTAAAGAAATTATTTAAACACTGTTTTTAAAGGACAATATCAATGGGGAAATGGTTTTTTAAAAAAGTGAAAATAGTTGATTCTGCACCTGTTTCAAGGTCTAAAATCATTTTCCTATTAAAACTAACTGCTCTTTTGCTGTAGGGACTCTTACAAAGAAAAAGGGAAGGTAGCTAACTATAAAGATCAAACAGTGAACTTACCAGACACAATGCTGTCAAATGTACAAAGTAAAACTGATTTTTCTTAATCTCAATTCAAGCAATGTGAAGGATTGCTTCTAACGAAGTAGCAGAGGACCTCTTAAGGATTTGCACACCTAACAGGATCCTAAAAACATAAACACACATTCAAGTGAAAGTTTATCATTAATCAGATGACAAACTTCAGCAATCTCACTAAAGCAATTTTGAACTTTTCTCCAATGCAGCGCTTGGTGTTTGATCTACCAGTCTTCCACCCACTAGTAGATCCACTCTCAGGTGAACTGGATGTGAAAAGAGCATTTGCAAAATGGAGGTGAGTACTAATGTACTGCTGTCTAATACAGAAATGCTCTACATTTATCCCTCACTAACTGACTACTTTCTTCCTAGGCGAAACCATAATCATATATGGCAAGTACTAATGTATGCTCGCAGAGTCTTCTACAAGATTGATACGACCACTCCTTTGAATCCGGAGGCTGCAGTACTGTAGGTGTCCTCCTAAACTGACTATATATTTAGAACTTCCTATTTTACTTTTATGAAGCTTTTTTGATTACTTTACTTAGTCAAAATGCCTATTCCAGAGTCTAGATTAAAAACAAATGTTACAGTAAATCTAGATGTTTAATACCAGCTAATTGTATATAGCATCAGCCAGTGGAACAAACTTAAAATACTTCATTCCTCTAAAAATGAGAGTCCTGTGGCACCTTAAAGACTAACAAATTTCTTTGGGCATAAGCTTTCATGGGCTCCATCCCACTTTGTCTGACAAAATGGGTTGGAGCCCACGAAAGCTTATGCCTGAAGAAATTTGTTAGTCTTTAAGGTGCCACAGGACTCTTGTTTTTTTTTTTTTTTTTGCTGTATACAGACTGACATGACTACTCCTCTGGAACCTCATTCCTCTAGCTTCCACCGTCACACTGAAAGACAGAAACTAGTTTACATTTGTTGTTTTTTTTAAATATGGTGAAGTTTTATCTCTTTTATAGATATGAAAAGGATATTCAACTGTTCAAAAGTAAGGTGGTAGACAGTATCAAACTATGCAGCAGTCACTTATTTGATCAGCCTAAAATAGAGGATCCCTATGCAATTAGGTAAGTAGTCTATGTATTATACTGAATTCCATATATTCTGTTTAGCTTCAAGCGTGCTCAGTATAGCTTTTGATGCCAAGTCACAATAGGGCTGCCTCTTCTAATGACACTGATGGGTTCCTTTTTTTCCTTTTTTACAAAAATACCTTGTACACACACTTAACTGTCAACTGCCCTGATTCAGTACCAATTAAGAGATTAATGCAGACTGACACAATGTTGCCTGAGAAAAATTGGGTGATGTTAAAACAAACTGTAGACCAATTTCTGTTGGTTATAGAGAAAAATGCAAACTTACACAAAGCCCTCTTGGTTGGAAAAATGTATTCAGAGTGTTGTAGCGAAATACAAGGTGTAACAGATTGTTTAGCGTAAGTAATGTATTTCAAGGGACCAGTCAAGGTGAAGTAGTCTGCTAAACTTTCCAGTCAGAGGGACAAAGGAAGAGTGGGGTGAAGAGTTGGGTGTACAGTTTCCCCAAGGACACAACTAACTTCCTCTACAAACTCAACAGAAACAACCTCCCTTGAAAATCTATATTTGCTGCCATGGATATCCTCTCTACACCAATCTCTTTCAAAAGGATTTCATCGCTGCATACCTCAGTTATTTACAAGAGAGAACCCTCAAATATCCACCCCACACACATTTTATCCTCACTCATGACAAGTTTACATTCAGTAGCAAACACTTTATTGAAACCATAGGAACAGCCATAGGTAGTAGGATGGCTTCCTGGTAAGCCAGCCTCTTCTTGGGCCACCTTGAAGAACTATTGCACAAAATCAGTACTTAAAATATATCAATGATAGTCCGCCCAGAGGATGAAAATATGTAAATTCTTTCATAGATTTCTACCATATCAGTTTAAATTCTCTCTAGAACACTCCCACGCTAGCATCAACTTCCTAGAAACCACAGTCAGCTTCAGCAATGGAACCTTATGGACAACTATGTACAAGAAACCCATGGATCACCATACCTATTTTCAGAGATCCTGTAACCACCCATGACACACCAAGAAATCTGTTTTCTAGAGATGGGCATTCAGATACCACAGAGTAAGCTCTGAGGAGAGAGTCTGCAGTATAGACTATAGCACAGTTATGGAATAGGCCACCCAAATAGCCCAAGAGAAACTGCTTTGATATAGTTTAAAAAAAAAAAAAAAAAAAAAAAAAAAAACCCCTCTGAACACACACCTTTTTGTCACTTTCCACCTCAGGCAGGTGTCCATAGTTGTTAGGAACCACATACTGAAATAAATCTTTCCTACAGCTCCCTGCTGGCCTTCTAGCAACTCCTACCCTTTTGAAGTTCATCATCGGAAGCAAGTTCCTCACAGATCAGGACATTCCAACTCAGTGGCACCAGAGATGCCAGAACAGATGCAAAACTTGTAGACGCATCTCCATTGTTGTGGTGATCAACACTTCCTTCCTGCAACACACACAGTAAGATCCATGGATCCTACACATGCCTATCATATCTGGTGTATCTCATCCAATGCACTAAATGCCCCAATAAAAACTGTGTGAGTGAAACTGGCCAATCAGTACATTCTAACAAACTGGCACTGACCAATGATAAGACCCATACAAAAAAAAACCCCCAAAACCATAAACACTTTTCACAAAGTGGTGACTCTATTTCAGACCTCTCGGTCTCACAAGAAATCTTCCCAACACCTGCAGAAGACAAGCCTGGAAGCTTAACTTGATTATGTTGCTAGATATTAAAAATCATGGACTGAATAGAGCCTGGACTTGTGGTTTATTACAGAATCAATAATCCACTTAAACTCACCAGCTTTTTTCCTCTCTTCCTCCTTTGTCTTAAGAATTGTTAGTAAGAAATTTTACCCTAAATGGTCCTTTGAAAAGTGTTTAAACTACTTGTGCTAAACAATCTGGGCCACCTTGTATTTATCTATGACACTCAGGCCACCTCTACACTGGTGGCAGTGAAGTTTTTGCTGTTAGATTGATCTTTTTGGATTGACTTAGCAGTCAGTTAAGACAAGCTAAATCCATCCAGAAATCAACTTAGTAAAACCACCCCCCCTCAAGTAGTGAAGTGAAGATGCCATGTTGAAGGGGAGTTAGGAAGTCACGAGAGTTACATAAGCTACACAGTTGCTTTTGTAACTGTTGACTTCTGCCAAATTTTTCCGGCACTGTGGACCAGACTCAAGAATGCATTTCCCAGACCTGAAGAAAAGCTCTGTTTTTAAGCTTGAATGCTTTTCTCTTAACAGAATTAGTCCAGTAAAAGATATTACTGCGCCTTCCCGTGTCTCCCCAGTATCCAGGGACTGACCAACTTACAACACAGCTAAATTAATATATAACTTCCCTTACCACTCATTCATTGAAGCCTTGATTTGATTAGTGAATAACTGATTTAAAAAAAGAATCTGATCTCCTCAAGGGTACTTGTGCAACAGATCTAGTAGTCAGATATTTACAAGTTGAATTTGCATACTTATAGTTTGAACTGTTGCGACAACACAGGTCTGTGAAGTTAATTTTTATAAATACCTGGTAGGAATTGGAACTATCAACTATTCACTGTTAATCAACATTTGATGGGGGAATTCCTAATTCTTGAGATCTGTGATGAGCCACTTGTGGATTAGGTGTTTTCTCCTTTTATGCTCTTGGGGAATCAAAAGGTTTTGCAACTCACTGAAAGCTCCAAGTTAAATTAGAAATTGCCTCACTTTTGTTGCCACATCATCTTCTGAACTGGGTAGCTGTGTGAAGGGAAAGTTAAAAACAAAATGAAGTTCAGAACACTTCTGCTTTCTCCTATAGCTTTTCTCCGTGGAATCCCGCTATACATGATGAAGCTAGAGAGAAGATGTTGACTCAGAAAGTATGTAGACAAAGTCCCATTAATCTCTACTACAATAACTCTGTGTATTGGGCACTGAAGAGCTGGATGGTCATTTATTTTGTAAAGAGCTTGTGTTCTACGTTGTCCTACGTCTCCACAAAATTTTTATAACTGGGTGTCTTACCTTGGGCATTTAAGTAAATATCCTGAAGCTCAAAAGTACAGAGCACTTTGCAGCTCACTTCCAAAATAATCTTGGCTACTTGGTTCTTTGCTGCCTGAGAACACTGTTAAAGCTTTATGTGCTTTATTTCCAATTCTAAGTGGTGTCAAATGGTTGAAGTGACTGTCAAGTACTAACACCAGCTACTGCATAGTAACATGTCCCAGATTGGTGGTTTAGTTTCTCACCTGTCACTTGAACAACTGACTACTTAGCATCAACGCAGTCACTTTACTCAATTGAGGAGACTTGTTAAATAATGACAAATGAGTCAAAAGCCCAGAACTTTGTAATTGCATTACATGTAGAAACTCTGCTGGGAGGAGGGAAAATGCCTTAATAAACAACTTGGTGGCTGCTGCTGCCATTCCTCTGGGGCAATATCAATTCAACAGCAGAGCAAAGAGTTCTTCTAGAAAACTGAAAATAACTTCCCTAACCAGTTTAGTCAATGCCATAGTTGCTTTATATTTTTTCATAATTTTAGGCATAAACCATAGTGGTCACTAGGAATACTGCTGTCAATCCCTATACCATGCACTTGTACAGGTATATTACTGTTGTGATATCAGTGGAGTTTGGGAGTTTTGGACTCTTACGTAGCCTAATTTCACCTACCTGCCTGGACTACTGGTTAAACTCTGGACTTCAGAGATAGCTAAGCTGATAGCTTTTGGGCATGAGAACATCCTGCTGTGAAAAGCAGGAAATGGAGGAAGTTTTTTGTCATTTTCTTTAGTTTTATTTACTGTGAGGACCCAGTTCTAAGGAGGGTATCTCCAGAAGGTCTCTGCCCCACCCCTTCACCAGAAATTACTATCCTCCTCCAGTTGCATCCATGCATGGGAGCCAACTGTAAAGGACTGACTCAGGATTCTGAAGTACAGCACTGCAGATCAGTGAGTCCCTTCATTGGCAGTATTGGTGCCTGAATGAAGCATTGCAGATTTGCAGGATGATTGACTTGGGGAATACCTCCACCAGCCACTGACTTAGTCTACTGAGATGCCTCTGATGGCAGGCTCTGCTGCTTCTTCAGCAGGTTCAGATTTGCCTCTTGTACTGGCGTTCTCTGGTCTAAAAATGTATTCTCTTTTTGGGTCTCACAATGATATGCTGGCTCTACATGCTACATAGCAGTTTTTCCAGCAGTGTATAACAGATTCTGGAGTGAGAGTGGAGGAGGAGAACTTGAGAAATGGTTCTCTGATTTCTAACCCCTTTCATTTCACCCCCTCCCCCCCGTTCACCTACTCTGATGGTCTTGAGAAAGAAATTAGTCTCAGTTGTGCCAGAAGAAGACTTTTCAGGAGGGAAGACTGCATAGGGCGGCTTGGAGGTGGTGGAGGCTTGGGCGGCGGTGAAGTTCCATCTCTGAGGTACATCAGGGCCATATCTGACCTTCACAACAAGCCTCTTTAGTGTCTGTTTACATCTAGACATCTTTCTCTGCAACAAAAAGAAACATCATTCCAGTAGTCACTTGATACCTCCTATTTGTCTTGTCAGAGTAGGTTTTCTATAGAAATACTACTAACAGCATTTAGTTGGTTAAGTGCAGTAGCAAAAGAGAACCATGTGATCTTTGAATCTTTAGTGTGGATTCTGCCACATATTGGCCAATTGACTTGAAATATTCTAAGTACATTTTGAGGTTGAGACTTCGTGAAGTTTAGAGATGAGCCATAATAACGTATTTCAAAATAAGAGGCATTTGACTGCCCCAAAACCTTGGGAAACAGGGTCAGTTCTGTTCAGTTGTAAAGCACATAGGAAAGCAGACTTCACTCATCTCTTGCCTCAAAGTGAAATCCATATTGCAACGAGTAACCCAGCAGCTGAGTTCAGGTGTGTCGTGGTCTGGGTTTTGTGGATTAACACCTCCAGCATTTCTTGCTGTTTAAACTGACAACTACTAGAGACTCTTGAATTGTCCAGTGCCTGACAGACTTCTCAGGGCTTCCTTCCTACAAGAGGCTTTCTGGGATTCTGCCAGCATGCTGACACACCAGGGTTAAGAAAGAAACCACTGACTTGCCTCCAGGGATCTGTTTTACCATGGGGGCACTTCCTTTTCCCCACTTGAATCAGTTAGCACTGCCAGGCAAAAAGTGTGTGAAATTTGCACTCTTTTCCAACCCATTGGTTTGTCTCATCCTGGTGCATTATGTAATGGGCAAAACACACAGGCCTCTCAATACTTAAAGCCTAGGGTGAGTCTATTACACAATCCACAGCAACATGGTGGGTAGAGTTATGCAGCCTTTCTATAAAGAAATCTGCCACCTGATTTCTGCTCTAATCCTTTGCTAGGAGCTAAATTGAATATAATCTTCAGAAGATGCTTTAACCCCTGGCCTGTTGCCAGCTGGAATTTAGTAATAGCCTTTTCCCACAACTCCAATCCTTTCTTATGCTTGCTCATTCTCACTTCTACCTCTAGCTTCATAGTTGGTTAAGGTATTGGTATAGAGCATCTTGTTCTCTATTGTTAAATGGTCTTTTAATAATCATTCATCAGTCTTTGGTGAGGGATTCTCCAGTATTGCATTTGTTATTGTTAGAGTGAGTTAGTTATTTAGGACTCCATAATCCTCTCTGGGTTTGGGAGGGTGCCTTCTGCACTAGGATGCTGTGGTGTCCAAAAACCTTCAGCTAAGTTGCTTCCATCTTCAAACCCTGGATCCTAGGCAGTAGTGCCACCATTGTGGTGGATGAATATACAATAATAGGACCAACTTCAGGTAAGAAACAGAACTAGCTTTCTTGCTGTTTGTTGTAGCTTTCTTTAGCTGGAACTGGGATTGGCTCTATTTTTCACTGTAATAACCTTGTATTTTGGGAAAGTGGCAAATGCTTGGTATCATAGGTTGTTGGGAACAGCACCTCAACTTAACAGAATAAAACTTAAAAAGGAAAAAAACCTTCTAGCTTTAGGTGCAGAGTGGAGTAGCACAAATATTAGGAGTTTCAATGCCTCCATCTCATACTCTTGTATGTCTATAGGAATAGCATTGTGTAGTGGCTTTTTGACTTGCCATGCTATCAGCGTAATTTAAAGTAGCAGCCAGCTTCCAGAGCAAGCATGTATAGTGGTGTCCCTGTGTGAGAAGCAGGCATGGGTGTAAAGATCTGTCTCATGTAAAAATATCCAACAAAAAACCTCCAATAACTAATCCCCTCTTTTTAACACAATGTAGTAGGTTCTGATTGTTCATTTTGTTTTACCTAGAAGAAGCCGGAAGATCAGCACTGCAAAAGCATGCAGGTGTCTGGGCTGTCCTGGGTAAAGCCTGGTTCAGTGCAGCCTTTCAGTAAAGAAGAGAAGACCATGCCTACCTAGCTCTTCTGGACCATGATGCACAAAACACTTTCTGTGGGTGGAGGGAATGTAACAGAGGGAGAAACGGCAAACTCGCGTTTTCCTTCTTGACTATGGATTAGTAAAAACTGAACAATAGCAGTGACTCCAAGTAAATCTGCTCAGTGGATTTTTGTGGACTCTTCTCAGTGTTTTACATATGCATTAGGTTTTAACAGCAGCCTGAAGGTTGGAAGTATCTCTAAACGTTGCAGTATTTTTGTTAATGAAGACTGCCTAGGATGGTATAGGAGGGTAACTCCCAGGGCTCTAAAATGCCTTGAGGGTTTGTTTTAAGTTTTTATTTTCCTTTCAGGAATAACAATTTTGAATCTTTAAGGAACTGGCAGAAGTATTAGCTGGAAAAACTGATGCCAGAGGTAAGTTGTGTTCCTGTAAACTAATATAGCAGAGTTAAACACTATATTTAATGGTTTTAAAGACATTGGTTTCTATTGTAAATACATTAGTTTTGAAATTGTAAATAGCAGGTTCATGACTCCAACTAGCACTTTCAAGAAACGCAGAGCTGAGATTGGCACTCGGCATATGTTGTATTACTGACTTGTAAATGGATGTTGTCACTAAACACACATTAGTATGACAAGGTGAGAACAGTTAGGTTTATTAGACTTATTACATAAACACTAAAAATCAAAGCTTTTATTGGTGGTTTTGATCTAATAAAATTTTAAGATGTTAGACCCCTCCATGTTACACTGCAGGGATTACTAGACTGTCTTGACTAATGTGTGTTAATAGTGACATCTTAAATAAAAGAAAATCCTGTTAAACTTGCTGCATTGTTCCTTTGTTTGCTGCACACTAGTTTTGGGGGGTGGGGAATCAAAGTAGTTGGTATGAAGGCACCAGACCCTATGTTGTATCTTGTTGAACTTGAAGATTAACTTATGCTTTGCCCAATATGCTAAAAGGCATCAGTCTTGTACTCTCACAAGAGTTTCAAACAGGAGATGTTTACTTTTCACACCAGTTTCTTAATGTAGGGCAGTCTGACAGTCTGGTTCCTCTTTAATCTTTTTCTCACACTGACCTACCTGCTTCAGCTCCATCTTCCAAACTCCATGGCCAGTACTACCTGTTCTGCTTCTCACATTCACATTTTTTTAGAGAATCTATCCTCAATTTATCTCAGAGTAGGACATAATAGTACAAAGCATGTTATCAGGTTCCAGCAATTAGTGGCTCCCCATATCCTATAAAACTTGGGTTTTGTTACTATTTTTAAAGTTACTACATGACAAGCACTCATACTAACAAACCCGAATATCTGCTTGAAGAAATAGGTGAAAGGCATCACAAGTCATAACATTGTTACTGCTGTATGAGATTTATAGATAAAAGTAAGAAGGGAGCTATGATGATCAGTTAATATAGCCTTTTGGGTAATACAAGTATATGTAAAGCACTACCAAATTCATAGTCCATTCTTGTTTGTTTCTTGGCCATAGAACTTGAAAATTGATCAGTTTAATGATTTCAAATGTTTACATGTGAAATTTCAGGGGGATGTAAGCATGGGGCTCCTGACCTGAACTAGGTAGGGGCACAAGCCATTTGTCAGGGGCATTGCCAAGGATTGCCACTCTCACTTCTGTGCTGCCTTTGGAGCTGGGCTCTGAAGGCAGCAGGCAAAGGAGGGCTAGTCTTCAATGATGGCAGCAAATTTGCTGCTGTTAGTTCTAACTTCCCAGTTCGACTGAGGGATCTGTGAAGATCCTCTGTCAATCAGAAGCCGATCTGTTATCACTTTGGCAACGGGTGGTGCTGAGTCCAATGGAGGACTTTCCCTTCAACTAAGTGCAGTGGACAAGTGGAGCATTAGGCAGTCAAACTCAGGTACTTGACTACTGCTGAGGTATCAGGGGTGCCTAATCTCTGGCATGCCCTCTTGCAAGGATGGGCTCAGAGAGCAGTTTGGCAGGTGTCTTAGTTCCTGCAGTGTAAGAAAGCTGGGGGCTTCTAGGGTACACTTATACCTTGTAAAGGAGCTAGAGCAAGGGTAAAAATCTTGCCCCCACTTCCTAAGCAGTACTTTTTAAGGGAGAACTGAATCTGACAATTTTTTTGGAAAAGTAATTAAATTTTCTCAAATAGCATCAATCAGTTGATAGGGAGCTGAAGAGTTGGATTTGCTTTTATTCACTAATAGAATCAGTATAGCCTCAAAAGAACTGGGACTGTGAAGAGAAGGTTTACAGTGAGTGACTGAAATTACTGATGGAAGAACAAAATTTAAGGTGACTTTGGTGAAATAGTGTGTCCACAGAGGAAAACATGCTTAAAGTAGCAATCACACAAGCAAGCATAGGTCCATGCAGTTTTAGTAGTAGGCAGTCTTCATCTGTAATCAGCACACAAGCTTTGCACAGGAGCTTACTCTACTGAGCAGTTGAAGGTAAAACCTCTGAGTTTGAGGCCAACAAATGAGTCTGCTTCAAATGAGGATAAATGTGACACAAACTTAGAAGTCCATTTCTGCAACAGGCAAAGTAAATTTAACCTCCTCTGCCTTCAGCAAAAATACAGCTCTTTTCCAAAGTCAGAATGAATCTAAAGTACTAAAAGTAGAAGCTCGCTGTAATGTTAAACCTCTGTCCCAGTAGAGAAGAAAGAATTTGGAATAAGTGGCCCAATCTAACAAGGGCTAACTAGCTGAGAGCTCCTGCTGAAGGCATGTGTCACTCTGCTTTCAGGTCAAGAGCAGCAACTAATAATAAT